>CM060178.1:98056307-99256307 GCA_030549775.1 Tamarix chinensis | reverse complement strand
TTTCCCCCATCATTTTTCCCAGCCATGCATGTACAAGATGTATGTATGTATGTATGCATTGTGTGTGTGTGCGCGCATATACATACATGCACAAATCACACCCTTCTCTTCACATTCTCCCCTTCCTTTCTTTTTCCCATCAAGGAACCCAACCAAGCCATTACTAGCTCTTGCTCTATTATCTTTTTTTCCACCATCACCTTTCCCTTCCTTGCCTTCTCCCTTCTCCCTTTTATTTCCCTTCCTTCCATCAAACAACCACAGCCCTTCTTGCTTTCTTTTCTTTCTCAACATAGCCTATCACCACCGGTGTCACCTTCCCCCATTGCACCCCTCTTAGCTATGGCGACAACTGCCATTACCTCCTTTTTTGGTTGAGAAAATGAGTGTTGAGCCTCCCTTATCCTCCTTATTCCTTTTTCTCCTTTCCCTACTTCTATCATCACACCACACCACCTATGTTATTTCCCTCACCACTAGAATCGACCCCTTCTTTTCTCCTCCTCCATCCCTCCTTCTCCTTCCTTTACCTATTCCCTTCTTGAGCCACCACAACTTTGACCTAATGATGCCTCGATCCAACACCACCATCCTCCTCCAAGCCTCAATTGTCGCCTGCAACCTACAACCATTGCCCTTTCATCATCAACCAGCTCCAACCCCACCACCTCCAACAACAGGCAGCATCATCTCTACTCCACCTCCCTACTGTCAGCCACCTGTGACTGCCAACCATCACCACCACTTTCCTTTCTCTCCTCATCATCAGCCACACCATTCCTGTTCCAACCATCACTTCCACCTTAATTGCCAACCATCACCACCACACCAACACCCTAACTACCACTATCAACATCACCCTAACTGGTATTATCACCGCCACCCTAACTACCACTATCACCATCACCCTAACCGGCACTATCACCACTACCCTAAATGTCGATCGTCATTCGTCATCATGTTTTCCACTACACCATCGCCATGTATTACCCTACCCAAGCCTTCCACTTTTCGGTTATCTCTATTTTTTCTTCCTATCATTTGCCTTATTTTTCCCAAGATTAATTTTTCCTAAGTCTAATCTTGTATATTTTATTTTGTAGGTGATATTTTGGTGGTATTAGAGGAGGAATCGTAGGTTATACATGCTTAGAAACTGAAGTTATTTTGTTATGAATACATATCGTAGCTAGGCATTTTTTGTACAATAGATGTATATTTGTTTGTGTTATCATGCTTATAATTTTTGTATGGAAAATATGATCATGATAATGGTACTATATGATATGTGGTGTTGTATGTTGAAAGAAAAAGCAAGAAAGTTGTGAAAGTATGGTTTTATGTATATTATTGGTTGAGATGAATCGTGGTGTGTAGTATCTCTATATAATTTGTGACTATGCATTTTTATGATGATAGAACATATTGGACGTTAAAAAATTATTCATATTGGGTCTTATAATATTTTTTGTCAAAAAATGGACATTTTAGTTGTCTTAGAGGCATTTTGGTCAATATGGTTTAAAAATAAAATATTAGGTATTTTAGTTAGATAATTGGTTCAAAATAGTTCAATTATATTATGTGGAATATTTAGAGTGAATATGAATGGTCTAAGACCAATAAATGAGAAAAATAACTTTGAGTGGAAATAGTAACCCTAGGGATAAAATTATTATCACATGTGGAATATGTTGGATTTTGACCTCAATTTCTGGGTATTTTGTTAATATTGACATTTTAGGAATTTATTTTAACTGTGGGAGTCATATGAGTCTCATATATGAGTCTCATGGAGAAAGTTATAATTAATTTGCATGTGTAAGACATGGGATTTGGACCTTGATTTTCTTATATAATGCCAACGATAATATTTTAAGAATGTTTATTAAATTTGGTGGTTATATAAGTCTTATGCATAATTTATGAAAGTAAGGTTTGTGGAAAATTATGAATAATAACCTTAAAGGTAGGCTATTATTGTAATGCTCCAAATTTTTGCAACCCTAATTTAAAACGTTTAGCTTTTTATCCAAAAAATGTAACCTTTATATATTAATTTAATTATTGTTAATCTGTGACCCATAAATCTAGATAAATTATTTAATAAAGTATTATAATTACTTGATCTTACCCTTCGTAATTAAACCAACCCTAAACCGACAATTTTATCCAAAATTTTTTTCTTCATTTAATACCCTAAATTTGGATAAATTAATATTATCATAAAAACCTAAATTTGACCCAATTTTAATTCTAACCCTAAATATATTTTCTTTTTCTTTTTTCTTCTTTTCTCCTTTCCCTTTTTCCCTTTTTCCTTTTTTCCATTTTCTTTCTTTTCTTCTCTTTTCTTTTTCTCTTCTTCCCCAGACCATCCTATTTCTACCCTTTCTTTTTTTCTTCTTCCTGCGTCGGCCCAACATTCCTTTCTTTCTATTCTTCCCTTCGGCCAGTCTACTTCCCTCCCCTTTTTTCCCTTTTTCTCGCACCTGACCCAACCTCCTCTCCTTTATTTTCTTCTTTCTCAATCACACCCAAATCTTTCTTTCCTTTATTTTCTTTCCTCGTGCCTGAGCAACCAGACCCACCTTCCCTTTTTTCTTCTCCCTCACCCTTTCTACACTGTTGCCTCCCTATAACACTATCCTTTGCACAGTGTGCCCCTGTCATGCATGCCTACACCCGACATGCCTCCCTTTCCTTTCCTAGCCAAGTAGCTCTTACCCTATCTCACTCTTATGCCCATTTCCTCTCCATTTCTAGCTCCTACAACCCTTCCCCTAGCCTATGCCAACCTCCCCACACCTTTTAGCTTCTAGTCCCGTGAACCCCACACCTTCTGCCTCTGCCTGTACCTTTCCCCCTACAAACTTTTACCTACCCTATCACGCATTTGAGTCCCTAACCTCTTATTCTTCTCTTCTTTTTACTCCCTCATGCCTTGCTTCTTTTTCCCTCGACATTTTTCCTTTCTTTCTCCTTCTCCCCTGCCTCTGGCTTTCTTCTTTTCCTCCCCATCACCAAAGCCAACGCACCACTACACCTCCCATACCATCTCACCCTCCACCGTCGGCCACCTTCTTATTCCCTTCTTCTCTCCTTCTTCTTTCTCTTTGGCTGCCCTATTTTCCTTCCTCCCTATCCCTACGGCTACTTTTATCAATCCCTACCCCTAGCACCGGTCGTAACTCCCACAACCATACCATGGGAAACAAGAGTTTTTTTGCCATTGTCATTTTCCTCCACTCGACACCACCATTGCCTCCACCTCACCTCATCCTTTCCATTCCCCTTTCACTGCCTCGTTTCCTCCTTGCAATAACTCTGTCCTTGAATTTCCCCAACCGACCTCTAGCCACAACCACCACTAACCCCTTTGCACCACAACCACCCGTAGCCAACCCGTTGAAAACTCTACCCTTTTCCCCTCTCCTTTTCTTCTTCTCATTTCCCCTCTTCTACATTGCCTCCTTCCTGCAACCCTGCACTGCCACCATTACAACCCTCTTGCCCCAACCCACCAAGCCACTGCCATATCGACCTCCCACTATAGCCTCTGCCACTGATCGCCCAAACCAACATCACCCAACTACTTACCAACCAACCCAAACCCCCCTACGCACATGGCTCTCACTGCATATGTAGTGTGAGTTGTATTTTTTATTTTAAAATAATTTGGTAATTATTAATATGTAATGGTCGTTCAGTAATTTTGAATTTAATAAAAAAATTAATAAAAATATTATTTTATAAATATTAATATGGTATTTGTGATATTATTTTTAGGTACAAAAGTTTTATTAGTAGAGCCTAATAATTTTTAGGAGGTTATCAATAAATTATGCTTTTGCGGGAAATCGTGTAATCTTTATATTCCACTGAAATATTTGGATATCGTATGATAGCATATTAGGGTTTTAACATGTAAATTGTATAAAACATGATTCGTTACGTATAATTATGTGTTTATTATTTTTATCATAAAAGTTGAAAAAGGAATCATGTTATCCTATGTAAAATATCACATGTACAAAATTGTGATTAAAATAGTTCTAATATTGGGATTATGTTTTGTATGATATGTATAGGTGAAAATGTTAGGTTAAGCATGATAGATATACTTGTAGCATAATTATTATTATTATATGGCCTAGGGGTATTTTGGTAATAAAGAGTGTACCATGATAATTAATCTAATAAGCATGTCTGATATGTATTATTTATTGTTAAGTATGATAATGGTATTTTGCTTTTTTAGAAACAAATGCTTCAAAATGACCATTACTATTACATGACCTAGGAGTATTTCAGTAATTTTGAGTGTACCATGATGCTTATTCTACTAAACATGTCTGATAAGTATTAGTTATTATTAAACATGAGAATATGTGTTTTGATGTTTTAGAAATGAATGTCAGGGTCTTGTGTGTAAAATTAGATATAAGGGTAAAACGGTTACTTGGCATATCCCATAATTTAATTACATGATAAGTAATTTAATTATGGTATAATATCCTTTTATGATAAATTGATAAAAAAAATGGAATATGTAATGGAAATGGATGATAATGTGATAATTTTAGCCTTATGGGTATTTTGGTTATTTTTGACCTAAAGTGGCTAGGTATGAATAATTGAGCCTATAATGGTCTTAGTAGATTTCTAATATTGACATTGGTATTGATGTTGATTATGCTTGTCTTTGAATATTTGGAAATGGGTAAAAAAATGGTGAAGTATGAAAAGTTGGATTTATGTGATTGATATGTGGTCTTGTGATCACCGTTATAAAATACTAATACTTAAAGTGAAATACCTCGAGATTAGGAATAGTGTCTCTTTAGAGGTTGCTATCCTAAAAGCGTGGTTTAGCCCACCATTATTTATAGATTTTGCTAGTGTGCCTAAGTGCCTTAGCTAGACCCTATATCTTACTCTATTTAGCTTCACGGACCTAATAGGAGGTATGCATATTTATGGATTAGGTATCTTTTTTGGTAAGGTAATGTGTACCTTTGTGTACCAGTATGATCAAAGTGTTTTTGCGACCCTAAATTGATAGCCAGTAGGATATTGTGTTGCCTTTGTGAGCCGGTATAACTGGAGTACCATAATGTCGCCAAGTTGATATGATCTCCTCTTGAGTAATTAAAACTAGAAATGATTTATACTTGATTTGAAGTGACTATTGGATTAGTTGATAGTAGCTTTTGTGTCTACTCGTGTTGCCTTTGCACCTACCTATGATTCGGTAGTAGCCTTTTGTAACAACTTGAATTTTTAAAACCTAAAATTTAAATACTAAACCTTTTATACAAAATAATTTAATCTTTAAATTATTGATTTAATTATTTTGTGAACCTTTTCCTTATAAAAATTGATAAAACTATTTAATAAATTAATAAAATTATTTTTATCAATTTATCTTACTCATTTATTTAAATAAATCCTTAATTTTACCAAAATTATTTCCTTAAATTAATACCCTAATTTTTTGGATGAATTAATTTAATATTTTTCTAGTACCCAATTTTAATCTGAATTCTAATCCTAACTCTTCTCCTTTTCCTTTTTCCTGTTTTTTCTTCTTGTTATTTCTTTTCTTTTATTCCTTATTCCTTCTTCCTTGGGTCAGCCTAAACCACGTTCCTCATTTCCTTTCTTTTCTTTCCCTTAGGCCAACTAGTCATTTTTTCCCTCTTTCCTTTCTTTTCCATAGATTGACCTAACCTTTCCCCTTCCCCTTCTTCTTTTCTCCCAAGCAGGCCGACCCATTCCTTTCTTTTCTTTTCTCCCCCACATGGCCCATCTCCCCCTTCCTTCTTCCTTGTCTGCACCCTATGCCAAACAAACCCCCAGACTCCCCCTCATATGCCCTTTCTCCCCCTTACACCCCTGCCAGCTTGCATCACCTCCCTCTACCAACCTGATGCCCTACACCACCTTCTCCCCCTGCCATCCCTTTCCTTCCTTTTATAACCCTACAGCCCCTGACCTCTTATTCCCTATGAGCCCCTCTACCTTCAATTTCTGTCCCTGTCCTTATTACATACCCTACCCCTAACTGCACAACCTAACCCTGCACGACAAACGCCTCCATTTCCTCCTCTTCTTTTTCTTCTTCTTCTTCTCTTCTTCTCCACCTCATTTCTTCCTTGTAATTAGCTCTTCCCCTGATCATCTCTTCTCTTTTTCTCCTTTCTTTTCTTACCCTATTTTTCCTTCGACGCATCCCTACAGCCCCTCTCTCGTCTCCACCAACAACCCAACCTCCACACCGCCATCTCCTCCACCCAACTCCTCCATGCACCACCCTAAGAAGTCGGCACCCAGTATCACTTGTAGCCCTACCTCCCTCTTCTTCTTCTCCCCTTCGACACCTTTGGCTACCACTTCCTCCTCCCTTTCCTCTGTCACCATAGCCCCCTAGCTGTTTGTTACCCCCTTGACCTCCCCCTGCACCACCTCACCCGAGCCACCCTTCCTTTCCCCCTTCTCTTCCTCTTCTCCTTTCTCCCTCTTCTTTTCCTTCTCTGCACCTCCCTCCCTATAGCCGTGTCGCTGCCTCTGCCGCCTTATAACCACCTGTACTCTAATCTCCATCCACCTCCTACCTCACCTCCTACACCCAACAACCAACACCAAAACCCCCACCACCTCCCTCAAACCTTTACCTGAGCCACCCCATTCCTTCCATTTCCTTCTCCTTCATCCATATTGCATGGATCATGCTGCACATGTAGCGTGAGTTATGTTGTATATTTTTTTTTAGGTATTTTGGATAATATTAAGGTATAACGTAGTTTGGTAATGTTATACTTAATAAATGTTTTTGATAAAATCATTACTTCATCTATCTAATATTAATATTGTATTGTGATATCATTTTTAGGTATAAATTTTTATTAAAAAAAGCCTACTAAAGTTTATTTATTGCTAGAAATAAGGTAACTGTTATACCCCAGTAAAATATTTAGATTTTTGTATGTTAGCATATTAGGGTTTTTGGCATGTGATTTGTGTGGATATGATGTGTTACAAATAATCCTATGATTATCAATGTTATAATGGAAAAAAAATTCATGTATCTATCTTGTGTATGCGGTGATGTGTGTGAAAGGATGATTAGGAAGGGGCCTAATATTTGATGATGGATGTTATGTGCATATAAAATGTCAGGTTGAGTATGTATAGACACTTGTGAAACATATTACTACTATAAGCCCTAGGGGCAATTTGATCATTTAGACTCATCATGATATATAACCCTAACTGGGATAGCTAATGTGTTATAAATGTTTCTAAGAATGGAGATAGGATTTTGGTGTATTATAAATACATGTGTTAGTAGATATATCAATATGTTATGGCCTAAAGGTATTTTGGTAATTTTAATATATGGCGACAATGATCCTAATAAATATGCATGCTAAGTGTTATGGGGTGTGGAAAATGATAATAGGGGTTTGTGGCATTGAAAATACATGTTCCATCATGAATATTAATCTTACAAGACATAGGGGCATTTCGGTAATTTTTCATGTACTGTGGGAGTTATCTTAATAAATATGCATGATAAGTAATAATTGGTACTAGGTATGATAATAAGGGTTTACGGTGTTAGTAATGCATGTTTGGGCATGAATATTAACATTTTATGACCTAGGGGTATTTTGGTAATTTTGCATGTGCAATGGGGGGTTATCCAAATAAATATACATGATAAATAATAATTGATGCTAAGTATGAAAATAGGGATTTTGGTATTAGTAACATATGTTGGGGCATAAATAGTAACATTGTATGACCTAGGGGCATTTTAGTAATTTGCATGAACTAGGGGGATTAATCAAATCAACATGCATAATAAGTGTTACTTAATGTTAAATATGATAACAGGATCTACTGTCTTAGTATCACTTATTTGAGCATGATAATCAGTAATATATGGTCTATGGGCATTTTGTTAATTTTACATGTAATATGGTGATTAGTCTAATAAACATGCATGATAGGCATAAATTGGTGTTAAATATGATAACAGAGGTTTATTATATTAATATCACTTATTTGAGCTTGATAATCAATAATACATGGTATAGGGGATTTTTGGTAAATTTGTATGCAATATGGTGCTTAGTCTAATAAATCTGCATGATAAGTATTAATTGATGTTAAATATAAAAATAGGGGTTTTTTGTCTTAGTGTCAACTGTTCCAACATGATTATGAATATTATGGGATCTAGGAGTAATTTGGTAATTTGGAGTGTACCTTGATGAATATGCTAATGAATATGTATGATATGTGATGTTCGTTATCAAGCATGAGTACAGGGTCTTGTTGGGTTGGATATGCATGTTCACCATAATTATATCTATGGCATGTTTAAGAGTATTTTGGTAAATTGGAGTATGCTATGATGTTATTCTCATAAATATGCAAGATATGCATTAGTTGTTGATTAAGCATGATAATGTGTTTTTGGTTGATCTAGAAGCGCATGTTAAGGCTTTATGTGTAAAGTGGTCATTTGTTATATTAAGTAACTTAACATCATGATCAATAGGTTAATTATGGTGTGTGTTTCTTTGATAGCATGTTGATAAAATAAAATAGAGTTTATGATGGAAATGGATGGTAAAGAGGTAGCCTTAGCCTTATGGGTAATTTGGTTATTTTGACCTAAAATGACTAAGTGTGAGTATTTGAGTCTGGGATGGCCTTAGTGGACTGCTTTTGTTAACATTGACAGTAATCCCGATTCTGGTTACTTCATAATGTTGGAAACAAATAAAAATGGTTAAGCATGTGATTAATATGTGCTTCTCGTGATCACCCTTATTAAAATACTAATACTTAAAGTGAAAGACCTCGAGATTGGGAATGGTAGCTCTTTCGGGGTCGCTACCCTAGATATGTAGTTTAGCCCACAATTATTATGGATTTTACTAGTGTGTCTTAGTGCCCTAACCACACCCTACATCTTACTCTATTTAGCTCTACAAACTTAAGTAGGGGGTATACATACCTATAGATTAGGCATCCTTATTGGTAGGGTATTGTGTGCCTTTGTGTAGCAATCCGACCAAGATACCTTTGCGTCCTTAAGTTAGGGATGGTAACGGGGCGGATAATACCCGAAACCCGACGGATATCGAAATGGATAATGATAAACGGATATGGGTAAGGGTGAAAAATACCCGGCGGATTCGGGTACGGATACGGGTACGGGGTATCCATATCCGTATCCGACGGATATCCGTTACCCATATCCGTACCCGTTTACCCGTTATATATTTACCATTTTATCCTTAACTTTTTATATAAGAATAAGTTATAGTTAGAAATTAAATTTTCATTTTACATTTAACTTGGATTTTTTTATATATATTTTAATTTTTAATATCAAAAAATAATTTTGTAAGTAAATTATATATATTATGACAGGTAAACGGGTACAAAAATGGATAAACAGGTAATTTTAATCCGTCGGATAACGGGTTTGATGTACCCGACGGATCCATCGGGTAACGATATCCGTCGGGTAACGGATTATCCGTCGGGTAACGGATATCCGTCGAGTAACGGATTATTCGTCGGATACGGATATGGGTACAGTAACGGATATCCATGCGGGTACGGGTACGGATATGGTTATCAAATTTCTTATCGGGTTCGGGTATGGATAAGGGGTACCCGATCCGTACCCGCCCCGTTGCCATCCCTACCTTAAGTTGATAGCCAGTAGGATATTGTGTTGTCCTTATGCGCCAACATGACTGGGGTACCTTAGTGTATCTGGGTTTGTGATCTCCCCCTCGAGTAAATAAAAATAGAATTGTGTGATAATTAATAGAAATGATATTGAGATGTTTTAGTAGCAGCCTTTGAGCCTACCTGAGTCTCGGTATTAGTCTTTGAGCCTACCTGAGTTTTAATAGCATCCTTTAAGCCTACCTGAGTTTCGATAGCAGCCTTTGAGCCTACCTAAGTGTAACACCCCCAAATTTCACTTCTGAAAAATTTTATTTAAAAGAATAATACAGAAGCTAAAATAGGATTTGGGGAATGTTACCGTCACACATAATATAAGATAAATATCTACCATCTATTTCATGCTAGATGTAAGGCTAAAACCTATCCAACAAAATTCAACCAACATCTATGTAGTGAGGATAAACTACCACAAGGAGATATCCACATGCAGATGGGAAGCAAACAATTTCACTAAATAAAATCATCGCTAAATAAATCAGCAGAACCTATAAAATAATTCTAGACTTTAAAACTAGAAAAGACAAAGGATATAAAATCCAAATACATCTCCAACTAAATACAAATCAAGTAAATGATTTATACACCAAAATAATACATTTGAGATACAATAAAATCTGAGAAGAGAACCAAGGGGCATCCCAATAGTGGAGCCAACTTTATTCACCAAAATAAAACACCAGATATCCTACTCTTAAAATCCAAGGAAAACATTCCTCCCGACAATAAGACATTCGATATTGAACCTGCACAAATGGTTTGCTCCTCACCATCAGTGGATCATCATAGGACCCAAAAAATCAAGGTAGTATCACCACGAGTCCAATACTGAGTAAATCCCACTACCCTATCTTATGGGAGAGACATAAACTACAACATCAAGTGCCTATTGAATCATAGTGCATTACATTTATACAATATTATGCGCACTCAATACCCACATTATAAATCCTACCTTACACATATAATAACATGTGAAACATATGTAACATCCTACTTAGACATGTAAGTGTGGTATGACAGAAATGTAAGGTAGCTCATGTGCCTCAGGTAGGAATAATCTATATTATCAACAACTCATTACATTACCACACAATTTTAAATGCAAACACCTTAAACCAATAAGAGATTCAAATAAACCAATTGGGCATTTATGGACAATGCCAAACTAAACCAATCGAGCATTTATGGACAATGCCAAACCAAACCAATCGAGCAATTATGGGTAATGCCAAACCAAACCAATTGAGCATTTATGGACAATGCCAAACTAAACCAATCGGGCATTTATGGACAACGCCAAACCAAACTAATTGGACATTTACCAATTGGGCATTTATGGACAATGCCAAACCAAACCAAAAATCAATCGGGCATTTATGGACAACGCCAAACCAAACCAATAGGGCATTTATGGACAACGTCAAACCAAACCAATCGAGCATTTACCAATTGGGCATTTATGGACAATGCCAAACCAAATAAATCGGGCATTTATGGACAACGCCAAACCAAACCAATCGGGTATTTAGCCCCCAAACATTACTCAAGGACATGTCTAGCTCCGAGCATTACTTAGGGACATGCTTAGCCCCAAGCATTACTTAGGTACATGCTCAACCCTAAACATTACTTAGGGACATGTCCAGCCCCAAGCATTACTTAGGGACATATCCATCCCCAGACATTACTTAGGGACATGTCCAACCCCGAGCATTACTTAGGGACATACTCGGTCCCGAGCGATGATTCAATCACATTCAACACTTTGTTACACTGAGAGAGGCATTAAATTATTAACATTCATTCATATCATTTCATAATGCACCATGCAGCTAGAAAACCATAAAGTGTGATCCATCTCTTGGCAAACAATTTATGCCACACATTAAGATGTTTTCTAGTTAATTAATCAAGATATATATATATTATGATCTTTAACATGTCTTTCACTTATCCTTTCTTGAAGGTAACAAGCTTAACATGCTTTGTTACTTAATCATACTTGTAACATGCTCTTTTACTCAATCATATTCCTAAATAGAAAATGAAATCCCATTCCAACACGTGTAAGCACATTCTTTTACATTCGTCCTCCTCAACAGAGTCAAATAGTCCTATCATGCATATTTTTACCCTAACATGCTCAACAACAAGCCAAAGTATGAATTACTTGAACCTCATGATTATACAAAGCATCATACACGTCATATTACATGTTTGACATACCAACCCATGTGAGTCACACAACTTTCACCTCTTAACACACATGCACAACGCGAAACACCCATAAGTGGAGGTAAGTAGAGACTTACCTACGTCCAAAGCTAGCTAAGCAAGATAAGAAGGAGAGGGAGATCACTAGATTGAGGATCCACAATAATGCTTTCCTAGATCACCGATAGGAATCGGAACTAGGTTAGAAACTATCTTATCGATTAATAATTCAAATATTATAATAAAATCAACTTAAATGGACGCAAACGATCTTTCTTGGAAAACGTGTCCAAAACCTAGGATTCACGAGCATCACTTTATTAAGATTTAAGATTAAATATCAATAAAATCAAGTTTAACACATATCATTTGGGGCATTTCAAATTAATTTGGAAACCTGGAGAAAGAATAATAGATTATAAGTTAATTTTATCGAAAATGACTAACTCATTAGGTTTTACGACTAAAGACACAAACCAACCATTTTTATAGTACCAATCCAACTCGATAACATAATAATACAATTACAATGATTTTAAATCAAAACTAGTGGTCTACTAGGTGAGAGAGATAAAAGCAAACCATTTTTATAAAACAATACCCGAAAATTAGGGTTTTTCATGTCCGAACTATGAACCAAGTAATTCACTTCGATAACTCCAAATTGATAGCTTTAAAACACAATTAAACTAAATTAAAATAAATCTAGATAATTAATTTCAATGAAATAATCTTCCGAGTAGCCAATTCAAGACAATCGGTTTCCAAAATTAGGGTTTCAAAGCTCAAGACACAAATTCGGATAATTCAAATCAATTAATTCCAATTGAAGATGTTATAATACAATTAAAACCATTTCAACTATTTCTATAAATTAAATTTTAGAAAAACAACTATACGAATGATCAATTTTATAATTTCACTTGAAATCTAGGGTTTTAGGCCCAAAATGTAATTCGGTTGAATTCTATTAATTTATTTAAATTGAATATTTAGAAATAAAATTAGACATATTTTATAACATATCATATAATAAATTGCTCAAAACCAATAAAAGAAATATTCGATTTAGCATACTTAGGGCTTTTGAGCCTAGAACATAAATCCGATCAATTTTTGCTAAAATATATAAATTGACGGTTCAGAATTATAATTAAATGTATTCTAATGTAAATTAGATAATCAATTAAATAAAACAATCTGATTACATTATTCAATTTAGATCCGTAAGAGTTTTGACATGAAAATCCAATTCCAATCAAGTTCACATAATTTTCTCAAATCAACACTTCTGATATGAAATTAATTACATTTCAAATGATATTATAAAATCAATTGAGTGAAACAACCCAATTATTCAATCCAATTTCATCACACATGGATTTTGACCTAGAAATCCAAATCCAATTAATTATGCATAAATTTCTCAAATTGATGATTTCGATATGAAATTGGATATGTTTTACAGCATATTGTAAAATCAATTTACCCAAAATAGCTTAATCAGAAGAATCTGGAAATTCAGGCATAACCCGGCCCAAAAATTCATTTTTTACAAATCAACCAAATACACTACAATTAACCACTCTAAATCAATCATACACCATATATATACATAATTACACAATCAATTTAGCTTATCATAAGCTAATTCATACTCAATTAATCAAAACAAGGGTTAGGATTTTTGAAAATTTATACCAAATGAAACTAACAAATCGAGACTGGTGAAGACCGGGGAAGATGCGCCGGAGGTCGAGGATTACTCATCGGCAACTAGTAAGGCTCGTCGCGGCGGGATGGCGACGCAACCTGCGCTCCCTGCCACTACACGCGGTTGCTGCTGCATCACTTCGGCTGTTGGCTGCATCGCCAGTCGTGGCTAGCGAGGCGGCTGGAGTGGAGGAGCAAGGAGGAGATGGTAGGTTGGGGTTTGGGGCTAGGTGTAGGGAAACTAACAGGGTGAAGGAGAAGAGGGAGAGAAGAAGAGAGAAAAGGAAAAAGGAAGAGGGAGTCGGGTTGGGGCTTGGGTTTTTTGTTTTTTGTTTTTAAATAAAAGTATATAATAAAATGCTAAATATCTAAAATTATTATTGGAATATTTTATCTAAAATTTATTTAACGAAAATCATTTTGTAAGGATCCGAATACATAAAATCGATATAATAACCACATAAAGAATTTCGGAAATGTTTTTGAAAATTTACCAATGAACGTAAAAAATTATATTGTTTATGAAAATACATTATAAGACCCCGAAAAAT
Source organism: Tamarix chinensis (assembly GCA_030549775.1). Classification (NCBI taxonomy): domain Eukaryota; kingdom Viridiplantae; phylum Streptophyta; class Magnoliopsida; order Caryophyllales; family Tamaricaceae; genus Tamarix; species Tamarix chinensis. Next base: position 99,242,046 of record CM060178.1, on the reverse strand, counting down.
TATTTAAAAGCATATAAGAAAATATTTAAGTCAAATTATAATAAACCAAGACTAATTTAAATAATTTTCGAAATAGGTCTTCCACAACCAAAAAGAGTAAAACGGAAGGAAATTAATTTCAGAAAGAAATACATAAATAAGCTTCGAAGATCTCTTTAATTTAAAATTTTCCAAATATCTTAACGACTTCAAAAACAAATAGATTCAAAGTCGAAAATATTTTCTATAGATAAAATCATTAAAATAAATTTGACTATTTTAAATGGAAATTTTATAATTTAAATAATATATTTTGTTAACGAAATATAACTCCTAAAATAAAGTCGTAATCACACGATGAAGTTAAAATCGAAAACAAATCTAAAATATTAAAAATTAAAATACGAGAAAGAACGGAAATACAGATTTTTAACTGAAAATCAAAATCATATGAATATAATAAAATCATGGTCGTGAACGAATTTATCTAGAATGATCCGCAATGACAATGTAATTAAATTCAAATATAAAGCCGAATTCGTCGATAAATCCATAAAACAAATTAAAATTAAAATAATTAAATATTTACATCAAATTACGCTAATAAAATCATTAAACTTAATAAAATTGGATTTTAAAAATACAGGATTTACATTAAGTTTATGTAGTAGCCTTTGGGCCTACCTATGTATCGGTATCGGCCTTTAAGCCTACTTGAGTTTTGATTGTAGCCTTTAAGCCTACCTGAGTTTTGGTAGTATGCTTTGAGTGTACCCGTATATCAATAGCAACCTTTAAGCCTACTTAAGTTTCAGTAGTAGCCTTTGAGCCACCTGTGTTTTGGTAGTGTCCTTTGAGCCTACTGTGATGGATTATGTGTGAGATTGTATTGATGGGCCTATATGCCTACCTATGGATTGAGTGGGTCGTGTTGGAAATGGTGTGGCTTTCCAATTATACTATAAAGAACATCACTTGGATGTCCCATGAATAAGTTCTATTATTTATAAGAGAATGAGCATTGGTGGTGTATGTTCTTGATGCATGTAGCTATCTGAGTGATTATTGCATTTCAGTTAATAAATGTATAATTCTATGTTCATGTGATTGATGTGATGCATCTGATATGTTACATGCGGCCCTTATATATTAGTCTCCTATAATGGGTTATTCAATACCATAATATTGAAGTGTTCATTTCTTATGCCCCTACTTATTCAATGGGCAGTGGCCTTTGTAGGTTAGCTCGCAAGCACTATTTAAGAATTACTCATTGGATTAAAAGAGTAGGACTATCCGAAAAAAGCTGATGTATTTTCCTTATAATCTTTGATACTTTCTTTTTTGATGACTTTAATTTGTAATCATAATTAGTGGGTTGTATTTCCTGTATTCTAACTATTGTGCTACTCTATTTTATAATTATATCTTTGAGTTTGTGCAAATTATATTTTTATCCTTAGCACTTGGTATCATAACGGTGGAGGAAAACCGGTTTGGTACTAAATGTGGCGGTAACACCCAGAAATATACTATATTTGCTTCCACTTATAACTTTTAAAAACAAATTTTTTCAGTATTAAATTTTAAGGGTGTTACAGCCTTTGTACCTACATGTGATTCACTAGTAGCCTTTGTACTTACCTGTGATTCGATAGCAGCCCTTATGCTTACCCGTGTTTCGGTAGTAGCATTTGTGCCTACCTGTATTTTGGTAGTAGCCTTTATGCCTACCTATGATGATATGTGTTGTTATTGGTTTGGGCTAATGAGCCTACTTGTGTTAGGAGAGTTGTTGGTATTGACAATGAGAATTGTGACCATAGTTGTGACCTAAAAATGATGTTGTTTTCTAATTATACCGCAAATAGCATATCTTGGATGTTCCATTGTTAAGTTTTAGTTTATTCTAGATGAACAAGCATTGGGAGTATATGACCTTTATATTATGTGGTTATATGAAAAATTATCGTATTTCAATTGATGTATGTATAATTTTATGTTTATGTATTGTTGTGATGCCTTTTATGTGTTCTATGTAGATCTTTCATATTAGTTTTTTTTATAATGGGTTACTTAGTATTATTATACTGAATGATTCTTATTCATGGACCCCCTACTTATATAATGGGTAGTGGCCTTTGCAAGTTAGCTTGTATGATCTGTTGAAAGCTACTATTAGGGTTGAGAGTGTGGGATTATTCGACATTTTTCCTGGCATCTTTTGATCCAGAAGATTATGTAATTTTACTGTCTTTTGTCTTTATGTATTTCCTTTCATTGACAATTTATAACCACTAATAGTTGGATTCTTTTTGAAATGATGTTAAATTACTTTAACTCTCTTGCTTCTGTGATCTACAATTGTGTTATTAATTTAAGTGGAAAAATATTTTTAATCTTAGCACTTGGTAACTTAATGGTAGAGGAAACCAGACTTGTACCAAGTGTGGCAGTAACGCCCTGCGATTTATTATTTTAGCTTTTGCAACTAACTTTTAAAAAATGAAATTTTTTGGTTTGTAAATTTAGGGGTGTTACAATTATCGTATGTGTAAGACATTAGATTTAGACCTTGATTTTTGGGTATGCCGTTAATAATAATATTTTAAGGATTAATATTAAATATGGTGATCAAATGAGTACCATGGTAGAAGTTATGATTGACTTATGAAAATTAGGGTTTCTTAAAAAAGGTGCAGCCTTTTCTTTAGAGAAGTATGCTAGTATTCATGTGGTTATGCTTTATGTGTTTCAAATGATCAGGTTAAGATATATTGTGTGCTTTGCGTGCCTACATAAGCGTATGTATAAGGACCTTAAGAAATGACACCACGAATAAGATACTAACTACTTAAGAGAAAGATTAAGTAAGTTGAGGCCAAGGTGTTGTATGTCCATTTCATCGGATGATAATAGTGGCATAGGTGTGCTTTTCCCGAGAGATACTCTAAACCGTTCCATCAGCTTAAGAATAGTGGGGTTCTCAGGCTCAATGTAAACCATAATATAATATTGAGATAAATAATAATGAATAATTAAGATATTGATCACTTGAAGTAAAAGACCGCGTGAGTTAGAAGCAATGTGTTGTGTTCATTCCATTGGATAATAATAGCGTCTAAGGGGCATTTTACTATGAGATGAACTTCAAATGGTTCCACTGGTATAAAAATAGTGGTAAGAACTGTATTGTTCTGAGAGGTGATGTGTTTGTTCCACGGAAAATAATTGTAGCTTAGGTGTATTGTTCCTTGATAGTTGTTTCATATCGTTCCACATGTTTAAGAATAGTGGGGTCCCTAAACTCAGCATAATAAGAATATGGGCATTGATTATAACTAATGATGGAATTCTAAATTAGTATTATATTATATTACGTTATTGTGCTCACCTATGCTTCCGTATGATTTATGTTTTATATTTAACCTAATTATGACATTATTGTTACCTTATTTAATATATAGCATATTGATCATCATTTTTATAGATGCTACTAATTCTCATGAGCATCTCCTCCTTATTTTGCAGTGATTATTGACCGCTACTTTTAATATACTCGCATTTGGTGAGTACTAATTAAATTGGTATAGGATATAGTTATTCGTATATCTTTATCTCTCCATGAACTCTTAGTCCTCTATTTTTATTATGCATATTTCTTTTTCTCTTTTTGTATCACGTATCATGGTAGAATCAAATACTCTCTATACCCGATTCTGAAGTACAATGTTACTTCTGTCTTACACCTGACTTAAACTAGGCATAGGAATTACTTATTCTATATTGGATACAGCGTGATACCCCTACATTTTATATTTTGGCTTCCATAATTAAATATTTAAAACAAATTTTTTTAGTCATAAAATTTGGGGGGTATTATAGGAAATTTCAGCTTAAGGAAGGAATGAGCTCAAAGAATTCAGAAATAGGAAGCAGGGAGACTCTAGATAGGAAATAAAGAAACTTTTCATCAATCTTTGTTCATCTTTACTAATGCTCTTACATAGAAGTGCCTTGCTATCATATAGTTGGGTTGTAAACAATCATGCAGCTTCCTTTAAAAATAAATTATGCTTTGATTAGCTTTGTACCTTTTATAGTATCAAATAACACACGCACACATGCATATTAATATTAGTAGATGCGCATATATTTCTTATAAAAGTTGTATATATCTTTCTACATTTGTATAAATAAAAATATGTCAATATATATATTTTAAAAGATCCATGTTGTTACTGTACAATATGTGTATCTTATTATCAGTAAGAATGTGCATCTATAAAAATATGTATTCTTATTATAGAAGCTGTATATTCTCATCATAAATAATGTGTGTTATGCACATTAATAGATATATATTTGTAATCTAGGAGTCGTGTATTTATATATTAAACCACGTGTTTTATTATTCTAAATGATATTTATTTATAATCTGAAACATGTGTATTTATATATTACAAGATGTGTATGTGTATTCTAGGAGTTGTGTATTTATATGCTAAAATGTGTTTTATAATTCTAAATGACGTACACTTATAATCTAGAACATATGTATTTATATATTGTAAGATGTATATTTTATCCTAGATGATTTGTATTTTTATCTTATAAAATTTATATTTATATCGTGAAAGTTGTGCATTTCAATTACTAGAGTTGTGTATTAAACTATTTGTATATTAGAAGGTATATATTATATATTTTATATTTATAAGTGTGTATTTATTTTTTGCAAGATATGTTTTTTGGTTGTTGAAAAACATGCACAGCCAACCTTCTACCTTCTTTTAAAACAAAATTCATAAAAATTATAAAAATACCACCGTTTACCTAAAATAATGTGTATACTTATCATAAAATATGCATGTATTTAATTAAAAATTTATATATTTATATTGTAGTATATGTATATTTCCAAGTTTACAAATATATCAACAATTCTACGATGCAATTTTTGTATTTTGTTCCACCATCTCACTTTCACTCCCGCTCTTTTTATTTTTATATTTTTTATGTCCTTTTGTATTAATCAAACCCCACATATACAGTGTCGTGAAGGTTTTAGGCAATAATATCGGTTTAAAGCGCATCAGCCAAACAGAGTTACAGAGGTAATCAAGGGTTTCACAAGGCGCCATGGACGAGTGTTCTCTTCCCCAGAATTCAAAAACCAAGGCCGGCGGCAGTGGTGGTGGGGCTGCTTCCAAGCTCCTGGCAGGCCTACCTTCACGGGGCTTCTTTTCCTCCACGGTTCCCTCTACGAATCCGGTAATCTTTCATTTTCCCTCTCTCTCAATTATGCACAAACCCTAACCTTATAATCGAATTAATTACGCGATTGTAATTGTTGATTCATACTGAAAAAGTATGCTAATAAGAGTTACATACCCTACTTTTTTCATTCCATTCCCTTAAATTTAAAATACAACCTGGCTCTATGTATCTGGGGTTGTGTTAGTTCGGTGCGATTTTCCTCCTCGATAGTCTGTTGCAATCTGTAGATTTTGTTCTACCAAAATTTTTGGATGAATTTCTCCGTTTGATTTGTCTGGTGAACTTCATGAGCGTTATTATCAATCAATACAACCAGAACTTTCCATTTGGTTAGTCGTGAGGCTCCTTTTGCCCCATTACGTCCTACCCTAATTTTGCATACAGCTCTGAGCTTCGCTTTGCCATTCATAAAAAGCGGTCTTGTATAATCAGTCTTGTATTTGGTGGAATTATGGCGGTCAGCCTTAATATATAGGTGAATGTGAGGAAAGTGTCCGTGAAACTTCATTGGCTCAGATTATACTTGTCACCGGCTACTAAATTGGGCACACTGAAATTGAGATTATAAAATGACCATAAAAATAGTCGTTACTTGGGCGGTAAGCTTCTCTAACCATCATCTCTGTTTTGTGTCATCTAGGTTGTTTAACCTTGTAGCATTTTGTTGATTTGATTACATAATTATATATTAGTAAAATGCACACAGTGCCGTGAGAGCTCTCTGATCTCATTGCAACCCTGATACTTTCCTATCTTCCCTTAGGTTCTGACCTATGGTTCCCTACCAAGCTCCAAATCTTATCTGTTTTATTTTTGGGGGGAGTGTGTCTTCTAACAGGGATAAATTTTTCAATTCACTTGATGATGGTCAATTGTATTTTGTCATTGTAGAACTAGTGTACTTCTATTTTACTTTCACGGGGAAAACTGTCCACCATGCATCTTCATAGACGAATGCCATAGATCCAGGTTGTTGATATATAGTTTTATGAAATTGCAGTTGCCCCTCTCCCACACCCCCCCCCCAAAAAAAGGAAATCAGAAGAAAAGAAGGAAAAACAGTAGATGATAGAGTGATGTATATTGACACTTTTGGGTATATACTTAAATATTAATCTATTTGTTCGAAGATATTTTATAATAAGTTGTTATGAAATCTTGGGATAGTTTTGGAAATTTTCAAAAGTATTGTGTTTTAAAAGATATAAGATGGTTGCCACAAAACCCTCGTCTTTTTGACTGTTTAGTGTTTACTCTGTTCACAGACCTGTCAGCTTACTACTTATTTTGAAAGTGTTTGAATTATCATTGCATGATAATTTGTCAGAATGCATGCAAGTAAGAATCTCAAGGCTTCAGGTTTGGCTTTTGTTGCTATAGTGATAATAGATGACAATCCTTTTGCTGAAGTTACCTTGTGGTCTGCTAAACACTCTTCAATGGCTGCAATCAGAAGTTTTCCTCTTCGTTTTTCTATTTTTTATAAATAAAAAAGCTCCATGGTATGTGATATTATATCTGACCCTTGTTTTGTCGCTACGATATCAGTAAGCTTTCTGAACTCTAATTGAGATTTTGTTCTGTAGATTCTGTCTGGACATTTGAGTTTATGTCTCATGTGTGCAGTGAATTATGTAGGGTGGGATGCGAGTGTATATTTGCGATCATGACACAAATCCCCCAGGTTTGCTTCTAAACTTTTAGCATTATATTTGATGATCTAAAAATTATTGCTGTTGGCAATGCCCTGATTTTTTTTGGATGGTCAACAACATTGAGTTATTAGCCCTCTGTAGGACACAGGGGTTGCAAAAATTGAAGCATGTATTGTTACGTAGCCATGCATGAGATTGTCTCTTTAATATGTGAATTTTCTCTTGAATATGACCGTACAATGTACATTCTGATTGCATCTCTTTAAGTGTGCATGCTTGTGTTAGTAATGCCCTTACTGTTTGTGTGGTGCATTACCTTTTGTTTTATTTTCATCTCTCTTTTTTCCCTCTCTCCTTTTTTTTTCTTTTTTTTTCTCCTGGTTATGTTCTTTGAATGACAGTTTGCCTCAATCTCATTTATTGTTCTTTTACGTGGCTCCTGATTTTAGATTTTTGAGTTTCTTCTAAGATGAAAATTTTGTTTCCTCTAGTTCACCGACTTTTCATTGCAATAATGTAACAAGTGTTGGTCTGAATTTGTAAATACTACGTTATGATATTTAGAAATCTACCTTTCTGATTTTCTCCATCCAGCACATCAAGTGATAAAGACGGATCAGATGAATATTTTAATTAGATCTCTCAAGCTTAAGAAGCAAAAGGGTGAGATGAAGGGTACCACATCAGCAGAAGGCTCAAAAAAGAGGTAATTTATTCCTTTTATTGAAAGTGCTATACAATTAGCCACTCTTAATGATCTTGTTTTATGTCCATTTACATGTACTTGGTGGAAATTCTTGTTATGGTGATATCATTACTTTGTTCTAGCTAAATGCATTACATGCAATATGTCTGTTCCCTATGTCTATCCAGCTTTTCACCGTAAATTATCTTAATCCTTTATATGATGGTTTTTGGTTTTTGTGTTTCCTTTGCCTTTTAAGAGAAGGGGTAGGGGGGAGTTTTTGGTAGTGGGATAAAAAGGAAATTTTCTCCTAACTTTAGTGGCAATGTGATACTTTCTGAACTAGCACCAATGTGCTGTTTTATTATTCTTGCTTAGCGGCTAATACTTGTGCTATAGAACTAAGATAAACCTCTCACATTTAGTAGTAATCCTAGAATTTATCACAATTTTGGAAAAAAATTGAACCAATGTGGCAATGAATAAAGTTTAGAACCAATTTTTCTTGAGGAGAGAAAAATTACCTTGCTGTGGTGGCAATTTTTTTTTGATGGGTACAACAATTTGAAGCTGATGTGCATCCTTATTGGAAAATGCTGCACTAACATGTAGGCATTGAAAATTTGGAACAATTGTTTTCTGCATTCATCATCCTCATTACGCAGGAATTGTGGATAAGCTCATAAGAACTTATTCTTCAAATTTAAGATATATGGATAGTTTTTTTGCCCTTTCTTTTTTTTATTAGATTTTCCTTTGTGTGTGTTGATTGAGTGGGACGGGTGGATATTGGGTATGAAAGTCCACCTTCAGTGAATGGCCTGGCAAGCTTGGGCCAGGCACTGTGTTATGTGGTCTGCAGGTCAGATGATGGTGCCATATTTTCTTCATTCTCATGGACCTTAATAAATATCTGCAATCTATTTGAACTTTTGTAGATTATGTATGGATCATAGAGCTTAAGCAGATGTAAATTTCTGATGGGTTGTATAAGCTGATCTAGCCCTTTGATAGTTTACACAGCAATGTTGATATTGTTTTGGGGGATTACCTCTAGCGGTGATTTGCTGGCGACAGAAGTAGCTTTGAGTTTGACAATATGAGGAGTTCAGTTGAATTTAGAGATAGGGGTGTCAATGTGTGTGGATTTTCACCTGAACATTGAAAGCAAGTCCTATAGAGAATTAGTTAATTGAAAGTTTTTTAATTTCTTTATTACTTTATCATCATTGTACATGATTTTCATGTATCCCATATTTGTTCCTTAAGAGTGCCAGAAAGAGCTACAGATGGAAGGGCTTCAACTAAGAGACCCATGACCAGTAGCCAGAGTGATTCTCAACCAGGTGAGTATCTATGTTGATTTTTGTTTTTCGGGGTAAGATTTATTAGTACCTGTCTTAGTTGTCTAGTACATCTGTGACTTGGGTTAGAGTGCATACGTGTAGGTTGCTGTATAGATTTTGATTTATACCTATTGAATTTATTTTTGTGCGGTTGACCATCTTTACAAATTGGGTTGAACCTCTTGCAATGAAAATCAGCAACCCTGAGATTGTAACTCATTGCCCCTTCAATTGTTGCAGAAGGATCAAACTCTCATGGTTTGGATAGGGATTACCATAGTCTGACAGTGGAGAGACTCCGTGCCCTTCTGAAGGAAAGAGCTCTTTCTCCAAAGGGAAAGAAGGCAAGCTTTGATACATTTGGTATATTTACATCCATGAATATGATCAATTTTCTGGTTTATTTGCTGAATGCTGTTATATACAAAATGTGAACAGGATGAACTGGTTGCACGACTGAGGGGATCCAATAAGTGAGCCTATGGAGAGTGGAGGGGAATTTTTCTTTTTTGTTGTATGGGAAGGAAATGTCCTTTAATCGGCTGGAAATTGCTCAAATTGTGGGATACCTGTGTAACCTCGGAAAAATGGGACTCCTCAACTTAGTGAGGATTTGAAAACTTAATATTGTATGCTGCATCTTTGAGCTGCCTTCTATTTGATCGAAAAAACCAGCATTACTGCTGAGGGCTGTTTTGTGATGTAGAAAAACAAATTTTGTTCATCATATAGCGGGCTATTAAGTTGATGCCTTTCTTTTAGTTTTGCATATTGTAATCTATATAGTGGAACCTGCATCATCTTAGTAGTATCGGACGTCCTACGATTGAAAGTGAAACTTAATACAGGTTGTGTTAAGTGTGAATGCGCTTTCTGAGCTAGCCCTCACGATCATCTATCTTCACAAATCTTCTTTTGGATCGTGTACGAAGTTGTAAACGTACAAGAAGAAAAAAGTCCTTTTAAAAGAAGTAGCAACGACAACGTTCTTGTTCATCTGAAATCACTCTGCCATCATTGATTCTGCCTTTGCCCCTAAACCGACCAATATGTACTGCAAGTGGATCAACGGGTTTTGATTCCCTTTAATATCTGTAAGCCATCGTGCACGTTTCCAAAACCCAAGACAAAGAAAAGAGAAGATATCGGAAGGGTCAGAAGTGTAAGACCAATAAGGAGTTGGCAATTTGCTTACACATTTTCTTTACTAAATACACATCTATATATTTTTTAATTTTTTTTACTCATTTCAATTCTTTTCAAATTCTTTCTAAATCTTCAATCAATTGATCAAATTAGATTAAAATCAACAATTTAATACATTTTACGTCTAAAGGTATGTAAAATTTCATCCTTTTTTTGCTAATTTTTATCATTTTTAAATTAGTTGCAAGTGCAAAATATAAATATTACATTATTCTGAATTTAGGTGTTTTTTAATTGAAATTAATATTTGTATACATAAATCAAGTTTATTTCAGTAAAATGATTGCAAATTTTTGGTCAAAATTTGAGCTTCGAACTATAATAATGGAGGTTTAGGTCGAAATAGTATGATCAATAGGTAGTTCACCCGTATGCCAAGCCTAGTAACAGGTAACTCACCCGTCGAGGAAAATATGCTAGCATGTAGTTCACTCGTCATGAGTTCCAATTGGTAGGTAACTCACCTATCACATACTTTCTCTAGCAAACAATTCATCCATCACCTATGACCCCCAATTGGATAGTTCACCCATTAAATTTTATTTCAAATGGATAACTCACCCATTGAAACCCTAAACCCCCGAAACCCTTTAACCCTAAACACTCTAACCATAAACCCTAACCTTCTAACCATAACCCTAAATGCTAACCCGTTTAATCTTAAACCCTAACCCTCTAACTATAACCCTAACCCTAAACCTAACCATAAACCCTCTAACCCTAACCCAAATCCCTAAGCCTAACCTTAAATAATCAACCCTATAATCCTAAACCATAAACCCTAAACCCTTTAACCCTTAACTCTAACCCTAAACCATTAATCATTGATGAGCTAATGCATAATATTAATATTGGCAAATGACTAGTAGATGAGGTAGAGGAAAAAATCTGAGATAGGTTACTCCCGCTACCACTAGGGTGGTGAAGAGGACAATTACTGCTAGTGCTAGAGCACGAGTAGCGATGGAGCGTGGCAATGCTCCACGTATAGAGACAGAGATCATGTTTTTTAGGAGGAATATGATTATCCCAGAGAGGGAGCTTTTGCTAGCACTAACACATCTACCCACACAATATGTTCTATTTTCTCGTTGTTATCAAACGACAATTGGAGATTGACTAGACCTACTGGTGGGAGTCCACTCATTCCTGATCTTCTGGCCAATTTTAAAGGTCATATGGCATACACCATATGAAATGATGTTGAGCTAATTTATATTAGTATACAACTTGGTTTCTATATTTTAACCGTATAATTTATTATTCTAATATTTATTTTATTGTAGGAACCACATCCTGTATTGAGGGTTTATTCCAGGACGAAAAACTTGAGAAGGCTATCTGGCGATGATGTTGGCATGGGTATTGCCAATGAATATATCGAGACCATGGGCCTAAAACATCTACGTTCGACATACTTTCATTATCACAATGCTCCGCTCATCTCTATTTTTGTTGAAAAGTGACATCAAATGTAATATCCCAAAATGTTAAAATCTAGAATTCAATAATTAATCCTAATTTAGGATACTTTAATTTTTTTTAAATTAATTAATTTAATTATTTTGTGGACTTTTGAGTGTATAAAAATGGATATGGTTATTTAATATATTAAAATAATTTTTTTATTATTATTTTATCATACTCATTTTATTTAAATAATTTTCCAAACCCATATTTTACTAAAATTACCCTATTAAATTATTATCTCAAATTTTAAATAAATTAATTTATCCATCTAAATAATTAAATACCCTTATTCTAAAAATTATTTTATTTTTATTTTTTCCTTTTTCCCTTTTCTATTTTTTTCTTTCTCCTTCTTCCTTCCTTTTTCTTTTCCTCCTTTTTCCTTTTCTTCTTTTCCTTCCTCCTTGAACCGCCCGACCTACCTTTTCCCTCGTTGGGCCGTCGCCCCTCCTTTTCCTTCTCTTCTCCCTGTGTCGCACAACCCACCTCCTTTCTTCTTCTTTTTTTCTTTCCTTTCCCTCCGGTTGGGCCAATCCAACCTCTCCTTTCTTTCTCCCTTCTTCCTTGCACGCATGAGTCAACCCATCTTCTTTCTTTCTCCCTTGGCTGGCCTGCCTGCCTATCTTCTTTCTTCTCTTCTTCTTCTTCCCTCCTCCTTCCTTCTTCGACCGTCGAGGCCATGGTAGCCTGCAACCAGCTGCCTGTAGTCATTTGCCTTCCCTTATAGTCGTGCTCTCTCCCTCCCTCTCTCCCCTATCCCTTTCCCTTCCATTTTTAGCCATACATGCTCCTACAGCGCTCCCTCACATGCCCTCATTTCCCTCTTTTTTCTTCTCTTCCCTGCCACCGCAGGCCATGAGCCTGCAGCCCCTACACCCTCCACCTAACCTGATCTGACATGTCTCCTCTCCCTCTCCTTCTCCCTCTGCCGATCCCCCTTTTCTCCCTTATTTCCCTCTTCTTCTCCTCCCTTGTTTTGCTTCGCCTCCCTCAACTGCCGCTTCTGTCGCCCAACCGACCACCACGCCAACCTTCAGGCATCCCCTACTACCTCCCTGCACCACCCAACAACCACCCCTCACCCCCTGTAGCACCCTTCCCCTCTTTTCTCTTTTCTTTCCCCTTCTCGACCCCCAACCTGCACCATCTTCTCCCTTATTCCCTATTCCGCCATCCCTAGCACCTCCCCTATCTCACCTTGGCCCAAAATCCCCTGTAGCCCCTCCCTTCTCCTCCTCTTCTCCCTTCCTTCTTCTACTTCTCCCTTCTTTAAAAACATTTTCCAACCCTATAGTAGCCATCTCTACCGACTTAAGCCACCCATATTTAACCTCCGACCACCACCTACATCCCTAATCCCTCTCCACACCTAGCCACCACCCTTACTCCTCTCCACAAGCCCTCAACCAAACCCCTAAAACCCTTACCCGAACTAACTTTCCTCCTTTCTCCCATCCCCCTCTTCAACCTCCCTAAGCCATTGATCTTTGACCTCTGACCACCACCTACACCCCTACTCCCTCCCTATGCCCAAATACCACCCTCACTCCTCTCCACAAGCCCTTAGCCAAACCCCTAAAACCCTTACCCGAACCAACTTTCCTCCTTTCTCCCATCCCCCTCTTCGACCCTTATTTCCCCCTTCAAATTGTGCATGCAACTTACGCTGCCATACATTGTGAGTCCTACTTCTTATATTGAGCAAGTGTTATTAATTTTTTGGAGGTATAAATATAGTTAGTATTAGCATATATTTAATAAGCTTTTAATAAAAAAAATTATTCTTTTAATTTTCTTCTTCTAATATGCTAATATTTGATATTATTTTTAGGTATTAATTTTTACTAATCAAAGCAAACCTTTAATCAGAGTACCAATAATGTTTAATTATTATTGGAAATAAGGTAACCATTATACTCTACTAAAATGTGTGGATATATGTATGCTAGCACATTAGTTTTTTTAAATATGTTTATGTGCATGTTGTATAATGTTAAGTATATTATAATTTGTAGCATATGTTGGTAGTTGAAATGAAAAACAAGTTAATTTATGTGTCATGTGTAGAAATAATAGTTAAGGTAGGGGCCTTGTTGTTAATGATAATGTTAAATGCATGTATATGACATGATAAGTTAATGTGGCCATTTGCGGCATAGATAATGTTAATATGATCCCTATGGGCATTTTAGTAATTTTCCTTGTACAAAAGGTGCTGCCTAAATAAATAAATATATATATATATATATATATATATATATATATATATATATATATATATATATATATAGTAGGTGCTAATAAGTATTAATAATAAATAAGAATAGTTGGTGGTGTTGGATGATGTATATGGACCGTGGATGTTAATGTTTTATGCGGTAAGGGTATCTTAGTAAATTTGGCATAATAAGGGCGAGTTGGTAATTTATAAGAGTAAAAGGAGTAATATGATAATTTAATAAGTAAGGAGGGTATTTTAGTAAATTTGCATGGAAAAGGGTACCTTGTTAATTTTGTGAGTAAAAGGGGTAAAATGGTAAAATAATAAGTAAAAAGGGTATTTTGGTAATTTGACATAAAAGAAGGGTAACTTGGTAATCTTATGAGTAAAAGGGGTAAAATAGTAATTTAGTAGGTAAGAGGGGGTATTTGGTAATTTGGCACGATAAGGGGCAATTGGGTAATTTTAATAAGTATGAAGGGCAATTTAGTAATTTAACTAACAAAAGGATACTTTGGTAATTATAATAAGTATGAAGGGTAATTTGGTAATTTTAATTATCCAAAAGGGCGATTTTTTAATTTTAACAAGTATAAAAGGCAATTTGGTAATTTAACAAATCGAAAAGGTAATTTGGTAATTTAATAAGTATGAGGGGTAAAGTTGGTAGTTCAATAAGTATGAAGGGTAAATTGGTAATTTAACAAATACAAAGGGTGTTTTGGTAATTATGCAAATATGAAAGGCGATTTGGTAATTTGGTAAGTAAAAAAGGGTAACTTGGTAACTTTCCAAACAAGAGGGATATTTTAGTAATTTTGTAGGTATGAAGGGGTAAATCGATAAATTGCAAATAACATATCAATGGATTAAATAAGCCTCCATAATAAGACATAAGTAATATTAAATAACAAGATAAGGGTTTATGACCTTATTATCACTTGTTTAAGTATAACCAAGTATATTAAAATGATAATGGTATTTTAGTAAATCGGTAAATATCACAAGGATATGGCATGACACAAGGTCGAATGGATAATTAATGGTGTGATATGATGTTTATCTCGTATTTATGGTACCTTAATTATTAATTATGCATGGAAATGTGTGTTGGATGTGATAAAAGTACATGTTAGGGTTTAAGTATTCCATGATCCTTTGATGTAGACTACCAGATTATGTGACCGTATTATAATATGATAACCCTTTACGGCATGTGAATAAATGGAAACGAATTCTGAAATGGAAATGGATGATAAAAGGACGGCCTTAGTGGTTTATTTAAGTTAACATGGATAACCATATAAATAAGGATTTCTTAATAATAACAGAAACAAATGGAAATGATTAAGTATGTGATTGTTGTGTTTCTCGTGGTCACCTTAACTAAGACACTAACAATTAAAGTGGAAGACCTCGAGATTGGGAATGGTGGCTCTTTAGGGGGTCACTACCCTAAAAACGTGCTTTAGCTCATGATTGTTCTGGATTTTTTCCGGTGTGCCTTAGTGCCACATCCAGGCCTTATATCTTACTCTATCTAACTCTACGGACCTATTTAGAGGGTATGCATACTTATGGATTAGGTGTCCTTGTCGGTAGGGTACTGTGTGTCCTTGTGTACCAGTGCGACCAAGGTACCTTTGAGTCCCTAGGTTGAGGGTTGGAGGGTATTATGTTGCTTGCATATGCCAGTATGATCGGTATACCTTTGTGTCTTTAGGTTCGTGATCTCCCCCTCGAGTTAAATAAATGGAATTGTTGTGTTAATTAAATGGAAAATATTAATCATGTAAAGTGAAAGATTATTGAGCCAAGCCTAGACCGATCCATCGGTGATAATAGTGGCCAGGTGCATTGTACCTTGAAGACCGATCCACCGGCAAATAATAGTGGCTAAGCGTGTGATGTCCTGGGAGTTTTCGATTCACCGGCTATAATAGTGGAGGATCCTAAGCTCAATAAACCAAACCTTAGATGATAATGAATTATGGAAAAAAATACTAATCACTTATAGTGGAACACCATGTGAGTTGGGGACAGATCGATCCACCGGCGAGAATAGTGGCCAGGAGCACTTTGCCTTGGAGACCAGTCCACTGGCGAATAATAGTGGTCAGGTGCATCCTTCCCTGAGTGTTTCCAATCCACCAACTATAATAGTGGGGTGCCCGCACTTACATGGATATAATTCGAGAGATGAAGTGGAATAATGTTTGATTAATGGCTTAAGACCAAAACTGTTACTTTCATTCTTATGATCCATTGATATAGTATAAGTTTGGCCTTGGCACCTGTCCCTCTCTTGGTATGTGATGAAATTGCTAAACAAATGAACCTTGGGTTATGCATTTCCTATTGTATGTGATGTTGCATTGTGTATTAGTTCTTATGTTGATTATAATTATATCTATACTCACGTATGTTATCGTTTTTACATTGTGTATGTATGGTGTGTTGTATGCAGGCCCTGCCTTTCAGTTTAGTATAAAGGGTTACTCATTACCATAGTACTGAAGAATTCCGTTTGTGGGCCCCTACCTATTCAATGAGCAGTTTCCCATGTAGGTTAGTTGCAGGTGTTATTCAAGCTGTTATTGGATAAGAGTGTAAGGATTGTTCGATAAGATTTCAAAGTTTCTCTTTTCACCTCACTAATTTCTTGTTAAATAGTTTTACTCTTGTAACCATTAATAGTGGATTTATATCTTTTGTAACGTCTTTAACATGCTATTCTGATTTAAATGGAAGTTGAATTTGTGTAAGTTGTGTTATGTTCCTTTAACCAGAGCACTTGATATTGGAATGGTAAAAGGAAACCGGTCTGGTACTAAGTGTGGCAGTAATATCCCTAGAATTTACAGTTAATAAATTTTGGGGGTGTTACATCAAGAGACCAACAACTTCCACCTTCCATTCGGTGAGATGAAAATCACTCTACATGACGTGATTTATATTATGAATCTTAATTGCCATGGTTATGAGTGTACTTGTGAGCATTTTTCTACTAATGGTGATGTGATAGAACTTATGGTCAAGATGTGGGGTGAACTCGAGGTGTTTATTAGGTATGCTTTTGTGAAGGGAAGCACTATCATGCAGGATATTATTTTTTATAAGCTTACGGTTGACCATGTTGAAGATGATGAGTCTTATGTCTGATTTTATATGCGGTACTTACTATTTTATACGCTTTTTGTTGACAAGTCCAACAACCATGTTCAATTATCAGTGCTCAGATTAGTAGCTGATTTAAGTACATTAGACAATCGAGCCCTTAAAGCTAGGACTTTAGCGTATTTGTATAGGCAACTTAGGATAGCATCTAGAACCAGTTGCAAGCAAATAAGTAGTTGTATGACACTATTAGAGGTAACTATTTATTGTGTTTTCTGGTTTGATAAAAGTTGTTTAATTTTTAGCTTAATTATATTATATATGTGTTATAATTGTGCATTCTGTCGTAGTTATTCTCGTATGTATAATCCATCATGCAATGCTGCATCGATGAGGTGCAACACATCTCGTCATACACTTTCCCCTAAGTCTATGTATGGCGTAATTTAGTACAGGAGGCAATTGGATTCTCCGAAGGCCCAAACTGTGGGTGACATACTTTTTTTAAAGTAGTTTTCAATTGCAGAATTTTTGGCATAATTGATATCCCGATTTGTTTTACATGCATTTGTAGGTTGACGTTTGTAGGTTGACTTTTTACCGTTCGACCAATATTAGATTATGAAACATTATGAGTCAACGTACCAAGACGGCCTACGCTTTATGGATTTGGGGGAGCCTTGTATGCCAGATCTATTTGCTCGACAATTTAGCTTCCCCTAGCTCATCCCAATTCCTCCTATTGTTCCCACACATGAATTTTGTCGTAGTGCAAACATTAAGAAGTATAAGGCAGATTACTCTGGTTGTGCATCATTTTGGAACACTTGGCCACACCATCGACTAGACTTCAGCTCCCATTTTTATCACTCAACATATAAGCATGATGCTTTAGTTAAATACCTTCCTTAGTATCATCCTAGGACCCATCCAGTACTAGTAGATGAAGCGTTGAGTGATGACCCATATATTAGGATAGAAGTGGAGATAAATAATGAATTAATGGGCGGATTCTGCCACTAGTTCAAAGAAGAAAAGAAGAGTATAATTGGTAAGGATGAAGGTTTTGATAGGCTAAAGGAGGTGTACCTTGCTGGGGGCGGGCTCAGGCTATCCTCTAATGAAGAGGAGGAGGCCGACCAACTCCATGGTGATGATATGTTATAGATTTTTTTCTTTACACTTTAATTTTAATTTTGTCTTAAGGCTATTATGATTGTGTTATCATGACAATTTTGTTTGTATGCTAATTTAATTTTACGTTGCACTATGACTGTGTTTACACCACGTCACAAAATACTTAAGAGAATGCAATAAACCAATGTGCAATAAGTTAAATGCTAAATTTGTTACTTTAAGCACAAATCATCAACTTAAGTCTCCCTCTTGGTCGCCACCCATACCCATTGAATTCTGAGACAGCTAAATACGATTACGATATGACCCGTCCCATCCAGATATGCTTGAAGCAACATGTTTATACTATTGATTAGATATAGATAATAATAATGCATTTTCCATCAAGGTTAACTACAAGCATAGAAAGTATCATAACATGAGTGTCAAGCATATATACAGTATATAAAATTAGTGTGAATAAAAGACATATCGATATGTAGTGTGAACAAATCATTCACACTTAAGATGGTGATGATCTGATTAGGTTGTTCGCCATTAGGTGACACTTTGTGCGGTAAATAAGTAATCGACCCATAAATACTCAATAAAACAAATACGACATTGTACGTTGTCGCAAAGAGGAAGCCAAAATCAGGCTGATGCCACCATTTCTCCATTGGAGGTGAGCTCTTCTAATGTACCAAGCGTTGCATATTTTTAGTAATAAGATCTATAAAGGCAAGAGCATATAACTCTTGATGCATCACCAATTCCCTTTATATTGTGACTCTAACATTTGACCATTCTGATTCTCTAATAAAGAGTTGTAGTGCAACTGCTCTAAACCAATAGTTTCCATTACCTAAAACATCACACTAAGATTCCACCCACGGGAGCATAACTGACTCAATATTAAAAGACCACGGGAAATTATGAACGAGTCTACAAGTCCTCCCAGTACTATGCCTCCCACTACTACTTCTTCCTCGATTCGATCGACTAGGGAAAGAGTGACCTCTACCAGGAGATGCATGTTCTAATCGACCAGGGGATGAGCGACCTTTGCCACATCCTCAACCTGATTGACCTAGCTCGTAGGTGATTCCGAATAAGCATGCTCTACGTGCTCCCACTTTGATAGTTCCCTCTATGTGTTATTATTAGGGCGTCATTTGCTTTGTTGAACATTTGGTTCTACCATATTTGTCTGGGCAGGTTTGAGAATCTCATTAATAATATTAGAATAGTATCATAGACGTGATAATGATTGGTCAAGCATCATTTGCACCTTAGACATCATGTTAGAAGCAAATGGACGTACGAATCGATTAATAATTGAATCATCAAACACAAACCATTCTTCTTGTGGTCTGACAAAAGTGAAAGTCTTCCAAAATGTATGCACTACCGATATGGAAATAAGTTGATGATCTCGTTTGTAGTGAAATATCTCATGTGCACACAATAGACCATGTGTCAACCTCAAGTAATACCCACATCCCAAGGATTCGGGACCAACTATATTGGACCTCTTACTCTCATCTTCAATCAAGTTCAATGATCTACGACATACAATAGAAGCGAGCTCCTTAAATAATATGTCATCTATAGGGTAATGTTGAATAATTATCCATGATTGCTCTAGATATTTTTTTACCTCATTAATTTGGAGTCTTATCAACATGTCGATCTTCAGACATAATGTGTCAAAACTCGTCTATGATAATGATATGTATGTCTTCATCTTGCGATGTTCACTTTTCACCCTACAATTATAATTTCAAACTATAAGGTAAGATTGGTTGTTACACACCTAATAAGTTAAAAGACATTATATTATACCTATTGGTCGTATGAGTGCTAAAGTGAATGATTTTGTCAACCCACACTGAAACAAACCTCTCCTTATATAGATTCAACCAGGTCTCGTACACATATTGTAAAATATGTGAAAAATTGCCCCATTTGTCACCTATAAGTAGAAGCTCGTTCTCATATGTCTCAATTGTACTGACTTGTACAATCTTCCTCCAACCTTCTAGGAAACTTTCCCCCACTACTATACTACCTAACTTTTTATAACATGTGAGAGAATATTCTTACTAATGTGCCATTTACACAAGAAAGGTGCTACATTAGGAAAGATTTTTTGCATTGTTTATGTCAGTTCCAATTCCCTATCAGTAATCACCATATTTGGTTTATGGGGCTCCATCAATCTCCTTACCTTATCAAGCACTCATTCGTAGTCATCTTCCTTTTCCTTCGTTATAAGTGCCAAGATAGTAGTAAAATTCTTACCACTAGACATACAACCAATGACCTTCAAGAAAGGAAGGTTGTACTTATTAGTTTTGTATGTGTAATTCAAACAAACGACATATGGAAACACATGCAACAAAGCAATAAAATTTGGGTATTTAAATACAATATCACTAACCACATCAAAGTCTGGTAATTGATGATGCCATGAACGATATTTGTTTGTTTCCATGAAGTGCAATAATTGTTGCATGACTGTATGTCCCATCAAGCTCTCTACATTGAATTTATGTCTACCATTGTAGATTGTTCTAGGTGTTGCAGTATTATCCCCATCACCCCATTTCAAATTGTCAATAATATCCCTTGGTTTGACATTTATTTGTGTTAGGTCGGCCACCAATTTTTGTTCTTCTACAGATAATCGATAAGCAAATGAATGCCCTTGCAATGATTATGCATTCCATATTCTACCACTAGTCTCCAACCACCGCAAGTATTTTCCCTTCCACGAATCCTGAATTCACAACTACACTTTTTGGTCTCGGTAGGTCGAACACTTTTTGAATTCATTGAAGATTATCTTCTATAAGCATCTTATCTTTTACAATAAATCCATACCTTACCTTTTTTTGACATCTCGATACCGAAAACCATATTATGTGGCCTTCCAATTCCTTATTCACTTCTCTAGATATATTTATCTTATTCATTTCACTATTTATATTTTAAAAATAATTCAAATAATAAATTAATTATATATTTTTTTTATTAATTATTAATTATTTATGTATAGATTGATATAAATTAAAAGTTAAATAATGTAAAGTACAAATGATTGATAATGTAATTGATAAAAGTAATTAGGTATTGTAAATTTAAGGTTGGTGAATGTAGAGTATTGAATTAAATTTGAAGTAACTTGATTAAAGTAGGAGAGAGAAATTATTAGATATTACAATTAGAGATGTAAATTTTAGGTAAGAGTTGAAGATGCTCTTATACACGATCTTACTGTTATTTGATCAAAAAATTACTTTTTTTTTACAAAAAAATGTCCAGCTCAATTTGGTTTAACCAAGTGGTTTGACCTTTTTTTTTCCTATGATTGAAATGACAACATTGAAGGTGTATTGGATTAAAAATTGTCCGATATAATCTAATTCGATATAGTTCAACCAATCCAATTAGGTTAGTCAAGTCATTTGACCTTGAAATTTTCTTTATGACTAAAACAATGACGTTTAGGGTGTGCTGGGTTAAATTGATTTTCACTCTAAATTTTTTTGGCACAATTTACCTTTTTTTAATTAATATGCTAATTTCAAACCTGTTAATTTCGTACTGATAGTTGCTCTGATATCTGGTTGGAAAGCTAAAGTGATTGATTCTATCCAACTTTTTAATCATAGGTTTTTGTCTTATCTATCTTGATTTGATTATGCACCAAAATTGAAGCCATAACATTCTTCATTGAAACAAGCGTGATGATACCAATGAAAGAAGGGAGCCATGTCAAATTAATCAAATTTGCTGGACCCTAACATATGGCATCTACTAAACATAAAATAAAGTGCAGAAATATATGAGAGAAATCAATGTGCTAATGTTGCATTTGGTTCTGAGAAGGTTAAAAGGAACTAAAGTAGATAAAACAGTCTGCCCCCCTTCTTGTGTTTGATTGGCTTAAAATGGGATTTAAAAACTGTAAAGAACGAAACAATTAATAATTCCACACAAAAATATAACCAGTTTGAAAGTGTTTTTTTTTTTTTTGCTTTTGTTTTTTAGCATTTCAGTATCTTTTCATGGAACTCCCCACGAACCATTTCAAAGCCATCTTTTTAGGCGAAAATAAGATGAAACGTATCCAACCATATAAAGTAGTGGGATGAGAAGAAAGAAAAGCTACGTTGGTGATTTGCTACTGCTAGTTTTCAGCATACAACAGGACCCACAATCGACACTTTCATCTGTCACATAAGCATCGTGAAATTACAGATACATTTTAATTTTAAAATTTTATATTTATTGGCCAATAAATTACCAATAAATTAAAATAAATCCATAATTTATTAAAAATTCTTAAATCTACTACAGAAAACATACATACTAATTTTTTTCTTATTTATTTACTATATATATTAGACCAAGTTAATATTTAATCATAATAAAATATTATTATTTATTACCTTTACATGTTCTTCTTAATAACATGTATTTTTTTTTCATTCTAAGATAAATTTAGAATTATTGAAACAATTTAGCATATAATGACTCACTTAAATACTTCTAATATAATATAAAACACTAACTTATTAAATATTTATATTCAAATGATTAATAAACAATAATTTAAGTATATGGTGAAATAAAAACAAATTACGCCGTAACGATCACAACGTATAATTTATTGTTCGCAACGCTCTAATATAGCGACACCATGACTGTAATTTTATTGCTTAATTTTGCATCAGGATGTAAGTTAATTTATAGCAGTTAAGCCACAGTAGTGCCTAGCACATTCCTAATCTAAACATTTGTGATTTTAACCTTCACTGTCTGAAGCATAACCAGTGACACCAGGGAAACACATTAGCCAGCTGCGTTGCTAGGTCAGTAACCAAATTTAGGTTCACTCATGTACCTTTAGCTACATCAACCCCAGCAGCAGGCTTGCGATTCAGATATTGCGAAATAGCATCTTCAACCCTACAATGTTGGAGAAAAACGTTAGATTAGAAGTTACAAAAGAAGCATGTCATCACAACGCAAAAGACAGGGAAGCCAAAGAGAAGGAAAGATTAATAATAATAATAAAATCCTTTCAAACACGTATGGAATATGGAGAAAACAATTACTCCTTTTTATTTTAGGTTTTTACCAGAAATACTGCAAGGCATTGGAAAACATACTGGCCAAGCAAGTGAAATGAATCCACAAATGGCCGGCAGATAGAAGAGCAAACGAAATGCCCTTCCCTAACTCCTGTCTAGGCCATGCCATGAGAACTAGAATGATATTGATCTAACGGGTAACCGGCAAGATCAGTAAGATAGGAAAAGCCAACTCTCCAAACGTTCGAAGGAACATTTAATATTGATAAATCCACACAAGAACTCAGAGGCACAAAATATCCATTTGGATAAAAACTAGCTAGTACAGAATGCATGTGGTGGATATTGCTAAGAAGACTGCCGAAACTAAAAGATATAAAACTGAGCCATCCACATCAATGGCAACAAAGAGAGAGAAGTTAATCCAGAAAGAAGTTACAGCCGGAACAATAAGGAGGTTCTTACCATGGTTGGTTGAAGAATTCAGCGCGATGCACTATCTCAGCATTACGAAGAGCATCACCAGCCATAATATTCAAATCCTGCTCCTGAGAGCCAATCAAAATATTGATAAACTCAGCAGGAGACTTGCTAAGGCCCAGAAAGAAGGCTCGCTTTCGGCAATGCTGCTTCATCTTCGTTATAGCACCGGATAAAACTTCATCATAAGCATCTATTTCCTTGCAGTTCTCCAGATTTCTCATGAAAGCAGACATATCCTTTCGTAGAGGAGAAGGGATATCAACTTCTATATCATAACAAGTATTCCCACTAGGATTGTCCCCAGAAAGCTTAATCTTGTGCTCCAAATGTACAGGCTGCAGAGGAGACAAATGCCGTAATAGCATTAAAGAAGCTGTAGCAAATTTAACCTTATCCTCTCCAAATATCTTACGAAGAGGCGGATCACACGAGAAGACAGAGGGGTCAGCTGGATCTTGTAACTTTTTCAACTTCACATAGTGCCATAATGCAGTGGTGACTCTTGATCGTGTTTCTGCGTCAAATCCAAGAGCCTGTGCAAGAGCAGACGACAATTTGAGCTTCTCAGGCACGTAATTCATTTCCAACTTTATGATAGCAGTGAATTCCTTATCCCCCTTTCTTTTCACCTCAAATCCTTCGAGCAGGGCAGAAGATCGAGAATTCTCCCACAAAATTACAGCGTCATCTGGATAAAGGGAACTGTCCAAGTAAATTGTAACTTTCTTGAACAATGAAGAAAACTTAGGATAAGTATTTCTTTCATGAACTGTATGACTGGGCTTGGAGTCAGTTCCATCTTCCAAGATCCTCCCGATTATCCTCAGCGTCCAAGAAGGGGCTTCTGCACCCTTATCTTCAGTATCCATTCGTGCTTGATTCTCATACGTGTTAAAAACATAAATCCGAAGCCTTTTCTGAAAATGCATTGGATTCTTAAGGGATTCTTGAATTTCCGCCTTTTTCCTTATAAGCAAGGCATCCACCCTGGACTCAAACTCAAGTAACTGAGTATAAAGTGCGGACTCAGGCAATAGAGAAGCAACATTATCAGGTATTTGCCCTTCCGGCTGCTTCCTTTTCTTCCTACCAGCAGCTGGGGCTACCTCTGTCATCTTAAACGGTGAACTCAAATTAGAACTAGAGGCAGCTTGGGGCTTATTAGAAGGTTTGTGGCTAGATCGTTTAGAACCACTTGAGACAGGTGTAGCCGTTGCAGTAGCAGTCCCTTGGTTCTGAACTGAGCCACGCATCTGTCCTTGAGTTTGCAGGTGAGTTTGAAACCGGACATAGGCAGCTTGCTGTTGAGCTTGTGTCTGCGCTTGAGCAACACGTGGTTTCTGTCCTAATCCCTGAGTTTGCCCTTGTGGCTGGGTCCCCTGAACATGTACCCGGAACTGAGAGCTGCCTTGAGACTGATTTTGAGATTGTGACACAAGATTGGCTTGCTGATTCGTCACAGTTGGTTGCGAGGATGTGCTAGCACTGGCTACAAAGGCAGACGCACTTGTGTTGTTTGTAGGATTCATATCTTTATTCCTTCAAAACTCTAATTCAAAACTACAGACCAACAACCATAACCCAAACTAAACCCAGAAGTCTTCACAAAAAGCTAACTTCCCACAAAAGATTCTAGAAAGTCTCTATCATTCACAGAGCTTTCTAGCAGGTGTTGGTTCCTACCTACGATTGTCAACAAGCTTAACCTCAAACTAAGAATTTTCTACAAGAAACCAAATTCTGCAGGCTAAAAATGAACCGAAAGAGGGCATAAACGAGGAACACAGAAAAAAATACATCAATTCACATAGTAACAGACTAGCGGGTAATTTGAGAACCTGGGCCGCTTCAAATTTATCTTATTTATTCACCGAGATCGAACATGGCGCCCAATTCTTCACTCCCCCTCCTTCCTCCGTCTTTGCATCCGAGTTTTGAACGATCCGATGCCAAATTGTTGCAATTTGTAATTGCGCAGCGTCATTCGCATCGCATTCGCTCACCCTTGACTCTCTGACCCCACTAATCAAGTAAACGAATGGGCCGAAGATTATTTTTTATGGCCAAGTTTTTATCTTTTCGCTTATGATGGCCCATAAAAGAAACTGCAGCTGTTGGACCCAAATATCCGATAATAAGCCCATTTATCAAGAGACTAAACCCTAATAATAGGATACGGTCGTCTCCTTCTCACCATATATCGCGAGCAGCACCCTCCCACTGTGGACTCTTGTCAGCGATACTACCGACGAATTCATCATACCAGCACCACGCAGCAGCAGCAGCAGCCATGGTTAGACTCTCTATTCGGTTCCCTCTCTGCTTCACCTTTTTTGGTTCGAAAACGTGGATCCTGAATTTTTCGATTGACAGGTGAAGTATTCAAGAGAACCAGACAACCCCACCAAGTGTAAGTTCGCCATCTCTGTTTATTTCTCTCAAATGTCTCATCTGTTTGTATCCGTTTTCCATTGGTTTTTATTCAGTTAGTTCATTTGCCATGTCATTTGGATGTTTTTTCAGCATGCAAGGCTAGGGGATCAGATCTTCGAGTTCATTTCAAGGTAATGACTGTGAATCAGCTAATTCTATGTGCTTTCCGGTTTTATTAGCTTGACCGAATTGGTTTATTCTTCACTCTATGTGATGCATGAAAATATGTGTTTTTTACAGTATATATTTGGATTAAGATCTTTTGGTTTCTGATTACTGATGATACACACACACGGTCAGCTTACAATAGTTTGTAGATAGCTGTTAATTGATGCAAGTGCCTCATTTTTTCTTATCACGATTGCTTGTACAATGTATGATTTATTTTATGTTCTGCGTACATGACTTTAAGTGATGGCGGGATTAGTTAGGTGGAGCGTTAGGTTCATTGATGTTGCAAAAGATTAATGCGAGTCAGCTGATGTTGTCTAGGGTTATTTGAAAGTGACTTAATGCTACATAAGGTCAATCACAGTCACTTGAGGTTGCATTAAGTTAATTTGTTAACTGAAACTGGGTATTTATGCCATGCGTTTTTCACAGACTCTGAATTTAATGCGGTTATGATTTAGTTTGGGAGGCAATGGTGTTTAATATTTTGGTGCTTAACCTAGTCAAAGCTAATGGTTGAGGGAGGAACTTAATTCAAACCTGAAAGGTGTCTTTCATGTACATACTTGCACCCCAGAACTTCGTTTATCACTCTAAGTGACCATTCTTAACTGATACCGAGCCTGATGAAAAAAAAGCAGGGACTTGCTGACATGAGCCAGTCTCTCAACAAAGTCAGGTAGAGAAATCTCATTGTTATTGGGTGAACCTCTGTTTTTTAATCTGTGGCTGAAGGTTCAGTAAATGATGGAAAATTGAAATATTTGTATTTTGCATAATATATTTGGATATTTGTGTACTTTCTTGGTTTTTGCTGTGTGCAATCGGTAAGATCTTAGCAAAATACTGGACTTGATAAAGAAGGCGGGACTTGTTTTCCTTCACGAGCTGATCTCTTGTACAAGGAAGGGAGAGAAATCACATTATTAGGAGGCGAACTTTGTTGTTTATTTGTTGCTGAAGGTTGAGCATATGATGGAAGATCTGAATATTATTATTTTGCTGATATCTCCATGTGATCCAGACACATTCTTTTTAGTTTCTGTATTGAAAGATGTGATCTATAGATCTTAACTGAGTACTAAAGCGGATGAAAAAGTAGGGATCTGTTACTATCTTTGATGAATCGGTCTTTTATACATCAGGGAGATAAACCTCATTGTTATTGGGTGAATCTCTGTTTTTCTATGTGGCTGAAATTCGTTAAATGGTTGAACAGTAAAATGTTCCTACTTTGTTTAATATGGTTTTGTAGATGTAGGTCATTTATTTTTAGTTGTTTATGTGATCAGTGAGATCATAATTGAATACCAGACCTGATTAAAAAAAAAAACAGGGACTTGTTATCTTTCATGAGCTGGTCTCTCTCAAATCTCAGGAAGAAAAACCTCATTGTTATTGGGTGAACCTCTGTTTTGTAATCTGTGGCCGAAGGTTCGATAAATGATAGAAAATTAAACTTCATGCTTTATCTAATATGTATGGGTGGGTGTAGATCCTTTCTTGCTAGTGGCTGTATGTAGTAAATAAGATCTCTACTGAATACTGGACCTGATAAAAAAGCAGGGACACGTTATCTTTGATTAGCAGGTCTCTCACACATACCAGGGACAGGAGTCTCATTGTTATTGGGCAAACCTCATTTTTATATGTGGCTGAAAGTTCAGTAATTGATGGAACATTGAAATTTTCAAATTTGCCTTATTTGTAGATTCCCCCTCCCCCCCTCTTTTGATTGCTGTTGTGTAATACAGTTTTAAAGTCTTGCGTTCTCTTCTCGATTGAGTATTTGTTGAATTATCAAAGCAAACTGTAATTGCATTGACAGGCTGCTGTTGCTTGCTTTGTCCAGTTATTTTGCAGCATAGGCTTGTCCTCTAGCAGTAATGTTATCATTTCTTCTCATAATTTTTATGTTCAGAGCCAAACTGTGCTGCCTTTTTGAGCCTTCTCATAATTGTTTCATAAGCCTGCTTATTTATCTGCCAGTACTACTTCGTTTTTTACGCCTGTATATCAGTACTGTGCTATATTTTGGCTTGACAAATGGATTTGGATTTTGAAGTTGCCAAATCTTTGGCATTGATTTGTAAAAGCTCAACATGCTGTTTCATTAGACTTAATGGGCTCGATATTAATACACTGTTAAGGGTGCTGATTGTTTCTAATCCCCACCCATCCAATTTTTTTCTTCCTCCGTTGGGTGGGTTGATTTGCTCATGTCCTAAAGCTAACATATTTGCGGACTCTGCAGAACACAAGAGAAACTGCGTTTGCTCTTAGAAAGATGCATCTGGCCAAGGCAAAAAGGTACTTGGAGGATGTGCTAGCCCACAAGCAAGCAATTCCTTTTCGACGCTTCTGTAGAGGAGTTGGACGTACTGCCCAGGCAAAGAACCGGCACTCAAATGGACAAGGACGTTGGCCTGTGAAATCTGCAAAAATTATTCTGGATCTGCTCAAGAATGCCGAGAGCAATGCTGAAGTACGCATCTCTTGCTTTAAAACTAATAGCAGATATTTTTTTATTAGGGCACTAGCTTTTTATGTTCTGTTCATGATTCTGTGTGTTCCCTGATGACTTTGCTCACCATTTCTTTGATTCAGATGAAGGGTTTGGATGTGGAGTCCCTCTATGTGTCTCACATTCAAGTCAATCAAGCTCAGAAGCAGAGACGCCGTACCTACCGTGCTCATGGTAGAATCAATCCCTACATGTCGCATCCATGCCACATTGAGTTGATTTTGTCCGAAAAGGAAGATCCTGTGAAGAAAGAGCCTGAGACTCAGTTAGCCACTAGCAAATCAAAGAAGCCTTGATTAGAGAGCATTGGCTAGCGGTGATGTAGTTGAATTTTGATTTAAAATGTTGGAATTTTGGTGAGATTGTTTGATGATCCTTCTATTTTATCTGATATATGAAGTGGTTCTAAAGTGGTTCATGTTGGCAAACTAGTGACACTTTGGGGATATTTTCGGATGCCAAGCATCATTGCCGAAGTTTTCCATTTGTAGTCTTCACTCCCTTGGTTTTACCCTTTGATCGAAACATGGCATGAAAATGCAACGAAGAACAGGGTCGTGGTTAATAATGGTTTGGAGTGCAGTTAATAATTGAAAGGCACCAATATTTACCTCTGTAGGTGCACCATACGGTTAGATCCAGTTTCTCTTCTTCGCCATCTACCTCATTTGCTCTATGTTTAGCATTTTGAGATGAGAAACTGGATGAAAGGGGGAGACAATAATTTTCAATTTCATTTCTGTTTGACCTTTAAAGTCTCATCACTCACTTGGTTTCATGCTTTGATCAAAACATGGCATGAAAATGCAACAGAGAACAGAGTCGTGGTAAATAAAGGTGTGGAGTGCAGTCAACAACTGGAATGGCTTCGCGGGGCGTTGAAGTTGAAACATATTTTGAATGTTGAAGATGGAGGATTTAGGAGAAGATGAGAATGACAGAAGCTTCCGTAATTGGTCTAGCTAGATAGAAACCAGCTGGTTTGCTGGGCAAAACCGTAACTTATCTGAACAGGCATCTGGATTGGATGGGTGGTCGGTTCGCTAGTTTTCCGATTTGTCCGATCGGTCAGTTCTCTTTTTTAATACTAATGTAGAAGCAGATGTTTTTAGGTGTTGTTTTTGGTGTTTATTGAACTGAGAAAAATTTAAAGAATGAAGTATTGAGGGAAAATCTTAGAGGAGAGAGAAGAGAGTAAAAATGAGAGATTGTGATTATATCTCTCAAAATGAGTACAAGACTCTAAATTCATAGAGATAAAATTGGGGGAGAGGAGAAGAGAGGAGGGAATTGTTATGTGGTCAAGAACAAGGAACTATCCCTATTACATAGTAAATTGGCTTAGGAAGGAATTGTGAGAGCAATTTAAAAGGGTGAGTGTGTTCAAAGGTTTGGTGGATTGATCTTTGTTATTTAGACCACTGTCTCGTAAGTCTAATAGCACTGGCTTTAGAAATACTTCATTTCCTTTAAAAATTTTCCCTACGTTTATCATTTATTTGAGGTACCAAGCTAAACTTTTGTGAGTTGCCGATAATTCTACACGTCCAGCGGTTGTTTTTAATTTTAATTTTTTTTATAGTAGATAAGATAATCATTAAAGATTTGTTGATTGCCTATGTGTATTAGCTGGCAACTCTTTTGAAGTAAGCACATTAAACCTAAATTGTTGGCTAATGGTCTATATTACAAATTTACAAAAACAACATACCTTATTGATCACTTACAACAACACCAATAATAAAGATCGTTAGAAAATTACAAGTGAAGGGCTATCATATATCGTAAAATCATATTATCACAGTCAGTAGATTATAGAATATCATTATTTATTTATAAATGTTGTTACATAATAATATCATCGGCAAACCATTGATATGCACCAACGAATGCTATATAATCAAATCCCCTCATCAAGGACCCTTGGTGAGTCCTATTGAAGAAAAATAAAACTACACAAAATTCATCGGTTATTGTAAAATTTTAAATTTTAAAATTCTTATCAAGTAAGTTTCATTTTTCTTCCCCCTTCCCTTTACTTGTCTAAATTGTGGGAAAGCACTATGAATAAGACCTGCATGATACCCTCGTGTGGTGTTATAAAAGGGACCAATTTTCTAGGTTATTGTAGTTCATTCATTGCATTGTTATTTCGCATAAGAAAATGTAGACATCAAGCGATAATTAAGGACAAATTAGACGCTTTATCTTCTCTTGAATGACAAATGAGATTATCATGGAGATCACATCAATGATGAATGTAATTTCTTCACCTTCTCTATTGAAAGCGAGGTAAATTTACTCGATCGGTTCTTGTGTGTGTGTGTGCGCACACACACATCCCCCTTTACATTTACTCCCCTCTTGTTCACTATTTGCAATTACCACTCTCCTCCAATGTCTATGGCTATCTTCTCCAATTTTCCTTCGTTCTCACTTTATATCTTCAACCTTCTTTCATTCCTTATTTTTCTATTTTTGTCATCTATTAGGATATTGTCTACACCGCTATCATCTTCATCTATACATATTATCACGACTCCTCCCGCAATTGTTATTAATGGAGGCGTGCAACATCATGAACTATTGAACAAGAATTGCACTTGTGAATTTTACATTGTTCCAACCACTAATCCTTACTACCATATTAGCAAATCCTCTACTTTGGTGAGTGATATTTTCCTAAAACAATTTACTAATTCTAAATGTTCTTCTATTTCCAAGAATTCATCCATATCTATAACTTTGTCTAGTTTCGGTAAATTTTCTTCATCCTTGATGATCCCATTGGCCACAAACCCCTGGACCTTTTTGTCCCCTTTCAAATCTTCTTTGTCCCTCATTATGGCTGAAACTTCCTCACTTAAACACTCTCCTTCCTAGTAATATTGCATATGCTCAACTTGAGCATTTTTATGCAAAGTATTACATTCCTTCTTCACTTACTTTAATTACACCATCTCCATTAGATAAGGTTAATAACCCACCGGACAGGTGCATTTCTTTTTATGTCGAATCTTTGTATATCGAAATATATTTTTCTTTACATCCTTTCATGAGGAGATTCATTCAAACATGTCACCTCAGCCTAGTATAATTTGTTCCTAATGCCTAGAGAATTTTATATGGCTTTGTGTATGGATGTAGGTTTTTTAAAAAATAAAAATAAAAAATTCTTGAGTTGCCCCTCGATTTCGGGATTTTACTCCATTCAAACAAGAGGGATAACAAATTCATTAAGGAGCCTCACACCTCCATGAAAAAGTAGAAGTCATAATATTCCTTTATTTTAGGTGATTTTGAGTGGAATTTACCAAAGTAGGGTCAACTAAACCTTAAGGTTCGAGAGTTTGTGCCCTTCATTCCAAAGTTACAAGCATTTGTTAATAAATTTGATAACTTTATACGAGAATGGTGCATCATCAATAACAATGATGTCATCGGTGATCCTATCATCATGAAGAAGATATGTTTGATTCTAAAGTTGGTAAGCAAAACATGTTCTTCTTATCTATTTAATTTCTTTAATTCTTTTCTATAGATTATAATACACACTGCACGCCCTACCAATGGATCAATTTTCATTAAGGGATCCAAACGAAAAGTAGGTACTCTTGCACAAAACTTGAATTCTATATTTTAAAATTCATAGTACTCCTTTTAAGATTTGTTCTCCTTTATTATATATTTAGGAGAGTAAGGGGCAACCAATCTTGTTTATGAAAAGTTAAAGAAAAAGGTCAGGCTAAATAAGATTAGGGATGTTATTAAACTTACTAATTTTAATTATCGTTTCATCGATTATCCTTTCTTTATCATTTTATGTACATTCTTTAGGAAGTAGGCCCCTTGAAGGCCATTAAAAAATACCGGTGGCCAAGAAGATTCCCAAATCCACCTTGGGCCAGTCAAAACTTTATCTATCCCTCTCGTCCCTGGTAAAAAGCCCTTGGCATCTATCTCAATAAAATAATCTTCCCATTTTATTGAGCCATTACCCTTAGAAAAATTAAAAGGGTTCCTAATCCTTTTTTGAGAGAACCTATAATGGATTTTTATTCCAACTCTTAATAAAGAGACAACTGTTCTTGATAGGAAGAGCAACAATGGATAGGGGTAACAAAACAAGCTGAGGCTTCTACACAAGCAAGCACTATACCTTCTCATTAGGCTAATGCAAGTGGGAGTACCCAGTCGTCTGATATTAGCCATCCTCCCCTAGTTGGTGACATATTGAAAGGTCCCGATTGCAAGGTTCTTAAATTAGATACTCTCCCTCGTAGAAAATATTTTCTTCAAGAAGGGAATAAAATCATGTTAGAAGATGGTGAATCTGCCTTGTCCATTCCTAAAGATTATTAATTTTTATTTGTTATCCTAAGGATTATACCGGTGTCAAAAAAGTTGAGGTTGTGAGGCTTAGTGAAGACAGAAGGATCATGGAAGGTCTAATGACAACCATTTTGTTGAGGGCTAACATGAACTTAAGTTTTTCGGTGCATATTATATTCTTATTTCACATCTATGAAGTTACATCAATGATTCATTATTGTCAAACTTATATTTGTCATCTGTAGCAATTGTTCATGAAAAGATAATTTTTTGATCATTTCTCTCAAAGTGCCAGACACATCTGATGGATATATAGTGAATAAGAAGATCTTAAGAAATCCCATTCAATGTGGATAATTGAGAAGAAATCCCTTCAAGCCAAAATATTTGAATTGGAGACTAACAAAGCCAACTAAAATATTTTGCCCTTGATTTAGACTTTTTTCAAGCTCAGGTTGTCATCTTGGAAGATCATTTAGAAAGAGTGAAACAAACATTAATGGTTAAAATGGATATACTCAAAGAAAAGAATATATGTTTGGAGGATGATATCCACAAAGAGAGAGTAATAATTCATAGATTAATAGATAAGAAAAAGAAATGGGTTGTGGATGCCAAGAAGGCCCAATAGTTTTCCAATGCACCAAGAGTTATTTAGCAAGAGAACATTAATACTAAAGTATTTGAGCTCCATGGCTAGATCGATCTGCTACACAAAGAAATATTAGATAAAGACTCTACAACTAGTGAAGAAATAAAGAGTCTTCAGGAACAACTGTCCGATGCCAAACAAGCGATAGAGGCACAAAAAGAGGCATAGATGATCATATAAGCAAAGAAATTGTCAATGTCAAGCTGGAACATGATAGTGAAGTTCTGGGCATAAATCTTGCAAGTGAATAATTTACCCATAATGTGAAATAACTTCAATCATAGTGGTATGAATATGGTGTCTCTATTTGAAAATGCTCAGTTTAATGTCTTGGTTGAATGTGATCAATTACATAAACCCAACAGATAGTTGTACCAATGTGAAGACTTGGAGAGTAGTCCTAATCTTAAAGGGTCCGAAGAGACTAAGAGCGTGAGTGAAGATGAAGAAACTTATTATAGGTATAGCAGGTAATGAACATGCTTAGTTTTGTATAAATCCTTCTTATATATGGCACAATCTTTTCCCTTAATTTATAATTATTTCTTCTCATCTATTCATGTTTTGATGCCGTGCAGATATAATATGCCACCTTAGGAAGGCCAGGACCATAATATAATAATACTAAGTCCAAAGTACTTAGTATATGAAGACCACCTTTGCGAAATATTTGAGATAAAAAAGAAAAATGAAGATCCTTATGGCATACACT
Source organism: Tamarix chinensis (assembly GCA_030549775.1). Lineage (NCBI taxonomy): Eukaryota > Viridiplantae > Streptophyta > Magnoliopsida > Caryophyllales > Tamaricaceae > Tamarix > Tamarix chinensis. The sequence goes on along the minus strand of CM060178.1, from coordinate 99,207,562 downwards.
TAGAATTTCTATTATACATTGGTGGCAGTGAACCAAAGTAGAGTCCAATCCAGTTTTCATTGGTTGGTCAGACTGAATGGACCAACTGAATCCCTCAGCATGGGCTTAGTGGCATCAACACATCGGTTGAGTAGTGTATCATAGGAGGCTTGGCTTATCTAAGTTGAAAAGCCACTAAGTGTGCCTAATGACTCAATGAATTTGGTACCTCGAGAGCCAAAGCTTAGTAAGTGAAATAGAAACTTTCTCTTTCATCTTCACTAGGTGTGCCCCTCGGGCTTAATGAACGAAATCAAGTCTGACTTTTAAGCCACCAGGTGTGTCCGTCTTCAACTCCGACCTCTTTGAGGTCTTATGTATTGAGCTTTAGGATTAGTAAATTCACTAGTTATGACTAGAGCTAGCAAAAGTTGACTTGACCTATCTAACTAGACCCAACCCACACAAAACCCAACCCGATAAATTCATTAACTCGATTCGGCCTAAACCCGACTCGACTCTAACCCGTAACCTAACATCAACCCAACTTACCACCAACCTAACTTGACTTGACAAAATTGAATTTGATATTAATAAGTTATGATAATAAAAAAATGCACATGTCTTTTTATTTATTTAAAGATTTTAAATATATATTATTATTTAAATTTTATTTATATATTTTACTTTTATCGTGAACTTACTTATTCACCAATGATATTTTAATTTATCAATTTTTTCATGTAAAAACACAACATTATAAAGCTATAATAATAAACAAATATCAATTAATAACATATTATTAATCACATGCTTACATGAAGTTAAACTTAATGCTTACTTACGAGGTTAATGGTTTAGATTATTTTTGGTTGTTAATGTCTGATTCGACCCAAATCTAAAGTGATTCGATCTAGAACTACCTCACCCCGAATCCAACCCGACCTGTTAAAATCTAAAAGATATGATTTGTCAAATTAACCCAAACTTGACCCGTCAAATTAACTCAAACATGAAATCACTAAAATAGGGGATTTCTCGGCCAAATCCTAACAGGATAAGGATATAAATAAGGTGGGTATGCCCATATCCGTACCCGTACTCGAATTCGTACCCATACCAAAATGGGTATCTACTTATAAGTCCATATCTGTATCCGTTGGATATATGTTACCCGACGAATAATCTGTTTACCCATTAACAGATATTTTATAGAGGATAAATCAATTTAGAGTTAAGCCAAATAACAATTTTAACCATAATTTATTCTATATTTATTTTAAAATTAAGGGTAAAAAGGTAATTATATATTGGATAAACGAGTATTAATATGGATACGAGTATGGGTACGGATATGGATAATCCATACCTGTATCTAATGGGTATTTTTTCCATCATCCACATCTATTTAAGTATCTAATGGATTAAACCCATCGTATTTTGGATAAAATCCTTCCCATTCACATCCATAAATCCGACCTAACCCAACAAGCTAACCCGAAATAGTCCAAACCCGGACCCTAAACAACTCGGCTCGATAAATTAACCCGATACAACCCGAACCCAACCCGACCCACACAATAAGGTGACCTGGATCCAAACTAGAACCGACCTACAAAAGAGAATGACTCGTAAACAACCCCACCCGGAAACGACCCAACCCACTATAACCTAACCTGAACCCGACCCACCCGACCCGATAGCCGCCTATAGTTGTGACTATCTTCATTTCTCAATGACCTCTGGGGAGGATTATATGTGGAGCCCCAGGATTAAAATGTGAAAGCCTTTTAGTGTACTTTCATATCATTAAGTATGTCCATTTTCAATGCTCGAAAGCCTCGGTGAGGGCTTATATATTCTTTTTCTTTTTTATCGATGGATTCTATATGAGAGTGATTATAGATATTTTTTTACGGCGAATTCTTTATGAGAAGGATTATATAATTTTAATTTTTTTGTTGGTAGCTTCTTTATGATAGGGCTTATAACCTTTAGTTTACCGACAACCTATTTATAAGAGAGCTTAAAGTCTTTATTTAATCATTGATCTTTTGTTAAATGAGTAATGTGTTTGAAGTGTATGTGTGCACGTGGTTCAGCGGATTTATTTATTGCAGAAGATTTTCATCACCGAATAAATAGGAGACACAAATTTATTCCTTTATTATCAATGTTAACGAAAAAGAAACTAACAAAGTTTGATAATAAAGGAATAATGTTATCCTTTAAACAAATTTGTAGTGACTTTATAAATAATATTTCCTCAAGTGGTTTATCTTCCATCCTTATCAACCAATATAAAGGTCACCATCCCAACATGATCTGTAACACCCCCAAAATTCACTACTAAAAATTTTCGTTTTATTAAAAAGACTTACTGGAAGCAAAATAATAAAACTGTGAATTCTGAGGATATTACCGCCATACTTAGTACCAGACTGGTTCACTCCTACCGTTCCAGTACCAAGTGCTAAGGCTAAAAGAGAAAAATACAACTTACAAGAAACTCAAACCAATGATTAAATCAAAGTAGCGCATTTAAATATTTTATAAGAGTATAATACACCATTGGTGGTTACAAATCAACAAATACGTTGAAACCATAAATTTTAAAGGTGAAAGAGTACAACCCTAGGGTTTACCGGATAGTACCTTACACTCTTTCCCAAGAGCCCACTTGAATAGCATCTGAGAACGACCCGCAAGGGACACTGCCCATTAAATAGGCAGGGGCCCTACGAATGGAACCCTTCAGTACTATGGTACTAAGTAACCCTTTAAATTACACTTAACAGCAAGCCCGCAATGCAACACATGATACTACATACATACATAATGAAAGGTAAATACTTAATATCCACATTTATACAACCACATACTTAACAAATCAATTAGATATTAATAGGTCATAGAGAACAATCGATACTTCTGAGCCTTAAGCCCTTAGTCCATCATTATCAATCATATCGGATTATAATTATCCGTGTGAATGTGGGAACCCCACTATTATTCGCCGGTGGACCTGTTATGCAGGGCAAAATGCTCCTGGCCACTATTATTCACCGGTGGACCGGTCTAGCCTTGACTCATATGGTATTCCACTATAAGTGATTAGTATTTTTCCATAAATTATTCACAGCCAAATCAAATTTATTGAGCTCGGGACCCCCACCATTCTGGCCGGTGGATCGGAATACAAATATACATCATCCAGGGAAACACATCCTGGGCCACCTTTTATATCCGGTAGATCGGTACTCATAAATATCATCCAGGGCAAAACATCCTAGGCCACTATTATATCCGGTGGATCGGTACTCGTAATATAATTCAACTAGGCCCGACTCATTAATCTTTCACTTTAACGATTAGTGTTTTTCCCTTTTTAATTAGCACATCAATTCCATTTATTTGCCTCGATAGGGAGATCAAGATCCCGGGACACAAAGGTACACCGGTCGCACTGGTGCATAAAAGCTACTTAGTACCCTTCAACTATCAACCCAAAGACGCAAAGGTACCCTGGTCGTACTGGTGTATAAAGCTAACTCAATACCCTACCGACAAGGACACTTATTCCATAAGTATGCATACCCCCTAACTAGGTTTGTAGAGCTAGATAGAATAAGATATAGGGTCTAGCTAGGTTACAAAGGCACACCAGCAAATACTAGAATAATCGTAGTCTAAACCACGTCTTTAAGGTAGCGACCCCTAAAGAGCCACCATTCCCGATCTCGAGGTCTTTAACTTTAAGTATTAGTGTCTTAATTAAGGTGATTACAAAAGCACAATAATCAGATAATTATTCACTTTCAATCGTTCGAATATCATCAGATATTTCTCATTCAAATGGTTGTCCAAGGTAACACAGAAGAATCATTAAGGCCATCCTAATTTCATCTAATTTCGAATTATAATTCGTTCTCGTGATACTTACTAATCATCAAATACTCTTACCTCGCTAATGAACGTTATTTGAGTCATATTACGAAATTCTACAATTACAACGACATGTTAGATACAAACTACTCATTTACCCCTTACTTATATAATTGCTAAGTCATCCCTTCCTTACTTAACAAATTACCATATTACCCTCCTTGTTACATAATTACCAAGTTACCCCTTACTCAATTTAGGTTACCAAGTTATCTCCCATACTTATTAGGTCACTAATCCCCCTTCATAATTATTACACTTAATATATTTTTCATTTGGTTGGTTAGATTACCACTTTGCCCTTTTTCCTTTATTATAATTAATAAATTACCTTTGAGTTGATCAAATTACCAAATTACCCTTCTTCATTATCCTAATTACCAAATTATCCCTTTATTTAGTTAATTACTAAATTACCATTCTCTATTATCATAATTACCAAACTACCCTTCTCCATTATCAAATTTACCAAATTACCCTTCTCTATTATTATAATTACCAAACTGCCCTACTCCATTATCAACATTACCAAATTACCCTCTAGTTGGTTACATTACGAAATTACCCTTTTATATGATCATAATTACCAACTACCCTTCTCCATTATCAAATTTACCAAATTACCCTTTAGTTATTTAAATTACCAAATTGCCCTTCACATTTATCATATTTACCATTTTACCCTTCTCCATTATTAAATTATCATTTTACCCTTCTCTTTCATTAAATTATTATTTTACCCTTCTCAATTATTATAATTACCAAGTTACTCCTTTCCAATTTTCACTTTTACCCCTTTTGTCCACAAATTACCATTTTTCCCTTTTACTTCCAAAATTACCAATTTACCCCCACTTACTTCTAAAATTACCAATTTACCCCTTTTCATTTACAAATTACCATTTTACCCTTTTTACCTCAAAAATTTCCATTTTATCCCTTACCTCCAAAGTTACCAATTTACCCTTTACTTACAAATGTACTATTTTACCCTTGCCTCCAAAGTTACCATAATACCCTTTATCTCTAAAATTACCATTTTATCCTTAAATTCTAAAATTACCCTTTTACCTTTTAATTACAAAATTACCACTTTACCCTTGCCTCCAAAATTACCATAATATTCTTTCTAATTAAAAATTACCATTTTGCCCCCTGAGTACACCACTTATATTAAATTATCATTTCTACATACAATATTAATATTACCACCTCATTCACAACTCTTATAATTATTATAATATTATTAGCACCCATATATATATATATATATATATTAGGCCATATTCTTGTACAAGATACATTACTAAAGTACCCTTAAGACTCACAAAATATTAACCATGTATTAAGATCACAATAGCATAACACAACATGGATAATACTTAACATTTTCATTAATAACCAACTCATACCTTAAACAATATCTCCATACATAACACATAATCTATCATGCATCCTTTTCATCAATCAACACAAGAAACCACATATATCATATTAAACAACATATACCAAGCATAATAATTTATTAAAAATCCTAATGTGCTAACATACGTTAATCCATACGTTTAATATGATATATGCATTTAAGTGGGATTTAACGGTTACCTTGGTTCTCGCAAAAACGAACCTTACCGGTATTTTGGTTAAAGGTTCAAGCTTTGATTATCAAAATCAATACCTAAAAATAATATCAATGTTTATTATGTTAGAAATAAGAGAAAACTAAGTGCAAGACTTTATAACACTTAATTAATCAAATAATTAACTTAAAATATTATTATACCTTAAAATTTATTAAAAAAACAAACTAAGAAAAGCAGAAGCTCATCCTGCTCATGCAGCATGAGCTGCATGCAAAGGAATGAGGGGAGAGGCTCAAAAGTGGGTGAAAGGAGGGAAAATGGACATTTTTTGGTTGGGGTTTTGGGGCTAAGAAAAATGGTAGATGGGGAAGGATTTGGGGCAAGGGAAGGATGCAGAGGTGGAGAGGGGGTGTAAGCGGTGGTCAGGGATGGGTTGAAGGCGGCCAAGGGTGGAGGAGGCGGCGGCAGCAAGGCTGCGAAGGGAGGCTGCCGAGGGGGGGTCGAGATGGGGGCTAATGAGGAAGGAAAAGGGAGAGGGAAAATGAAGGCTTTCGGGTGGCGGTTTCAGCCAAAGGAGGATTGGGGGTGGTAGAGGGGGTTGTAGGGATTAATGTGGTGGCGACAGAGGTAGCGGAACGACGTCGGAATATGGCGGTACAGGGTGGTTGCTGAGAAGGGAGAAGAAGAAGAGAAAAAGAAGAGGGGAGGAGGAAGGAGGTTGCAGGGTGGCTTGATGGGTGATGTGATCATTCAGGGGTGAGGTAGAGGGTGGCAGGGGTGGTGCAGATGGCTGTTGAGGTAGCGGAAGCGGCGGAGCTGGGCAGTGAAGCAAAAATAGGGTGAAAGAGGGGAGGAGAAGAAAGGAAGAAAAAGAGGTCAGGGAAGGCATGGAGAGGCTCGGGAAAATGCAAAATGAGGTAGGGAAGGAAGAAGAAAAAGAAGAGGAAAAGAGAGGAGGGGATAGGTAGGCTTGAGGGCGGCGGTAGGGTGGTAGAGGAATGGTGGTGGCAGGGAGAGGGAGAAGGGGAGAGGGGAATGGCGATGGCAGGGAGTAGGGAAGGGAGAGATGGTGGGGCCGGGATGGGGCAGAGGAATGGCGGGAGAGAGAGATAGATAGATAGATAGGGTGATCAATAGGGGAAGGGGTTTGCAGGTGGGGTGGCAGTGATGGCGGATGGTCGGGATTTTTGCCGGAGAAAGAGGAAGAAGAAAGAAAGAAGAAGGAGGGGAGGGGAGCTGGGCGCAATGGGCGGCCGAAGGGAAAAAAGGAAGCGGGCCGACCCGATCGGGGAGAAAGGAAGAAAAGAAAGAGGGCGATAGGCCGGCTCACGCGGGAGAAGGAAGGGGGAGAGAAAGCAGGCCTACGGCCCAAGCGCAGGGGGTGGGGGGAAGAGGCAGGCCGGACCAGCCGGTGGCCCAAAGAAAAAGAAAAAGTAGGAAAAGAGAAAAAGAAGAAAAAGGAGAAGGAAAAAGAGAAAAAGGAAAATGGAAAATGGTATTAAATAAAATAATTTAATTTATAAATTAGTAAAATACCATATTTTTGGGTAATAAATTTATTTAATAATTTAATTTAATATAATTAAAATACAAGGGCTTAAAAAAGGAAATTTTAGTAAAATAATGGTTTGAAAAATTATTTAAATAAAAAGGGTATGATAAAATAACAAAATATTTATTTTAATTTATTAAATATTTATATCCAATTTTATATATTAAAAAATCCATAAAATAATTCAATTAAATAGATTTAAAGGCTAATTTATCCCAAATAAAATTTATTTATTAAATTATAGACTTTTAAAATTTCGGGGGATTACATGATCCTTCCTACTTAGCTACTAACTTACCCCAATGGTCATTACCTTGAAATTCAGCCTTCTGTAATGCCTAATCTCCTGCTTTCATACTCGTGGGCTTACTCTTTTATTATAATATTTAGCTACTTATTGTCGTTAATTTGTGAGTCATATTTGGAATATATCTCTACACTCCTCTAGTGAGTCATTCTCTATCTTTAAATATTATTTATTTTCTTTAGGATCGTATTGATTGATTTTACATGATCTGGTACATTTTTTCATCGAAATAATTTTCTTAGTTCTGAAATCTAGGTTGAAAGGAGTTTCTACCATCATATTATTTATTGTTATTCTCACGGCCCATAATATTGCAGGAAGTTCATCCACCAGCCTAATTCTATTCCATTTAGTCAGCGTCTCAATGCTCTCGACATTTTCTTATTCCCACGCTCAACCCATCCATTATACTAAACTAACTCCAATAAGACTTCCCTTCTTTGGAACAAATGTCCTTAAAAAAATAGATGCAACTTACATATGGATGAACTATCAAAGTTATTCTACAGTAAATGCCCTAGTTTTCACAAAAATATCTATATTTATGTTATCAAATTCCCAACCATTGTTTGTAATAATTACTTAGGTTGCTCCAAACCTACATAAAAAAAAATAGTATCCTTCATATAATATGTATTTTGTTAAATATTTCCTTTTTTTTCCTCTTATCGACATATTATATTTTTCTAGAAAAACTCCATCATTTTTTCTCAATGAATTGACCTAAAGCTTACGCCTTTACCCTTTTTATGAAATAGTTAATGACAACAATGAAGAACTTTTTTTTGACCCATACTTGCGCTCAATATGTTATTTTATGATATATCACAAAGCTATATTAGCAGAAATGATATCGTTATTTCTTAGAATCCATATTACTAGCAGTAAGCAAATCAATAATGTCCACACCCTAGATAAAAAAAATGGCTATAGACTTAAAACAGGTTGCATCTCATAAGTGGGGACAATTTGTGCTTGGGAAATTTTTTGACATGCTTAACATCACTACATAATTGCCTGATTATCTTGATACATCATCTTCTAGTAATACCCCTAGCGTAGAGCTTTAGCCAAGAGTGATCTAGCAGTTTGATGCAAACTACATATGTTGGCATGGACATCTTCCAACACTTGAGGTAAGCAGTTAAGAATAGGCATGGTTTGTGATCGCTTATATATATCTCTATCAACAACAAAATATTTCACAACTCTTCTTCTTATTTCAAATGCTTTATTTTTGCTCGCTGACGTGATCCACTCTTCCAATTAATCTATAAGCTCTTTTATCCATTCATCTAGTGCTAAAATTTCTACGATCTCAAATTGTTCTTCATGGGCACTTCTTATATATGTTGAACTTTTTGTCATGTATTCTATTTTAACTATCCTGATTGATGAGGAGGAACTAGCCAAGTTTAATTTAGCTAGTGCATCAACCATTAGATTAGACGTTTTATGTATTTGAACAATTTCAATAGAAGAAAAGTGCTTGTTGCTTTAATCAAATTCCACAAATACTTCTCCTTGCTGGGATCTTGAACTTCATACCACTAATTGTAATGAATGACAACCAATATTAAGTCACTATGAAGCTTAATCTTTTTTATCCTTACAGCATGCACTATTCTCAGCTTAGCCAAAGCAAATTCATATTTTGTTTCATTATTTGTGGCAATAAAGCCAAATCTTAGTGAATATTCGATAGCTATGCAATTTGGATCGATCAGTACTACCCCGACACCATAACCTAAACGGTTAGATGCTTTGTTGTTATATAGCATCCATTCCCTTTGCTCATCTGACTTCAATAATGGAAGATTCTCGGTCTCAAAAAAACATTCAATTATGAAATCAACACGGATTTGCCCTTTAATTGTAGGCCTAGGCTTATACTAGAAATCATATCTGCTCAACTCAACAACTCATACAATCATTCTCCCTAAATTCTCTAGTTTATGCAAAATGGTTATGAGAGGAATTTTTGTTAAAACTATAATAGAATGGGTATCAAAATAAGGCTTTAGCTTATTGGAAGCAATATGCAAAGATTAAGCTATTTTCTCCTAGTTGAAACATTAGCCTTTTGTTTAGAAAGCACCTTAATAGTATAATAGATGGGCCTTTGTATTTCTATCTCAGCAGCTTCTCTAACTAGATTAGAGGAGATCACTGATGTCCACATACTGAGATATAAGAACAACTCTTACCCTTCTAATGGAATAGTTAGGGTTGTAATCTTGATAAATAGGCCTTCAAATCATCGAATGCCTTTTGACAATCTTTTGTCCATTGAAAACTATCTTATGCTCCTAGAAGATTAAAAAAGGGCAATGTCTTGTCTGATCTTCTAGATGGGAATCTATACAAAGCAACTAATTTTCCTCTTAGTTGCCAGATATCCCTTTTTTCCAACGGAGGATTACCGTGGAAATTTTATCGGGATTTTCATCAATAACCCTATTTGACACCATGAAACATAATAATTTGTTGGGGCTAGGTCCAAATACACACTTAGCAGGGTTTAATTTTGTTTGATATCTCCTCAAGGTCTCAAAAATAAATTTGAGTTATCCTACGTAGGTTTCTCTTTCATGGGTTTTCACCATTATGACATCCACATAATCCTCTATTTTCTTCCCAATCTATCCCTAAAAAATATATATTTACCAATCTCTAAAAGGTAGCTCCCATATTCTTCAGTCTAAATGGAATAAATTAATAACTATACAAACCGTCATCTGTTATACAAGTGGTTTTATCTTGGTCTATGTTAGCAAGTATGATTTGATGGTATCCATAAAAGCATCCATAAAACTTAACATTTCCTTCTAACCATCGAATCAATCAGTTGGTTAATAAGAGGGAGTGGGTACCCATCCTTTGAGCATACTTCATTTAAGTCAGTAAATTCAATATACATTCTTCACTTCCTATTATACTTCTTCACAATGACTAGATTGGCTATCCACTAAGCCTATTTCACTTCCTAAATGAAGCCTAAAGAAATTATATTCTCTACCTCTTCTCTGATTGCCTTGTTCTTTTCTAATCTGACGGCTCTTCTTTTCCTTTTTTTTTCTTTACTGGCTTAAATTCTTCCTTTATGTCTAGGTGATGCCCGATTATTTGGGGGGGGGTCCTAATGATTCAAAAACTTTAAAAGAAAATACATCCTTGTTATTTGTGAGAAAGGCATGTAGCTCTTCCTTATCAGATTCACTAAGATCTTTACTTATCATTACTTTACGATCTGCATCTTCTAGTTGCACTTCTTCATCCTCTATAACTAACTATATACTTTCTCCAGATATATTTATTTCTTTCAACACCAAAATTGCTTGTGTATTCTTTGTACCCGATTTCTTGGGGGCTCCCTTTGCTTAAATAGCTTAACACTATCTAGCCACTCCCCAATCGCCCTAAAATTCCCCCGTCCTTTTTTTTACTGGGAATCTCATCATTGATCTAGCCATAAAGATAATTGCTTAGAGTTTATTAAAGGATGATTGTAATACCCCATCCCAAAATCCCTCAAAATGTGTTTAAAATTATGTTGATATAAAATAAATAAGTTTTGATTTTGGAATAGGCTTGAATTTCTAATAAAAATATGAATTTCAGTTGTACCAATTGATTAGTTTACCTAACCGATCAAATAATGTGCTGAGCAATTGAAATTTTTGTTCTCGACACACCAATCAGCTGGTTTTCCCCAATCCATCGACTGGTTGTCCTATGATTTTATATCCAATTCTAATATTGATTCAAATTTCTCTCTAATATTTATGAAAGCTTATGATTAGAGTCCAATTGTGCTAATAAGTATATTTTAGTGCTATGGGATTATTTTTTCATTATTTAGATCATTACATAATTTTAATTAGCCATTTTTTCCCAAAAAATACTTTTGAGGCAAGCCTCGCCTTCTCTCTTCTCCATCACCTATCCCTCTCTCTTCTGGCAGAAGGGGTGCAAGATTGACTTTGTGCACCATCTCCTGACTCACCAACCCACTTCCATGCTCATTCTTAACTACACTCAACCCCCACCACCCCATCAAGTCAACACTCACTTCTTGGTTATCCACACTCAACCTTACCAGTCTCATCTCCCTTTCTCCTGTGAATGTCGACCCAGCCTTACCTCTATACCTTTCATTTCTGATCCATTTTCATTTCTCACTTATTATTCTTGCTCTCTTCTCCCTTTTCTTGGTGGAAAAATTTTAAAGTGTTGAGCATCCCTCCATTCTTCCCTCTTCTCCTCTCTATTGAGAAAAATAGAGACTTGCTCTGGTTTTCTTCCTTCTTTCTGAGAGCATTGCATTCCTTTTTCTTCCTCTAATATTAGTTTTAGTTCTCTCTTACCTTCATTAAGCAAGGAAGAATTAAGGTTGAGAAATGTTGAAGATTTTAACTCTTCCTTTGACACCCTGTTTTTGAGAAAAAGGTGGTGTTTATGTTCTTCTTCTTATTCTGATTTTTCTTTGATTTAAATGAAGTTTTAAAAGATGAATTTTAATGGTTTTAACTTGATTCGCTTAGGAATCGAGGTTCTGCTATAGCCATCAAATGGGAGCTTTTGTGCTAGAAGAATTGCTTAAAGATAAGACATTCTTATCTTTAACATAAATGGGGTTCTATGGTTTATTGGGTTCCATGTGTTTGGTGTATGTGTGAGTATGATATCATTTATATTTTATAATCTGAGCATGTGGTACAATTCTTCTTAAGTTAAAATTGCTAGATTTCTCAAATTTTATGCATAAGTTAGCCATTTGAGCCTGTACATTACCATGTATCCATGTGATTCTATGTGTGCAACATGTATTTTTATGTGTGTTGTGACATAGAAGCATGCTAGGATTAATATGATAAAGTGTGATAATTTTGGTGTATGTATCGCAAGTCTGGGTAATGTTTTGCTCATACTAGTCGATCGGCTCTTCGAACCCAATGACTGGTTGTGTAAGGAGTTGAATGGTTGAGAGTTTTGGACCGTTTGGTCATGAGATCAATAGATTGCTTTGATAAACTAATTGATTGGTTTTGATGACCAGTTTATGAGTTTTTCAAACCCATTAAGTGGTTTCCCTGCAGACCAAAATGGTTTGGTCTGCTTAAACCCATCAACTGGTTGGACCAAAGCAGCCGACTGGTTTCTATGAACAGTAGATCGATTGGTCAAACCCATCAACTGGTTTCTCTATAGGCTAAAATGGGTTGGTCTTTGCTTAAACCCATCAACTGGTGTCTGGTTAGACCAAACCAGTAGACCGATTCCCATGAATAGTCAATTAATGAGGTTAACCAATCGATTGGTTCTCTAGTATTGTTTTGGTTCAGGTCTGGTATAACCAGACCAGTCGACTAGTCCCAGGGACCGAATGACTGGTTCGACTAAATGCCGCCTAGTTTGTTTATGAATTGTTATATTTCTCTTGGGCCTTTTGTGTTGATACCTCTATGTATTTACAATATTTAAATTATTATTTCAACTATGATTGCTCTAATTTAATAAGAATCATTATTATTTTATTTGGGATTTGAATTTGGTTAAGTTTGGTGTCATCTCTAAACACCTAATTGATGAATTTTATGCCTTGTGATGTTTTTAGTCTTATCACTTGGAAACAACCAATTTGGTTAATAATGGAATTTAATTGCCCAATTTGGTTAATGATGAAATTTAATTGTGTTTGGTGTTATTACTTGGAAACACCCATTTGGTTGTGTTGATTATATTGTGATTTGTGATATCACTTGAAAATACATATAATGGTATAAGATTTCATTTGAGCCTTTTTCTCCGGCTCTTAGGGTAGCTGCTGGGAGTTAGTGGGTGGGTAATCTTGTGCTTATATTTTTCACTCAATACATATTTCCTTCTCTACTGGATTGCGGTCGGTATGTGGTATGCTCATATCTTTAAGGTATAGGATTATACTGTGGCAGGGCACCATGGCATCAATGTCCAGTACGGGGGGGATGAGGTATCCTAGTACAAGCCCCTTGGCACTTCGTATTATTCATTGCTTAGGCGGGTATGGTATCCCAACTGTTTAGCCTTTACGGAGGAGACATTCAAGGTGTGGTGGGTGAGGTATCCTAGTACAAGCTCCCTTGGTGTACTTCGACCACGTGTGGTGGATATGGTATCCTGATTTGTGGCAGGTGCACTCAATGTGTGGTGGGTATGGTATCCCTGAAGAAAAATCTCTTTCGATATATCCTGATCTTGTGTGGTGGGTGTGGTATCACATTGTGATTATTTATGCTGCCACGACTTATGTTCATGGTAGAGAACTAGGTGCGACCGAACGAAATATCTTATTAACCGAAAATTGTGTGGTCACTAAAGGAAGAGTTCTAATATGGTTTATATTGTATGGATTGTGACATATTTAGTGTATCTTCTACTTTCATGATTTCCATGTAAGCATGTCTTGTTATACTACTACTTAAGATTAAGTGTTGAGTTGTACCAATATGATATCACCATGTTGTTATGTGACTTTAATGTGCTGCATGAGCCTTAGCATATTTTAGGTAGTATGTTTTACCAGTACTTCATCGTACTGATACTATACTTTTGTGGTCACTGTAATAATTCGGCTTTTGGTCCCGAAAGTAGAGGATGATTTGCAGGGTTACGAATCTCGGTTAGAGTATGCTGAGGTTGACAATGTGAGCCATTAGTGGGCAATTGCTTAAAGTTGGATGTTTATGTCTATGTAACACCCCCAAAATTATAGTTAAAGTTTTTCATTTAATTAAAACAAATACAAGCACGGGGGTGCTACCGCCGTGATTAGTACAAGCTTGGCTTCCATCCGGTCTCGCACCAACCACAAGGCTAAAGAAAACTTCATAAGAGCATGAAACAACTTAAAATAGAGATCCATAAAAAAAATTGAAATATTCATAATGAAGGAATCAGAGTGTGTATTAAAAAGTTATTACAACCGAAAGTGAATTACATAGCCAAAGTTCTCAAAAGGGATAAAAGGTACAAAAATAAAACAAAACCGAAATACAATGAAAACATTAGTAAATAGGGATAAAAAGAGAGTCTGGCCTACATTCGCTCTCAGCTCCAAGTAAGTCCAACAGTCAACACACATCCCTGCCTGACGCATCCAGTACGTCATAGGCATCAAACATGGTACCTCCTACCTACACAAATTCAGAAGGACCCTCTACTCGTGGGAATGAGCAACACCCATGAAATGAGTGGTCAATATGCTACGTACTAAGAAAGGTAACCATATGGGTAAAGCCATGCAAGAAAATAGACAAGTAAGGCATACAAAACATAATTCAAGTTCATATCATTAGGCTAAACTTAGAATAATATTATGTCTTACACATTTCTTATATTAATTTCGTGTAAGTACGGGAACACCACTATTATAGCCGGTGGACCGAAAACACTCCAAAGGGCAGAACGCACCTGACCACTTTTATAGTCAGTGAACCGGAATCACTCCACAGGGAAAATCGCACATGACCACTATTATAGTCAGTGGACCGAAAAATCAACTTCATTGGCCCCAACTCACGTGGTGTTCCACTGTAATTAATTAGTGTCTTTCCATATCTTATACTTCTATTTCACACATTTCTTATATTAATTCTGTGTGAGTACGGGAATCCCACTATTATAGTCGGTGGACCGGAAACACTCCATATGACAGAAGGCACCTACCCACTATTATAGCCGGTGGACCGAAAAATCAACATCCCCTGCCCTAACTCATGTAGCATTCCACTATAATTAATTAGTGTCTTTCCATGTCTTATACTTTTTTTTAACACATTTCTCATATTAATTCCATGTGAGTACAAGAATCACACTATTATAGCCGATGGACCGAAAAATCAACCTCACTAGCCCCGATTCACGTGGTGTTCCACTGTAAGTAATTAGTATCTTTTCATGACTTATTACTATGTAAAGTTTAATTTATCGAAACCAAAATCCCCCACTATTATAGCCGGTGGACCGAAAACACTCCACAAGGTAAAATGCACCTGACCACTATTATAGTCGATGGACCGAAAACACTCTACAAGGCAGAATGCACCTAACCACTATTATAGCCGGTAGACTGGATATCACTCCACAGGGCAAAATGCACTTGACCACTATTATAGCTGGTGGACCAAAAAATGTATTGCCTCACTGGGCCCTGGCTCAATAATCTTTCACTATAAGTGTTCAGTGCTTTATTGCATCTTATTCCATAACCCCGACTAGACATGCATGACCCACTAGACTTCCCATGCTCACTCTTTTATTCTTAGCTTCTCGAAACCCTATCCTATATCTTGGGACTTCTACACCCTATTGTACATCCAGACATTCCTCCCCACTACCATGAATACCCAACTCCGAGGGCCACTGTCCGTATCTCTAAGTCAACTCAATATCACTCTCTAGGATTTTCCTCTGAGAAACCCTAATTTTGCCTATATGGCCCAACCTTCCTCTACCCCATACAACTCATGCTCCTTTACCCCTAATTCATCACCTCACTCGATTCATCCCCAAGCACTCCACTTTACTTCCCTTTCCACACATGTGGTTATAAAACCCTAGTTGGCCATCCCAAAATTATTATTATATTTTGACCTAATCTAGTGGAGGATTTTGATTTTCTTAGCATATTTATCCTATTTGCGGTTATCCATTATTTTTTATTATTTTATTTATTTCTTTTATTATTTTTTATTTTTTTTAAACCCCCATTAGTGTTTTTCTTATTTATTTATTTTGTGTGATTTAGAGTTTTATTTTTATTATTTTTGAGCTAGTTCAATAGATGAACGATACCCTTATTTACTAGTATTACAATTGTCAACAAGAGGTTTTAAATTGTGTACCTGCTACGGCCACACCACTTTGCTAGCTTACTTGAGGTTTGTTGGGCAACTGACTGTTGTTGATATGGTTTCAATTTCACAAACACCCAGTCCAACATAGAGAGCTCCTTGTCTCATCGATGTTGGTTCACTTGATTCTTCATATGTGCCTGTGCTCTTTGCAAATTTCCCTTGAGACAAAGTAGTAGCTTTCCCCATTGCATAAGATCCATGTGTAGCAATGCCACATTCATTGATTCACCTACATAATTAGCCAGGGTGGAAGGGGGACGACCATACACCGCTTGAAATGGGGACATGCCAATGCAACTATGATGGCACATATTATACCAATGCTCTACCCTAGGAGCAATCACGCCCACTTTATTGGCTCCACACTTGAAAAAGCTCACAAGTAGGTCTCCAATAATCTGTTCATCACTTTTGTTTGTCCATCATATTGTAGATGATATGCCCTGCTCATGAGCAATCCAGTTCCTTGCAAACGTCACATTTCCTTCCAAAAATTGTTGTAGAGCAATGGGCCTCTATTAGACACAATAGAGTGAGAAAATTCATAGAGGTGCACTGCTTCCTTAATAAAAGACTCAACAAACTTACTGATAGAGATTTGGAAGGTAATGCGCAAAAATGGGCATATTTGGACAAACGATCCATTATTACCCAAATTATTTATTTTCCCTCTAATAGGGGCATACCCACGATGAAATCCATATAGATGTATTCATATAATCGACTTGGAATAGGGAGGGGTTGTAACATACCCTTGGACATAGCATTCTCAGGTTTAACTTGCAATCATATAAAATAGTTATGAATGAACATCTTCACATCAAAGCTCAACCTTTCCCAATAAAAATTGGTGGAGATTTTTCGCGATGCCCGAGTGTCCACCAATCACTGAGTTATGAAAAACCCTTAAAATCCTAAGTCTTAGGACAGGGATAGAAAGATCCTAGATTCGCCCCTTATATATAATAAATCCATTGCGCACCTCGGAGTGAATATAAGTGCAGGGCGGGTAGATTCTAGTTGGTTGCTTAGTTTGATTTGTAATTCCCCGAAATTTTAAAAACCTATAATTTAATAAATAGCTTTTATTGGGGATAAATTAGCTTTTAAATTTATTTAATTTAATTATTTTATAGATTTTTGAGTATATAAAATTGGATAGGAATATTTAATAAATTAAAATAAATGTTTTTTTATTTTATCATACTCATTTTATTTGAATAAATTCCTAAACCAATATTTTTCTTAAAATTAACCTTTTTAAGACCATATATTAAATTACATTAAATTAAATTATTAAATAAATTTATTTTCCAAAAATATTACATTATATTATTTTATAAATTAAATTATTTTATTTTCACCATTTTCCTTTTTCTTTTTTCCTTTTCCCTCTTCTTTTTCTTCTTTTTACTCCTTTCTTTCTTTTCCCTTATTCTTTCCTTCGGGCCGCCAGGCCCCGGCCTACCTACTCCCTTCCTCCTTCTCCCGCGCACGCGACCCAACTCCCTTTCCTTCCTTCCTTTTTCTCTCGTGCATCGTCGCCCGGCCCAACCCTTCTTTTTTTCTTTCCTTCTCACTTGACCGCGCCGGCCCACTTCTTTTTTTCTCCGCCGCCGGCTTGCCCCTTCTTTCTTCTTCTTCTTCCTTTCTTCCTCTACCATGCCTAACCACCCTACCTGCAACGCACCTGCCTCCCTGCCACTCCCTCTCTCTCCCCCCATCGTTTTCTTCCCCATTTCGGACCAAACCAGCCCTGCATCTGCCAGCCATGCATGAATTTCCCTTTCCTCTTCTTCCCTTCCCTCTCCCTGCCACCCTAGTGCCACCCGACCGAGCCCCTACCCACTCTCTTCTCCCTCTCCTTTTTCTTCCCCTCAATGGCTCCTTCCTACCCCATTCTCAAGCTCCCTTACCTTCCCCGATCTCCTCATCTCTATTTTCTTCTCCTTCATCCTCTCCCCCTATTTTTGCACCACTGCCCCCTCCGTCGCTGCCTCTGCCTCATCAGCCACCCCTACCACATCCCTACACCACCACAAAGCCCCTCGAGCCACCCTGTAGCCCACCTCCTTCCTCTCCTCTTCTTTTTCTTCCTTCTTGGCAGTTACCCTGCACCTCCTCCTTCCGTCATCTTTCTGTCGCCTCTGCCTCTGCCTCCACCTGGACCACCAAGCCCCTCCTTACAATCTCCCCTACCACCCCCATACCTTCCTTGGCTAAAACAAACCCCCTCACCCCCTCATTTTCCTCCTCCCTTTTACTTACTTCTCAGCCACCTTCACAGCCCCTCTACTGCCGCCACCTCCGCCCTTGGCCGCTAACAACCTATCCCCGACCACCACCTACACCCCCTCTCACCCGTGCACCCTTCTCTTGGCCTAAATCTTCCCCCCCACCCGCCCTCTTTCCTAGCCCCAAAACCCTAACCCAAAATTAGCACCCCTTCTCCCTTTCATGCCACCTTTGACCCCTTTTCCCCTTTGCCTTGCATGAGCAGTGTGAGTTGCTACATGCCTTGGTTTGATTTGGTTAATGAATTTTAAGGTATAATAATAGCTAAGTTAAGTATTTCATTTATTAAGCTTTTATAAAGTCTTATGCTCTTGGTTTTCTTATTTCTAATATGATAAGTACTGATATTATTTTTAGGTATTAATCTTGCTAATCAAAGCTTGAATCTTTAGCTGGGATACCGGTAAGGTTCGATTTTTGTAGAAATTAAGGTAATTGTTAAACCCCACTTAAACGCATGGATAAAAGTATGCTAGCACATTAGGGTTTTAATATGTTATTATGCATGATATATGTTGTTTAATATAATGTATGTAGTTGCTTATATCGATTGATATAAAGGAGAGCATGCTAGTTTATATGCCATGAGTGGAAATAATGCTTAAGGAAGGAGATTTGTTATTCAAGAAAATTTTAAGTACTTGCCCATGTTATATAATGTTATTGTAATCATTGATGTATCAATAATATCATTGTGAGCCCTGAGGGCATTTTAGTAATATGTCTTGTGCAAGAGTGTGGCCTAATATGTGTGGGTGTTGATGTAACACCCCGAGTCGACACGACCACCCAAGGGCTACCTTGGAGTGTTTTTGGATTGATAGGCTGGCCCCACAGATCAGCACGAGTCCTTTCAGCACGCTTTGTCCTCACTCACGCACTTCCCGAGAAATTTTCAGAAAATTTTCGAAACTTCCCAGGAGGTCACCCATCCTAAAATTACTCCACGGCCAACACGCTTAACTGTGGAGTTCTTAGGACGAAATCACCAAAAGGATGGTATATCATGTTGATATAGGTTGCCAAATCAATCCTTATAACAGTTCGCTCAAATTGGGGTATTACAATCACCCCCACTCAAAGAACGCAACGTCCTCGTTGCACCTCAACTACTAACTGTCTCAATACAGTTTATCCCAAGAATCGTCCCGCTAGGTGACTGACTGGCTCATCCAAGTTCAGTTCACGGTCGCGGTTTCACTCTGATACCATCTGTAACACCCCGAGTCGACACGACCACCCAAGGGCTACCTTGGAGTGCTTTCGGATTGATAAGTTGGCCCCACAGATCAACACGAGTCCTTTCAGCACGCTTTGTCCTCACTCACGCACTTCCCGAGAAATTTTCAGAAAATTTTCGAAACTTCCTAGGAGGTCACCCATCCTAAAATTACTCCACGGCCATCACACTTAACTGTGGAGTTCTTAGGACGAAATCACCAAAAGGATGGTATACCATGTTGATATAGGTAGCCAGATCAATCCTTATCACAGTCCGCTCAAATTGGGGTATTATAGTTGATGAGTATTATGTTGAAATATAATAGTTGGTGGAATTGGATGATGAGAATGGAGTATTAATATTAATATTTATGTAGTGATGATAATTTAATAAAAGTGGTGTAGTAAAGGGAAAAATGGTAAATTTGTAAGTAAAAGGGGTATTGTGGTAATTTTGGAAGTAAATGGAAAGATGGTAATTTTTAAGTAAAAGGGTATTATGGTAATTTTAGAAGTAAAGGGTAAAATGGTAGTTTCGTAAGGAAAAGGGTAAAATGGTAATTTGTAATCCCCCAAAAATTTTAAAAGCCTATAATTTATTAAATTACTTTTATTAGGGATAATTTAACTCTTAAACTTATTTAATTTAATTACGTTAAGGATTTTGCCTTTTAAATTTATTTAACTTAATTATTTTGTGGGCTTTAAGTATACCAAATTAAATGTGAGTGTTTAATAAATTAAAATAAATAGATTGCTATTTTATCATACTCTTTTTTATTTAAATAATGTCCAAACCAATATTTTTCTAAAAGCTACCTCTTTAAACTAATATAATAAGATAAATTACTAAAATTTTAATTATAAAATTTTAATTATCTACTAAAAATACTAGGACTCACCCCATAATTCATTTTAATTATTTCCCCCCCTAATTATTTTCCTTAATATTTTTCTCCCTTATTTCCTTTTTCTCCTTTTTCCCTCCCCCTCTCCTTTCTCCCTTCTCTCCCCCATTTCCCCCGACTGGGCCAGCCCACCGGCCCAGGTCAGCTCCCTCCCCCTTTCCCCCGTCTCGCGCGCAGGCTTGGCCTGCTTCCCTTCGCCCGAACCGCCCGGCCGGTTCTGTTTCTTTTCCACCCCGGACCGACCGGTCCAGCCCTTCCCCTTTCTTCTTCCCCGCGCCCCGCTGCAAATCGCCGCCTCCCCTTCTGCGCCGACAGCTCTTCTGCGCCGCCTGTACACCTTCTCCCCCTCTTCTGCACCGCCCGTCTGTCCCTCCTCGACCGACCGACCACACCCCATGCCTCACACAGGTCTGCTACCGCCCCCCTTCCTTTTCCCGACCGAACCACAGGTCTGCCATGGCAGACCCATGTCCGCCTGCCATCGGCGGCCGGCATGCTAAAATTCAGCCTGCTCGCACCTCCCTCTGCCCCCTGTCTCGATCCTCCCCCATTTTCGAGCTTATAAATACCCCCACGAGCCAGCGTCGGGTTCTTTCGAAACCCCAACCCAGAAATCACCCTTTTGCGCCATCCCCGCTTCAGACAACCACTCCGTCGCCGCCGCCCATCGCCGCCACCCGATCCACCCACGAAATCCTCCCTTGCATCACCCTCCACCAACCTAGGCCTCCCATACCCCTCGGTTTGCTCTGCACGAGCCACCCCGGCCGTGCAAAGAACTCTTCCCGATCAGCCCTGCTTCGAGCCCGCCGCCCTTCTCACCACCGCCCACCGCCGGTGCCGCCACTTCCAGCACCCCCTCTGCCTCCTAAAATCACCAGGGGAGCTTCCTCTACCTCCCCATATCTTCTTTTCCCCCTGCCACCCTCTCCTCTTCCTTTTCTCCTCCCTCCACCACTTCTCCACCTCTCTTCTCCCCCATCACCACCGTCGCCGCCGCCGCCGTGCACTGTGCGCCGCCGCCTGTGCCACCAGCACCCCTAGGTGGTCCTCTAAACTCCCCAACCCCTAAACCCTTGTTATACAAATGCTAACTATTTTTAGTAGCATTATTAATATTATTCTTAATTTTATAATTATTATTAATATTTATTATTTAATCTAACCTTGAAATATTTATAACTATTTTTATTACTATTATTAATGACCCATAACTCTAGTATTATTATTTTAACATCATTATTACTATTATTACTAGTACTACTATTATCATTATTATTATGGTTATTATTATTACTATTATTTTAGTTCATTGTCACCCTTAGTAATATTATTATTTTAGCCCTAATGGTAAGTTGTAATAAGGGTAAGGTAGGAAGGCTAGCCATTTTGGTTAGAGGAAAGTTAATCCGTAGTCTTTCCCTCTTATAGGCGAATCAAGTCAAAACCCGGAGGAGGCGTAGGAACGTGCTCCAAGACTGGTGTCGTGTTAGGTAAGGATGTGGCTAAGGTTCTTACGTGTTATGTGACTTGTATGCCTTGAGTGCCTTGTATATATATATCATGTCTTGTTGCGTATCACATGATTATCCCTAACGTGTTTTATGCGTAGCGCAGCTTGGAGTTGAGGTACGTGGTATGTGTTTTCTCATGAAACGAATGTGATATCCATACGTGGTGATTATGATGTGCTGCGGCGTGAATTAACCCTCTAGGACATGCATGTTAGGGTAATTATTATTATGACATGGAGATGAAATGATAAAAGAAATAAATGGGAAGTGAACTGCTAAAGGGGGGTATAAGGTTGACCAAAGGGAATAAGAGATGAGAACCATGCATGGAAATTTTAGGGTTGCATGGGAACTTCGAGAGTTTGCATGGGTTGGATGAAGCTTGCATGGGGATGATCGTTACGTGAGAAAAGTTGTATTAAGGTGTAAATCAGCTAAAGGGAGAGGGTTGTGGAGTGTTTGGAGACTTGGGATGAAAAATAATACGTAGGTTGTTGTAGGGGTGTATAAGGGACCCGATTAGGGTTTTGGGAGAAAGTAGTAATCTAGGAAATGTGGAAGTAAAAATGATTAAGGGAGAGTGGAGTATGGGTTAAGAGTGGGAATTGTTGTATAAGGGGTGATTGTGGGTGTCATGGAAGAGAAGAGATATTGGGTGAAAAAGAGAGGAGTTACTTGTGGGAGAAGAAAGGTGCTAGGGTTGAAGGGACCAACTAGGGTTTTTTCGGTCACATGTGGAATCGAGGGGTGAAGCGATATGATTTGGGTTTTGATCTAAATGAGATGGGGAGTGAGACGATAAATGGAGTAATGGTAGTGTAAGTGAGAGAAAGTTGGGCCACATAGGTCCAATTAGGGTTTCCAAGGGAAACCCTAGAGGGAGATAGCATGTGGAGTGGATGTCATGAGGTGTTGGACCTTAGCCCACACCCTTAAGAGTTTGTCTTCATTATGTGTAAGAGTAAAAGGGAAGGGGATAACGAGGTGTGATAAGGGGCGCAAGTGTCCCAAGATATGGGATGGGCCCTCCGGGAAGGGTAAGTGTGGATAAAGTTAGCCATGCATGTCAAGGGTAAAATACTTTCAAATAAGATATGTTAAGACACTAATTACTTAAAGAGGAAGATGTTGAGCCGGACCCAGACCGGTCCACCGGCGAATAATAGTGGCTAGGGCCGGGGTGCCCTACATGACCGGTCCACCGGCAATAATAGTGGCAGGGTATGTTACCCTCACGACCGGTCCATCGGCTATAATAGTGGGGGATTCTGTGCTCAACAACCGAACGTAATAAAGATAAGACCTTGGAAAGATACGAAGTAATTACAGTGAAACATCATGTGAGTCGGGGCCAGACCGGTCCACCGGCGAATAATAGTGGCAGGGTATGTTACCCTCATGACCGGTCCACCGGCTAAAATAGTGGCAGGGCATGACCCTCATGACCGTTCCACCGGCTATAATAGTGGGGTTCCCGCACTCATATGAATTGATAAAGACTATGCTGTGAATCGACTCTATATTTACCAGAGATCCAAAGAATAAGACTTTCCGGACTGTAACTAGCCTTTATCATCTATTTTACTACATGTTGCTCACGTGATTTTTGCTACGTGTACTGTGTTGCGTGCTTTGTATGCTGGCCTTAGCACATCTGTTACCTTACTCAGTACGTAGCGTACTGACCACCCGTTTCATGGGTGCTGCTCATTCCCACGAGCAGAGGACCCACCTGAGTTTGTGCAGGTAGGAGACGATATATTCGATGCCTACGACTCTTACGAGGCATTGGGCGGGGCTGAGAGTGGAGCCTAGACTTGGCATGGGGACCGAGAGTGACATGGCCGGACTCTCCTTGTCATTTTGTTTTACCCTGTATTGTTTTATTTTAGTTATGTTTGTCGTACGATACTTTTGTTCCTTGAGAACCTTGTCGATGTACCTCTTTGGTTTGTAAACCTTTTTATGCGTACTCTGAATTTTTATATTGTGAACTATTTAACTTCCTTATGAATCCTCGTCTTAAGCATTAGCTTTTGACTGATAGTAATCCTTTTTAGCCTTAGCACTCGGTACTGGAACGGTAGGAGTGAACCGGTCTGGTACTGAGTGTGGCGGTAACATTCCCCATAATTCACGGTTTTCTTACTTCGCTTCCATTAATTCTTTCCTTTAAAACGAAATTTTTCAGTAGTGAATTTTGGGGGTGTTACATAATTATAATAATGGAGAAGGGTAAAATGGTAATTAGGATAATGGAGAAGGATAATTTGGTAATCATGATAATGGAGAAGGGCAATTTGGTAATTTAACCAACCAAAGGGTAGTTTGGTAATTATGATAATGGTAAAGGGTAATTTGGTAATTTAACCATCTAAAGAGTAATTTAGTAATTATGATCATGGAGAATGGCAATTTAGTAATTATGGTAATGGAGAAGGGCAATTTGGTAATTTAACTATGTAAATGGTAACTTGGTAATTATAACAAAGGAGAAGGGCGATTTGGTAATCTAACCAACCAAATGGGAAATATGATAAGTGTAACAAATATGAAGGGTGATTGGTGATCTAATAAGTGTGGGAGATAACTTGTTAACCTAAACCGAGTAAGGGGTAATTTGGTAATTATACAACATGAAGGGCAATATGGTAAATTGGCAAATAAAGAAGGGATGAATTAATAATTATTCAAGCAAGGGGTAAATCAGTAACCCTTACCAAACATGTTGTTTTATAATAGGACTCAAGTAACACTGAATAGTAAGATAATAGTGTTTGACAATTAATAAGTATCACGAGAGCGAATCCTAAATCGGAATTGGATGAAATTATGATGGCCTTAATCATTCCTCTATGTTATTTTGAATAACCGTATGAATAAGGAATACCTAATGATATTAGAATGATTGAAAGTGAATAAGTATCTAATCGTTGTCTTTTTCGCGATCACCTTAATTAAGACACTAATACTTAAAATAAAAGACCTCAAAATCAGGAATGGTGGCTCTTTAGGAGTCGCTACCCTAAAGACGTGGTTTAACCCACAATTATTCTGGTATTTGTTGGTGTGCCTTTGTGCCCTAGCTAGGCCCTATATCTTACTCTATCTAGCTATATAGACCTACTTAGGGGGTATGCATACTTATGGATTAAGTGTCTTTGTCAGTAGGGTACTGAGTAGCTGTATGCACCAATACGACTAGGGTACCTTTATGTCCCTGGGTTAATAGTTGAAGGGTAATGAGTAGCTTGTATACACCAATGCGACTGATATACCTTTGTGTCCCGGAATCTTGATCTCTCCTCCAAGGTAAATAAATGGAATTGTTATGATAATTAAGAAGGGAAAACACTAATCGTAAAAGTGAAAGACTTGTGAGTCGAGGCTAGACCAATCCACCGGCAATAATAGTGGCCAAAAGCCTTCTGCCCTAGAAACCGATCCATCAGCAATAATAGTGGTAAGGAGCGTTCTGTCCTGTATATTTTTTGGTCCATCAGCTATAATAGTGGGGTTCCCGCACTCACACGTATATAATTAAGTCATGGAAAATACTAATCACTTACAATGGAACACTATATGAGTCGGGGCCAGACTGGTCCACTGGCGAAGAATAGTGGTCAGGAGCCTTTTGCCCTGGAGATTGATCCACCGGCAATAATAGTGGTCAGGAGTGTTCTGCCCTGTATGTTTTCCGATCCACCGGCTATAATAGTGGGGTTCCCGCACTCCCTTGAATATAATTAAATCATGGAAAATACTAATCATTTATAGTGAAATACTATGTGAGTCAGGGCTAGACTAGTCCAACGGTGAATAATAGTGGCTCAGAGCATTCTGCCCTAGAGACAAGTCCATCGGCAATAATAGTGGTTAGGAGATTTCTGCCTTGTATTTATTCCAATCCACCAACTATAATAGTGGGGTTCCCGCACTTACATGGATATATAATTCGAAAGATGATTAAATAATGATGGACTAATGGCTTAAGGCTTAGAAGTATTGATTGTACATTTTAACCTATTAATATTTGATGGACTTGTTAAGTATATGAATGTTATGTATGCACTTCCCATCATATATGCATATAGTTTTTGTATCATGTGTGACATTGCGGGCCTACTTTTCATTATATTTTAAATGATTACTCGGTACCATAGTACTGAAGGGTTCCATTCGTGGAGCCCCAGCCTATTCCATGGGCAGTGTCCCTTGTAGGTCTGTTTCAGGTGCTATTCAAGTGGACAATGGGAAAGAGCGTAAGGAACTATCCAAAAAGTATTCGAGTTGTACTCTTTCTCTTTTTAAACCCCAGTTTAAATGTGGTTCTTGTTCTTGTAACCACCACTGGTGGATTTTTGAAATACCCCAAAAACCCTAATTTAGGAAATCATGGCCGAATAGGGAATTATTAGGAAATTAATTAAAATAAACTACTTTTAGTGAGATAAAAGGGGAATTAAGTAAGATAAATCAAGAAGAAATTTATAAGTGTGTAAATAGGAGGAATTGTGGTATTTTAAGTTAATTAAGGTTTTTATTTTATAAATTTATTAAATACATTAATTTATTTAAAATAGGAAGGACAAAATAGTTTCAAATTAATATAAAATTTATATATAATTTAATTAGAGAAAATTAAAGTGTTTTGTTAATTAAAATGGAATTTAAGAAAATTCTTCCAAAAATCCCAAAATTAACCTAAAAATAGAATTTAACCATTGTTTTGATAATTATATTTTATTAAATACCCCAAATTATCCAATTATACTAATTAAGCCAACCACTAATTTTCCCTCTTTTTCCTTTTTCTCCCTCCTTTTTCCTTTTTCTTTCTTCCCCTCCTCTTCCTTATTTTTCTCGGCCTGGGCCGGCCTGCTGGCCCAGCACCCTTGCGCGGCCCAGCTCCCCAGCGCACGCCCCTCTTCCTTTTCTCCCGACCGGTTCGGCCGCCCCATTTCTTTCTTTCTTTTCTTCTTTCCCCGCTGAACCGCCGGTCCGCCCCACCCGTACTTCGTCTTCAACCTTCAGCCGCCTGCAACCCGAGATTTTCGCCGGAGAAGGAAGCTTCAACGCCACGCCATTAGCTCCCGTCTTTTCGTCTTTCTCATCCTCGTTGTCTCCCCTGTAGATTGGACTAATCGATCCGGTCTTTCCCCGCACGAAACCTCTCTCTCTCTCTCCCCGACGAGTCTCGGTCTGCAACTGCAGACCTGCACCGGTCAGCCTCGCCGGACACGCATCCACCTAACCTCCGACCCTCCCTCGCATTCTTGTCGTTTTCCTGCCCCGTTTGGCCTATAAATAGCCCCGAAGACCGCCTTGATCGGGTTCGAAATTTGGAACCCGGAAAACCAGAGCCGCACACCGCCCCACCCTTAGCCGCCCTTTCCTCCGCCTTCGGCCACCGTTGCCGCCTGCCCGCGCCACCAACATTCTCCCTGCACCTCCCTCTGCACAACCAGACTACTAGCTCCCCCTGCCTTGCCTCGCACGAGTCACCTTGGCCGCGCGAAGTTGCCCTCCCGAAACAACCTTTCGACCCCTGGCGCCACCTTCGTGCCGCCTGCAGCTCCGCCACTACCCCCCAAATCAACCAGCGGTTCCTGCTCTACCACCCTACACCTCCACTTTCCCCTACTTCCCTCTTCCCTAGCCTCCATCTCCACTTCCTCCTTTTCTCCCTCCCTCCGCCGCCGCCGCCGCTGCTTCCGCCGCCACCTCAGCCAGGTTGACCCAAAATTCTTGGACAGCTGAACCCTAGACCCTAGATAATAAAAGTGTAATAAATTTTAATACCATTAACCAATATTATTAATGATATGGTAATCAACATTATTAATACTACTACCCTAATCCCTATTATTACTACCCCTATTATTGTTCTTAGGAAATTCTAATTAATGGTGTTAAGCAATACAAGACCCTAATAAAAGTTATTATTATTATTATTAATGTTGCTAGTATTATTATTATTATTATTATTATTATTATTATTATTATTATTATTATTATTATTATTATTATTATCTTTACTATTATTATCTTTATTATTATCGTTACTATTATGATTACTATTATTATTGTTATTATTATTATTATTATTATTATTATTATTATTAGTACTATTATCATTATTATTGTTACTATTAGTATTATTATTATCACTATTATTATTCTCATTGTTATTATTTTGCTATTAGTGTTATTATTGTTATTAATATTATTATTATCACTATTACTATCATTAGTACTATTATTGTCATTATTATTATTATTATTATTATTATTATTATTATTATTATTATTATCTTTACTATTTTTATTATCAACATTACTATTATGGTTGTTATTATTATTATTATTACTATCATTATTATTATTATCATTATTATCCTTATTATTATTATATTATTATTATCCTTGTTATTATTTTGTTGTTGTTGTTGTTAACGCATTTATTATTTTATCGATTATTACCATCGTTATTGTCCTTAACGTTATACTTTAATATTATTACCTTAGTATTTTTGTTATGCCTAGTATAGCCACAACTATTGTATTGTTATTATTATGATTGTAATTATTATTATGGGTATTGTTATTTTACTATCATTATCTTCATCATTACTATTATTATTACTATGGTTAATACTAGTGTCATTATGTTATCTTTCTAACTATTATTGTTATCGCTATTATTCCTATTAGTATTATTTCTAGTACTCTTACTATCATTTATATTATTACTATTATTGTTAATATTAATATTATTATTATTATTGTTACTATTATTATTGTTGTTGTTATTAATATTATTATTGTTGTTGTTATTATTAAAATTATTATTGTTATTATTATTATTGTCGTTATTCCTATCATTATTATTATTGCTATTATTATTTTCATTACTACTACTCCTTCTACTACTATTATTATTATTATTATTATTATTATTATCATTATCATTGATATTGTCATCTGAATGATTATGGTTGTGTTAGTATTTTATTATTATCGGTAATATTACTATCACTAATGCTACTATGATTTCAATTATTATTATCATCATTATTATCATTATAGCCATTACTATTCTTATTATGAGTACTATTAGTAGTATTCTTATTATTGTTAGTATTATTGGTAATTATTATTAGTAATATTGAAACACTCACCTTAAAACTCTGGATTTGCTAAAACCTACTTTAATTAGTGATAATCCGTTTAAGTTATCGTAAGAATAGTAATAACCCTATCCCTTATTTATAAACCCCTATTATTAATCTTAGCCTTAGTATTAGGCCATGATAGGGGTAAGATAGGAATTTTGATAATTCCGATAGAGGGAGATTAACCCTAAGTATTTTCCTCTTATAGGTGAACCGAGTCAAACCCCAGGAGGTGTAGGAGCGTGCTCCAAGCCCGGCGCCGATTTAGGTAAGGACGTAACTAAGGCCGCATGTGTGTGTTACATGTTTCATTTGCCTTGGATGCCTCGTATGGTTTATATGTTGTATTATGTGTATGTTATCTGTTCTACCGTGTAGCGCAACATGAAACCGAGGTACGTTCCCGTGCTCTTGTCTATATGTACTAATATGGTATGGTACAAAGATGAGGTAGTGTGATGTGACATGCATGCTAGGTGTTTTGATGAGGAGTTGTGGAGTGGGGGCTTGAAAGAGAAAGATAAGCAACTAAGATAACCAAAGGGAAGTACGCTGGTTAACATAGGTATGGATGACCTAAGGAATTCATAATTGTGAGATGATGAGGAAAAAGGGGGGATTAAATAAAATGGAAGAGTGGGAGAAACTAAGGTTGCATGGGAAAACTAGGGTTTGTATGGGAATGATAGAGTTGGCATGGTGGAAATGATAGGGTTTGCATGGGGAGATTAAGGTCCGCATGGGGGCGAACCTTACGTATGAAAAGTTACTTTGGGACGTGGGGAGACTAATGAAAGGTCTGTTTGGGAGACTAGAGGCTCGAGGTGAAAATAGTACGTAGGGTCATATAAGGGTACCTAGGGTTTGGGAAAGAAACCCTAATTTGAGAGAGTGGAAAAAGAAAAAAAAAAGGAAAATGGTAAGAATAAATGAGGAGGAGTGAGGTATGAGGGAGAGTTGAGTCTAAGGGTCATGATCTGGTTTCCAATGCGAGAAATATGTTAAGTCTGATAAATCGCAAAGGGTATTTAGTGGCCTAAGATGAGTGCGGGAGATAGCTCGGTAACCTGAACCGAGTAAGGATATAGCTAAGGCTGAATGTGTGACATGTATCCTATGTGTCGTGGATGTTCTATATGATTTACGTGTTGTGTTTTGAAACGTCATTATTTTATCTGTTCCATGTGTAACGTGGCTTGGAATTAGGACGTGTGCTTGTGCCCTCATTTGTATATGATAGTACGCATATACCTTCAGTTTGATGTGATGTGTTGAGATCTCTGGCCATGCATGACAAAAGATATGCCCTCGAATAAGATACATTAAGACACTAACGACTTACAGAGAAAAATGTTGAGCCGAACCCTGACCGGTCCACCGGCTATAATAGTGGCAGGGTATCTTACCCTTGCGACCGTTCCACCGGCTATAATAGTGGCAGGGCATACGCCCTCGCGACCGTTCCACCGGCTATAATAGTGGGGGATTTCGTGCTCAACAAATCAAACGTAAAAGTGATAAGTCATGGAAAGATACTAATTTTTACAGTGGAATACCTTGTGAGTCGGGGCCAGACCGGTCCACCGGCAAATAATAGTGGCAAGGTATATTACCCTCGCGACCGTTCCACCGGCTATAATAGTGGCAGGGCATAGCCCTCGCGACCGTTCCACCGGCTATAATAGTGGGGCTCCCACACTCGCATGGGTTAATAAATACTGTGTATGAAATGGACATATTATTATTAACGAGAATAAAGAATAAGTCATCGGAAAGTACTCAAGCCTTATCTTGTGTGTCATTGCATGTTACTTATATGATTGTGTTATGTAGACTACGTGGTATGATTGTATGCTTGGCCTTAGCACCTACGCCCTTACTCAGTACTGGACCCGTACTGATACTACACTGGTTGAATGGGTCCTGTGATGATCCACCAATGGTGGGGAGCAGACCTTTGATGCAGGTTGATCGGCTACTAAATTGGGGGGGAAGGCTTGACCTGAGTGAGTAAGCGGTCCGGATAATCACCCTTCGGAAATTGTGTTGTTTAATCGTACTTGTCTTTGGAGGTTACAAGTGTTGTATTTAAATTTTCAAGGTTTTTATCGTACTTTGTGATTCCGTTATTTTAAGTACTCTGATATATGGACTTTTTAAATTGTATTTCGGAATGTAACTTTTGACTTTCGTACTCTGATTCCGTAAAACTTATGCTTTATGAATGATTTGTTCTGGTTCTATTCTTTCTAGCCTTAGCACTTAGTATCGGGTCGGTAGGTATGAATCGATCTGGTACTAAGTGTGGCGGTAATACCCCCGGATTTACAAGTTTATTTGCTTGCTTCCGCTAAACTTCTTTTAAATTTAACGAAATTTTTCAGTAGTAAATTTGGGGGTGTTACAAGTTGGTATCAGAGCGGTTGGTCCTTTTGGCCACGCTCGTTTTTGAAATTAAATTCTATTTTTGAAATTTGTATTTGATTCTAATAGGTGTTTTAACCGCTCCTCCATTCTTTATTCTTTTACGCTGATACCACGAGACAGTATCGGAGCGGTCGGTCTTGTTGGCCACGCTCATTTTTGGAAACAAGGTTGGTTTACAAAATTTTACGATTTTTTTTAAGTACATTTTGACCTCTTTTCTATTTCAAGCTTTTAAGCCGATACTACCATTAGTATCCTCTAAAAATGAATTCGAATTATGAAAAATTTCCTTGATTTTGAATTGTTTTGAAGAGAAGGGAACTTTTATTCCGAAGCGTTAGGAGTCCGAGCCACAGTGAGGAACGTAAGGGTAGATTAGGAACTCTTCCCAGATAATGAGGGTAGCATAGCATGATTAATGCGGACTAGTGGTTCGCTTCTAACCTTGTTTCTCTCTTGCAGCTTCCCATGACGGCGAATGGCCGAGTAGCCCGTTTGGAAGAGGCCTTTGAGGCCTTCATGCAATTTGTTCAGCGTGCCCACCACCAAGAGGGTGTCGGTGAAGACTGGCTTCGGAGGGTTACCGGGCATCACCCTCCTACGTACTCCGGCGAGGAAGACCCTGTGGTCCTCGAGGGGTGGATCAGAGACTTAGACCGTACTTTCGAGGCGGTAGGTTGCCCTGCAGCTCGGCAACCCAGCATAGCTGCTTTCTTCTTGAGAGGCGTGGCAGACGCCTGGTGGGTAGAGCACCGAGCCCGAGTCGGTCCCCCGACAGATTGGGAGGCGTTCAAGGATGCTCTTCGTTCCAGATTCTACCCGGAGAGCCTGAAGAGGGACAAGCTTCGCGAATTCATGCAACTCACCCAAGGGTCGATGACGGTGCGACAATATTATGCTCGTTTCACCGAGCTGCTACGTTTTGCCCCGGGATTGCCGCTAATGAGTCGACAGTAGTGTTTCAGTTCGAGCAAGGGCTGAACTTTGGCATCCGGAGAATGATGGACGTCGTACCGTTCACCGATCTCGCTACACTCTACGAACGCGCCTGCCTTGCCGCCACCTTGGTCCAGGAGCAGACCGACATCCTAGGGAAAAGGAAACTCGATGGACGCAGTTCGGGGAGCAGAGCCCACCCACGGACAGAGAAGCTAAGGAGACCCCCACCGAGAGACCGTAGTAGGAGTCATGGTTCCCCAGGAGGATTCTCATGTAGGCGTTGCGGCCGTAGCCACCCCGGCCGAGATTGTGGAGGAAGACTTATCACATGCTTGAATTGTGGTAAACGGGGCCATAGAGCGTTCGAGTGTCGAGGACCGACACGTAACCAGCAATACCTTCAGATGGCGCCCCCACAGCACTACCAGCAAACACCTGCCCCAGCTAGAGAGGTTCAGGAAAGGCCTCAAGGACCCAGACCATTCCTTCAGAAAGGAGGCCAGTCAGACGGGCGCCTGAATGCGATTGGCCAAGCAGAGATTGATCACCAGCTAGACGTCATCACGGGTATGCTCACTTTCTATTCTTTGGCGGTGTACGTTTTTAGGATTCAGATGCTACGTTATCCTGTATTCTTCTGTTAATGATGCTCAGGCTAGTCAGTCACTTGCTGCTAGTATAAATTATTGGGATACTTCTCTTCGGTATTAAATTGGATTATAGCTAATTGTTCTTAAGGTGGCCTTAGTCCTAGGCGGGGTAGAATTCCTAGTAGCCTTAGTCATAGACAAGGTAAAGGTCACCCAGAACCCTTTTCTTAGGAAGCTTTTCTTTAAGGGGGTAGTTACCCCCCAAGTATCTTAGAATTTCTCTTGGTAAACCCTGGTGCTAGGCGTAAACCTCGGGGACGAGGTTTTTCTTTAAGGGGGTAGTGATGGAAATACCCCAAAAACCCTAATTTAGGAAATCATGGCCGAATAGGGAATTATTAGGAAATTAATTAAAATAAACTAATTTTAGTGAGATAAAAGGGGAATTAAGTAAGATAAATCAAGAAGGAATTTATAAGTGTGTAAATAGGAGGAATTGTGGTATTTTAAGTTAATTAAGGTTTTTATTTTATAAATTTATTAAATACATTAATTTATTTAAAATAGGAAGGACAAAATAGTTTCAAATTAATATAAAATTTATATATAATTTAATTAGAGAAAATTAAAGTGTTTTGTTAATTAAAATGGAATTTAAGAAAATTCTTCCAAAAATCCCAAAATTAACCTAAAAATAGAATTTAACCATTGTTTTGATAATTATATTTTATTAAATACCCCAAATTATCCAATTATACTAATTAAGCCAACCACTAATTTTCCCTCTTTTTCCTTTTTCTCCCTCCTTTTTCCTTTTTCTTTCTTCCCCTCCTCTTCCTTATTTTTCCCGGCCTAGGCCGGCCTGCTGGCCCAGCACCCTTGCGCGGCCCAGCTCCCCAGCGCACGCCCCTCTTCCTTTTCTCCCGACCGGTTCGGCCGCCCCATTTCTTTCTTTCTTTTCTTCTTTCCCCGCTGAACCGCCGGTCCGCCCCACCCGTACTTCGTCTTCAACCTTCAGCCGCCTGCAACCCGAGATTTTCGCCGGAGAAGGAAGCTTCAACGCCACGCCATTAGCTCCCGTCTTTTCGTCTTTCTCATCCTCGTTGTCTCCCTTGTAGATTGGACTAATCGATCCGGTCTTTCCCCGCACGAAACCTCTCTCTCTCTCTCCCCGACGAGTCTCGGTCTGCAACTGCAGACCTGCACCGGTCAGCCTCGCCGGACACGCATCCACCTAACCTCCGACCCTCCCTCGCATTCTTGTCGTTTTCCTGCCCCGTTTGGCCTATAAATAGCCCCGAAGACCGCCTTGATCGGGTTCGAAATTTGGAACCCGGAAAACCAGAGCCGCACACCGCCCCACCCTTAGCCGCCCTTTCCTCCGCCTTCGGCCACCGTTGCCGCCTGCCCGCGCCACCAACATTCTCCCTGCACCTCCCTCTGCACAACCAGACTACTAGCTCCCCCTGCCTTGCCTCGCACGAGTCACCTTGGCCGCGCGAAGTTGCCCTCCCGAAACAACCTTTCGACCCCTGGCGCCACCTTCGTGCCGCCTGCAGCTCCGCCACTACCCCCCAAATCAACCAGCGGTTCCTGCTCTACCACCCTACACCTCCACTTTCCCCTACTTCCCTCTTCCCTAGCCTCCATCTCCACTTCCTCCTTTTCTCCCTCCCTCCGCCGCCGCCGCCGCTGCTTCCGCCGCCACCTCAGCCAGGTTGACCCAAAATTCTTGGACAGCTGAACCCTAGACCCTAGATAATAAAAGTGTAATAAATTTTAATACCATTAACCAATATTATTAATGATATGGTAATCAACATTATTAATACTACTACCCTAATCCCTATTATTACTACCCCTATTATTGTTCTTAGGAAATTCTAATTAATGGTGTTAAGCAATACAAGACCCTAATAAAAGTTATTATTATTATTATTAATGTTGCTAGTATTATTATTATTATTATTATTATTATTATTATTATTATTATTATTATTATTATTATTATTATCTTTACTATTATTATCTTTATTATTATCGTTACTATTATGATTACTATTATTATTGTTATTATTATTATTATTATTATTATTATTAGTACTATTATCATTATTATTGTTACTATTAGTATTATTATTATCACTATTATTATTCTCATTGTTATTATTTTGCTATTAGTGTTATTATTGTTATTAATATTATTATTATCAGTATTACTATCATTAGTACTATTATTGTCATTATTATTATTATATTATTATTATTATTATTATTATTATTATTATTATTATTATTATTATCTTTACTATTTTTATTATCAACATTACTATTATGGTTGTTATTATTATTATTATTATTACTATCATTATTATTATTATCATTATTATCCTTATTATTATTATATTATTATTATCCTTGTTATTATTTTGTTGTTGTTGTTGTTAACGCATTTATTATTTTATCGATTATTACCATCGTTATTATCCTTAACGTTATTCGTTATTATTTAAGTTGTTTGAAAGATTATTGAGCCTCATTCCCCCACTTAAAGGCGTTCTTCTTTAACAAATCTATTAGGGGGCTAGCTATGGTAGCTTATCCTTTAACAAACCAGCAGTAGTATCCTATGAGTCTAAGAAATCCCTATACAACAACAACTGAATTGAGGACCACTTGATTTTTCATGGCATCTACCTTCGAAGGATCCCCCCCAACTCCCTGGAATGAGATGATATGTCCCAAAGAATTGACTTCATCTTGATCAAAGGAACACTTGGTGAATTTGGGGTAGAACTAGTTCTTCGCCAGACATTGGAGGATTGTCTCAAGGTGTTGTTGATGGTTAGCCATGGTGGGGCTATATATAAACATGCCGTAAAAAATGGGATGAATTTTTGAAGATAAGGCCAAAACAATTCGTTCACTGTGGCTTGGAAGGTAGAGGGTACATTTGAGAGCCCAAAGGGAATAATGAGGAATTTATAATTCCCTTCATGGGTCCTAAATGTTGTTTTGAGGATGTCCTGAGGGTGGATGCGGTTGGGTAAAAACTGCTCCGTAGGTCGATGTTAAAGAAGATAGTTGCACCACTTAACTCATCTAGTAATTCGTCCACTGTTGGAATCAAACGTCGATCTCTTATTGTAATGGCATTTAAGGCTCTGTTATCGACACAGAACCTCCATGTTCCATTCTTCTAACAAACCAACAACACTAGCGAAGAGTAAGGGCTAACGGACATCCGGATGATGTTATGACCGAGCAACTCTTTAACTTGCTTCTTGATTTCCCCCTTTTGAAAATGTGGATAACGATAAGGGTGGACATTGATAGGTTGAGCTTGCTCCTATAGATTTATGTGAGGATTGGTAGATTGTTTAGGAGGAAGGATTTGAGGAGTTGAGAAGACCTGCTCAAAGAGGTTTATCAAATTTTAGAGTTGTGGAGGGACCTTTTTTTCATATAGTTTGTTTGAAGATGGTGACTTGGGTTTGGAGGTGTCGATGGTGATGTAATAGTAGGTTGAGTAAGAAGAGGTGAGGTGGGCTCATTTCAATTCTTTCAGGCTTGCGGGTTGTCCTTGATATATAAACTCTATAGTAAGGTGGTTGTGTTCCGTTGTAACATGACCTCGGCTCTATAACCACTACACCCCAAGAAGGGTGTGTGCCCCAACTATTTCCAACAATTGGAATTTGATCATAACAACGATGTTTGCACATCGTCCTTCACTCCTCAACTTTTCCCCCATTGCCCACTGTGACAGTCAGCTTATGGCGTCTACCAATTGGAAATCTCAAGTACCGCACAATCCGAGGATGGTGATAATTGTGGGTGACTACCTGTGTCTGCAAGGACAGGCACAGGATGCTTTTGGATCTCAACAAGGAGCTTGAGGGTGTAGGGATGTGAGGTTCCCGTTAGGATGTGGAGTGATACCTTCAATTTTGAGTCCTCTATTTCATGCTTGCTTAGATCCCGGTCAACTGTGTTTTCATCAACAAATCCTTATACGCCTATCCCATCTGCCATTAGGAGTACAAAGGGGTTTTTCCGACACTTATGCCCTGATCTATATATTTCGTCACTATTGTAGCAAAGTCCCTGAGCTTTTCGTGTTCTCAGCTCAGTTAGGGTGAGCCTGCAAATAGGAAGGATCGTAGTCTTGTTGGTCAGGGATGGAGTTGGGGGTAAGGAAATAAGGGGAGGTTTCAGTGATATTGTGGTGAGAATCATGTGGTGTACCTTTTGGGGATTTGTTTGATTCAAGGGAGCTCGGCCATCATTGATATTTTCTTCAACAAGCTTAGCATATGAAATCCCTGCAATGAGCTAGTGGGTTTATAATAGCTAGTTCTCTTTTGATCTGGGGTTTCAACCCAGAGATGAAGCAGTTAAAGATGGCGTCTAGAGCTAAATTGGTGACGCGATTGCATATATTCTCAAAGGTTTCTTGATACTGCACCACAGATCCAGTTTGGGTAAGTTTGAATAGGGTGGCCTAGTGGTTGACAAAGGTGGATGGTCCAAACCTCTGTTCAATAGCTTATGTCAGGGATTGCCACAAAGCTAGCTGATGGTTTTGGTGCATCCAATAAAACCAACTGATAGCATACGCCACCATGTAAAAACTAGCTATATCAATCCATTGTTCACTAGGAACTGAGTAAAAGGTAAAGTACCTTTCAGCCTGAAAGATCTAATCTAGAGGATTTGAGCC
Source organism: Tamarix chinensis (assembly GCA_030549775.1). NCBI lineage: Eukaryota > Viridiplantae > Streptophyta > Magnoliopsida > Caryophyllales > Tamaricaceae > Tamarix > Tamarix chinensis. The sequence continues at coordinate 99,169,507 of CM060178.1, read as the reverse complement.
ATCGAATTGAGTAAGCTAGCATTTAAATGTATGGTTAAGGGTTTGATTGGCGTGCTGGTCAATATTAATGGTGGGGATTATGGCAGGTGGGAGAAAATTGATCGTGGAAGAGGAACTTGGTATGGTCGGAGGTAAGGCAAGTGGATCGTTGGATGGAGGTAAACGGTTGAGTATTTCATTTAGGGCATTCTATGTGGCTATTTGAGCTTGCCGAATATCATAATGGCGGCTTGCTAGGTGTAATCCCCCGAAATTTAAAAAAAAACTATAAAATAATAAATAAATTTTATTTGGGGAAAATTAGCTTTAAAATTATTTAATTTAATTATTTTATGGATTTTTGAGTATATAAAGTTGTAAAGGGATATTTAATAAATTAAAATAAATATTTTATTACTTTATCATACTCATTTTATTTAAATAATTTTTCAAACCAATATTTTACTAAAATTATCTTTTTTAAACCCATATATTTAATTATATTAAATTAAATTATTAAATAAATTTATTACCCAAAAATATTACACTCTGTTATTTTATAAATTAAATTATTATAATTTCCCCTATTTTTTCTTTTTCCTTTTTCCTTTTTTCTTTTCTTTCTCCTTTTTCTCATTTTTCCTCCTTTCTTTCTTTTTCCTTCTTCTTCTCCCTTTAAGCCGCCTGCACCAGGCCTGCCTTCCCCCTCCCCTACGCGATTGGGCCGATGGCCCATCTCCCCCTCTCCCTTCCTTCCTTCCCCACCCGCGTCGACCAGCCCAGCTTCCTCCTCCTTTTTCTTTCCTTCTCTCCCCTGGACCAAACCAACCCATTTCTTTCTCCCCACTTCGCCCGGCCTGCTGTCCTCCTTTTCCTTTCCTTCTTCTTCTTCTTCTACGCCTGACCAGCGCACCTCCCTCCGCCATGCTCGAGCGCGCCAGCCACCACTTGCAACTACCATGCCTGACCACCACCTGCCCCTGCCACTCCCTCTCTCTCCCTCGTCCTTTCTTCCCTTCTTGGACCCAAACAAGCCCGCATGCCCCTTTTCTTTTCCCTTTTCTCCCCTCCCTCTCCCTGCCACCCTACTACTGCCCCGACCAGCCACTTACCCCCTCTTTTCTCTCCCTCTCCTTTTTCTTCTCATCACCAACCCTTCCTGCCCACCATTTTTTAGCCTCCTTAGCTCCCCCGACTTCTTTCTCTCCTTTTCTTCTCCTTCCATTTCCATCCTTTTTTTTGCATCATTGCCTCCCTCCGCCACTCCAACCCCCTGCACCACCCCTTTCCACCCTCTACCTTAGCCTTGAACCACCAAAACACCACCTTGAGCCCCCTACTGTCCCTTCTTCCTCCCCTCTTTTTTTTCCTCTCATTTTTCTCCCTTCTCGGCAACCTCCCTGCAACCCCTCTGTCTGCCGTCGTCCCGCCGCCTCTACCGCGTCCCAAGCCACCAACATACTCTCTACAGCCTCCTCTACCACCCCCACACTTCCTTTGGCCGAAATCGACCCTTTCAACCCTTCATTTTTCCCCTCCTTTTTCCTTCCTTCTCAGCCCTGTCCACTCTTGCAGCCCATTTCGCAGCCTCGTCGTCGCCACCACCGCCCTTGGCCGCCAACAACCTATCTCCGACCACCACCTACTCCCCCTCTTCACTCCTACACCCTTCCCTTGCCCAAAATCCCCCTCCATCTACCTTCTTTCCTAGCCCCAAAACCCTAACCCGAAAATACCACTTCCTCCTCCTTTTCATACCATTTCGAGCCCCTTATCCCTCTTGTTTTGCATGCAGCTCATGCTGCATGAGTTGATGCATTCTTGATTTAATTTTGGTTGCTAATGTTAAGGTATAATAATATTTAAGCTAAGTATTTCATTAATTAAGTTTTATAAAGTCTCATACTTTTGGTTTTCTTATTTCTAATGTGATAAATATTGATATTATTTTTAGGTGTTGATTTTGCTATTTAAAGCTTGAATCTTTAACTAGAATACCGGTAAGGTTTATTTTTGCGGGATTAAGGTAATCATTAAACCCTACTTAAACGCACGGATAAACGTTTGTTAGCACATTAGGGTTTTAATATGTTATTTTGCATGATATATATATTGTTTAATATATTATATGTAGTTGCTTATAGTGATTGATAAAAAGAAAAGCATGTTAGATTATATGCTATGTGTCAAAATATTGCTTAAGGAAAGAGTTTGGTTATTAATGAAAATGTTGAGTACTTATCCATGTTATGCTATGTTATTGTGATCACTAATGCATGAATAATATTATTATAAGCCTTAGGGGCATTTTAGTAATATATCATATGCAAGAATGTGGCCTATTATGTGTGAGTGCTAATGAGTAGAATGTTGAATAATAGTAGTTGGTAGAGTTAGATGATGGGAATGGAGTATTGATATTAATATTTTATGTAGTGATGGTAATTTAATAAAAGTGATATAATAAAGGGTAAAAATGGTAAATTTGGAAGTAAGGGGTAAAATGGTAATTTTGGAAGTAAAGGGGGTAAAATGGTAATTTTGAATGAAAAGGGTATTATGGTAATTTTGGAAGTAAGGGGGGAAATGGTAATTTTGAATGTAAAGGGCAAAATGGTAATTTTATAAGTAAAAGGGGATTACGGTAATATTTGGAAGTTAAGGGGTAAAATGGTAATTTTTGAAGTAAAGGGGCAAAATGGTAATTTTATAAATAAAAGGGTAAAGCGGTAATTATAATAATGAAAAAGGGTAACTTGGCAATTATAATAATGAAAAAGGGTAACTTGGTTATTATAATAATAGAGAAGGGTAAAATGGTAATTCGGCGTAAATGAAGGTAAAATGATAATTTAATAAAAAAGAAGGGTAATTTGGTAATTTAACCAACTAAAGGGGCAAATTGGTAACTATGATAATAAAGGACTATTTGGTAATTTATCCAGTTAAACGGGTGGTTTGGTAATTATGATAACGAAGAAGGGCAATTTGGTAATTTAACCAACTAAAGGGGCAAATTAGTAATTATGATAATGGAGAAATGTAATTTGGTAATTATTTAACCAGCTAAAGGGAAAATCGGTAATTACAATAATGAAGAAGGGTAATTTGATAATTTATCCAACTAAAGGGTAATTTAGTAATTATAACAAAGGAGAAGGGTAATTCGGTAATCTAATCAACCAAAGGGGAAATATGATAAGTGTAACAATTATGAAAGGTTATTGGTGACCTAATAAGTGTGGGAGATAGTTTGGTAACTTGAACCGAGTAAGGATATGGCTAAGAACAACTATGTGTGGGTTACGTGTCTTGTGTGTCATGCGTTATGCCATATTATATACTTTATGCTTAATGATTAATCATTTGTAGCGCAACTTGGAGTGAAGGTGTGATTATGTGACTTCCTTGTTGCATGTGAATGATGATTATATATGTTGTGTGTACGATGTTATATGATGTGACCCTCTAGAATATGCATGATAGGATGTTTAATAATAGGATATGGAGTGATAGGATAAAAAAGAACAATTGGGAAGTGAGTTGACTAACGGGACATGAGAGTGACCTTATTATCTCATGATCCATAAGGGGGGGAAATAAAAGGAGGTTATAATCAAAATAAATGAGTGATGCAACTCTTGTATGGGAGATTTTTAGGGTTGCATGGGATGATCCTTACGTAAGAAATGTGTTAGGGTTTGAGCGGCCAACTAGGGTTTTACGGTCGCATGTATAATTGGTGAGTAGAGTGATAATGTTTGGGTTGAATCTAAATGAGATGAGGTGTTGGACGATAAAAGAAAGGTTGGGTCACATAGGTCCAATTAGGGTTTCAAGGGAAAACCCTAGAGAGTAGTAGTGAGAGAATTTGAATGTCACAAGGTGATGGGTCTCAACCCTCACCCTTATGAGTTAGGTTTTTGTTATGAGTAAATGTAAGGAGGAATGAATGTCGAGGTGTGATAAGAGATGCAAATGTCTCAAGATATGGGATGGGCCCTCTCGGGAGGATAGAAGTAGAGATCGGTGACATGCATGTCAAGGGTGAAATACTTTCGAATAATATACTAATCACTTAAAGAAGATGATTGCTGAGCCGGATCCAGACCGGTCCACCAGTGAATAATAGTGGCCAGGAGCATTTTACCCTACATGACCAGTCCACCGGCTATAATAGTGGGGGATTCTGTGCTCAACAAACCAAATGTAATGAAACTAAGACATGGAAAATACACTAAGTACTTATAGTGAAACACCATTTGAGTCGAGGCCAAACCGGTCTACCGGCGAATAATAGTGGCCAGGAGCATTTTGCCCTGCATGACCAGTTCACCGGCGAATAATAATGGTCAGGAGCGTTCTGCCCTGTATGTATTCCGGTCCACCGGCTATAATAGTGGGGTTCTCATACTCACATGGATATATATAAAACCCGTGAGATGATTGAATAATGATGGACTAATGGCTGAAGGCCCAGAAGTATTGATTATACATTATGACCTATTAATATCTAATTAACTTGTTAAGTATGTGAATGATTGGATGTGAATATTATGTATACACCTATCATTATGTATGAATATAGTGTTGTGTCATGTATTACATTACGGGCCTACTTTTAAGTGTGTTTTTAAAGGGTTACTTAGTATTATAATACTGAAGGGTTCCATTTGTGGGGCGCCCTTACAAGTCCTTTTTCAGGAGTTATTGAAGTGGTCAACGGGAAAGAGTGTAAGGATTGTCCAAAAATTAATAGGGTTTCATTATTCTCACTTCAACTTGTGGTTTTAATGTAACTTGTATTCTTGTAACCACTATTGGTGGATTTTATTCTTGTAAATGGTTTACTGTGCTATTCTGATTTTAATATGGTTTGAATTTCTAGCAATTGGTATTTTATTCTTTTAGCCTTAATACTTGGTATTGGAACGGTATAAGTAAACCAGTCTAATACTAAGTGAGGCGGTAATATCCCCAAAATTTACAAGTCTTATTATTTCGCTTCCGCTAAATCTCTTAATAAAACGAAATTTTTCAGTAGTAAATTTTGGGGGTGTTACATTAGACGAGATAGTCCTCCCTCAGCTTTTGGATGTTTTAAATAGTGAATCGTGAAACAGTTTGTATTCCATATGTCATGGTGTTAGACTCTCAATGAAAGTACCAAAATGATGGCACTTAGCTCGGATATTCCACTTCAGAGTAGTGTGTAGGCTCTAGAATAGAGAATAGAAAATTGGGGAGATAGATTCTAGACAAGGAAAAGTGTCGTTGGAATTTATGCTTGCCTCTACTCCATTCCTTCCTCCTCTATAAATATAGGATTTCATTACACACGACTATGTGGTCCTGGCACCACTAGATTTAGCTAACAAAAATGAAAAGATGCTAACAACTAAATGGAAAGATGCTTATTAGAATTAGAAAACTTTACTAGTAGAATGTTTAAAAAAAAAAATTTGCTCTAGGCATAATTAGGTTGCATGGTTTATACGTAGTCCTTGAGCCATCTAGGCTTAGTCCTACTTCGAGCATGATCTTTAATAACTCTTGGCTAAGTGTTGTTGGACTGACTCATATCAGATTTCTCCTACTCTCTGAATTAAACTCTGTCAAGCATTTCACTTTTATTTGTTTAAGCCAATCATTTTAATGCTCACTTATGTTCTTCAATATTCATTTTACAATTTAGAAGTAGCGATAGACAAATTAAACAAAATTCTTAATAAATGGGAAAGATGTGCATAAAGATAAAATAACAACATTTGGTATATACATTATTTTAAACAAGACTATATAATTAAATTTTGCCAAAATACAAGAACTTTTTTCATATGTTCTTCCAAAATAAGAGTTATTTCATTATCTAAATAGAAGAGAAATAAATTGATACTTGAATAGGAAATGACTAGTGTGAGATAAACTTTTTAATGTTCACAGGAACTCTTTCAATCTTGTAATTTTACTTCTCAATTGAAATTACCTCATAAGGAGATCTAATTTACGGAATAATTAAAAAAAACGTTCATCAGAGAAAAATGTAGTCCATAAATTCCCCTTTCTCTGAGATTTTAAGCATGGTCACTGCTTATCACTATATATAGTACGTGTTATTACAACTCCGCGAAGATTCAAGGTTGAACCATCGCTTCTAGAAGCTTCTCATACACTTGCTTGGCTGTGAGGTCTTCCACCTAATTCAAGCAGAACAATAAGTTACAGCACCTATACAACAGTGCAAAGGAAGGGTGAATTCTAGTACACAGTTGTACGTGACCTATTCATGGAGTGATGCGCACACAATAAAGAAACGGCATGGCGCAAAGGAAACGGGCTACAGGTGACTTGTAGGCGCCGCCTAAAAGAGAGTTCAGGTATTATGGGCAAACTGAAATTTGCGTAGTTACAACTATAAAGTACAATAAGGTGCTCTTATGAGGCCTAACTCATGCTCAGTATGAGTTCAGAGGATTAGTTACGCAATATTTTTAACAACTTCAATTCTTTTTTTCTCCCTCCGGATCACCCCTCATTTTTTATTCATCTCCCCACATGTCCCCCCATAAGAGTATAAAGCAAAAGCTCAGAGTTCATGGGCAAGTGAAATTTAGCCACTTAACTAAGCAACAGAATTCAACGGACAAAAATAACCCAACCAAACACCAAGATGTGCACACAAAGTTACTGAGAACGTAAGAAGAAATTTAACCTACCACAAGAAGCTTCGATTTGTTGTTCCATCCTCTCTGAAGTGTCATTTGACTCAATCTAAGACCTAAAACCTGTTAGAAGAAAGATGTTATTTGAGTTGATCCTTTTCCAAATACTTTTAACAAACAAAACATTCCAACTAGAGCAAGAGGGATACTTTTCCCATAAATTCCAGTAATTCACTGTTGGCTTCCCCCCGAGCAGCAGGTGCAGTCACAGCCACCCTCACGTCATCAGCATTAACCCCTAGAAAGAGAAAGATGCAACCATCACGTCTTAGAAAGATGCAACCATCACGTCTTTTTCGTTGAGTGCAGGAGACATAAGCTTTCTCATGTGGTGCGGCATAAGAAAGATGTTATGCGAGATGAAAATCAAAAACCATGCATCAGCATCACAAGATCTCAAAGTTGATGAGCATCATCATAACAAATGTACAAGGAGACTTAAAATTTCCCAGAAGCTTCCTAGACCAAGGAATCACGAAGATTCTGCTCCAAAATCATTGAGAGCATTTGTTTCCAATAATGACATCACTTCCATCAAAATTTCCTTTCAATAAATCTACAATTCTATGTCAATAACTTAGATACATGCAGGTGTAGTTAATGTCAGCAGTTGATAAATTCCAAGCCAGAAACAAACTCCTGGCTGCCAGCCAACAACTCCTAGATGCTTTCCAGTCTGTCATAAAATAACATGCATCCTGACATCTTAATCCCAAATAGGTATCCTGCGTCTCCTGGAGAGCTTATTAGATTGGATAGTTGATAAGCAAATTGCCTATTATTATCACGATCAATATATATTAATGAATCCAATAATCTAACGATATTGACTAGGAAAGGTAAGTTGAAATGCACGTTTAACTTGGATGAAATCAAGCAGAGGTATGCCTTCATGACATTGATGCCCATATGTCACCAGCTAGCAATTCAACAGCAAAGGCATAATATTACATCAAAGCTACACAGGACACTACATCCTCAATAATAGAAGAATCCAGATGAAAGCTTTGAATTTTACTTGTAATTGCTGAACGCTGGACACGGTCTTCAACTTCTATGGCAACTTGAACAAGTCCTCCTTCTAACTGCGATATACATGGTGGCACAGGAGCATCCTACGTAGATCAGACAAAAATAATTGAAACTTGAAGGAAAAACGTCCACATGTAGGTTTTGTCCGGAGGGCGCATAGCCACTCATAGAAATGTGAAGACACCTACTGTACTCAGAAAGAGATACCCTTTCCTCCAACACACGCCCTCCCCCCCCCCCAACTCAAAAAGAAAACGAAACACACAAGAATAAAAAAAAGGAGCTTCAAAAGAAGGTTGTAACTAATATTTTCATAGTAGCAAACCACTGCTGGTGGCTAACAACTAACGATAAGTTAAGGCTCTTGCACCTGTGGATTGGTTTCAGCAGCAATGGAGCTGAGAGCACCATCAACAATATATATGAAAGATGTAAGTTCCAACTCTTCTTCAGCACGATAGCAAACAAAGAGCTTACAACCCAGACAATTCATTCGGTACTGCTTTTCCAGTTTACCTTCTCCTCTGAAAAGGACAAATGTAACTGCTTATAACATGAAGCATTGCATCAAACACAAGACCACAAATTGAAAATAGCGAATAGGTGGAACTAGAGTTTTCAATTTCTACATAGAAAATTAGGGAAAACAAGAACATGAAAATCCCATGCATGCTAGGAGTAAGCATAATCACAAACTTCAGATTAGCAGAAGGAACCATAGCAGTGATAATTACACAATAAACATATAATTGGAAAAACCAGAAGCAAATATATATTTTTTTTCCCACTATTAAGTCTTCAATCTAGCTTATGATAAAGTTGATCCACATGATTCACATTCACAAACCAAAAGCCGGACTCAGATCTAAGTTTTCACGTGGTTTCTTTAAACATCTTTAGAGTAGCCAATTGTTGCCTGGGTGGTGGATACAGCTGTAGTTATCCATCAGACACTACCGAACAGATATACCCAAAGAATCCTCAGACAAGATGGATGTCTAAAGAGGGGCAAAACAATTGTGATTAGGTGCATCCAATCATTATAAGCTGGTTAGATATGATTTAGGTTTGCAGCAGTAGAAAGAGAAGCTTACACACTTGCCCTTGAAACTTGTGGATTCAAATCAAAGTTTCCTTGTTTCTCATAAGAGGCAGGCGGTAGAGTTTGGATCTTCAACATATTTTTGATAAAAACAACAGCCAGCTACAGTATGAAAGCTCATGTTCGAATTTCCAAAGTTGTTGTCTGGTATAATGTAAATATGACGTACAATAGCCAGGCTAACCAATCACATATATCAAATCACAGTGACAATCCTTTTTCCATTATCTGGTGATAAAGATGCAACGTAAGGCTGCTGCTAGTCTGCTACCGAAAATCAACCTCAGAATACCCTGGTATCACCATATGTGCTTTTGCAAATGAGCATATTATAAACCGTCTTCAAAACCAATCTCAAACCAGCACTTCCTTCCTCTAAGAATCAGTATGCACTCAAATAGGCTCCCACTAGCAAGCTTCCTAATCAAATCTCTTACCACGAATCTTAAGGTCGCATCTGTCAAGAGACAAAGTAATTGCTCTCAATCTCACTGCACAAGATGGAATTTTAAAATCAACTGCTTCTTCGCACAAAATCATCACAGGGTTGAACGTCAAGTCCGACAATTGACTCTTTCACCCAGCATGCTCCACAAATTCTGACTCAACTGCATTCTGCTATTCCACAGATGTGGAGATAATCTTCATCAACAGACAAAGATAATACTGAACTACCCTCAAACCTTGCAAATTAAAATATTGCTGCTTCACGGTTATAGAAGCTAATTGTTTATGAATATAAAAATACCGTCCAGCCATTTCAAAACAACCATGCCATTATCATATTACTTTTGGCAGACAGTCCAGTCCTCATTAATCAACAACTAATCTGACATAAATGTACCAATTATGAATTCAGTATCAGAAATGCACACTCCAAGCCTCTACAGCTCTAATTACAAGTACAAGTGAAACTCAAATCTTGTAAAAAAGAAGTTAATGCTAAATAACTATTTCAAGGCAGGGAATGGAAGAAGTAGATCCAACAAGATACCGTTTTAAGAGAACCTTTCCTGCCTCAGCGATGTTAAGCCTTGCCAAATGTTTCTTCTTGTCCAGTACATATGCCTTGTCTGTTTTCCTTTTGGGCATTTTCTGCAGTTGGGTATCTTACAGGAAACATATTTTAGTAATACAGACACACGGCAAAAAATATCCACGCATCAAACTCAGGACTATGAACAGACTATCTATGGGTGCAAAAAAGTACTCCAACAGAGAGTGAATACTGTCACAGCTAACAAAAAATGATGAAAATTTAAGCCAATCAAAACTTTGATAGACATGTCCAATATGAAAAGGAATATCACAAGTAACATGACATGTATGCCACACTATGAATCAGGAAAAAGACAAAAAATGATAAACTCACAGTTTTAGGTTCATATACACAAGGTCAGAACTGTGGTTGACATATTTTAGGCTCAACAAGCTCAGTAGGATGCACTAAACTCCATATGGATACTATTGGTTCTTCCACTGTCAATTATAGAATTGAGTAATATAGAATGGAACATTGGTAAAAATACGATTGCCCAAAATCCTACAATTTCTTCATGAGGTTCTTCCACAATACAAAATGTTACAAACATCACATTATAGTCTGGCATTACATTTAATGCCTCAAGTAAGTCTTTGAAATCCTGCCCAACACATCTGCCAAACTTTCATGAATCCTATAATCTCAGGTAACTCGGAAAATTTCAGAAACTAGAGTTCAGCTTAACACTCTGACAATATAGTTATAGCTCAAGCCCTTCCCAACAAAATGAAGTTCACCCACATTTTGAAGGTGAAATTTGTGAAACTACACTATATATTTATATGGATGAGAGATTTTTTGATACATAGCTTCAGACTTGGATAAGAAGTTGCAAACTAAATGCAAATCAACCTTTAAAATGTTTCAACTAATACCGTAAATCCCGACCCACTTAAAAATCTAAATCTGACTCCTCAATTATACAAAATATAGATGCTAGTTTCTATTTTCTTCCTAATCTATCATTTTCTTTCCTTTAAGCCCGGGAAAGCAATCGTCGATTGAATTCCTATTTCATGTAAGTAAGGAGAAAAAAATGAAGCTATCGTCGATGGAAAAAAATTGATGCATAATCTCACAATATGATTAAATTATGATAATGACGACACAGACAGAAGTAGGGTTTGGATTGTAACGAAAAATAAAAGGCTTGGAAGATTGGTGCTGATGTAGAACACATTCACTCTGAATGTGCACAAGTACTGACCAGGTGGAATAAGACTTCTTTTGGAAATATATTTGCAAGAATTCAAGGAGTGCAGAGATGAATGAATGATGGCACCAGTACCAATTTAATAAGATTAGAAGAGAGGTTGATCAAAGAATTCAATGATACTCTTCTGTAGGAGCAGATGTTTTGGTTTCAAAAGGCCAAACTAGATGTTGTGAACTTGCAAGACCATAATAAACAGTTTTTCCACCTTGTTTCTGTAAGTACGAAAAGAAAGTCTTTTATTACGGTACGCAAAGATGAAATGGGAGAGTGGGTATTTGATCGTGGAAGTTTATTGGACATCATTACCATCTTTTTTGAATAGTTGTACAAAAGTTGAAGCTCAGCCTTTGCAAGTCATGGATCTCCCTTTTTATTTTCCACAACTTGAAGATGAAACGAAAAAAAAAATATATATTTCACTTGTGTCCAGTGATGAGGTAATGAATAATTTTTTCCATGGGGCCTTTTAAGAGTGGCCGATGGTTTTAGTCCAATTTTTTACCAAAAATTTTTGAAAGTGGTTGACAGTGATCTTCACCAACAAGTGAGCAAGGCTTTTAATACGGGTACCTTTAATGGTAGTATCAATGTAACTTTAATCTCTCTCATCCCTAAAGTTGATCCTCCAGTTTTTGTTCGGGATTTCCGCCCTATTGGTCTTTGTAATATGGCCTATAAAGCTATTACTAAGGTGTTGGCAGTTAGGTTTAAGCCTATCCTTAATCATGCTATTGGGCGCGAGCCGAGTGGTTCCATTCAAGGCAGATAATGTCGGGACAACATCATCATTACCTAGGAGGTAATCCATACCTTGAAAGGCAGGAAAGGATATATGGCAATAAAAATCCATCTAGAGAAGGCATCTGATAGGCTCTCATGGCATTTCAACGAAGATACTCTCTTGGCCTGCAACATCCCAGAGTACATTGTTTGTCTCATTATGGTTTGTGTTTCCTCTCCTACTTTCCGGATTATCTAGAATGGAGAATCTGCGAGTTTTCTTCCACAAGAGGCATTAGACGAGGAGATTGGATATCTCTTCATATTGGTGCTTTGTGTTGAAAGGCTTGCTCACCTCATCAAGTAGAAAGCCATAGATGGAAGCCTATTCAAGTCACGAGAGGATGTATCAAGTTGTCTCATCTTTTCATTGTTGTTGACTTACTAATGTTTGCATAGGCAAGTATGTCTCAAATGGAGGTAGTCCTGCAACGCCTTCAAAAATTTGAAAGAGTTGTGATCAAAGAGTGAGCATGCCCAAGTCTTCAATCCTTTTTTCTTCTATTACTCCTCGACAGTTGGCTAAGGAAATCTCATGTATGGCAAATTTTAAGCATGTGTATTTGTTGGGGACGTACTTGGGAGTCAAGTTGCATGTTGACAAGAGAACGAAATTTTTTTATGCTCCAATTGTTGATCTTCGCAAAGAAAATTGTTTAGTTGGCGCTTGAAACTTTTCTCTTTGGCCGGTCAGACTACTTTAGTCTAATCCATTACTAGTGCAGTTCCATCCTTTTCCTTGGAGACTCGCATCCTTCTTAAAGGCGTGTTGGAGGACCTAAATAAACTTAATAGAGGCTTCATATGGAGGAGTAGAAATAAGAGAAGAACTCATCTTGAGAGCTGGGATCTAATTTGTCGTAGCAAGAATCAAGGAGGTTTTAGTTTAAAATGTATGAATCTTTCTAACCAAGCTACTATGATGAAGCTGGCATAGGAAGTATTTACAAACAAGTAGATTTTATGGGTCCAATGCCTATGTGAAAATTACATGCCCAACGATAATATATTTCCATTTACAATAACTAATCAGGCCTCCCATATATGGCATAAAATTGTGAAGGTCGTGCCTTTACTCAAGAAGGGTATCAAAAGAATGGTATGATTAGGTTCCTAAGCTCGTTTTTGGGAAGACTGGTGGATTGGGAGTAGGCCCCTTATTGAATTAGTTGTATGACAATTCTTTTGGAAGATAGAGGCAAGAAGGTTTGGGGCTATATCAACAGGGATACTACCTGGAGGTGGGATGAAATTCAACATTTCCACCCAACTCGTAAGCTCACAGAGATGATGTCACACTTTGTTTCACCGGTGCTTTATGAGGAGGATGTTATTACTTGGGGTTTTCCTCCGATGGAAACTTTTCTACGAAGTCTGCCTATAGTCTAGTGCAACAAAATAATCTTCCTACAGAGCTAAAGTGGAATCATTTATGGAAGTTAAAAGCCAAACATCGAATTAAATACTTTGCATGGCTAGTGGCTCACGACATGCTTTTGTCAAATGAGAACAGGATTAAAAGGGATTTTGTAATAGATGCAACAAGTGATATGTGTCTTGGTAATGTTGAGTTGATCCTTCTTGCCCTGAGGGATTGCCATTTAGCTCAATCCATTTTGGAAAGAAATGGTTCCACATAATGAACACCATTAATTTTTTAGCAGCGGTATGGAGGATTGGTTTTGGCATAACATTCACAAAACCCGAGCTACTTCTACAAATGACATTCTAGAGGCATTTAGCTTTATTATTGCTTGCTGGCACCTATGGTACTGGCATAACAAGAAAATTTTCTAAGGCCAACATCAAAGCACCGAGAGAGGAGCCCAGTGGTTGAAGGGTTTCATTCGTGATGAGTTAATAGCTTGGAACACTTTCAACAAACTCCAACATTGTTCGAGGAGAAGGCAACAATAAGCCTTGAGCTGGGAACCACCTCCACGGGACATCATCAAGATTAATGTGGATGGAAGTGCACTTTCAAACCTCGGAGCCATAGCAACAGGAGGTGTGGCACGAGATCATACAGAGCATTGGATGTTTGGCTTTTCTGCTAATCTTGGAGTTATGGGGTATCTATCGTGGCCTGAATGAAGCAAGGAAGAGGCAAGTTTCTAAGGTTGAAGTTTGCTGTCACTTAGCAATAATTGTTCAACGTCTACAATCGAGCAACATGGAGTTTTACCGTCATTCTCCCATTGTGGAGAAGCCCGTAAGCAAGTTGATATATCAGTTAAGTTATTACCATGTTATCCACAACTATAGGGAGACAAATAGGGCGGCCGATAGTTAGGCTCATATGGGGCACGAGCTACCCTATGGTTGCCATGTTTTCGAATAGCCTCCTCCAAATATTAGAAACCATTTATTCTTTGATTTAGTTGGAGGCGTTAGCTACCGCATGATTACCCGTAGATCCGTTGATTTATGCAATTGATTTTGATTTGTAATCCTTGATTGGTAAGTTAATAAAAATACTGACGTCCAATAAAAGGGGAAATAGAGAGAAAGACGGGGAAGATAACCAGTTATGAGGACATGAGAGCTGCAGTGCTTGCAGTAATAAACGAAAAGATCTGAATCTGGACGGTCAGGTATAGCGTCTTCGCTCGAGTACGTGTGTGTTGTCCTCTTCGGCATCTCTTACTCTTTCTATCTCTCTTCCCTGCTCTGGCCGATCGAGGGATTGTTGTCGTTGTGTACTGTGTAGTAGCGAGCAGTAAGGCCGCCGAAAATAAGCGCTCTGAATTGTAAGTCGAGGTCTCGAGGAGGAAGGGACCGGAGCAAATAGCTGGAATTGGTACTATGTTCGTTGATAATGAAGAAGAGCAACTGAGCAAGACGAAGAAGAACAATGGCCAACAACAACAACACGAAGAAGGTCCAAATCAGCTACAAAATTATGATTGAGAAATTGAGAAAGTATATTTTATCTTGAAGCTCGCACAATCAACACGCGCACACATATATACAATCTTTGTTTTATAATAACAATAGAGAAATAAATCTTTACAGTTTTCACTTTTTTCTAATGCATATTTGTTATTCCCCTGTATTTTTTAAATTCCATTAAAAAAAATAACTCTCAATGCAAACAAAATGGATGTTTAATAAAACTACAAAAATTATGCATAGAACAAAAAAGAAGAAGAAGAAGTAGTTATTTTTCAATGCAAGCAAAATGGATGTTGATTAATCAAACAACAAAATTCATATATATAATAATTTGAAATGCGAGTGTTTCCATTTTACTCTTATATTTACATGTAGTGTTTAGAATAATCGTACATGTTAGAAAGGTTTATAAATAATCTTAATTATAACTTATTTCTTATCACCGTTTAGTATATTATGGACGATCAAAATAAAAATACTCTTTGTTGTGAATCTACCCTTAATAATTATTTTATTATTTCCTTAAACAAAACATTGCTACAATAATCTTCAAAGGAAAAAAAATTGATATATTGTTGTTCCTTTAGTCTGATATAGATGGACCCAATAAAGCATGAATTTGAAATGACATGGCTTCAAAGGCCATGCACATATCATCAAACCTACAAGGAGTGTAATTGATGGTGGGGGTAATAAGTTACAAAAGGATCAATGCAGATGAGATCAGACTTTGTCATATCATGAGGGCTAGAAGGAAAATAAAATAATGGAATATGCTCAAGAAACACAACATGGCAAGAGATATAATTTGTGAGTGAGATGATCAAAGCAATGATATCTCTTTTACCGACACCATAACCCAATATTACACACATAGTGGATCAGGGTGATAATTTATTGTGCTCGACGTGAGGTCAAAGCACAAATTAAGTAGAACCAAATACACATAAGAAGGCATTATTAGGAACATATCCATAAAATTTCTCAAAGGGGGACAAACCTGAATTGTGAGAGATGAGAATCATATTAACCAAGTGAGTAATAATAAAAAGAATTTCTTCCCCAAAGACACCTAGTGTAAGACCCTGAAGTTTCTTAACCTTAAGGTTTGGATTTTTAGCTTTTTAATCAGTTCATAACCCTTAAACTTGGTGTAATTATCTCATCTCAACCTACAACTGCTTAATTTTCCCTTTTTAACCCGTCCAAACCATTACCCTAATTATCACCCATCTACACATTTTAATCTTAAAACTAAAAAATGTGAAAAATTATTCTTTCCCCTCTAATTTCTCATGCTAGCCTTTCCTTACCTTATCAACCACATTCCTTTTTTTGTCTTCCTAGTTTAGTCAACTAAACTAAACTATAACCATGCCCATTCATATACTCAACCCCAACCTCTCTCCTGTCACCACTTTTTTTGTTGAAGTGATTTTGATTCAACCTCGCATTCATACCCCTTTTGTTTCATGCCTAGCCGGTGTAACCATAGCAGACATGCAATTTAAATCCTCTTGTTGATAATTATAGTATTGGTAAATAAGGGTATCGATCTATACTGGGGATTGAGAAGACTCACCTCTGTTTAACTATCTTAAAAAATAAATAAAAATAAAAATCCTAAATTACACAAAATAAATAAATAAGAAAAACACTAATGGGGATTTTTAAAAATAGAAAATAATAAACTAATAAAAGTAATAAATAAAATAATAATAAAGATAATGGATAACCACGTATATGATAAATATGCTAGGGTATTCAAAATCCACCACCAGATTAGGTCAAAATATAATATTAACTTCTAAGTTATTATTTAATCATGAGAATGAGATTGACCAAGTTGTACACCAAAAACAGGTACATACACCTTATATTACTTTCTTAAATTAATTAATATGATAAAGCACCAATATTAACCCTATTAAATACTAACAGTATAGTAGCAATAAGCGGCTCTTATATTTAACTACATTTAATTCATTACGTATAATTGGAAGGATATCAATCTAAGTACCCAGACTAATACACTAAGCCTATCTAGCTATATTTTTCTTCTTTGACTTACACGTATCTAAACGTTTTACTACTTCGGTTAGAATCACAAAACTATTAGGTAAATTGTTATCTAACCTAGCTGCAGTTCATACATATAAATTCTAGCATATTTTTATGGCCACCTAACAAGTAAATGATCCTACATACTATCACTTATGAGGAAACCAAAACAAGGCATCACTACAAAATAAATGATTTGTGCCAACAGGGCCTTATCTGTTGGTAAAAGCTATTTTTCTGTTGGCAAGAGCTTTTACCAACAGATATTTTTTTGTGACAAAACTGTGGGTAAAAACTCTGTGCTTAAAAGTTTTACCCACAGATATGTATCATCTGTTGGGAATAATTGATAATGCCCACAGATATTTATCTATTGGTAAAACTTATGCCCACACTTATATCTGTGAGTAAAAGTATTAACCACAAAATAATATCTGTGACTAAAAGCATTACCCACAAAACAATATCTGTAACTAAAACTATTACCCACAAAATAATATCTGTGACTAGCAGTATTAGGCACAAAATTATATCTGTGATAAAAAGAAATAACCACACAATCATATCTGTGTGTAAAAGTATTAAACACAATATTATATCTGTTACTAAAACTTATTACCAACATATATATATTATTGGATATACATATTAACCTTGTATGTGTGTGTGTGTGTGTATTGTTTAAACCTGTACCGGCCAAAACGTACAAAATATCAAATATCCAATATCCACCTGTAGTAACAATTTATGATTATATATATATATAATTAACTACACCATATATAATTATCATTGTGTAGTACAAAATAATTAATTGCTTAGCTCCCAAAGGCATAACAGTCCTTTAAGTACAATACTATATAAATGACTTATAGCATAAGCTATTATACAAAAATATCTTCATACATTGATATACAAAATTATCGGCTATTATACAAAAACATCTTCATATGCCGATATACAAAATCATCGACCATCTTCGTAAGCTTACGAGCAAAAACACCGAGCATCTTCATTAGCTAACATATATACAAAAACATCGGGCATCTTCATAATTTGATATACAAAAATATCGATCATATTCGTAAGCTAACAAACAAAAGCATCAACCGTCTTCATAAGCCGACTCACAAAAGTGTTTTTATAAAAACGCATCTAACATCATCTTCTTCATTCTCCTCTTCAGTGTCATCCTTTTCATTCTCGTCATCCTCTATTTGATAATAATCGTCAATATGTTTTCCCTAAAAATATATATACAATTAACTTAATCATATTAATCTAAATTCATATCAAAAAGCTGGATGATGAGAGTTTTTACTCTTTAATTGAGTATATACATATCCAAAGTTTTTTTTGTTTGGGTATTTGCATAAGATTGGTACGGAAACTATCTTCTAGGTTTGGATTGCATAATTTATTTAATATTTAGCATGTTTGATAATTTATTTGCATGTTACGTAATTTAATTATTATGTTTTGACTTTTTCATTATAAATTTATAAATAAAAGTAGTGTTTAAAATGTAGGATAATGTGTTAATGTCATCCTTGTCACTTGTGGGGAGTATTTAACAAGTCAGTGTAAAAGTGAGATAGTGTAGCATATATGCTTTCATGATTATAAAGAACACGCCCATCCCTGGTCACGGATGGCATTAATATGGTAGGAATAGCATTACAAAAGATTGAGAATATATATCCCAAGCTCTCAGCTAATGCACTTTTGAATCTTTCTTAGAAGCTTTCTAGACAAGTGAGGAGATAATGGACATGAAGGGAGGCAAATTCCTCGAATTGAATGAGTATCGGGTCTAAGGGAGATTGAGTAAGTGACTCCTAAATTTTAGCTAGTGCAGTTCTATTAGATTTCACGCAATCATCAATTCTTCCAAAATTTGCTTTATTTAATTCCTTTAAAGACTCTTTCAAACATTTTAGCTTTGTTGCTACTTGATCTAAACCAAATCTGCTATGCCTCCTATACAACCAAGTTTAGACAATGGTCTTAAAAAAAGTTAAGATCTATTCACAAATTTTGATTTGGTTGAAAAGAGTAAAAACATAATAATCAAAGTAAATGCAATAAAGTATGTTTTTCTCATAAAAGAGAAATGGTCGACTAAATTATTTTATAATTAAAATAACTATATATATATATATATATATATATATATATATATATGTTTCTAGGAGAATTGTTACTAGTCGAGTTATGTATGGTAATTAGAGTTTGAGAGAATGGATATTCTAATGACTTTCTCTACTAACATCATTTTACTCTAATCTAATATTGTCAAATACCTTTATACAAACAACTAATAAAATCTATTGGTCAAATAATTCAGTACAAATCACTAATAGCAAATCACTGTAACAATATGCTATAAAAGATCAACTATTTATTTATTATCAAATAAATCCCAAATATACACTACGAGTATTGACGATTCAATTTAAACCACAAGTAAATTTGATTATCCTGTCCAAAAATTAAATAAAAAAACAAGCGAGGATATATGTGAATATGTTTTGTGACATAGAAGACCAAGTTGGTTGCTATGAATTTTTTGTTTGGAATATGTCTCCTCTTATCTAGTTATGCATTATGTAAGCAAAATATATGACATAAATAAATTTTATTATCAAAACATGACTTGCATGTCGATGAGTCAACAAAGGCTTTCAAGCTTGGAAATGAGTCAAATTATACGCTAAATGAGAATCAAAGTAGTGATACATATTGAAAAATGCTAGCAAAAGAAAAGATACTTATTGAGAAAAGAGTATGGATTACATGCCCTTAGTGAAAGGAGTTTGGGCATTTTGTCACTTTAAGATATTATTTATCAAGTTGGGATTGATTTGTCACGTGTAAGGTTTCAGGTATTTTGCCATTTATATGGAAAATTATATGATGTACTTGAATGCATCTCACAATATATATGTAAGTTGTAGGATAGTTATTTTCAAAATAAAAATAAACCTTGAAACACAAGTAAAAAGTTAAGGAAAATGAGAATACTATATAGAAGTTTCGTAAATGAAAATGTATCATTTTGGTTGTCAAATATGTGAGAGATATTTCCAAAAAAAAATTGTGGTATGGAGTAAATAATACCACTAGGTAATAAGATAATAACAAATATGGTGCATAGCATATAATCACCCCTTCATAATAAAACAATCACCAAACTTTCATATAATGATTACCTTGCTCTAATAGGAACTATTTTATTATATGATACAATAAGTATCATTAAAATAATACATCATGATCGTAAGCATATAATTATCACTTACGATAATCCCCAAGTTGTATTATGATAATTAGCCAACTTCAATACTATTAGGCAATGACTAATAATAAAAAGATATTGTCATTATTACTAATTAAGTAATGAATATAATTTCAACTATGGTTATAATTATGATAATATTAGCTCAAAAAACTATATTTATGATAATAATAATAATAACAACAATTACAAACCCTCATCATAAGCATATACTCATCATTTTCATACTATGACAGAATAATCATCACTATTTTTGGGTATGATATGCTAGTAATAAAAGGATGATAGGGTGTTGATTATTTGTTCTAGCTTAATGTTTGCATGAATTTATGTATGTATATGTAAGTATATATGTATGTATGTATATTAGGTCGAGGCTGCCATTTCATATAACAAAAATATGTATGTTCTAGTGATGAAAGGATGATTTAGTGTTGATTTTGTTTGTTCTAGCACAATTTTTGTTTCGAATTCTACTCAGTTTGGTCAATATTTTCCTTGATTTGTTTGACTATCTTATGAGTAGAAACTTTTTACATCTTACCTCCATTCTTTTCAGCGAATTTATCTTCCACAATTGATCATCAAACAACTACCGACGATTTTTTTGTTCATCCATCTTTCACTCACACTTTTGTTTGGATTTGGTTCAATTATCCCAGCTGATCAAAATTGTTGGATACAAAGAATATATAGTGTCAAAATTATTCGAAGGTGGATTTATGGTGGTGCTAGAACGCTGACGATATCCAGTAATGGCCTGTGACAGATGTTGACAGAAGCGGTAGTGGATGCTACTTGTTGAGAAAGGGTAGCTAGGTTGAAAAGAAAATGCATAGCTTATATTTTTTTCCCCTATTATAAATGTCGGTTGTTGGATCTTAATCTAATGGCTGAGAACTAAATATTTCATTTGATCTTATATATATATATATATATATATATATATATATATATTCTAAATATTAAAATTAAAACAAGCCAAATTTAAAGAAGTATGATATTCAAACTCCACTTGCATTACTTTATTATCATCAATTATTTGGAGTACAAATATGCATGATAATTGTTGTCATACAGAGAGATCTTCCATCCTATTTAGTTATATATATATATATATGTAATCTCAAGATTAAAATTAAAACAGACAAAATTTAAAGAAGTATGATATTCAAACTCTACTTGCATGACTTTGTTATCATCGGTTATTTTGAGTACAAATATGCATGATAATTGTTGTCATGCATAGAACCCCAAGTAATTGGGTAGTTAGGAAAACTCCAACAAGTACTAACAGCTTATTATTAATGTTGACAAAAGACATCTAAAGTCCAATAATAAGGCATACAAAAGGGCTAAATGCACAAGGCAACTCAATGATAAAATTAAAAGAAAAATGTAGTGAAGATCACTAAAAGCTAAGGAAAAACTAACACCTCAATGCATTACTAGAGCTACATGAGGAGTACCAAACAACAAAGAACAAGCAACACAAATATTCAACCATCAAAAATTTTAGAAAAAATATTCAACCATATACAATTTCAGACCTAACACAAAAATTTTAGTTGAAATATTCAACAATCCAAAAGGTTAATGCTATATTATATGTCCCACACACTATACATTTATGACCTTCCATTGATACTCCAAGAAGCACCCTCAAATCTTCAGGATTCCTTATAAGATAAAATTAAGTTGTATCAAAATGCCATTCTTACAAGGAATCCTAAATATTTTAGGGTACTTCTTGGAGTTTGATACCTTTGAGTTGGTGCCAAAATATTGAATGGTGAATACGAAGATTCTTTTTTCTAGAGTTTGCAATTTGATTACCTCACCTCTCAATACTAGCATCTAATACGTCATAGCATTTCTCAAAGAATGCATATGTATCAAATGTTCTATTACACTTGTTTCTTTTTCTCACCTAAACATTTACATTGCTTGAAGTGACATTATATAAATTTAAAGTTGAAAAATTAAGAATAGGATGAGAATTGTTGTCGATGTCAAATGAAGTAAACCCTTTAGTTTCAACTTTGATTTAAAAATCATCTAATGTATGTCATTAATTAATCCTTTGAGCTACCTAAATTTCAATGATGTTATGCATCACACCTTCTCCTTGCTTGATTTTTTACCACTATTTAAGCATCATGTCTTAATGCTCTATCTTTCACATAAGGCTCAATCATTTTTTGGATACAAGATAATGGACTTGTTTCTCCAATCAACAAATATGGGATGAACCTCAAACCAAAATAAATTAATTTGAATAATATTAAACAAAACTAACTAAATGAACCAAAATTGATAAATAGATTTGAAGTAATGTAATCATTATAGTAGACAAATTCTAATACACACCTTGATAAACTTATCCCATACTCCATCCTCAACTACTCATTTATATTAAATTCCATTATACACAAAATCATTGTTCGATACATTTTCAATAACAACATAGATCGGTGTAACCAAAATAAATTATTTCTAATAATCCAATTCCGATTAATTTTACACAAAGTTTTCAAATTGATAATTCTAACATGAAATTAGATACATTTTAAAGCATAATATAAATTCAATTTATCTAAAATAGCTTAATCGGATAAAACCGACAAATCCGGATATAGCCGGATCACAAATCCAATTTTCACAAATCAACCATAACCAATAAAATTAATAATTCCAAATCACTCATACAACACATATATATATATATATACTTAAACAACTAAATTATCTTATCATAAGCTAATTTATTTAAAATTAATCAAAACAGAAGTTAGGGTTTGATTATTTATACCAAACGAATTGCTGCGAAATTGGAGGGAGTGAGGGGTGCTGGAGCGTCGCCGGTGGTCAAGGACCACTCGCCGGTGACGAGCAGCGCTAGAGGCGGACGGGCGGTGGCACGCCGCGGCTGCCCTCGTGCGTTGCTGACGGCTGCTGCTCGCTGCTGCTCTACTGGAGGACGACGACGAGCTACAGCCGGTGTGGTGGTATGCTCGAGCGGGGGTGGCTGGTATGGCGGTGCGGCCTGGGTTCAAGGTGCAGAGCAGGAGGGGTCGGGGTCAGGGACTCAGGGGTCGAGGGATGGGAAACGGGGGACGGGGATAAGGGGCTGAAAATTAGAAACATGTAAGGGCGGGGGTAGCAGGTTGGCAGCGCGCGAGACTGAATTTTTGTTTTTTTTTTGAAATTTCAAGAAATTGAGGTGTTAAGTATTTTTTATTATATTTTATATTTTGGGATTTTAGAGATTTGGAAAAAATTTATTATAAAACATATATATATGTATATATAGAATTTAAACATTTTTAGCGACCAATAAATTAATGATTAACGATCAAAAATTATATTAGTCGCAATAAATGATTTTACTAATTTAAAGAGATTTTATAATAAAAAATAATTTATTTTTGCTAATGAAATATAATTCCATAACAAAGTCGTAATCACACAACGAAATTATAATAGGAAACAAATGTAAAATATTAAAATAAAAACACACAATAAAAATAGAAATATATTTTAAATAAAAATCATGTAGCTTGTGGAAAAAAGAAATAAAATATAAAAATAATAATTAAAAGAAATTGGAAAATATATAAATCAAATTCTAAGGAATTGTAAAAAATTTAAATATTTTTCGTAAATGAAAATATATTTTTAAATAGAAACGAAGATCATATGAATTTCATAAAAGTCATAATTGTGAATGAATTTTTCTATAATAATCCACAACGTTACTAATACCAACAGATATATAAGTGGGTATTAGTTTTGTTGGTATAATGTTACTAATACCCACAGATATAAAAGTAGGCAAAAGATCTGTTGGCATAACATACTATTACCAACAGATAAAAATTTTCTGTAGGGAAAACTTTCTTCATTGCCCACAAAAAAAAATCTGTTGGTATTAGTAACTTTTGCCAACAGAAAAAAAGTCTGTGACTAAATTTCTGTTGGCACAAGTCATAAATTTTGTAGTGCATACACCATATAAATTATACTTAACAGAATTATATATATGAACGATAGCAATTAAAATAGAGTCAAAGAACAATATCACAAAACAAAGAAAAATAAAATTATATTTTAAACCCTAATCTAGGGTTTCAATATGTTCCCTCGTAATAAATAATTAGCCAACCATAATTATCGAATTAATTATACAGAAATATATATTCAAAATATAAATTAAAAATAGAAAAAAAAATAATCAAAATTAATTATGGATGAAAGATCAAAAAATTATTCAAATAAAAAATTAACTTTATCTGAATTAAATTCTATCGATATAAATTTTCTCTGGGGTTCACCTTTATTTCTATGTAAATAAGTTTCTCTTCTTTTTTTTCTTGTCGGCGCTGGCTGTGCGCGTTGCCTTCTTCTCTGACACGCCTCTGTTGTATCTTCGCACGTCAGTGAACGTCCCCTCTCCTATGTGGATGACAGCTTCGTTCCTCTTCTTTATTTCTCCTCAGCCTCTATTCACTGGCTCTCATCTCACTCTGCTTTCTTCTTCTTCTTTTTTCAACCTTAACTTTTGTGTGTCCTCTTCTTCTACTACACTGGCTAACTTTATTTCTTGTGGCAGCTTCCTCTTCGTTTTGTGTGTAGCTCTATGACAGCATTTTACGCTCGTCAGCTTCCTCTCTCTCTCTTGCCGCAGCCATCATTTTCTTTTTCTCAACTTTTGCCCCACATCAGCCTTTGTTGACTTCCCCTATCTCACGCGGCTTTTCTTTATTGTTGTCTAGCCCTTTTGCTCTCTCTATTTCAGCCCGTCGTGATGGCTCACTCTTTTCCGTTTCTTTCTGCTAGCTTTTTTTGATTTTCATGCCTAACCTCCAGGTCAGCCCTTCTTTTTCTACGACTGCCTTCTAGCTCAGCCCCTACTCCCTCGTTTCTTTTTCATTTATCTTCTTCTGCCACAGCCTCCTCGATTTCTCTTTTTTTCTTTGACAGGTCACCTGGCGTCCTTTTTATTTTCTTATTTTTAAAGGCCAATTTTTTTATTTTATTTTATTTAAAAATAATACCTACAAAATAAAATTAATAAAAAATTGATAAATAATATTATACTCTAAATTTATTTAATGATTATTATTTTAGCTTAAATGATAACAGTTGTATAATTATTATTATTTAAGCATAAAATCATAATTATTCATCTATATTAATTAAATAAAATACTAAAAAATTAAGATTATAAGAGTATAAAACATGTCAAAATATGAACTTATCAGTAGCCTACATACCTTATTGTGCCATACCCCCTTCACGTTATCCTTTTCACATCTTCATTTTCTTGTGAGCCAAGAGTGCACCCCTCTCTTTTTCTCTCTTTGTCGGTCATTCCTAGCAGTGTTAATGCCCTCTTGTTAAGCTTTTAATTAGAAATTTCCTCCTCCATTCACCACCCTAACCCATCTTCTTCCTCCTCTCATTGGTTCATCTTCCTTTTTTTGCCAAACCTACATTTTTGAACATTTATCTCATTGCAAGCCTTCCTGTGTGTCCATTCATTCATGCAACCACCACCATTTGCCCTACCTATTCACACAACAACACACACCCTATGCTAAAACCTCATGCAACAATCGCCCAACCAACGTCCATTCTTCATGCATGTCACCTGCACTTGCATTTGTTCTGCAGACAACCTAGCTACACTCAAAGTCCACACTTCATGTAGACACTCCCTCAATTAGACCATGCTCTCATGCAATTCCCTTCAACCTATAACACCTTGGTTTTCCCTACTCACCCTTCCTTTCCTCCCTTACTTATACTTTTCTAATCTTCATTAGTTTTTCCTAACCCCTTTGTTATCTTGTTAGATAATCGAGGTTTGGGAATAAGGTGTCTAGGAGTAATTCTTTACTAAAAGCCTAGTGTAGCTATATAAGGATGCACAACTCTAGATTATGGCTTTTTGTTGATATGTGTCTCTTTTGTACACTCTTATGTTGGCATGTTTTGTTGCTAAAAATCATGTTTAGGTTTTGAGCTTATATTCATGTATTATGTCATGATTTCATGATTATATATGTTTTTAGGATATTTATGTGGAATATGTCATTTAATCTCAATTTAAGCCATGTTCTTAAATTCCTATCATGATGGTATAATTTATTATTTTCAACAAGTATGACTTTTAGGTATTTTATTGCTAGAATTAGCCTTAGGAGTATTATGGTCATTACTAAAATGCCCCAAAAATATTTATTTTAAGAAATATAATTAAATAAGGATTTATTAGGGAATTAATTTAATTAATTATTTTATTTTGAATAGGAAGGATTTATTTAGGGAAAATTATTAAAGAATTTATAAATATTTTTATAAAGAAAAAATTGGGTTTTTTGCTAATTAAAAAGGAATTTAGGAAAAGTCTTTTAAAAACCCTAAATTAGCCTAAAAAGGAAATTTAATATTATTTTATTTAAATTTTTTTATTCTAAATACCCAAAATATTCTAATTAACTTATTTAACCCAAATCAATTAAATTTTCCTTTTTCCTTTTTCCTTTTTCCTTTTTCTTTTTCTTCCTCCTTTTTCTTTCTTTTCTTTCTTTTCTTTTTTTTTCTTTTTTTTTTCTTTTTTTTCTTTTTCTTCTCTCGTCGATTGGGCCTGCAACGCGTCCCAATCCTTCTTTTTTTCCTTTCTTCTCCCGCGGCTCAGCGCCGCTCCTTCCTTTTCTTTCTTCAACAGTTGAGACGCTGTGTTTTGTGCTTTCTTTCTCTAGGACGCCGCATCTCATTTAAGAACTTATAACCGTTGCCAGCTAGCCGGTTCTTCTCATTTTTCTTTTCTTTTACCCGGCTGCCAGTTCACCCCTTCCTTCTTTCTCCTTCAGCGTCCACCGTTGACTTGCACCTTTAAGCCCCGAAAATGGCGCCACCAGCCACACTTGACTTGGCCGACCGTTTCTCCCCTCTTTATCTTCCCCTTGACTCGCAGATCAACTTGGTATATTCAATTTTCCTCATCTCTCGCTCGATTTCTCCCTTTTCCTTTGCGAAGGTTCGACCCGACCAAAAATTGTGCTGGCAGATTAACACTGCCGGGCCCCCAAACCCTACATAAAATACCCTCCTGTCGACCCCTAAAACCCTACCATTCCTTCTAAACTCTATAAATACCCTTGGTTTGTGTGATTTCAAGATTTCTTCTCCCCGAAACCCTAAGAGATAACCTGTGCACCACCGTGATTTTAGACAAGTCGTTCGCCACCATTAGCCAACTTTGTCGCTACCTCTTCCTACCAAAATCTTCCCTACACCGCCCTCTAGCTAACTGAGCTTCCCATCTCCCTCGATTGTTCTCGCACGAGCCACCACATCCGTGCGAAATCCCTTGCCCATCAAACTAAAATTTTAACCCCCACAACCCTCGAGCCACCATCCGCCACCACATTCACCACTTCTACTGCCTTCTACACCACCCAAAAGCTTCTACTAATTCTCCTCCACCTAGCCATAACCTTCTTTTCTCTTTTCTCCTTCTCCTACCCTCTTTTTCTTCACCTTTCCCATTCGGCCGCCACCTATGCCGCCATGCGTCGCCACCCCTTGTCGCGCCACCACCCTCACTTTACTCCTCTCAATCTAGGCTACCACCAGCACCTCAGCCTCCACCCTCATTCTCCACCCTTTCTTCTCAAACCTCAAAATTTTCCCTTTTAGCCCTCTTTTCCGGCCAACGCCGCCGCCGCCGGTGCCACCCATCTCCGCCAACTCAAGGTGAAACCTTAGACCCTCTCAGCCCTTCTTTTCTATTTATTTAAATTTATTCTATTTTTATTCAAAATTTTAATGGTTATTCGATTATAATTATTATTATTATCATCATCATTATTATTATTATTGGATGTAATATTAATGAGAAATTTTCTTGGCGGGGTCGAGAGTAGTATTGAGTCAATTAGATTGTTGGTTTCAAATTTTAGGTATTAATTGAATTATTATAATTTTTATTATCATCATTATTATTATTATTATTATTATTATTATTAGTAGTAGTAGTAGTAGTAGTAGTATTAGTATTATTATTTTTTTATTATTGTAATTATTTAAGGAGGGTCGAGACCTTAATTTTTAATTAGGATTCGCACCCTTGTATTTTTATTACTATTATTACTATTATTATTATTATATTTATTATTTTTAATATTATAAGTAATATATGTTATTGATATTATTATTACTATTATTGAACGGTACTTTCATTATGTGGAGGTAGGGTCGAAAACCCCACCTTGTAATTTTAGGATTATATTATTATTATTATTATTTCTATTAATATTATTATTATTACTAATATTTTATTATTATTAATATGATTATTATTATTATTATTATCTTTACTAACATTATTTTGGTGAAGGGTAGAAACCCTTATATCACTATTTGTTTTAAATTATATTAGTATTATTATTAGTATTTTTAGTAGTATTTTGTATAGTTAATTCTAGTATAGTATTATTTTAATGAAAAACCAAGTCTTAGGATAAGTTAGTAAATAATAGTATTTTTAGGAGGGAACCTAATTCTAGTATTTTTCCCATAATAGGCGAGCCTAGTCAAAGTCTTCAAGTGGTATAGGAGTGTGCTCCAAGACCGGCGACATTTTTAGGTAAGGGTGTATCTAAGGCCATTGTGTGTAATGTGATTTACATGTTTTACTTGCCATGTGACATGCAATATAATATGATCTAAGTGTATTTTTATATCTATTGTATTTGTAATATGAAGTGGAGTTGAGGTATGTTCTTATGATATTTTATGGCATGCATATGACATGTATAACTTGTGCTTTTAATGTGAATTGATGCAACCCATAAGACATGGATATAGGTCGTGGTTGCATGGTGGTATTAATGTTTTATGGTGGTATTAATGGTTGCATGGTGATATTAGGGTTGCATGGTTGTATTAGGGTTTGCATGGCGGTATTAATGGTTGCATGGTTGTATTAGGATTTGCATGGGGGTATTAGGGCTGGCATGGTGGTATTAATGGTCGAATGGTGGAGCTAGGGTTTTGCATGGGAGCTAGGGTTTTGCATGGGTGTTAGGATACGTCATGATTAACTATGGTGGGGTGGTTAACTAGGGTTGGAGTGGTTAACCTGAGTTGAAGAACAAGCATGGTAGGAGTCTGACTTGCATGTCTTGGTATGGGTTTTCTGAAGAAGATACTTAAAACATTAATTATGTAAAGTAGAAGATGTTAAGCCGGGCCCAGACTGATCCATTGGCATAATAGTAGCCAGGGACTACGGTATCCTGGAGACCGATCCACCGGCGTATAATAGTGGTAGGGTATGTTACCCTTGTGACCGATTCACCAGCTAAAATAGTGGGGGATCCCGATCTCAATAAAATAGACCTAACAGTTGTTAAGATATGAGAAGACACTAATGACTTACAGTGGAACATCGTGCGAGAAAAGGGGTCAGACCAATCCATCGACATATAATAGTGGTAGGGCATGTACCCTAAGTGACCGATCCTCCGGCTATAATAGTGGCTAGGAGCCAAAGTGCCCTGGAGACCGATCCACCGGCAAAAATAGTGGGGTTCCTGTACTCGTATGGACTTGATAAAGAGCATGGTGTGAAAATAAATTCAATAAAGGTTTGATGAAGTAAATAATCTTATATGTATTGAATCATGGTATTTCACCTGAGCATTTATTTTATCTTGTGCTATTATGATTGAATTCTATGCTCCTTTATTAGAATGTATTGGTTGTATGAATTTTGTATGTTGGCCTTAGTGCACGGTTAACTTACTCAGTACGTAGTGTACTGATTACCCTTTTCATGGGTGCTGCTCATTCCCAAGAGCAGAAGGGCCGCCTGACGTGTTGCAGGTAGGAGACCCTTATTTTGATGCTATTGATGTCTATGGGACATCAGATGGGGCTGAGTGATTGTGGGCTGGATCGGGTCCTGGAGTGGCGTGGCCGTTTTCCATTGGAGATTATTATTCGTGTTATCTTTTAATTATGTTTGAGCCTACAGAAGCAATTTTATTATTGTTGTTATTTTTATTATCTGAAAAACAATAGCTAGTATTTCAAATTATGTAAAGACTTATACGTACTATGATCTCCGTATTCATGAAGTTGGACTATTTAATAATGTTATGTGTAGTTTTTCTTAGCCTTAGCACTTGATACTGGAATGGTAGGAGTGAACCGGTCTGGTACTAAGTGTAGTGGTAGCATCCCCAGATTTTACGGTTTTTAATTTATAAGTCTTATTTTTTAAAAAAAGATGTGTAAAATTTTGGGGGTGTTACAATTACATTGCGTTTTTAGTGGATATTAAGGTTTTCATTGTGCTCATTAGGGGTTTGCTTAAATTTTAATATATTATGTGATAGAGTTTGGTTGAGTATGAGTTACGAGGCAAACTTTACAAGTTTCGAGGTGTGTAGGTAATGTAAGAGAAAAATGGTTAATTTGGGTAATTTTGGAATTTTGGTGCTGCATAGGCTTTAGTTGATATGATAAAGGAGTTATATGGAATGTTTTGGTCGATTAGGTTCACACAAGTATTGTGTGAAAATGACTTAATATGGACTTAGAAACCTTAGATGTATAATCGGTATTTTATGTGTGAAATGTTGAATTTTAATCCTAATTTTTTTTGTTATGGTATTTATTATGATAGATTTAGGGGTTTATTTAAATTTGGTGAGTTGGTTATGGTGTTTATAAGATGTATTATTAATGGAGTTATGAGTTAATTGTGAATTAGGGTTTCACAAAGGCATCATGGTCTTCCCACTTGTTTATTATCTCCTGCTGTGGATCGATACTAATTCGGAAAAAATAAGATCTAATTATAATCAATTAGAACACATAAGAATTGAGAAGAAAAGAACACTCAAGAATACAGATTGGGGAAACAAATGATGTTATTGATGTGAAGTAATTGTGATTACAAAGAATCAAAGAAATTCTCACATAAATCACTCAATATATCAAGGAATTACAAGAGAACTCAATAGGAGAAGAAGACGACGTTCGCTCTTCGATTAGGGTTCTAATCGTATGGTATTTATACTATACAAAACTGTCATTAACGAAAACCGAGGCGGAGAGAAAAAACCAAAAAACACATACCGTGTTAATAAACACGGTACCCCCGTGTTTATTTTCTATATCTTGGCTTCTCATGGAAACAGAACACATTTTCCTGATGAAAAAACATGGATCGTGTTTCACAAACACGCCCCCCCCCGTGTTTCTTTCCAACTTCGACAATCTTTAGTATTTTAGACACAACTTCTTCATCTGACCTCCGATCGAGCTAATTTTTGATGTGTTGGAAAGATAACAGAAAGATATGAAACTTTCATGTTTAGTACATTTCCAAATTCTAATTTATTCAAGGTAAAATATTCACATATTTCCAAAATAGCTCACAGTTCTACTCCAAATTCCTCCAAAACACTTCACACACCAATCCAAGATATTCTACACACCAAATACGAGTCACAAGCTCACAGTTCTCCACCTTGATGACGTATTTAAAGTAGCTAGCACCAGGAACACAAAAGACCATCTGTAAAAACCCCTGGGCCCCAAAAGGCCCTCATGGTACACAAACACCAACCAAGTTCTAGCAATGCTCGAACTTGCTCACCTTCAATGGCTTCGTTAGCATATCCGCTGGATTCTCAGCAGTAGCCACCTTCTCCAATACAACCTTGCCTGCAGTAATAGTACCTCAGATGAAGTGGTACCTGATATCAATGTGCTTCATCCGACGATGGAAATAATTTTGATTCTTTGCCAAACAGATAGCACTCTGACTATCGCTACGAACAATGGGAGCACCATAACCAAATTCAAGCTCACGAACGAAACCACCAAGCCACGAAGCTTCTTGAAAAGCCTCAGTCATAGCCATATACTCAGCCTCAGTAGTGGACAATGCAGTCACATCTTGTAAAGATGACCTCCAGCTAATTGCCGAACCACCAAGATAAAACACGTAACCTCCAGTAGATCTCTTATTATCAAGATCTCCACCATAATCAGAGTCAACAAACCCTGTCAATGCATCAGTCCACCTTCCATACTCCAAACAAGATGATGCAGTACCCTTCAAGTACCTCAGAATCCACTTCACCACTTGCCAGTGAACCTTCCCAGGATTCGCCATATATCTACTCACAACACTCACAGCTTGACCAATATCTGGCCTGGTACAAACCATAGTGTACATCATGCATCCCACAGCATTAGAGTAGGGAACTGTGGCCATAAACTCCTCCTCATATTTAGATTTGGGGCAATCTAAAGCTGACAATCTGAAGTGAGTAGCCAAGGGAGTACTAACCGGCTTGGCATCAATCATATGAAACCTCTCCAACACCTTGTTCACATATTGCTCTTATGACAAGTAAAGACGCTTCTGTCTGCGGTCTCGAATAATCTCTATGCCAAGGATCTTCTTTGCAGCTCCCATATCCTTCATCTCAAACTCAGTCTTTAGCATTGTTTTCACCTTGTTAACTTCAGACAAATCTTTTGCTGCAACAAGCATGTCCTCGACATACAACAAAAGATACACCAGAGAACCATCACCAACCTGCTTCAAGTATACACATCCATCGTAATCACTCCTGGAGAACCCATGCTCAATCATAAACTGATCAAACCTCTTGTACCATTGTCTAGGCGACTGCTTCAGACCATATAGTGACTTCTTCAATAAGCACACATGATTATGCTTGCCTTCAACAACAAAGCCATCTGGTTGGCACATATAGATCTCCTCCTCAAGCTCACCATGCAGAAAATCTGTTTTAACATCCAATTGCTCTAACTCCATATCCTGCATAGCCACAAGCGCAAGCAAAGTACGAATAGAAGTATGCCTCGGTCCCTCAACACCTGAAATTCCCTGTTTGAACTTGTACACCCACTTGCAGTCAACTATTTTCTTCTTCCTGGGTGCCTTCACAAGTTCCCATGTCTAATTCTTCTATAGATATTGTATCTCCTCCTCCATAGGAGCATACCACTGAGCAGAATCAGCACTAACAATGGCATCTGAGTATGACACTGGCTCATGTACATCAACTACAGTCTCAGCACTAGCCAAAGCTTAACCTGCTAACTCCTCAAAGTCATACCTCACAGGAGGCTTCACAACCCTCCGTGGTCTACCGGGAGCAACGCCCCTTTGCTCTACATGCTGCCTGGATACACCAACTTCAGGAATAGTGGGTCTCATACTAGAAGAGTCTGAATGATCCAAATCAACCTCTACCTCCACCTTATCCGTAACAACATGCAGATTCTTCTACTCCATCTCTTCAAACAATCTATCAGAAGAAGACTCAGACTTTTGGAGGAATACGGACTCATTGAAGGTAACATCCCTTCTTGTCAAAAACTTGGATGCAGCTGGATCCCATAATATGTACCCCTTCACATCGGAAGTATAGCCAAGAAAGATGCACTTCTTGGCTCTAGGCTGGAGCTTCCCATCATTCACATAAGCATAGGCAGGACATCCAAAAATATGCAAATCAGAATAATCAGCTGGTTTGCCAGACCATACCTCCTCAGGTGTCTTCAAATTAATGGAATGATTGGGTGACCTGTTCACCAGGAATGTCGCCATGTGAACTGCCTCAGCCCAAAACTCCTTGCCTAATCCAGCTTGTGACAACATACATCGAGCCTTCTATAATAGGGTTCTATTCATCCTCTCAACAACCCCATTATGCTGCGGTCTTCCAACACAAGTGCGATGCCTAGCAATACCATGGTCCTCACAGTACTTAGTGAAACTATGCTCCACAAACTTTAAGGGCCATTATCTATCTTGAGACACTTCACTTGTCTCCCAGTCTACTTCTCTAATAAAGTCTTCCAACGCTTGAAAACTTCAAAGACGTCATTATTATTTTTAATAAAATAAGTCCATACCTTCCTAGAGAAGTCATCAATAAATGTCGATAGGTATCGCGAACCACCCTTGGAAACCACCCTTGCAGGACCCCACAAATCAGAGTGAACGTAATCCAGAGGCCCCTTTGTACTATGTGTAGCCTTTGAAAAACTAACCCGCTCCTGCTTGCCAAACGCACAGTGCTCATAGAAATCCATAGTACTTGTACTCTTCCTATCCAACAACCCTCTCTTGGAGAGTTCAGTCAAGCCTTTAACACTCATGTGTCCAAGTCGCATATGCCAAAGTCTAGTAACATTTTAGTTAGACATACTCAATGACGTTATCGGAACTGCTCCCTCAACAGTGGAACCAACAAGCTCATACAATGTCCCGATCCTCTTGCCTTTTATTGCAACAAGAGCCCCTCTAGTAATCCTCATCGTACCATCCTCGATTACACAACGATATCCATTACAATCTTAAGAACTCAATGAAATCAAGTTCTTGGTCATCTCAGGGACATGTCGAACATTAGACAGTGTTCTGACCACACCATCATGCATCTTCACCTTCACTGTCCCAATTCCAGCAAATTTGCATGCAGCATCATTACCCATTAGAACTACTCCACCTCGAGTCGTCTCGTAAGTCTGTAACTAGTTCCTGTTGGTACAAATATGGTAAGAGCATCCAGAGTCCAAGATCCACCTGTCCATAATCTTGGTCTGACTATCAGTGACAATCAACACACTACCATCACTATCATATTGAGCTATAGCAGCATCATCCTTTGTGCCAGATGATTCACCAGGTTTATCTCCAGATATCCTATTAGGACAAAACTTCTTGATATGACCCTTCTTGTGACATCCATAGCACATGACATTCTTGGATCTATTATTCTTCGACTTCGACCCATACTTCTTCTTCTTATCACCAGAACCCCGTTCCTGAGTTCTACCCCTAGCTACAAGTCCCTCACTATGTGAATCACTAGAACCACCTCCAGTCAACTGATTCTCAATCAGTTCCCGTTGTAGCAAGGCAGTCTTGACATCATCAAGAACCAACTCATCATCCTTTCCATATAGTATGGTCTCACGAAAATGTTTATAATCAACAGGCAAAGAACACAACAATGTAATAGCAAGATCTTCATCCTCCAATTTAACATCTATATTCCTCAAATACATAATTATAGAGTTAAATTCATCAAGATGAGATTTTAGGAATTGTCCTTTACCTAATTTTAACTCATGCAACTTGCTCTTCAATAACAGACGATTCGTCACTGACTTCGTCATATATAGAGACTCCAGCTTGAGCCATAGGGATGATGTCGTTGTTTCTTTAGCCACCTCACGCTAGACCTCATCAGATAAACACATCTATATGGTGGAAAGGGCCTTTTGATCTATCTCCTCAAATTTCTCATCTATCATCAAATTGGGCTTCTTTGATATCCCGAGTAACGCCTTCTCCAATCCATTCTAAATCAGGATCGCCTTCATCTTCAACTTCCATAAGCCGAAGTTCACAGACCGATCAAACTTCTCTATCTCAAATCTTGTATACATCCCGAATACGAACCCAACGCTCTGATACCAATTTGTTGTGGATCGATACTAATTCGAAAAAAATAAGATCTAATTAGAATCAATTAGAACACACAATAATTGAGAAGAGAAGAACACTCAAGAATACAGATTGGGCAAACAGATGATCTTATTGATGTGAAGTAATTGTGATTACAAAGAATCAAAGAAATTCTCACATCTCCTACTATGCTTATTGTTTCCTTATGCCTTATGATTACTTCACGAGAGTATAGCATGTTTGATTTGAATAAAGATAATACAATTCTATGTTTTTTTATATAATAACAATTGTTGGTATAAATTCAATGATAAGTGATAAAAAATGATAAGTAATGTCCTATGTGATAAGATAATGATAATATCAGTGGAAGTACTATGATTTTGAGTAATTTAAGTGATGATTTGTTGTGCTAGGTTTTGATTTATGAACTAATAATACATTAATATTTAAGTTGAAAAACCAAATGAGTCAAAAGTAAAGTGAATCCTAGTTTTGTAAATGTTTCAATTATAATGGTCTAGTCATAATGGAACCAGATGACCCTAATCTACTCTATACCACATTGATCCATCGGCTTATAAGGGTATGTGCACTTAAGGTTTAGTAGCTTACTAGTGGGCCAAGTGTGTGTTTTACCCTAAATGTGAGAGTATCAATAATATTGTCTATCTTTTTTCCATTTGCGAGGGGAAAAAGAGAGTAAATATTATAGGTGGCTCCCCGATATTAATGTAATTAAGTAAATAAAACGGTATGATCAACTAAGTACGATTTTTAATTATGAATTTTTTGAGATCATCTCATATCATGAGTAATATGTGCATGTTTACTAAAGCTCTCTTCATGTAACCCTATGTGTTGTATGCATTTTTCTATTGATGTGTATTTTTTCCTTACTTAATACAAAATTATTGATAATCATTTTTATGGGTGCTAATCATTCCCATAAATATATGTTTTCTTGTTTCGTAGCAAGAATCTGGTGATGCTCTTGTTTTGCTTATCCATGATGATTGATTTTATGGGTTAATACTCTAGTATAGTTACCCAGATCTTTGTCTCTCTCTCTCTCAAATTCTCGTCCTCTTTTCTTTTTCTTTTTCTTTTTCCTTATCTCTATCTCTTATCCTCTATTTTGTAACATTTTATTGTCGTGAGATTAATTACTTCTCACACATGATCTCTGGGCACATGTTACTTTTAATCTTGCATCCAACATATATTAGGTAAGGGAGTACGTTTTCTATATTAGATATGATGTAACTGAAATATTTCAAAACCCTAATTTAAGGAATTATGGCAAAATAAAGATTTATTAGGGAAACTAATTAAATGAATTATTTTATTTAAAATAAGAGGAAGTAATTAAGGCAAAATCAAGAGGAAAATAATAAATAACTTAATTAGGAAAAATTAGGGTGTTTTGCTAATTAATATAAAATTAAGGAAAAACCTTTCAAATATCCTAAATTAATCTAAAAAGAAAATTTAATTATTATTTTATTAAAATATTATTATTTTAAATATTCAAAAATACCAAAATATTCTAAATACCCCAACCCACTTATTTTTCCTTTTTTCCCTTTCCCCCTTTCCCCTTTTCCCTTCTTTTCCTTTTTTTTTCTTTCATTCCCCTCATTTCTCCTTTCCTTCCTCCCCGGTCTCGGCAGCCCTCCCTCACGACCCAGACTTCTTCCTCCCCTGTGTGGCCCAAGGCTTGTTCCCTCTTTCCTTTCCCTCGCGACCCGCCCGGTCCACCCTCCTCTTTCTTTCTTTCTTTTTCCCCTGGGTCCGCTGGTCAACTTCTTTCCCCTTCCTTCTTCCCCCACTCCTTCCCCGTGCAGGTATGCAGCCTCTACAACACCGCATGCCGGCCTGCCACCTCCCCTCTCTCCTCTAAAGTTCCCTCTCCCTTCTCAACCCAATCAACTCCCCTCTCTCTCCTCACACGTGCCCCTCTCCCCCTTCCTTTCTCTCTTCCCAACCAGCCATGACTTGCATTTGCGCAGGCCTGCACCGGTCGTGTGCCATTGGTCGGTGACCTCCCACGCATGCCACCCTCTTCCTCTCTTCCCCCTCTGTCATTTCCCCCCTTTAATGGCCTTTTAATACCCATCAACCGCCCCCCATTCATTTTTCCCCTTGCCTAGAATCCCCCTTCCTTTGTGCACCGCCACCTGTTCAGACTACTGCCCCGTCGCCACTGCCTAGCACCGCTGCCTGAACCACCTCCCACACCACTCCCTGTACCACCCTCTACCGAACTACACCACCCAATGGCCTCGATTCTTCCTACATGAGCCACCTTGACTGTGTAAAGTTGGTTATTTGACCAACCTCTTCTCACCCATAGCCACCCTTCGTGCCACCGTTCGTGCCACAACCACCACTCCCCCTACCCCCCAAAACCACCGGAAAAACCTCATCTACCTCCCCCTACCTCCCTTTCCTTATCCCTTCCTCCCTCTCCACCAACTTCGGCCACCGCACCCACCACCCCCTGTGCCACCCCTTTGGCTGCGCGACCACCCCCATTCCAGCCCTCTCAACCTAGGGCATCCACCATCACCTCAATCCCCCTCTTCTATCCTAACCAATCACCTTTCCACCTCCTCTTCTCCCTTCGTCGTTGCTGTGCACCGCTGTCGGTGCCGCTTGGTCACCACCACCCCTAGGTGGTACCCTAACCCCCCTCAACCCTTAAAACCCTATTTATGCAAATGTTATTTCTTTTATTTGTATTAATATTATTATTATTCTTAATATTAATAATAAATAATAATAATATTATTATTATTATTATTATCATCATCATCATCATCATCATCATCATCATCATCATCATCATCATCATCATTATTATTATTGTTATGTTGTCATTATTATTATTCTTATCATCATTATTGTTAAATATAACTTTGGAGTATTAATACTATTATTATTATGGTTGAAACCTTTTATTATTATTATTATTATTATCACTATTATCATTATTATTATTATTATCATTATCATTATCACTATTATCATCATCATCATCATCATTATTATTATTATTAATGCTAACTTTGGCATATTATCACTGTTATTATTATTATTGTAAATATTTGAACCCTTATATTATTATTATTAGTAGTAGTAGTATTCTTAACAATATTATCATTATTGTTATCATTACTATTACTATTATTTTTATTACTATCACTATTATTAACCTTGACCTTATTATCACTAAGGTTACTATTATCATGATTATTAGGACCCTTACTAGCATTATTCTTAAGATTAAAACTATTATTATTAGTAGTAGTAGTAGTATTGCTGCAACTATTATTATTATTACTAGTAATATTAAAGATATTATCTTTAATAATATAAATATTGCTATAAATACTTTAACATGAACCTATGTACCTCCTAAGACCTATTTTGACTAGTAATAACATGGTTATCTACCTTAAGAATAATAACCCTACTTTTACTTATAAAACTACTATTAATAATAGTAACCCCAATATTAGGCCAAGATAAGGATAAGGTAGGAAATAATGGTAATTTTGGTAAGAGGGAAGTTAACCCTTGGTTTTTCCCTCTTATAGGTGAATCAAGTCAAAACCCTAAGGAGGCATAGGAGAGTACTCCAAGACCGGTGTCGTGTTAGGTAAGGATGTAGCTGAGACCAACTATGTGTGTGTTATATGCCTTGTATGTCATGTGCTATGTTATGTTGTGTACTTTATGATTATTATGACTGCTTACGTGTAGCGTAGCTTGGAGTTGAGGTATGCTTATATGACTTTCTTATGGCATGTGTATAATGATATGTATGTTGTACTTATGATGTTATATGATGTGACCCTTTAGGACATGCATGCTAGGATGTTAATAATATGATTTGGGTTGAAAGGATGAAAAAGAAAAAAGGGGAAGTGAGTTGACAAAAGGGATGTGAGATTAACCTAATTATTACATGATCCATGAGGGGGCAAATAAAGGAGAATATGGACAAAATAAAAGAGTGGGGTGAACTTTGCATGGGATGGAATGAGTCGCATGGGAATTTCTAGGGTTTGCATGGGATGGAAGGATTTGCATGGGAATTTCCAAGGTTTGCATGGGATGGAAGGAGTTACATGGGAATTTCTAGAGTTTGCATGTGATG
This sequence comes from Tamarix chinensis, assembly GCA_030549775.1. NCBI lineage: Eukaryota > Viridiplantae > Streptophyta > Magnoliopsida > Caryophyllales > Tamaricaceae > Tamarix > Tamarix chinensis. The sequence continues at coordinate 99,129,674 of CM060178.1, read as the reverse complement.
GAAGGAGTTTGTATGGGAATTTCTAGGGTTTGCATGGGATGGATGGAGTCTGCATATGGATGATCTTTACGTGAAAAAAGTTATCTTGGAGTGTAAGTAAGGTAAGGGAAGAGTTGTTGGGGGTAATTGAAGTTCTTGTGGGAAAAATAGTACGTGAATTGGTATAAAGGTGCATAGGAGACCTGGCTAGAGTTTGGGGAGGAAGGCCCTAATTGGAGGAGGTTATGAAAATAAAAATAATTGAGGGTGAGCGGAATATGGGATAAAAGTGGAAAAATATCATATGTAGGGTGAGTATGGGTGTCATGGAAAAGAAATGATAGCAAGCGAGGAATGGAGAGGTGACATATGGGAAAGAAAGGTGCTAGGGTTTGGAGTGGCCAATTAGGGTTTCATGGTCACATGTGTATTTGGGGAGTAAAGTGAAATGATTGGAGTTGAATCTAAGTGAGATGGCGTGTTTGGTGATAAAGGAACTTTGGTTGTGTTAGTCAGAAGAAGGATGGGCCACATAGGTCCAATTAGGGTTTTAGGGGAAAATCCTAGAGGATGATAGTGAAGGGAATTTGATGGCATAAGGTGGTGGGCCTTGACCCACACACTTAGGATTTGGGCTTCTAGTGTGAGTAAGTGGAAGAAGGAAAGGATTTCGGGGTGTGTTAGGAGGTGTAGAAGTTTTAAGATATGGGACGAGTCCTCTTAGGAGAATAATAGTAGACGGATTGTGACATGCATGTCCAAGGTGAAAGTATATCGAATAAGACACGAATAAGATACTAACCATTTAAAGAGGAAGATTGTTGAGCCGAGACCAGACCGGTCCACCGGCGAATAATAGTGGTCAGGAGCATTCTGCCCTGTATGTTTCCAGTCTACCGGCTATAATAGTGGGGGATTCCATGCTCAAAAAACCAAACATAATTGTGATAAGACATGGGAACTACACTAAGTATTTATAGTGAAACACCATGAGAGTCAGGGCCAGATTGGTCCACCGGCGAATAATAGTGGCTAGAAGAACGTTGCCCTGGAGACCGATCCATCGGCAATAATAGTTGTCAGGAGTGTTTTGCCCTATATGTTCTGGTCCATCAACTATAATAGTGGGGTTCCCATACTCGCATGGATTGATAATAAGCATGTTGTGAAATGAGTATTGATCAAAGATCTAAAGAATCTGTTTATCCAGACTATAGCTCGACCTTCATTATTTGTATTGTTTGTATGTTGTCTATATGATTATACATGTGTTATATTCCCTTGTGTGTTTGGCCTTAGATTCATGGTTACCTTACTTGGTACGTAACATACTGACCACTCGTTTTATGGGTGCTACTCATTCCCACGAGTAAAGGGCCCTTCTGAATTGGTGCAGGTAGGATATGTCATCTTCGATACTTTCGAGACATTGGGCGGGGATGAGAGTAGAGCCTGACTTGGCCTGGGGGCCAAGAGTGACTTGGCCTGATTTCCTTTTACTGTTCGTTTTCCTTGTACCAGTTTATTTAAATTATGTTTTATCATACTGTAACTCTTATCCCTTTTGAGAACTTTAATTATGCACTCTTGGATTGTAAACTCTTGTACGCATACTCTGATTTCCGTATTATGAACATTTCAGTTCGTCTATGAGATCTTGTTTTAAGTTTGATTCATGTTTGTCGGTAATTTTTCTTGAGCCTTGTGGTTAGTACGAGACTAGAGAGGGGTCGAGCTTATACTGATCATGACGGTAATATTTTCGAAATTCATATTTTTTTTTCTTTGCTTTTGCTGTATCTTTTAAATAAAACAAAATTTTTTAGTAGTAAATTTTGGGGGTGTTATAGTAACACTATAAGGTTTTTGTTTTTGGTTTCCATAAAACCATTTAAAAATTAAATTAGTTCATGAAAATGAGAGTGTTACATTTGAAACATTGGTAGATAGTAGTTAGGAATGTTGTTTTTCAACAAGATGTATGTGTTTTCTTTTTACAATTACATTTTATTCAAGGGTACCATTATAAGAAGTACAATGGATAAAACCATCAGATGTAATAAAAAATGTGAAAGCTCATATATTCCTCTGCCAAATCACAACAAAGGCACTCAATTATAATAGAGTTTTTAGTATATAAGAACCCAAAAATTACTAAAAAAATGGGATATTCATAATGATGTTTCATAACATAAACCCAACAATAACATATATAATCATAAATAAGTGAAACATAATATCGTGACCCCCATTTTTGTGGTTATTGGAGAAGGTCCCCGTATAATAAAATGAACATGATCAAAGGGAGCAAGGGATACAAAACACTTCTAGAAAAAGGTAGGGTTGAAAATGTTACCAGTTTTCAAATACTATAATTAAAAATATCACGAGTTATTATTTTTTCTTAATGCTTTAGTGGACACTAAAAGCTGAAAAAGATAAGCTAGGATATGCCCTAAGTGAGAGTGCCACAAATAAAATTTTGAGAATGAATGACTCAGGCAAAATGATGACAAATACATACTCAATGCTGATATTGTTGGTACTTTAAGTTGATTTAAAGCATGTAACTCCGCTTATGCTTGTCCTAATTAGCTTATGAGATCATGGGTCCTACACATGACAAGTGGAATATGATACACTAAGTATACACACACACACACAATTAACTCACAAAAACAAGGTAAGTATGAGACTAGGGATGTAATAAACATATGGAAGAGACAAACAACATGTAATAATAGATCCAACAGCTACTAATGGCATAAGAGTGTCATCCATAATCACAACTAAAATTGAACAAAATAGGGTAATAGGTGACATGTGATGAGAGACACTAGATCCCAAGACCTACACAGTAGAAGAAGTACTTTTAGTACTAGAAGTTGACATAGCTATATAAGAGGAATCAGACATGGCATGTGGTTGTGAAGAAAGAAACTTTTGAAATTGCTCAAACTTATATAGATCTATCTATGAGGAAACCACTATATTATCAAAATGACATGGATGATTACTAAATTTCTAGGGGGAATATATGTGATGCCATTGGTGGTAGCGTGGTTGTTGCTTAAATAAATTATAATGTCATTGTGGCCGTGAAGAATTAACCTTTCTTAGCAGTAACAACGACTGAGCCTTTTGGTGAACTTTTTTTCTTACACAACAAAATTAATCACAAGATACCTTTGAATTCAATCTATTCTAACTATTTGTAGTGCAAACTAAACAAAATATCCAAACATACAATCACTAATAACAAATGAAATCAAATTATGATTTCAAAATAAAAAATCAAACAAATGAATCAAATAAGAATCTAATAACTGTAGAAAATTATAATCATAAAATCAAATGTATCAATCGTAAACCAACAAAGGTGAGCAAAGAACGCACCAAGAAAAAAAATTAAATCTATGAAAGATGTATTATGAAATCAAAATTAATAAGAACCATGGAATAGGGGTTCTGACAACATTTTGATGAAAAATATGCCAACTAATGGGCCTTATTTGTAACACCCTGAGTCAACACAACCATGTGGGGGCTACCTTAGATCGCTTTCGGATTGATCGGATGTCTCCACAAATGAACACGAGTCCTTTTAGTGCTCTTTGTCCTCACTCACGCACTTCCCGAGAAATTTTCAGAAAATTTCTGAAACTTCCCAGGAGGGTCACCCATCCTAAAATTGCTCCACAGCCAACACGCTTAACTTTAGAGTTCTTAGGATGGAATCACCAAAAGGATGGTATACCATGTTGATATAAGTAGCCGATTCAATCCTTATAACACTCCGCACAATTTGGGGTATTACATTCACCCCCACTCAAAGAACGCAACCTCCTCGTTGTGCCTCAATCAATGACCGTCTCAATACAGTTCATCCTAAGAATCGTCCCGCTAGGTGGCTGACTGGTTCATCCAAGTTCAGCTCACGGTCGCAGTTTCACTCTGATACCATTTTGGGTAACACCCCGAGTCGACACGACCACATGGGGGCTACCTTAGAGCGCTTTCAGATTGATCGGCTGGCCCCACAAATCAACATGAGTCCTTTCGGTGTGCTTTGTCCTCACTCACGCACTTTCCGATAAATTTTCAAAAAATTTCTAAAACTTCCCAGGAGAGTCACCCATCCTAAAATTGCTGCACGGCCAACACCCTTAACTGTGGAGTTCTTAGGATGGAATCATCAAAATGATGGTATACCATGTTGATATAAGTAGCCGATTCAATCCTTATAACACTCCGCACAATTTGGGGTATTACATTATCATTTGTATATTTCTAATTCACAGGTTTCAAATATATACAAATACAACTAGTTTTAAAAACTTTTGAAAATGTAAGAAGTTATGCCAACAAAATAAATAATCAACAAAGAAATAATACGATGCCTAAATTAGTATGATTAGTTTTAATTCGCATCATGACCTCACGAGTCTAATATATTGTGTATGGCAATGAATAAACAAAATTTTAAGTTGATCAATGATTTAATATTTCAAAAGAAGTTTTAATTGATAAATAATTTGTTTATTAATTTGTAAGCCTTTTTTATAAAAAAAATAATCAAAAAATTTTATAAATTTTAAGCTTCCAAATAATTTTAAACTTTAACTATTTCTAGCAAACATAACCATAACATAATTACACACCAAGTTATAGAATGGTGTGCGGTCAAGTCAATGAACAAAAACAATGACATTAAAGGAGTTATTCCCACTATCTTTTAATAGATGTAACAACACATTTTGATAATAAACTTTGATTATTAGTAGTTTTCAATGTATATAGATACAAATAATAAAAAAGTAATGTTATGAAACTATTTTTTGATACAAATGTAATAATTATATTTTTATATTATAGATAAAGTTTTTCATTGAAATATGTGGTTAATGTATCAGCAATATATCTAAGTGTATCTAACAATATATGTAATACCCTATCCTAAAATCCTTCAAAATGTATTTAAAATTTATGTTGGTATAAAAGAAATTAGTTTTGGTTTTTAAAAGGGCTTAAAATTTTAATAAAAAATATAATTTATAGGTTTACCGGTTGACTGGTTGCCCAAACTGATCGACCAGTGGACTAAAAAATTTACACTTTTATTCGACGATAAACTAATCAACTAGTTTGCCCAAACCCATTAATTGGTTATCTTACAACTTCAAATTCTTTTCTAATTTTGTCTTCGAAACTCTTTCCAATGTTTATGAAAACTTCTAATTAGAATATATTTTTGATAATAAGCATATTTTGGTGCTTTGGGATTATTTGTATACTATTTGGATCATTCTATGATTCTTATTAAGCTAAAAATTCATTTAAAGTACTTTTTAAGGTATTTATCACCTTCTCTCGCTCCCCCTCATTTTTCTCTCCCTTTTGGCAACCATGGCTACGTGTAGATCTTTCTGAGTCTCCTTTGACTTTCCATCCATCTGCTTTTACTTTATATCCCTCACTCTCATCATTCACCCTCCTACACTTTAGTCCCCAAGCTCAACCAAAGTCATCTTGTATGCTGCCCCAGCTCTCCCCTTCACTCAAATTCTGATTTTATTTCAACTCTTTGTTTTTGAAATTGCTCATTCTTTCCATTTCCTTTGTGAAAAAAATCCCAAGTGTCGGGCATTTCCTCACTTTTATTCTTCTCCTCTTCTGATAAAAAACAAATGCTTAACTCTTATTTTTCCCTTTGGTTGAATCAATTTCCTATTCATCTCTCCCTAATATTAGCCTTAGCTCTCTCTTGTTTTTGCTTTTAAACAAGGAGGGATTAAGGTGTAGAGAAATGTTGAAGATCTTGACCTTTTCCCTCTATTAAAATACATTATTGAGAAAGGTTGAGTTATTATATTCCTTTTTTTATTTTAATTTTTTAATTGAGCTTTGTAAAATAGTTTTAATTGTTTTGACTCTTGATTCTCTTAGGAAATCAATTTCTTGGTCAGACCATCAGTTTAGGAGTAATTTAGTGGTAGAAGACTTTCTAGGAGTTAATACATCCTTATCTCTAATATGATTAATGAATTGTGTTGCTTATTGTGGTTTTCATATTATTTATATGTTTTGTGATGAATATGTGTTATTTTGAGTTCTTGAATTTAATCATGTGTTAAAATTGGTATTTTTGATGTTTTGAATATTTTGGATATCAAGTGTGAATTGGTGAATTTAAGCATGATTATGTTGAGTATCAATTTTTACCCTTTATCTATGTAATTTCACCTACAGAGTAGCATGGTAGGATTAATTTGAGAAAGATTGATGACTTTAATTATGTGTGTTTCATGCATTTGTGCATAATTTTTCCCAAACCAGTCGACCACTTTGCTATACCAAGCAACTTGTTATGTAAACAATCATCTGGTTTGGCAGCCACATTCGGCTAGTGGTGAGAACAATCAATTGGTTTGATGAACCAATTGATTGCTTCCTTTATGACCAGAGTGGTTTTGGTCTCGGCTAAAACACATTAACTAGTTTGGCCAACTCCATCGGTTAATTTTATGAACAATCGATCGGTTGGACCAACCAGTCGACTGGTTTCATAGTGTGTTCTTTTTGTCTCAAGTCTGGTGCAACCAAACCAGTCAACTGGTCCTATAGATCAATTGACTAGTTTCACCGAAGTTCACCATCTTCTATCTATTACTTATGAATCTTTCTTTGAGGCTTTTATTTAAATCTTTTCATTAAATTGTGACATTTTAGTAATGATTTTTACCATGCTTGATGAGAATTAGAGGAAATAAAAATGATGAATATTGTGATGTGTCTTGATTGCTTTGTGTGGTTAAGTTTGGTGTCTCCTATAAACACCCAATTGGTGGCTTATATGCCTTGTGCTATGTTTTTTCTTATTGCTTGGAAACACCAAATTAGTTATTAATGGAATTAAATTGTGATTTATGATATCACTTAAATATGGAATTAAGATTTTGTTCGAATATTTTTCTCTGAATCTTAGGGGAGATAACAGATAGTTAGTGGATGGATTGCCCTATGTTTTTATCTTTTCACTTAGTATCTATTTCATTCTCTGCTAGGTTGTGGTCATTAGGGGGTATACACGACTTGAAACACCCCAAAATTTATTACTAAAAATTTTCATTTTAAGTAGAACCATATAATCAAATATTTGGGTGTTACCATTGTAATTGACATAAGTCTAGTTTATCCCACCATCCTTACGTCAATCACAAGGCAAAAAGATTAGAAAAATTAAAACATGATTAGAAAGAGATGAGACAACTTTTATACATCAAATAAGTGCTTGGAGATTAACTCTGATTATAATATCAAAATATAACTAAAAAGGGATCTCATAGAACTAAGAGTCCAAAAAGATATCCGGGTAAAACTATCAACCGGATAACATGACTCTACGCCTAACCCTGATATAAATGAATCACTCCTCCACATAGATAGCATCAAAAGCTGCGAAGTCATCGATATGGTCCTCATTGACCTGCACATAAACATTTGGGTCATCTACTCATTGGATTGAGCAGCACTGATGCACTGTCGTATGTACAATAAATTTAATAAATAAATTCTAATTTTCAAATACGTAGTATATGGTAACAAGGTGTCGAACCCACAAGGAATGATGTTTTAATCACTAATTTTGCAATTGATGTTATAATCCCGTTTATAATATTTCATTAATTCTAATACTAAATCTAAATATACTAAGTTTTAATCACTATTTGATGAATAGGGGATGAATGAATTGATGATGGAATCAGAATATCAAATACTCAAAGAAGAAGAATGATTCTATACGATTTAATGTTGACCTTTGGAAATTCATAATAATACATTCATTTGCTTTCTCTCAACCTTAATAAATTGAATAAGCTCTCAATTTATTTCCTAACCATTTAATAACCTAGGTTACGAACACTAGATTCAATTAATGGTAGAATTATGAATGGAAAGCAGTCAACTACAATCATAACCACATAAGCTCGGATTATGCAATTGTACGAATTAATGGATAAGATTAACGATTAATCTTCTTGCTACTTTAGACAAATTAATTACAATTACGGGTTAATTGCATTTTCTTAGCAAATATCAAGTTCTAAACTAAATAGGTGATCAATCTAATTAGTTTAAATTCTTAATATATGATACGAAATCATTCAATTTGATCTGTTAATTCAATTAAATTTCCTCTAGAATCAAACATTCAAAATATGATATTGTATTTGAAACATAATTTCATCCTCAAATCATCCTACACTATTTTATTTACTCTAACATCTACATATTTAGAAACCACACTATTACATATAATGATTGAAAATTAATGCCAGAAACACATCCACAATATCCAATAGTAATATAATAAAACAACAATAGAACAAACAAAAGTGTAATTACAGATAATTTACTTGTATTAAACCAAAATGGAGAGACTGCAATGTATAAAGGAATAGAGAGGACTTATCAATTGAAGTGCAGATTGTCAATTGTTCACTAGAATTCAAGAAGATAAAAGAAGTTGGAATTGTGCATTACATGTATATTCTAACGGGAATAGAGGAAGAGAATACCTTCAAAAATGTTTCGACATCTCAAAGACTTCTTTTTGAACCCTGTTTTGATAGAGAATATATCAGAAACAGGTCGCGCAGATAGTTACAATTTTTTTAAGGGAAACACGGGACCTCCGTGTTTTCCTCCAACTTCTCTACTGACCGCTGGATTTTAAATCAATACCTAAGATTTTTAACACGTCCCATGTTTAAGAAACAAGGGGGTACTGTGTTTTTGGGTCTTCCATTATTCTCCCTTTGCAATTTCAGCATAACTTCTCTTGGTGTATTTGCTTTATTTCCAACTTTGCTCCCCTTGATTTAGTGTTTCTTGATGTGTTCTTTACTTGATTTCTTCTTTTCATTGATTTCTCCTTGAATTTCTTCAATTTTTTCTTTCCAGCAAAATCTATTCAAAAGAGGAAAACTCGACGAAAAGATTAAATCTTATAAAATTAATGAAGGATAAATGACATTTTTATGTATGAAAATAATCTATAAATCCCATTTATCAAGCACCCATAAAACGGATGATCAGTATGCTACGTACTGAGTAAGATAATGGTACAATCAAGTAGGATTACACATAATACAAGAATTCTCATAATCAAATCATACATGCACAAATAGAAGAAATTCAGATAACTATTGATTCCAAGTCTTTCATTAGATATGCCATATTCCAATCTTTTATTCGCGTTGAGCTTAGCGACCCCATCATTCTTAAATCGGTGGAACGGTCTAAAACACCTCTCGGGGACAAGACACCTGAGCCACTATTATTATTCGGTGGAACGGAGCCGTATAAACACCTCGGCCCAACTCAAGCGATCTTTCACTTTACATAATTAATATCTTATTAAGATTTGATTGTATATTATCATGCCAAACTCAAGACATACAATTAAACAGATAAGTACGACCATGTAATTATCCTCAAAATACCATAATACCATCAGGTTAATCAAGACAATCGTATACTCCCAAAGCTTTATAAAACCCAAAGCATATACATTTCCACTTACTATCCGAAGTACATATCCTTAGTTTCCTATATATATATTTTGTAACCAATATTATACCAAAACATGTACTTACATAATTTCATTACTCACAAGAGCATCATCTCGTAGCATTTCCATAATTAAACTATTCAATACAATATTCAACACAAAAGTATACATTAGAATTACAAGGAAAATACGTGGAGCACATAAAACTCTAGCTATGACATGTATCCTTACTTTCCTATAGGTATTTTGTATCCAATATTATACCAAAATACGAACTTGTATAATGTCATTACTCTCAAGAATATCATATCATAGTATTTCCATACTTGAATTATTCAATATAACATACTCAACACAAAAGCATATACAAAGATACAATTATCACATAAATCCCTAGCTATGACATGTATCCTTATCGACAACGACACCGGGCTCTATGCACGTAAATCCTATACCTCCTCCAAGATCACCAAAAAAATCACCTATGAAATAAGGTAAAATATGATTAGGATCTGAGGTTAAAAATCAAGAGGGAGATTATGGTAGAGAAGGGTAAAAATTGAATTTAACGAAGTTGAATGGAACTTGAATTGAATGGAAGTGTAGAAATAAGTGTGGAGTTACGGTTAAATTTTGGTGGTGTTTGGAGAAGAGTTGGGGTGAAAATAGGGTTGCACGACCAAGAAAGAAGTTGTACTGGCAGGCGGTGTAGAAGTTACACAACTGTGCATATAACAGGTCGAGAGAAAAGAAAACACATGACCAGGCGGTGTAGAATTTGCACAACAGTGTAGAATCAAGCCGAGATTAAAAATGTTGCACAATCAGACAGTGCAAGGATTGCACAAATGTGTAGCAGCGTATCTCAGTGTTTGCACAGCCGTACAATAGGCCATACATAGGTCGTGCACTTCGAAATTCTGCAACGATCGAGGGAAAAGAGAAGGAAAAAGAGGCAGTGGTCGGCGGCAATAGCCGGTATCGGTAAGGGAGAAGGTTAGGGCAACCTTGGTGGTCGGTCCACCGGCCTAAGGGCGCCTAGTGGTGGCTTGGGTGGTGCTTGGTGGTGGATGGGGTGGTGCGGAAGTTGAAAATATGGATGATGGAGGAAGAAAAAGGCAAAAGGAGAAGGAAGAAGAGGAGAAGGTCGGGAAGTTGATGGGGGATAATAAAACAGAGAGTTGGGGGTTATTTATACTAGTAGATGGCATGCTAAGGAGAAGAAAAATGCAGAGAAGGAGATGGCAATGATGATGATGGTCCTACTAAGAAGAAGAAGGAGGAAGAAAGAAAAAGACAGTGGTGGAGATGGTGATGGCTGGGATTGATGGGAGTCAGGCAGATGCACGAGGGGGTAATGATGGAGAAGGAAGCGTGCAAGGGAGGAGAAGGCAGGGAGAAGAAGAAAGAAGAAAGGTGGTAGTGATGCAGGGTTGCCAAAAAAAATAGGGTGGTTGTAGGTGGTGGTGGTGTGCACAGGGGAAGAAAAGAAGAAGAAGAAGAAGGAAGGCATGAGGGATGGCAGGGCTGGCAGGTGATGGTGATGGGCATGTGGGAGGCAAGTGGATGGTGGTGGTGCAGAAGTTGCAAAGCTTCTCACGCCAATCTTTCGGCACAGAGAAGAAGAGAAAATAAAAGAAAAGAAAAAGGAAGAGAAGAGAAGAAAGGAAGAAAAGAAAAGGAGAAAGAAAATGAAAAAGAGGGAAGGTTAGGGAATTAGGATTAGATTAGGAATGTTGGGATTAACCAAATAATTTAGATTAGCAGAAATTTTAGCGGTTTCAGTTTTCGGTTTATGAATTTCAGTTTAATCAAATCAAGGTTTTAGTTTTCGATTTAAGTTTCAGGATTAAGAAATCCGGTTAAGGCTAACAATAATGTTTCTTGAGATTAGAGTCAAATTAGAGCTAATGATGCTGGATTAGGTTAGGAAATTTTTTTAACTATTACATATACCTTTAACGGTAGGATAATACGGTGGCTAGGCAGCATGACATCAATGTCCATTTACTATGGGTGAGTTATCCTAATATAATCCTTAGTACTTTATATGTCCATCACTTAGGCGGGTGTGGTATCCCAATTTAAGTAGCCCTTGTGGTAGATGCACTTAAGGTGTGGTGGGTGAGGTATCCTAGTACAAATCTCCTCAATGTTTTTTGGCCACATGTGGTGGGTGTAGTATCCCAAATATGTTAGCCCCTCATGATATGTGCACTTAATGTCCGGTGGGTGTGGTATCCCTTGAAAAAAGCCCATTTGATGTATCCTGACCTCGTGTGGTGGGTGTGTTATCTTATTATATATGTTATGTCACCATGGCTTTTGTTCATAGTGGAAAACTAGGTATGGTCGAACCAATTATCTTATTAACTATAAAGTATTTAGTCACTAAACGAAGATTCATAATATGTTTTATATTATGTGAATATAATATATGAACCGTATTATTACTCCTTTATGATTTTTATGTAATCATGCTTAATTATATGATAATCATGATCTTTGACGTGATCTTATAAGTCTGTTTTATACCATATGATCTCAATGTGCAACATGAACCCTTACTATATTATAATTAGTTTGTTTTATAAGTACTTTACCGTAATGATGCCATATTTGTGTGGTCACCATAATGAATTAATGATATAGCTTTTGGTCTGGTGAGTAGAGGATATTTGTATGGATATGATTCTCAACTATAATATGTTAAGGATGATATTGTGGGTCAATAGTTGGTCATTGCTTGGGGGATCAAGATTTTATATTATGCTTAGTTACGAGTTAGGTTAACCGATTTAGATTATTTTTTCTAATTGTGTGTTGGATGTGTTTTGTTCCTTTTGACTACTTAAACTATTAGCTTTGGTTTCTATATATGGATTTTATAATCTCTCTTCTATCTATATTATTATTCCCATCCCTGATATTATTATTGTTGTACTAGTAGAGATTGTATCATTTTATTCATCATCCTTTTTACCTTACATAAAAAATGAGTTAGGTGATGATCACACATCTCCCATAGTTGATGTGGTTGTGTCATCCTCCGAAATTATTTTCATAAGTGTCCACATTATCTTTAAAATGAATTTTTCAAGTAAAAAAAATTAGAGATGTTACATTATACACCTAGGAAAAACTTTAGATGATTATTTTAGTTTTTTAAGTTGTAATACCAACTGCATTTCTACTTGGTGATTATTTCAATTGTTCATGTGATTATCTCACCCACATGTATTTTTTTTCTTGGCTATTTTCCCCGTAATCTTTACACAAAGCAAGGTGAATAAAATGAATAAATCACTTAATTTTTAATTTTAATCATTATATGAAATATACTTTTGAAAATCACCCTAAAGGGGTTGAATAGATTTTTATAGAGTAAAAATGATAGACTAAAAATTAACACGCAATATAGAGTGGTTCAATAGTGAATTACTCTTTACATTCACTACCAAAAGATTCCCCCTTTTGGATTTTGAAATAGTGATGTATTTTTATTGATGAACACTCTTATCTTGGTTTTTGAGTCTTACTATATCAATGACCCTCTAAGAGATTATTTAAAAATTGACCTATTTATCTTCTCTATACTCTCCACAAGAATCTCTCAAAAATGATAGGCAAAAACTCACTACCCCTTTTAAATGAATTTTGTGAGGAGGTTGTAATTAAAGATAATTCTCACAAAAAATATAAGATATGAACGTGTAGAACTTTGGATGAGATATAATCTAGCTATATGTGATTAGAAATATTACAATTTGGGAACATTTTTAGCTAAGAGATATGAATAAAGCATACTTTTTGGTAAAATCTCATAATTATGAAAGTTTGGAATTTTTGATTGAGCAATTAAATGATTTACAAGCAAGAAATTAATTGCACAATCAATGTTGTTGAAAAGTAATTGTAATAAATATAGAGGGGCCTTATTTATAAGGATTACCCTTGTCGTATAGGCACTAGATACAAAATTCTAAAAAATTGGTATCCCCTAACGGGCAGAATATCAACATTTAATGCTCACCAATCAATTAGTCTGGCCAAACCAATCGATCAGTTGTATGGCTAGTCGATTAGCGGTTCAAACCAGTCGATTGTTTATGTTTAGACAATAAGTGGAAAGTTAGCATTGTGCAAACCAGTCGAAGAACTTATTCAAACTAATCATTCGGTTTATTCAAACCAGTTGATCGGTTATGCCTAGTGCACAATTGGTCTTAAGAACATATGTGAACAATGATATGGTATGGCAAGAACAATTAATGCGTTCATTTTACCAGTTGATTAGCTTGCCCAAATTGGTTGATCGGTTATGAACTAGTCGATACCAATCGACGGGTTTGGCAAAATTGGCCAACGGATTTCTGTAGGAATAAAAACCATGAATTGGTCAAACCAATCGATCGATTTTCCCAAATCAGTCAATTGGTTTGGTGAAGCCAATCGATGTATTTAAACAAAGATGAACCAGTTTCTTCAAGAGTAAAACCCATGAACTGTTTGGTTAAACCAATCGATCGGTTGGGCGAAACTAGCTGATGTGTTTAAATAGAGATGAATGGGTCTCTGAAAGAGTGAAACCTATGGACTAGCTGGTTAAACTAGTTGATCGATTTCTCGAAACCAGTCAATGAGTTTAAATAGAGACGAAGGTGTTTCTATATTAATGAAGCTCATGGACTTGTTGGCCAAATTAGTTGATTGGTTTTCAAACCAATCAATCTATTCGGTATAACCAATCAATTGGTTTGCTATATCAGTCGATCCGTCCGAGTTCAACTCATTTCATGTCTTTGATTAAATTGAACTAGTCGATCAATTTGGGAACCAGTCTATAGGTTCCTATTGTAACCAACCATTTAGTTTTGAAAACACTTTTAAGAGTTTATGAAATGAATTCAAGTTGAGTATTTTTCAACATAATGTTTTAAAAGAGTTTTAATTGAAATATGAACTTTACTCGACTTAACTCTTTACAAGAACCTAAGACTTTAAGAAGTATTATCCTTAACCATTAAGTCTTGGTTATCTTCCATGTGTTGTTTTCTTGTACTTAGAAACTTGATTGCTCTTTTACATTTTCACATTTGGAGAATGCTTTAAGTGAATGCGTTTTAGATTTCTTTGTAAGTCAATTATTGCACATGCACACTTAAGCAAACATATCAGTTATTAAGATCTGTTTGTAATCATCAAAACAAGTATAATGATATTATTTGACCTTTGAGGTCAATAACTTCAAACTTAGGTTCAAAAAGTTATATATATATATATTTTGCATATGTAATTTGATTTTTGCATTTGAATAAGATCTGAACAACTAAAGATATTGAAATAGTTCCACCGGTGATTAATTTCTTTTTATTTTAAAAAAATTATAGGAATGATGGGTTGTAAATCCAAAAAGTATTTTCCCAAACTTATACCATGATATCTTTTTTAGGTATAAAAATAAAGATATTTGATAGATTAAATATTTGTTCTTACCCTTTTTTTTTTATTAGAACTCAATATAGTATTAACATAGGAGATTTAATATTGTTGATAAAATTAGAATGGTTCTAAAATCTCATTTTATAATTATAAAATACATAGAATTCATAGGTGATTATCTTGTCTGCCAAAGGAATTATCTCACTTATTTAAGTGATTATATCATTGATGAAATGAGATCGATACTAAAATTTTCATTTAAAATTACAAAACACATAAAATTTATAGATAATTATCTTACTTGCTCAAGTGATTATCTCATTGATAAAATTATATTGGCGCTATAATCTTAGTTTAGAAATACAACATATGTAGAATTTATAGATGATTATTTTATCCACTTAAGTTATTATCTCACCCACACAAGAAATTATGTATTTAGTTTATTAGACTTTTGGGTTACTATATCTTTGTTAAAAACTATTTTTTCATCAATGATATATCTTTGTTGAGATTATTATGTAATCATCTTGGTAAGAAAATGTGATTATGTTATGAGTGTATCACGGTCATTATCTTCTCACATACCGATAATTATATATTTTGTGCCTTCGTATTCCAAGCTGTTATAAACGATTCATTTATTATTATTAAAGGAAACCTTCGTCGGATATCGTCATATCGCTACCTGACTGTATGATGCGGCAGTCGTGCACCGTAATCAACTCGTGACTTGGGCACGGGGAGTGGGGGAGATCTAGGGACTGGCGAGCGTGAGATCAGAAAACTCAGCTCATAGAAGACTCCTCAAAGACCGGCAACAGAAATCAAAAAAATGCGCGGTACACTAAAATCTCCACCTCACATTTCCATCGTCAGACCGTACATCCAAGATCCGTCTACATTTACTTTCAACTCTTTTTTTCTCAGAAAAAATAGCATTTTTTTTGGTTATGTTGCCCTGATTTACGATGCTATTTGTTATCTGGACAGGTGGTAATAATAAGAAGAAATCCGCAGCACGAACTAGTACTAATAGCTTAGCTACTGATGCTAGCAATTTATGGTTGGCTCAGAATGGGAGTAAGAGATGGGGAGAATTGTTCTTTCTTCTCTACACTCCGTTTTGGCTTACTCTATGTCTCGGAATTGTCGTTCCATTCAAACTATATGAGGTTCGTTTTCTTATTGGTCCGATCTATTGTCCATTTTTTTTTAATCCGGAAATTAACTAAGTTAGGTCAAATGAAACTATGGGTTTATGGGATTGACTGATTGTTTGATACAGATAATTCATGAAATTTGATGAATTTGATATTCGATTTCAGTTTGATTGTTGATAAGTTGAGAGCGATTTGACTTTGAATGTTACAAAGGTCTGCATTTGGATTGCTGCAAGCAGCTGATACATTTTATCACTACTGCTATTTGTTAATTAAGAATCAGTGATTGTTACATGGATTATATTTTGTTGCTGAATGAAGTATAGAATGCTGCTTTAGCCATGCTTTGTAAATAATATTTCTGAAGTTAATGCTATAATTAACTTGAACTTATTAGATTTAAGAATAATTGAGTTGTTTTTTCAACAATGTTTTTTAGTATATTATATGGGGTTGATATGTTCAGTCTGTCTTGATGAATTTTTCGTTGAAATTCCTTGAAAAGTCGCATGCTTCGAGTTTAGTTCTTTGGAGAAAAAAAATTATAATAAGTGTGACTAGGGTGAGTATTTTGTAATCTGGGTTTTGTCTTTTTTACCCTATTATTGATTTACGCTTATATGTTTGCAAGGCTTAAAGTTACATTGATTTTTGGTATTTGACTGAAGTGCATTTTGTTTGTAATCATGGTCATGAACAGAAATTCAATGAGCTTGAGTATTTGCTCTTGGCGTTGATTTCGGCAGTCCCTTCTTTTCTGATACCTATGATATTGATTGGGAAGGTATTTTTTACCCCCTTTTTCCAGAATTTCTTCTACCTGAATTGCAATCCTTGTTGATTGATTTACTTTATTCTAGAAAGCTCATGCTGGGAGAAAACTTTGTTTGCTAATATCAGTAATGAATGTCAACTTGATTTATTCTAAAGTTTATAGTCGTTGCTTCCCATGATGGAAGAAAACTCGAATTGTTTACTAATACACACTTTCTCGAATCAATTTACTTTGGCTGACCTAGTATCCCCTGTTTTGCAAATTTTTGAATTTGTATTCTGCAGGCTGATGAGGGCAAGCCTTGGAAGGATCGTTATTGGGTAAAGGTTGGTTCTATTTTATTATCATTATTTTTTTTTACTATACTCCTATCGTTCGTGTTAGGGGAAATTCCATGGCCAAAGGTTTTGGTATTTGGGGATATAATCCATGTATGTTATGCTTCAAACACTTGTTACATGTGTCCTTTTAGAGTGAATTTTCGATGTCTTGCTATATATCTTGATGGAAAGCAGGATCATTCCTAGGGTGACAAAATGTTATTATTAGTTTTGTGTGGTGATTTTGGTCTTATCTGAAGTTTTTCCAGTAGAGAAATAACAATATATCTTGGTGGTATGTTCAACTAAATTTTTGTCACTACCATTAATTGTGTGCACATGTGTCAGTATGTGGATGTGTCATTTTTCCTTTGTTAACTAAGTGTTTCAATACTATTTCCTGATGTTATGTGTTTCGAGTGTATATAATCATATATTGAACCAAATACCAAAATGATCCATTTATGTTTATCAAATACTAAAATAGCCATTTCAACTAAAAACTAACCAAAATTGCCCTCTGTTAGTTCTAAAGTAACGACGTTTGTTGTTTAAAGTAAACGCTCCTAATCATTAGGCATGTTTCAATAAAATCCTTATAAACACGCCTAATGGATAAGTGTGTTCCAAATTTTCATTTGAAACACTCCAAATGACTAGGCGTGTTTCTATAGAATTTTTAATCTGTACACCATACCCTATCATTTGAATACTTTGCCCAAACACTTTTACACCATGCCTCATCATTTTTACACCATACCCCATTATTTTTACACTATATCCCATAATTTGTACACCATACCCCATCATTTAAATACCATACCCATTATTTGAACACCATGAGCCATCATTTGAACACTTTAACCCATTTATACACCATGTCCCATCATTTAAACATCATGCCCCCATCATTTCTACACCACACCCCATTATTTGAATACTATACACCATCATTTCATCATCATGCTCCATTATTTCTATACCATGCCCCATCATTTCTACAACATGTCCCATTATTTCTAAATTGTACCTCATCATTTCTGCACCATGCCTCGTTATTTGCACATTATGCCCTATCATTTGAACACCATACCCCATCATTTCTACATCAGACCTTATTATTTGAACACCTTACATCATTTCTATACCATGTCTTATCATTTGAACATCATAATCCATCATTTCTAAACCATATCCCATTATTTAGACACTATGCTCCATAATTTCTACACCATGCCCCATCATTTATACGCCATGCTCTATTCTTTCTACACCATGCCCCATCATTTATACATCATATTCCATCATTTCTAAACAATACTCCATCATTACAAATGATGGGGCATATATAAATTATGGGGAATGGTGTAGAAATGATTGGACATGATTTAGAAATGATGGGGGTATGGTGTATAGATGATGAAGTATGGTTTAGAAATGATGGGACATGGTGTAGAAGTAATGGGATATGGTGTACAATGATGGAGTGTGATTTAGAAATGATGGGTATCATGTATAAGTGATGGGTCATGGTGTAGAAATGATGGAACATAGTGTACAAATGATGTGGCATTGTATAGAAATGATGGGTGGGGTATAAAAATGATGGGGTGTATAAATAATAGGGGGTATGATTTAGAAATGATGGGTATGGTCTATAAATGGTGTGTAGTTTTGAAATGATGGAACGTGATTTAGAAATGTTGAGTTATTGTGTTCAAATGATAGGGCATGGTTTATAAATGTTGGGGTATGGTATATAAAGAATGGGATATAGTGCGGAAATGATGGGATATGGTGTACAAATTAAGAATTTAAAATCCTATAGAAACATGCCTAATCATTTTGCATGTTTCACATTGGAACATGCTTGTCCATTAGGTGTGTTTATGGAGGTTTTATTAAAACAAGCCTAATAATTATGAGTGTTTACTCTGAATAACAAACACCGTTACTTTAGGACTAACGGGTGAGCTATTTTGGTTAGTTTTTAGTTGGAAGTGCTATTTTAGTATTTAATAAATATAAATAGACCATTTTGGTATTTGGTTATCATATATTTGGATATGGGAGGTTTTCTTAAGGGAAAATGTAAAAGTCAGTGTTCTTACTCTTCTTAGCCAAAAGATGAAATTTATATTTTGGTTCTAGCATATCAAAATTTGGCCAACATTGCTTTTGTGTCAATACTCAAGAGATGTGTATGATGGTCCATAATGTGATTTAAATAATTGAGGAAGCTTTGCACTTTGCAATGTCATTAGAAGCTTTGCACCTAACCCCTTGCTATTTTGGGGTCCAAACACTTGGTGTAACTCAAAACTATCGTCTTAATAAAGGATTGGGGATGTTAAGTTTCACAAGGCTTAGCAATGAACGTTCCCACCCCTTCATGAAGTAGCATGGGGATCTCAGTGACTTTAAAGTGAACCTTTGTATATAAGATGAAATATATGCTAGATTGAGTTAGATTTTTTCTCTTAGGATAAACAAGCAAGTAATAGATCAAATCTAATAAAGCATTGTCTTTTCTCTTCTTACAGGCTAGTATATGGATAATCCTTTTTAGCTATGTTGGTAATTACTTTTGGACTCATTACTTCTTCACAGTACTGGGAGCTTCATACACATTTCCATCATGGAGGATGAATGATGTAAGCCAGACTTGCCATGTACATTATTTAAGATTACGACTACTAACCATGCCATTATATATTATTTATTAACAAATGGCCAAGTGCTTACTTCTCACTTGCTTATATTTGAATCTTGTAGGTGCCACATACAACCTTTCTGCTAACACATGTTTGCTTTCTTTTCTACCATGTTGCTTCAAACATGACTCTTCGAAGATTGCGTCATTCTACTTCTCACCTTCCAGAGAAACTTAGGTGGCTTATGGAAGGTGCTTGGATATTAGCTCTTTCATATTTTATCGCGTATCTGGAGACAATAGCTATTTCTAACGTAAGTGACTCTTTTCTCATCCTCGAGATTGTTATCGTGTAGTTGCAGTTACTAGTTCACTAATGCATGACCACTGCTTTTTGTTTGGTTGGCAATGGTATATGCAGTTTCCTTATTATGACTTTGTGGATCGTGATGCTATGTACAAAGTTGGGTCCTTGTTTTACGCTATTTACTTCATTGTTAGCTTCCCAATGTTTTTGAGGTGAGTGTATTCTAGTGTAGGCAACTACAACACAAGCTTTGTTGCTAAATGCTTCGAATTAGTATTTCTAAAACTTCAAATATTCTCATAGCTATTATTGATGTCATTATGGTTTTTGACAGAATTGATGAAAAACCTGGGGACACATGGGACTTGCCAAGAGTGGCAGTTGATGCTCTGGGCGCAGCAATGCTTGTCACAATTATACTTGATTTGTGGCGCATATTTTTGGGGCCTATCATTCCAGATCGTGAGGGAAAGAAGTGTCTTCAAGCTGGACTGCCGTGGATTCAAGAGCTTTCTGAACATATTACTTATTAACATTTGTCTGTTGTAGACAAAATGGATGAATTTATGTTGTGCTTTCCAATTGCAGAGTAAAATAAATCTGCACGTTGTATGTGTTTCTTGTTAGCTTGATAAGGAATTTTGTTGCCCAAAAGTGATTTTGTTGCAAGTTTTTTCATGATGCTTGGGAGTGGACCATTTTGTAAGATTTTGGTTAGACCGCTACTTTTTACTGTAGAAGATGGTTTTATTCTCAATTGAATTATCAATGTATTATTAAGGCTTGCTTTGGGATTTGACTTGAATCTCTTTTGAGAAAAAATGTAACTTTATTTTTTAAATAAATTAACAAAGCCAACATCAATGATTAATAACAACTTTCTTAGACCATACATAAATGTAAATTGGATCTACCTTCCTAAAATGAGGATAAAAATACAAAATAGGACAAAAATGATAATTCTTTAAAAATTATAAATGTTGATTAATTTTAGGTATATTAATATTTTATAGCATCTTATAAGTTATAACATCCAATTGGTAGATAAATAATGTTATTCAAGTATATAAATAGTCATTTATTTTGTTAGAATAAGAAGCTTGATATATTAATATATGTATATCATCTATTAACACTGTTGTATGTCCGGCTTACATTATAAAAAGGGCAAGGCCGAAAACAAATTCCTAAGAATTAAAAGATCACATTCCAACTTTAGTTTTATACATGATTCCTCCATTGTGGCTTTGTTTCATCTTCTCCAACCTAAGATTTTGTTTCATCATCTTTGTGCCTCCCCTCCCATCTCTCTTTGGTGTTAGGTAATGTAATGGTTGAATATCACAAATGAGAAGCAACAAATGGCATCTAACATATGGTCGGTGAGTGATAAGTGGATTGCAGATAACAATGAAGTATCAACAATAGCAATTGTAGAGGGGAACCCTTAATTGAGCTTTTCTTTATAGTATTGTGTGATATTTCTTATCTATTTTGATGCTTCAAGCATCATTTTTGATTCAGATATAGCCATTACCATACTTTGTTGATTATAACTTGCTACTAACTAGCATCCGTTAGTATTTAATAGTAGAAGTATATAATTGTTTTTGAAATACTCACGGTATATAAACTATATAACATTAAATTCTTGACTAATGACAATATCCTATTATCCATGAAAAATAATTTGAGTTGGTTCACCGTACATACTTAATATAAGCGTATTTGACATGCGTATCAACTACAATATGAATTACTTTTAGCTAATTTTTTTTAATATTAGAGTTGGCTCTAAGTATATTAAAAATAGATCGAGGTTTAGGAGCTCTAAAATTAGGGACCCTAAATTTATATAAATATACATATATCATTGGAAAAAAACAAAGAGCAAATAAATAACTAATGAGAGTTGTTAAGACAGTAGTGTCGATTTAATAGTACGAAGGTGATAAGTAGGATTTCCATTATTGATAATTTTAGGTAATAATATTACAATAAAAAACTCCCCTCTCTCTTTCTTTTGACCTAGCTGGGCACCTGTTCTTCAATTGTTCATACTCAGAGAACGACATCTGTAAGGCCCTCAGTGAAGCCAAAGCCATCGCTATCAATCCTAAGCACACAACGAGTGCCCCTGCTTTCCCAGTGTTTCAATTCCCTTGAGGTCGAAGGTTCCAGAGGAGTTCGACGATGAAGTTTTGTCTGGCCAATTGGTCAAAATCCCCTCTGTTCTCCCATCTGTCAATGTATAGTTGATCGATCCATCAATAAACAAGCCTATTGGGACAACGATTGTGGGTGAAATTAAAAACCATACAGATGTTGATTCAAACCCTAAAGTGCCTGCCCCATCTTGACGTGATATTGTTCTTGAAAACAAAATTCCTACTATGGGCGGTGTTTTGAACTATGTCCCTCCCGCGATCTCTAGAGACAAGTGGAGAGTCAAAATGAATAAGCCACATATTGATGTTAATGTGGATAAGTGGCAGGGATTGTTAGTAGGATATGTTATTGGCTTGCGTCAGTCTATAACCCAAGTACTTGCGTTCGTGAAATCCTAGTGGAAGGACATAGCTATGCCCAGTGTGTTTATGCATGACGAAGCCTTTATGATCTTCAAGTTTCAAAATCTGTAGGATTCGGATAAGATTGAGTCGTGTATGTGCACGACATTCATGAACCGATCCCTTATCCTTGAGCATTGGGATTGAAAGCTTAAGTTTGTTCGGGAAAAAATAATTCAATTTTTACTACTTTGGATAAAATTTCCAAAATTGCCTCCGGAGTGCAAGGACCTGGATTCCTTGAGTTGCATAACAAGTGCCATTGGCAAACCTTTGCACATAGATGGAATTACGCTCTCCGAAGACAGTCTCAGTTGCACACATTCTTGTTGAGGTAGATGTCACAAAGTATTGAACTTGAAGACCCGGATGAAGAAGTGATGGATCATAATATACCATACAAATGGAGACCGGCCTATTGCCTTTGACCGTGATATGGTCGGGCACTCAAAGAAGACATGTCCCAAAAGGCACCTACTCGGAACATACCCCCATGAAGCAGGTCTGGATAAAAATTGGGCGACATTCATCCCTGACTAGCATTAGAGCATTGTAGAAACATAACGGGGTAGAGGCACACTTTGAAAACCAATCTTGCAGGGCCCTTGACCATAATGCTTAGGATATAGGGTCTATACTACAATATCAAGGATTGAACACATTTAATGCATTCCAAACCTTAATGATAGCCGATGAAATTGGACTGGATCTGCCAGAATGTCAGGATGAAAATCATCACCCTAACTCCCTTTCTCAATGATGATAGTAGCAGTGAGGTTTGAATAAACCTCATAAACAAAAGGATGTAAAGAGATGGGTATATGATAATAAAGTTTCTTTACTAGGTCTTTTAGAGACCCAAGTGAAGGAACTCAATGCCACTTTGGGGCTATCTAAATAATTATAATCATCATAGTAAGAGTTAAATCTAGTGTCTTTGGGATACTAATAAGTGGCACATTGATGTTGTTGATTCTTGTGATGCTTCAAGTAAAGGTTTTAAACCTCTAATACCAAATTGAGATCTTTTTGGTGCTTGTCTATGTTCTCAATACTGGCCTTGGGAGACGCTGGTTATGGGAGTGGTTACTAAGAGTAAATAAAAGTAACTATCCTTTATCCTTACTAGGAGACTTTAACATTGTGCTCATCCACCATAAGAAAATTCATCGGCTCAACGTATACCTACAGGTTATGCATGAGGCACAATATTGTATGTTTTCTGTAACCACGTAAGGCATAGCTTTCATTAGACCTGTAACAACCTAAATTTTTACTATTAAAAAATTTCGTTTACAACAAAATCACAATACCAAAATAGTTGAGTGTTACTGCCATAATTGACACAAATCTAGCTTACCTAACTATCCTCATGTCAATCATAAGGCAAAACAATTAAACCGTAAAACATGATAATTAGAAAATGAGAAAAACTTCATAACATGAATATAAGTTAGAGATTAACTCCGATTATAATATCCAAAAATATAGATAAAAGGGATACCGTGGATATAAGAGTCTAAAAAGGTATACAGGTAAAACAATCATCCGGATAACATGACTCTATACCTAAAACTCTAATACAAAAGTCACTCCACCCCACATAAATCATTATAGGCTTCAAAATCATCCACTTGGAACAAAAATACATAACCTAATCTGTTCTTCGATGCGCTGTTGTAGACCTCAAACCCATCTAATCCTGACAATAGAGTCACAAGTAGTGTTGTAGTCAAATGCTATTTTAAATTCTAAAATGCTCCTTCACATGTGTCATCTCATTGAAATCTAGTCACCTTCTTTAGGAGATTCGGCAAGGGACAAGTTATCTTCGAGAAGTCTTTAACAAAGCGTCTGTAGTACTTGACCAAACTAAAAACACTATGAACCTCGGGGACTGTAGTGGGTGCCTTTCACTTGGTCTTTGCTAAAATATTCACTAGATCCATGAATCATCCTCTTGCTGACACTATGTGACCCAAAAATGCAAACTCCCGAAGCAAAAACTGACACTTAAAGAGTTTGACATACAACTAATGCTCTATAAGGAGTGACAAAATAGTACAAAGTTGTTGCTCATGCTCCTCTCTATTTTGAGAGTATACCAAAATATCATTGATGAATACAGCCACAAACTGATCAAGAAATGACCAAAAAATTCTAGCCATCAAGTCCATAAATACGATAGATGTATTGTGAGCCCAAAAGGCATCATTGTGAACTCATAGTGTATGTACCATGTCCTAAAGGGAATCTTCATGATGTTTGCCTTGATGATGTGCAATTGATGATATTCTGAGCTCAAGTCGATCTTCAAGAAGATCAAAGCACCTTGAAGCAGATCGAACAAGTCATCGATCCTCGAAAGCATATAACAGTTCTTCACTATCAACTCATGCATACCTTAATACCTAGTACACAATGAAGAGTCCCATTATTCTTCTTCATAAACAAATCTGGTGCTCTTTATGGAGACATTCTTATGTGAATGTAACAGTGAACAAATAAATCCTCCAACTGTGCCTTCAACTCCCACAACTCTACTAGTACCATTGGATAAGGTGCCTTTGAAACTGGATCCTCCCTCAATACTAACTCTATGGTAAATTCTATCTCACTTACCAACAACATACTTAGTATCTCCTTCGGAAACACGTTAGGAAACTTCTGGGTGACTGGAATATCCTTCACTGTCAATACATCCTTGTTCATCTCTTGAACTCTGTACAAATACACGAGGTAACCCTTTTACACCAAAGAATACAACGTATGGACATATACGACCTTTGTGAGAGGCCTAGGCTTGCATATCCTATAGGAAACCCTAACACGTTGATGTCCCTACAGCACTGCTCTCTCTTATACGCAGCCTATCACTGCTCGATATCTCCACACCATGTCTATCCCTAGGATAATGTTGAAGTCCTATAGGTCCAACTATAACACCTCCAAAATTTACGACTGAAAATTTTCATTTGATTAAAATAATTAGTGGAAGCAAAATAATAAAACTATGAATTCTAGGGATATTATCGCCACACTTAGTACCAGACCGGTTCACTCCTATCATTCCAATATCAAGTGTTAAGGCTAAAGGAGAAAAATACAACTTACGAGAAACTCGAACCAATAATTAAATTAGAGTAGCGCACATAACATTTTACAAAAATAAAATCTACCAGTGGTGGTTACAAATCAACAAATACATTAAAACTATAAATTTCAAAGGAGAGAGAGTACGACTCTAGGATATTCTGGATAGTACCTTACGCTCTTTCTCGAGAGCCCACTTGAATAATACCTGAAAATGACCTGCAAGGGACATTGCCCATTGAATAGGTAGAGGCCCTACGAATGGAACCTTTTAGTACTACAGTACAGAGTAACCCTTTAAAACTCACTTAACAGTAGGCCTGCAATGCAACACATGATACTATATACATACATAATGAAAGGTAAATACTTAATATCCACATTCATACATTCACATACTTAACAAATCAATCAGATATTAATAAGCCATAAAGAACAATCGATACTTTTGGGCCTTAAGCCCTTAGTCCATCATTATCAATCATATCGGATTATAAATATCCGTGTGAGTGCGGGAACCCCACTATTATAGCCGGTGGAATGGAATACATACAGGTTAGAACACTTCTGACCACTATTATTGCCCGTGGATCGGTCTCCAGGGAAGAACACTCCTGACTACTATTATTCGCTGGTGGACTGGTCTGGCCCCGACTCAAAGGGTGTTCCACTATAAGTGATTAGTATTTTTTTCATAATTCATTCACAACCAAATCAAATTTATTGAGCTCGGGACATCCACTATTATAGCCAATGGATCGGAATATAAATGTACATCATCCAGGGCAACACGCACTTGGGCCACAATTATATCCGGTGGATTGGTACTCATAAACATCATCTAAGGCAAAACCTCATGGGCCACTATTATATCTGGTGGATCAATACTCATATTATAATTCAACTGGGTCCGGCTCATTAATCTTTCACTTTCACGATTAGTGTTTTTCCTTTTTAATCAGCACCACAATTCCATTTATTTGCCTCGATAAGGAGATCAAGATCCCGGGACACAAAGGTATACCGGTCGCACTGGTGCATAAAAGCTACTTAGTACCCTTCAACTATCAACCCAGGGACGCAAAGGTACCCTAGTCGTACTGGTGCATAAAGCTAACTCACTACCCTACCAACAAGGACACCTAATCCTTAAGTATGCATACCCCCTAACTAGGTCCGTAGAGCTAGATAAAGTAGATATAGGGCCTGGCTGGGGCACAAAGGCACACCAACAAATACCAAATAATCGTGGGCTAAACCACGTCTTTAGGGTAGCGACCCCTAAAGAGCCACCATTCCCGATCTCGAGGTCTTTTACTTTAAGTATTAGTGTCTTAATTAAGGGTGATCACAAAAGTATAACAATCAAATAATTATCCACTTTTAATCATTAAGATATCATCAGAAATTTCTTATTCAAATGGTTGTCCAAGGTAACACAGAGGAATCATTAAGGCCATCCTAACTCATCTAATTTCGAATTAGAATTCATTCTCGTGATACTTAATGATCATCAAATACTCTTACCTCGCTAATCAACATTATTAGAGTCATATTACGAATTCCACAATCACAACGATATATTAGATACAAACTAATCATTTACCCCTTACTTATAAAATCACTAAGTCATCCCTTCCTTATTTGATAAATTACCATATTACCCTATTTGTTACAAAATTACCAAGTTACCCCATACTCGATTTAGGTTATCAAGTTAACGCTCATACTTATTAGGTCACTAATTCCCCCTTCATAATTATTACACTTAATATACTTTCCATTTAGTTGGTTAGATTACTACTTTACCCTTTCTCCTTTATTATAATTAATAAATTATCCTTGAGTTGGTCAAATTACCAAATTACCCTTCCTCATTATCCTAATTATCAAATTAACCCTTTATTAGTTAATTACCAAATCACCGTCCTCTATTATCAATTACCAACTACCCTTCTCCATTATCAAAATTACCAAATTACCCCTAGTTGGTTAAATTACCAAATCACCCTTTTACATGATCATAATTACCAAACTACCCTTCTCCATTATTAAATTTACCAAATTACCCTTTAGTTATTTAAATTATTATTTTTACCCTTCTCAATTATTATAATTACCAACTTACTCCTTTCCAATTTCCACTTTTACCCCTTTGATTTACAAAATTACCGTTTTACCCTTTTACCTTCAAATTTACCATTTTACCCTTTAACTCCCAAAAATTACCACATCGCCCTTTTACTTATAAAATTTTCATTTATCCTTAATTATGAAATTACTATCTTACCTCTTTTAATTTCCAAATTACCATTCTACCCGTTAATCACAAAATCGCTATTTTACCCTTTAATTATAAAATTTTAATTTTACCCTTTTATTACAAAATTACCAGATTGTCCTTTTATTACAAAATTACCAACTTTCCCTTTTATTACAAATTACCAATTTTCTCTATTTAATTAAGAATTACCTTTTTGCCCTTAGCACACCCCTCATATTAAATTATTATTATTACTACATAAAATATTAACTTCAATACCTCATCCACAACTCTTATAATTAATATAATATTATTAACACCCCTATATATATATTAGGCCATTTTCTTGTACAAGATACATTAGTAAAATTCCTTAAGGCTCACAAAATATTAAACATCTATTAAATATCACAATAGCATAAAACAACATGGATAATACTTAACCTTTTCCTTAACAACCAAATTATTACCTTAAATAATATTTCCATACATAGCAACAATCTATCATGCTTCCTTTTCATCAATCAACACAAGAACCACATATATCATATTTAACAACACAAACCAAGCATAATAATATATTAAAAATTCTAATGTGCTAACATATGTTAATCCATGCGTTTAAGTGGGATTTAATGGTTACCTCAATTCCCGTAAAAACAAACCTTACCGGTATTCCGGTTAAAAGTTCAAGCTTGATTTATCAAAACCAATACCTAAAAATAATTCAAGACTTATTACATTAGAAATAATAAAATCAAAGTACAAAACTTTATAACACTTAATTAATCAAATAATTAAATTAAAATATGATTATACCTTAAAATTATTAAACAAATAGATTAAGAAATGCAGAAACTCATGCCTGCATGCAAAGAAATGAAAAGGAGGGGGCTCAAAGGTGATGGAAATAGGGAAAATGAGTATTTTCGGGTTGGTGGTTTGGGGCTAAGAAAAGGACTTGGTGGGGAAGGATTTGGGGCAAGGGAATGGTGCAGAAGTGTGGAGGGGGTGTAGGTGGTAGTCGGGGATGGGTTGAAGGTGGCTAAGGGCGGCGAAGGCGGCGGCAACAAGGCTGCAAAGGTGGCAGCCGAGGAGGGAGGTCGAGATGGAGGCTGGCGAGGAAGGAAAATGGGGAGGGAAAATGAAAGATTTTGGGGGATGGTTTTGACCAAAGGAGGATGGGGGTGGTAGAGGGGGTTGTAGGGAGTAATGTGGTGGCTGAGTTGGCGGCAGAAACGGTGGGACGACGGCAGAATATGGCGGTGCAGGGTGGCTGCCGAGAAGGTAGGGAGAGAAGAGAAAAAGAGGAGAGGAGGAAGAAGGGGGCTGCGGGGTGGCTTGATGGGGGTTGTGATGGCTTAAGGGTGAGGTAGAGGGTGGCAGGAGGTGGTGCAGGTGGTGGTTGAGGCGGCGGCAGCGGCGGAGATGGGTGGCAAACAAAAATAGGGGAGAGAGGGGAGGAGAAGAAAGGGAGAAAAGGAGAGGCTCGGGTAAGGCATATGGCTCGAAAAAAAATGTAGAGTGAGCATGGAAGGAGGAATAAATAAGAGAGGAAGAGAAGGGTAGGGATAGGGGCTTGAGGGGTGGCTATAGGTGGTAGAGAAATGGGAGTTGCAGGGAGAGGGAGAAGGGATAGCGAGACCGGTATGGTAGGAAAACGACGAGAAGGAGAGGGAGGGAGATAGGGAAGGTCAACGGGGGAGAGGGAGTTGTAGGTTTGGCGGTGAAAATGGTGGAGGATGGCCGGGATTATCGCCGAGGAAAGAGGAAGAAGAAGAAGGGAAGAAGAAAGGAAGGTCGGGGGGCTAGGGTGCGTGCGAGCAGACCGGTTGAAGGAAAGAAGGAGCCGGCCCAGTCGAGGAAGAAAGAAAAGAAAAGGAGGAGGGGGCGGCCAGGCTCACGCACAGGAGGAAGAAGATGGGCCGGGCCCAATTGCGCAGGGGGTGAGGGAGATAGGCAGGCCAACGGCAGCCCAACGAAAGGAAAAGAGAGAAAAGAGAATAAGAAGAAAAGGAGAAGGAAAATGGGAAAAAGGAAAAAGAAAAGGGAAAAAAAGAATAAAATAATTTAATTGATAAAATAATAAAATGGAATAATTTTGGGTAATAAATTTATTTAATATTTTAATTTAAGATAATTAAAATGTAAGGGTTAAAAAGGATAGTTTTTTTGTAAAATAAGGGTTTAAAATTTTATTTAAATAATAAGAGTATAATAAAATAACAAAATATTTATTTTAATTTATTAAATATTTATACCCAATTTTATTTACTCAAAATTCCATAAAATAATTAGATTAAATGAATTTAAAGGCTAATTTATTCCAAATAAAATTTATTTATTAAAATATAAGCTTTTAAAATTTTGGGGGATTATAGGTAGTTGAGAGGAGGAAAGTGAGGGTGGTGGCGCGGCAAGGGGCAGCGGCGCATGGCGGCAGAGGTGGCGGCCGAAAGGAAAAGATGAAGAAAAAGAGGAGAGGAGAAGGATAAAAGAGAAAAGAAGGTTATGGCTAGGTGAAGGAGAATTAGTAGAAGCTTTTGGATGGTGCAGAAAGTAGTAGAAGTGATTGATGTGGTGGCGAATGGTGGCTCAAGGGTTGCAGGGTTAAAATTTTAGTTTGATGGGCAAGGAACTTCATACGGCTGTGGTGGCTCGTGCGAAAAGAATCGCGGGAGATGGGTGACTCAGCTAGCTAGAGGGCAGTGTAGGGAAGGCTGTGGTAGGCAGAGGTGGCGGTGTAGTTGGCTAACGGCGGAGGACGGGTCGTCTAAAGTCATGGTGGCGCACATGTTAGCTCTTAGGGTTTTGAGGAAAATAAATTTTAAAAACACACAAATCAGGGGTATTTATAGAGTTTAGAGGGAATGGTAGGGTTCTGGGGGTTGGCAAGAGGGTATTGTATGCTGGGTTTGGGGTGGCTGGCGATGTTAATTGGCCAACACAATTTTTGGTCGGGGTCAACCCTTCATGAAGGAATAGGGAGAAATCGAGTGAGAGATGAGGAAAATAGATTATGCCAAGTTGATTTGCGAGTCAAGGGGAAGATAAAGAGGGGAGAAACGATCGGCCAAGTCAAGCGTGGCCGGTGGCCCCATTTTCAGGGCTTGAAGATGCAGGTCAATGGCAGAGGAGGAAGGAGGAAGAAGGAGGTGAACCGGCGGCCAGGGAAAAAGAAAAGAAAAAAGGAGAAGAACCGGCCGACTGGCAACGGTTATAAGATTCATAAATGAGACGAGGCGTTCCAAAGGAAGAAGGCACAAAACGCAGCGTCTCAGCTGCTGAAGGAAAGAAAAGAGAAGAACGGTGCTGGGCCGCGGGAGAAGAAGAAGAAAAGGATTGGGCCGCGTCGGCAGGCCCAATTGGTAGGAAAAGAAAAAGAAAAAGAAGAGAAGAAAGAAAAAGAAAGAAAAGAAAGAAAAGAAAGAAAAAAGAGGGAAGAAAAATAAAAAGGAAAAAAGAAAAATTTAAGTGGTTTGGGATTAAATAAATTAATTAGAATATTTTGGATATTTAAAATAAAAATATTTAAATAAAATAATATTAAATTTTCTTTTTAGGTTAATTTATGGTTTTTAAAAGACTTTTCCTAAATTCATTTTTAATTAGCAAAAATACCAAATTTTCCCTTATAAAAAAATATTTATAAATTTCTTATTAATTTTCCCTAAATAAATCCTTCCCATTTCAAATAAAATAAATAATTAAATTAATTCCCTAATAAATCCTTATTTAATTATATTTCTTAAAATAAATATTTATGGGGTATTTCACTACAACTAGTTAAATCAGTCTTTTTTGATATCTAAGCCTATTGGAGCCTCATGCATTTGATACAAAAAAGGTAGTTGCTGCTATTTATGCGAAATGTAGATCCTTTCTATGGGATGACAATAATTATAATATAAAAAAATGCCCCGTTGCATGGGATATTGCTTGCAGGCTTAAGAAAGAAGCTGGTCTTGGTTTGTTTAATCTTGAATGGTGGAATGTTACACTTGTGGGAAAACTTCTCTGGAACTTACACCTAAAGAAGGATACTCTATGGGTTAAATGGATATACACGTAATTCATGAAAGGTAGAGATCTGTGGAATGTGCCAAATTTCATGTCTATATCGTGGTGTTTTAGGAGATTACTAACAATTAGAGATTTAATACGACCTGTACTTAATTCCAATGCACAAAACCAAGAAGGTACTCTAGTGGAATATAATATTTTGAAGGCATATAATGTGCTGAGAACTCCTAGTGAAATAATAGAATGGTATAAGATGGCGTGGAATCCTATCTCTATGCCTAAACACAAGCTCCGCCTATGGTTTGTGATTCACAAAAGATTGGCTACTAAGGATAGAACGACAACAGTGGGATTCAATGTGGATGATACATGTACGTTGTGTGAAGCCGATAAGGAAACATTTGAGTATTTATTCTTTGATTGTTCTTAATCTAAGCATGTGTGGTTACCTTTGGTCAAAAATTTTGGGTGTACTCATGATGCTACCTATTTCAATATGGTATTGAGATGGATGCAACGAGGTACCTGATGCCCTGTTTATAGAAGGCAGGTGCTTCGTTATTTATATGCAGTGACTACCTATTATTTATGACACGAAAAAAATCAGAGAATTTTCCATCAAAAGAGATGTGAATCACAACATATATGTCGTTTGATTGTCAATGAGTTAGCCATTAAGATAACTAGTACGATCCATTGTAAATTGTATAAATCATTAATGAGTCATGTCGATAGTTTGAGATAGCTTCTAATTGGTTTTGCAATTATTGTGAAGTACTTAATAATCTATTTTTTAGAAGTAATAATATTTTACTTACTTACCAAAAAAAATTATTCGAATTCTAGATTCATGCTTGGATAATTCGTAAACATCCGGCATTAATGAAATATTGGGTTAACATAAACTTCTTGCATGATAAATGGACTGGACAACGTAATAGTCAGAGTGAGGCGTTTGGGCCTCTTTATAGGAATGAGAATGGATCTCAGTTCCACAGGTTTGGCAGCGAGACGAAGAATCCTTTACTCATATTTTATGTGACTTTCCTACGGTCCCTTTTTTTTTTTTTAAATAATTGGAAGGATTTAAAATCCAGAACAACTAATCAGTAGCTACGGCCTACGGGTGCATCTGTTGCTCATTAGCAACAGAACTGTGACGATATCTAGTACCTCCAACACTGTCAGTCAAATTACAGGATCATATCGCGCACGCTACCCAACGTTCATACTGTTTCCGATACGGGCCATCCAGCTGGGACACTCCGGTTACGCGTGTACGGCCTCTCTCGGCCTCTCCGTGTGACTTTGCCCCGGTTCGTGGTTCTCAGTTTATCACACCTCTCTCTCTCTCTCTCTCTCGTCCCCAACAGCCACACCCAATAAGTCTACGGTGTCTACCTATCACCCGTCACTCACGATGATGGCTCCTCACAGTCGCTGGATGGCCAATCCCGCCGCTCTGGTGGCCGCAAGAGCCATCCTTGCTCGTTTTGTTGCTGGACGTTCGCGACCTCTTCTTGACAGATCTTTTCAAACTGCTGCCGCCGTGCCGCAATTCGACTATGATCGCTACTATGATTATGAAGCGAATGAGAGCTCGAAGCGAGCCAATCGGATCGTGGCTACCCCGTTAGCTGATACTGAAGGCTCGTGTCCGTTAAAACGAGTGCACTGGGTGTTCATTGGTAGTCCAAGTGCGAGGAAGCATGTATATGCTGAAATGCTCTCAAAGGTTCTAGACGTTCCCCATATTACCATAAGCTCTCTCGTTCGTCAAGACCTTAGTCCTCGGTCGTTTCTGTATCAGCGGGTTAGTAAGTCACGCCATTTTTCTACTCAAGAGTGTAATTGATGAATGAATCATTATGTTTTCATTTTATTTGTAGCAAATCAATCGGAAGGGTTTTTTGTTCTAGTCTTATTTTTAATATCTTCATTTTGAATTATTACTTGAAATTCAATGGTAAGTGTTGTAATCTTTCAGTTGATGAGGTGGTCTTCTTATCTCTAAACAGTGAATTGAGTCTTCCCGATTAAACTTATGATGTACTCACTCCGTAGTAAAAATAAACTCAGTCATCAAACTTTTATATATATAAAAAAAACATTTGAAAAATATCAAATTCTGATTTACATTCGATGAATGAATGGTGGAAGTTAATTTTAAGAGTACTTTTATTAGTTCATTACAAAATGCGCAAATTGTTATGATGAATTTCTTTTTTGATACGCAACAGTAGTTTTTAAACTGCAGGAAAAATACAAACATAGATTAAAGATGAAAGCGAGGGATCACCTTTAAGTTTGATGTATATTGATACTGTCAAATTTGCAGGTTAAAAGTGTCCTTGCTATATGATCATTATCGTTCTGATTTTCATGCAATTGCTTACCCTTAAATTCTTAGAGGAATGTGATACATTATTGTTATGCGAAAGACCTTTAAAGTGTTTCAAGTCTTGATTTTGTAAAGAAATGATTTGCCAAACTTGGCTTCATCTGTGAGCAATGAGTTTATTGGCAGCTTTTTTCTTTTTCATTGGTTGGCTTATGATGAGTTTGGGGTCTGTATATTGTCGCAGCAATTGAGATGTATATAGCTTTATATCACGTTAATAGAATTAGTGATACCAAGGAAGAACAGAAATTTCCTAGATCTATGACTCAGTAGATTCAGCAAGTTACGGTGCATGACAAAATGATGAAAGATTAGTTCATTACTTGTCTCTTAAGTTCCATAATATACTTCCATATTACTTACTCGTTTGTTCACCAAGAAGAACGTGGGAAAATCTGCAAATTCGTTCGTTAGGTTATAGTTGTGGGGTTAGTTGTGCAATAGAGGAGAGTTGCTGCCTTCAGGGTATTGGCTACATGAAATTGCTTGGTGAAAAGTTGTATGATCAAGGTAATGATTATAGGGTATGCTAGGATGTATTTTCCTTGTTGATATCTGTGACAAAAAGAGTATTTGCTTTGTTATTTCAGCTGTTGAGTCTTGTGCTTTTTTAACATAGTGGCATACTAAAAGTGCTCCTTTGTTATTTTTCTTTTGCAAGACAGATTGCTCATGCAGTTAATCGGGGAAAGCTGGTTCCTGAGAGCATAATTTTTGGACTGTTGTCAAAGCGGTTGGAAGATGGATACTACCGAGGTGAAACTGGGTTCATTTTGGATGGCCTTCCTCGAACACGTCTGCAAGCTGTGAGTTGTTTACTAACTGACACACAAATGCATCGATCTAATCTGTGTCTGAGACTATGCACGCCTACTTTCATGGACTTCTTCATTCTCTTTTCCTAGGGTGAGGAAATAGTATTGAGTGTATATTTAGAAAATTACTGAAATTGTCTAGGCCTAGTCAGTCATTGGTTTATCTAAAGCTTGATGGCCATCCCTGCCTGTTAATGTTGTTGAATTTGACATTTGTGAAATGTTGAGCTTCATCTATTGACGCTCATTGGTTACTGAAATTTGCTGCAGGAGATTCTTGATGAACTGGCTGATGTAGATCTGGTTGTCAACTTTAGATGTCCTCAAAGTTGTTTCCAAGGAGACACTGTTCTATCTCATTCTCGAACGTCTTATCATAGGAGCAAGTCCACTAATAATGGTCTCAAAATGGCTTCAGAAGATGCCCAAACTAAGTTCTTCACAAATTGCTCAGATCAGGTCTCATACATAACCTTCTTTAGCAATAAGCATAATCTAATTTTAGACTATCTGAATATGAATTGTGCATGATCATGTGATCCCTGGAAATATTCAGGCTAGTGCTCTTTGCTTTAGTGTTTGAGTTGATATAATTCTCCTCTTTCAATCCTCAATTTTCTTCCATCCACTTTGCACCTGCAAGTAATGAAACGGCCGCCATTTTCCCTCCTCAATGAGTTTTTGTAATTTCTCCTGTCTTTTCTGCTCCTTTTCATGTTCCTTTTCTCTCTCGTCTTTGCTTTAACTTTTTCTTTTGGGGTGGGGCTGTGGGGAATGGGTGGTTCTGGAATCAGGGTCATTTTCTTGGTTAAGTTTCTAATCTACTTACCTTTTATCAGAGTAACTGAATCTTCATGCTGCACCATGGTTGTTCCATGGGATGCTGAACTTCAGGGGAGGGCTTGTGGACTGTAATCCATTTCATATGATGATGGTGATCTGGTGAATTTGTCTTTATACTTTTCTCTCCCATATTCAAACATCTTATCATAGGAGTAAGTCTGCTGATACTGGTCTGAAAATGGGTTCAGAAGATGCCAAACTAAGTTATTCATGTCTTGCTCAGATCAGGTCTCATATATAATCTTCTTTAGCATTAAACATAATCTAATTTTAGACTATCTGAATATGAATTGTGCATGATCATGTGATCCCTGGAGGTATTCAGGTGACTCAGGTCCCTTTGCTTTAGTGTTTGAATTGATGTAATTCTCCAGGAATCTCCTCCTATCTTCCATTTTCCTCTATCATCTTTTTACCCGCCAAGTATGAAATGGCTGTTCCCTCTTCAGTGATTTTTTGCAATTTCTCCAGTGTTTCACTTGTTCGTTTTCCTTTTCTCCCTTTTCTGTTTGTTTTACTTCTTTCTTTTGGGTGGGTGCGGTCTTGACTTGGTCATTTTCTTGGCTACATTGCTTGTCCTAATAGATCTACCCTTTATCAAAGTAACTGAATCTTCACTCTGCACCATGGTTGCTCCATGGCTGCTGAACTTCACGGGAGGGCTTGTGGACTGTAATCTATTTCATACAATGATGCTGATCTGTGAATTTATTTTTATACTTTTCTACGCCGTACTCAAAACATTTTATCATACGAGCAAGTCTGCCAATAGTGGTCTGAAAATGGCTTCAGAAAATGCCCAACCTAAGCTCTACTCGTCTTTCTCAGATGAGTCTCATACATAACCTTCTTTAGCATTGAGGATAATATAGTTTTAGATTATCTGAAATTGAATTATGTGTCCTGTCCAATAAAAAAAAATGAATTGTATCATGTGATCCTTGGAAGAACTAAGGTTCATTGGCCTTTTGCTGTAGTGTTTGAGTTGATATTCCCGATTTATGGTATTTTTTCATTCTCTTTGTACTTGCAAGTAAAGAAATGGCTGTCATTTTCCCTCTTCACTGTACATGTGCAATTTCTTCTCTCTTTTTCTGCTCTTGTTCATTTTTCTTTGACCCCCTTTCTTTGTTTTTCTTTCTTTTGTCTCATTTTTTATTTTTCCTTTTGGAGGGGGGAACCAGTGTTATCTTCGTAGTTATGTTGCTTGTTAGTCAAGTTACCCTTTATCAGAGAACAATTGAATCTTCACTCCACACCACGGTTGCTCCATTGGCTGCTGAACTGTCACAGGGGATGGGATTGTGGACTGTTATCTATTTCGTACAATGATGCTGATGTGGTGAATTTTTTAATATGCTTTTCTTCCAGGTCACATCCCTGGAAGAGTACTACAGGAATCAAGAGAAGCTAATTGACTTTCAAGTGAGGGGTGCACCAAGAGAAACTTGGAAGGGACTCCTAGCTGTGCTGCATCTCCAGCATATAACGGCTGTTCACTCTTCAAGGATACCTTCTATGACTTCCAGAAAGAGTTGAGCCTTTATCTGCTGCTGCAGTCATTGATTAGACCCTCTGTAAATACTTTACTAGGTAGTTAATGGGGGTGGGGGTCATGCTATGAAGTTTTGTTGAATGAGGCAGTCATAACTAGGCTACTCTACTCTGGATGTTATACTTTCTAGTTGCTTTGTCATCACCGTGTAAATATATTCAGTGAAATGTCGTATACAAAAACTTTCGGACCACGCACTTGTCATATTGTTATTGCTGCTATCAACTTGTATAATAGTTCAAGTTGGAATTGTAGAGTCGCCCGTGTCAGTAGAGGAAGATGCTCCTTTGCCGGCAGTATTTAGCACCTTCTTTTTCTCCAAGCATCTATTGGAGATTCCTCGATCCTTATCGTGCAATTCGTTTGCATGGCAGCTTCCCCGGATACATATGCCAGGTCTCTTAGAAATTATCACAAGCAATCCAATCCATATTGCTGGAATGTCAGACTGAGTTTGTGCGTACATACAAGACATGTTCATTTTTATGATACACTTCAATTTAAAGACTGAAGGGTAAACTAGGAGTAACAACTAGTATGTGTGTCCATATTTCACTGTCCTTACAATTGCTGTGCAAGTGTGAGCCATTTCCTCAGCTTTAGGGATTCCTAGACTATGATATTGTTCATTTAAGGAGTTGGGAGATGCACCGAGCAAACTACTGAGGTGGGGAACTGAATCTCTGATCACCGTCTGCTGTAGCTTGTACTTGGGCTGCATATTGTAAGTTCCACAGAATGTCCTCAAGAGAAGGCCGTGTGGATGACTCAGAAGATACACATTTGCTAGCGATCGAGATGACCGTCGACAGTGATTCTTGTGAAGAAGTCGTCCATACGACTGGGTCAACCAGTCTTCTCCTAGCATCCTGATTGTGGGAAGATGCCTGCAAATATCCAAGGTATTTCATTTATTTAATTATCTGTCTATGATTAGCATTATTTCTTTTACTTATAATGTCTAATGTTTAGGCTACCGAATTGCTTAAATAAGAAAAATATTGTAGCAAACTTCACTTGCGCTATCAAGCCAGTTACCAGTTCATTCAGAAGAGCAGTCTCCCTCTTTGTCGATACGGAGGGTCCAATAAACAACTCCAATAATATGAAACCGAAGCTATAAATATCATCCTCGACAACTTTCATTTGCCTGTAAGAGAGTAAAAAAGTTCTTAATTTATGACCAAGGACCAAATGCTGAGAGATTGTAGAAGTTGAAAGTTCTTACCATGACTTAAGATTACCTCCCTTTTCCTGAAAATCCGAGGAGAGAAGTTAGCGTCACTAATTATTATCAGAATACAGAGTTCACATGGATTGGAGGACTCGTTATCATACCCTTTGTTTGTCTGCCTCATGATCAGCAATAATAGACAATCCATAGTCACTCAGCTTTGCCTTATTATGTTCATCAAGCAAAATATTATGCGTCTTCAACCGGTTATTGAAAAAACCAGGAATAATTCCGGTATGAAGAAAATGCACAGCCTTCGCTATATCAATGAGAATAGCTAACCTCTCCGGCCACTTCAAAGTTCTCGCTTCCCGGCTATCTGCATTAGTAATAGTGGTACACCGATGGTTCAATTATAGTTCACTTAACGTTTGCTTCAAGGTGCTGTTGATGAAGAATAAGTGATATTCTTATGTTTTTGTGAAGTAATTACCTGTGAGATGAGAGCGTAAGTTCCCA
Source organism: Tamarix chinensis (assembly GCA_030549775.1). NCBI lineage: Eukaryota > Viridiplantae > Streptophyta > Magnoliopsida > Caryophyllales > Tamaricaceae > Tamarix > Tamarix chinensis. The sequence continues at coordinate 99,090,205 of CM060178.1, read as the reverse complement.
TTAGGCATGTATTCATAGATGAGATAGACCTTATTGATGTCGGTAACACCACGCCCACCTCCATTTTCGATGCAGTGTCCTAAGAGGCAAACTAAGTGCTGATTCCTGAGCTTTGCCATCAAATCTAACCGGATTCTGAGATTTCTTATGGCACTTTGGTTTGACAGAGATAGGCACCTTATAGCTACTTGTGTCCCATCCTGTAACCTTCCTTTGTAGACCTAAAAAAAAGAAAAGCAGCAAGATAAAACATGTTCATTCCAGTCCCTAATAGGCTAATGCCATCTTCATGTTGAATTAGATAAACTGAAGCCTTTACATAAATAGTTAGTCGCAGTGACAAAAGATGATTTGGACTAATGTTTACATATATACCTTGCCTCTAGAACCTTCACCCAGGAATGCAGTCTGATCAAAGTTGTTAGTAGCATCTTTCATCTCTTCCATCGTATAAACCCTGCAAGCCGGAATACCCTGTGTCCTCGACCTGACGGCCTTAGATATGAATCCTGCAAAATCAAAAGCCCAACTGAATTAAGCACCAGTCTTTCCCATAGAGCGCCGTCATAGAAACTCTCCTACTAACTTCACCAACTGTAGTAGGTAGCTGAGGACCTTACTTGCATTAGCTAAGACCTCAGATGTAACCGCAACAGTCACTGAATTTTCTTGAACTTGCTTATTCAGCAAATACTGCTCAGAACACCCTCGAGGGCAGTATCTTCGACATAGCAAAAGAAACCCGAAACCTAAAACTGCCATGACAATGACGACTCCACCAATCACGCCGACCAAAATTATCACTCCTTTAGCTGCAGACCCCTTCTTCCCTTTGACTTGAGCCGAGGCCGCTTCCGCACAATATGAACCTGGATGTTGATGCTTCATATCAACAGTCAAACAATTCCCTAGAACTTTTACAGCCTTGATTCGCCTCAAGCAATCGGGAAGTCCACCAGTTAACATATTATTCGATATATCAATGTACCGAAGTTTTCTGCTACAGGTCATATGATATGGAAGCGAACCGCTCAACTCATTTGAACTCAAATTCAAGTAACTTATATTAGGTAAAGAGAAGATTGCCGTTGGCATGTCTCCTTCTATTGCATTGGACGATAAATCCAGTGTTGTTAGACTACTTAGCCCGCTCAAATCCGGGAACACCCCGGAAATCCCGTTGTCAGCCAATGCAAGACTAGTGAGGTTCTTTATATCACCAACTGAATCTGGCAATGGACCTTTCAGCCGGTTATTCATTACACTCAATACCGTTAAATTCAACAAGAAGCCGATCCAATCAGGGACAGTATCATTGAAGAAGTTGTTATCCAAAACAAGAGTTTGCATCTTTGTCATCGTAGCAATCTTTGGTGGGATTGAACCATAGAGAAAGTTTGAGCTCAAGTCTAAGAATTCTAATGACGACAGCCTGTGTATCTTATCAGGGAGTGAGCCCCAAATCCCTAAAGAAACCAATCTCAGTACCCTTAAGCTTGTTAACCTCGATAAAGTTGTGACAAATGAATCCATGGAGAAACTCTCTGATAATGTTTGATTCGGAATAGGATGTCCATTAAAATCGGGACTTGGATTGGAAGGCTTGTAATCACCAACAATTCTGAGCTCAATCAGCTGTATATTCCCTAAACATGTGGTGTTCACTTGTGGTGATGGAGGCAAGTAACAGATGTCCAAGTATTGGTTGTGGTTCCATACCTCTAAGTAATTTGGATATTCTAAATGCTTTCTTAGCTGAAGAAGTGCTAGGAGTTGAGACGATTGCAACTGCGAATGAGCACCCAATATGAAACAGCTCCATAAGAGGCAGATTACCAAATTCAAGCTCGACAACAGCCCCATGGCAGAATCTTTTTATTATAAGAACCAAACCATGGTGCTAGCCCGAAAATGGTTATAGAAATTGACGCAAACCAAGAAAATCCAATTGGGAAAAGATGGAAGACTTTGGATTTTCAGAGTAATCTGAGAAGGAAGTAACAAAAACCAAGGTGAATGAACGTAATGAAAGGAGACCAGTTGAATGACTCACGGCCAATGAATTAGTGCAGCTTGCCAGTGATGAAGAGGACTGCAGCTGAGAGTCAGATTGAGATCTAGATTTTGGAATTTAGTTTAGGAAGAAAAATATACATGTTGTGTTGAAAAGGGGAATGTGGATACCTGAAGCTGAACTGCTTTTAAGTGCTTGCACATGCTTGTTTCTTTACTTTTTTTTTTTTATTTTGGGCTTTTAAGAGCTATGATAGTTTATTATTGGGAAACTAATTCTTCTTCTACTAATACTCTGTGAACCAAAATCAGAAGACGAGGTAAATAAGCAGGATAGCTTGCAGTTCATGTCATACCCTGTTGTCGCCTGTCGGTGTTGGTTAGGAGTGGCAATAAAAAAAAGAAAGAAATGGAAGAAAACGACCAAAAAAAGGAGGGAGATGATACAAAGCAACGGGCTGAGATTCCTTACTCTAGCGTTAACCAAAAAAACTTTAGTATTATTTAAACTTCCACTTTTTGGATGTATTACGTATGTGCCTGGAAAATTGTGGTCCATTTCACTAATCTAGAAACACTAGTTTCAATGATTCTATTAGCCTTTTGCTCTAATAAGACTATGATAAATTATTGTTTTGCTCATGCTTTCAAGTTTGTCCACGTTACACGTTATAAATTATAGGCATCGATTAACATGCGAACTAAAATTAAATACCATATACTTCGTCTGTTTCTAAAACAAAAATTATAAATTTTAATAATAAATTTTGGTCATTTATTTCTCTAAATTTATAACAATCCATTTATGATATAAAAATACAGCGGGTATTTTTTATTGAAAGGTATTTTCATAACATGTTTATATATATATATATATATATATATATATATATATATATATAAAATATATTAATAGTCAGAATTTATTTTAAAAAATAGATAGAGTAGTTTATTTAAGATTAATGTGATTTATAGGCGTAGATATATCAGTCCCATTAACCTGTATTACTTGATATTATATTATTCACTATTAATGTGCTACAGAAAACTTTCGACGCACTCTCATTAAAAATGTTTTTCATTGAATCGTACGGTTCTATAGATAATAAAACTTTATTTTTATTGTGTGTCATACTTGTCGGTGAGAGAAGAGATAAAAATTAAGATATTGTTATACTATTTCATAAATTCACAACCACTTAAGTCACCATCACCTACCAATCGTCCTAAGACTAAATGTGAAATTCACTATAATGCATTTAAGGATATTGGTCTAATAGTTAAGATTAAAAATTTTAAATATCTACTAATTTTTTAGTCTTTTGTGCAAGGTTATCTATTAGCTCAGAGAAAACAACTTACCATTATCTTACAAGTTAATAAGGATAGATCTTATTATTTTTTTTATTAAATATTCTATTTATTTCCTATAGAAAGTTTTTTTTTTTTCTATAGGAAATAAATAGAATATTTAATAATAATAAGATCTATTTAAAAAATAATAATATGAAAGATTATATACATAATAAAATTTAAAAAATAATATATAAAATAAACGGTGAGCCAATAATGCAAAATACATGTACACCGGAAAAAAAAAACTTTCTATAGCTATTTAAAAAATAATAATATGAAAGATTATATACATAATAAAATTTAAAAAATAATATATAAAATAAACGGTGAGCCAATAATGCAAAATACATGTACACCGGCACTATTATTTGTTCACCAAAGAGACGAAATTCATGACCTTACTTTTTATATTATCAGGGCAGAGGCCGGTGAGGGCACATCCTAATCCTACGGCGAAAAGTGGTGCCAATCTACGATTCTTTTATCTATATAGATAAAAGTCCGGTGGCGATCGTCGCCCTCGCAGTGGCAGATCTACCCATATGCCGGCCATTATTTCCAGTCCTTGGAAATTGCGAGCGAGTACAAACTTCGTTGGGACATGCTGCCCTGCCCCATGAAAATTTAAGTAACTGAAAACAACATTTGCCTGTACACTGACGTCTTGCCCATGCATTCTTGTTTGGCATTTTAGTATCCTGGATATTTTCTTTTGGACTCGGCCGTTTATCATTGTTAAATTAGGAAGGTTTTCGGTACAATCAAAACGCTTTTTGTTCTCTTGTCTTTGATGAAGTCCAGATCTTAATGTATGGTTATTATTAAATGATTGGGCCATAAATAAAAACATATATATTTATACACGAATCGAGGGGGAAAAAATAACTTAAATGGATAATATGCCGTTTTACCATAAACTTTTTCATCGGAACCGTATTCACAATATAGAATCAAGCCCTTCACCTGCTTGGCCAAGGTGGTTACCCCCATTATACAAAAACTTGCTTCAAGAACTAGATGGTGATGATATTTTTTTTTTAGCTTAATTCTTTTTAATTAGCATTTAGCATATAGTATTATACTATTATGTTCGGTGTTTTTTTAACTTGGGAGTCATATCACGATACATTTGTATTTTCTTCATATTAAAAAGTAAGTAAATTTATTATAAAAATTTTTAATAAAAAAATTTGTTATCCTAATATTTTTTTTTCTTTCATTATCTATGTATTAATTGTTTTGTTGCTTTTTAATGAATGATATAAATTAAAATTTAAGATTAATTTGTTAGTTTATAGGTATAGGAGTCCTTTTTTTTTAGTATTTTCAAGTACTATGGAGAATAAATGACAACCAATGTTGATGAATGAAAACTAATTATGCCGCTTAATTCAATTATATGATTTCATCAGATGCGATACGACACGACGGCAGCAGCACCCTTGTCATGACTCATGGGACAACCTAATAAAGGTAATTTAATTAATTAAGTACTTATTCGTGGTAATTTTGCTGTCCATATATATTAGAGATAGAGTAAGGCATAAGTTAGAAGTAATTCGATCATAAATCATGAATATTTTAATTATTTGCACTGCATCTATGCAAATTGTTGAAACATCATAGAAATAGTATGGTAATTCTACTACTACTACTACTACTAATTTACAAATGATTTTGTCAAATCATATTTTCTAGTTAACAGTCTAATGACATTTGACATATGGTTTATTTCGAGCTACAAAATAATTCAAAATAAATAAAAACTTATTTGGTGATTATCTTATTTATATATTACTTTCATATTATTTTTATATGAAATTATCTTTTATAAAGTTTTAAAATTATCCTTTTTTATCACAGTTTTCTATAAAATAATTTTAAATAAATTAATTAATATTAAATTTTATATTTAAAAATATCAATATATATTACTTCATTATTAAATGGTACCACCCAAAATAAGGGAATAACTACCTAATAATCGACAGTGTACTTTAATGTGATAGCACAGTCCAAAAGTTTGATTGGGGAAAAGGTCAACAATCACTATGAGCAACGGAAACGTGATAATTAATGACAAATCAATGTGATGTGATTTTTCCTGCTAGTATTTGAGCATTCAGATGCCAAGTGCGTTCAAACATGACTTTCCTCCCCGCTGAATCCTCAAAATTTAGTAGTACACACTAGACACTATACACTATACACGCACGGATGCGCCTACCCCGACGAATCAGTTGAGTCTTTTCTCTTGATATGATCTCTGATCTCTATAAACTTTTTTGTTCCTCTCTTCATATTTCCAATATTAATCAAACTACGGGAAATTAAGAACTATTTTCTTTCGATTCTAGAAATAAAATTATAACTAGATAATACTATGAAAAATTACTCTAAAAAATAAGATTTCAAATCCAATGCATTTATTGAATTAAAAATATTATCCAAAAAAATTATATATGTTTAAATGTGTGTTGTGAAAGTAATATAATTGTTGGGAAACTATAAATAAGTATCAAATTCAAGATATCTAGCGAACTCATAAATATTATTTGAAAACCATGGCTTCAAATATGATAGTTTACTAACAATGATTCAATGGCTTATAGGAATGAAATCCACTCTTATAAAGGGATCTAATCTTGAATTTCAAGTTAGTACAACAAAAAAATCAAGACTAAGGACTTATGTTGTGATATAAGACTATAACATTTTCATTTTTACCATGAAAAAAAAATCATTTTAAAAAAAATAAAATGGAAGCTAGAATAGTAAATAGAGAATAATACCACCACAATACTACATCTATCATGAGGAAAGATGCACACATTTACCTAACTCATAACAAATGTAAAGCTAAGCATGAAGATTAAATAACTAAAAATAATTATAGTACAAAGTAAAACTCTTCAAATATTACAAAAACTCAAAACATAGGTTACAAAAGCTTAAACAAATCTACAAAGACTAAAACTAGAAATGCCAACTGAGGATAAAACACTAGATGTCATACTCTCTAACTTAACCCAAAGTCGTAGAAGTAACTCCAAAGACTTGTACCAAAACTACTAAAAAATAATCTAGTCACTACAAAGTACTAAGTAAGCACACCCAATTTAGAACAAATAACATGCTCGCATAACATAACTAAACAAATCACATGATAACAAGAATAAGACAAGCATTCATATGCTATATCAACAACCCGTCTCAACCATTCATACGATATAACAAGGTAGCTTGCACTAGCTAACAAGATAGAATCAATATAACCAAAAGTAATTCCCAGCTACTTCCAAGCAATCCATACAACCATCTAGTTGTGTGTAATTATAACACCCTAAAAATTACAACCAAAAACTTTTGTTTAAGCGAAAGCGTAAAGCAAACATAATTGGACAATACCACCATACTCGACATAAATCTGGCTTACCATGTCATCCTTACATCGTATACAAGGCAAAATAGTTAAATACCGTAAACATGATAAAGCGGAGAATAAGATAATTTCATAAACATATGTAAAAGTTTGGAGGTTAACTCTAAATACAATATTCAATCACATAAAGGAATACCCAAGACAAAGAGTCCCAGAATGTATCCTAGTTAAAATTAATAACCGGATAACATAATTGTACGATCCCAAATCACATACATAAAATATGATCACTCCCCCAATCAATGTGTCATATGCAGTAAAGTTACCCGATGGGTCCTCAATGATGTGCACATATATCATCTGGTGGAACAGACATAACACCTCATAGGGCAATACGTTCCAAACCAATATTCTTAAACCGGTGGAATGGTTTGAAGCACCTTTTAGGACCAAATACACCTTAGCCACTATTATCGTTTGATGGAATGAACACAATACATCGGTCCTGACTCACATAATCTTTCATTTTAAGTTATTAATATCACATTCATTATAGCTTATCTCAAAATCATATTCTAATTTACGTTGAGTCCATGAACTCCACATTCTTAAAACGGGGGAATGATCTAGAGCGCCTTTCAAGGAAGAACACACCCGAGCTGCTATTATCATCCGGTGGAACGAACCCACAATACCTCAACCTCGCATTACGTAATCTTTCTCTTTAAGTAATTAACATATTATTCATGGTGGTATATCTCAAGATCCTCATACATGGCATATGTAGACATGAAAGGCACATAATACATATTAAAATAGTTATTTTTACAAACACCACCACATGATTACTGATACATTTCCCCTAAAGATAAATCCATATTTCCCTTGAGAAACCCTAATTTTATAAATCAAGTATAACTTCTACCCTATTACTCATTTTATCACCAAATTCAATGCCCATCCTTAAAATATTATTATTAGTAATGTACCTAAAAATCAATGTTTAACTCTAACATTTTACTCATGTGATAATGATCTACCTTTAGCATTACTATTCATCCTTCCCCCACAAAATCCTAATCTCACAATTAAAGATTCATATAACCACCAAATTTAATGTGCATTTATAAAAGGACAATATTAACAACATATTAATATTTTAAGGTCAACTCTAATATTTCATACATGTGATAATAATCCCACCCATATGGTTACTATTACCACTTAAAGCCACTTTTATCATTTATGGGACTTTGTGTAATACCCCCAAAATTCACTACTGAAAAATTTTGTTAATTAAAAAAAATTAGCGGAAGCAAATTAATAAACCGTGAACTTTAGGGATATTACCGCCACACTTAGTACCAGACCGGTTCACCCCTACCGTTCCAGTACCAAGTGCTAAGGCTAAATAAAATAAAATACAATTTTACGAGAAACTTAAGCATGTATAAATCAGAGAAGCGTAGTAAATCATTTACGAGAGTAAAATCCACCAACGGTGGTTACAAAATAACAAATACATTGAATTTAAAAGAGACAAATTAAAACCCTATAATTTACGGATAATACCTTACGCTCTTTCCCGATAGCCCACTTGAATAGCACCTGAATACAACTTGCAAGGGGTACTACCCATTGAATAAGCAGGGGCCCCACAAAGGGAACCCTTTAGTACTACGATACCGAGTAACCCTTTAAAAACGCAGTTAAAAACAGGCACGCAATGTAACACATGAAATACTACTGCATTCGTACATAACCATAGGTATAAACATGATATTCGGATCCATTTATTCGCACATCCAATAATTCAATCAGATATTAATAGCGTATACGTAACATTCACTTTCGTTTATTCGCTTACTAAACAAGTCAAACAAATATCAATAGGTCATAATGAGTAATCGATATTTTTTCGGGCCTTGAGGCCATTAGTCCATCATTAATCAATCATCTCAATGACTAGTATTTTTCCATAATTTATTCACATCCAAAACAGATTTTATTGAGCTCGGGACCCCCACTATTCTGGCCGGTGGATCGGAATACATATATATATATATATATATATATATATATATATCATCCAGGGTAAAACATCCTAGGCCACTATTATATCCACTCATACACATCATCCAGGGCAAAACATTCTGGGCCACTATTATTTCTGGTGGATCGTACTCATCATATAATTCAACTTGTCCTGGCTCATTAATCTTTCACTTTAACGATTAGTGTTTTCCCTTGTTTATTCAGCACAACAATTCTATTTATTTGCCTCGTAGGGAAATCAAGATCTCGGGACACAAAGGTACATCGATCGCACTGGTGCATAAAAGCTACTCAGTACCCTTCAACTATCAACCCAGGGACGCAAAGGTACCCTGGTCGTACTGGTGCATAAAGCTAACTCAGTACCCTACTGACAAGGACACCTAATCCTTAAGTATGCATACCCCCTAACTAGGTCCGTAGAGCTAGATAGAGTAGATATAGGGCCTGGATGGGGCACAAAGGCACTCCAGCAAATACCAAATAATCGTGGGCTAAACCACGTCTTTAGGGTAGCGACCCCTAAAGAGCCACCATTCCCGATCTCGAGGTCTTTCACTTTAAGTATTAGTGTCTTAATTAATGGTGATCACAAAAGCACAACAATCAGATAATTATCCACTTTTAATAGTTCAAGTATCATCAGAAATTTCTTATTCAAATGGTTGTCCAAGGTAACACAGAGGAATCATTAAGGCCATCCTAACTCATCTAATTTCGAATTAGAATTTGTTCTGATACCAACTTGTGACACCCCCAAATTTACTACTGAAAAATTTCGTTTAAATCCAAAGGTTTAGCTGAAGCGAAAGAATTAAAACCGTAAACTTGGGGGTATTACCGCCACACTTAGTACCAGACCGGTTCACTCCTACCGTTCCGATACTAAGTGCTAAGGCTAAACTAAACAATCATTAAGTAAGAATCATCCAAACATAGGTACATAGTTAACAAAGATCATTCACGAAAACACGGGTCAACAACAGTTAGAATATCGTTTAGGAATAAAACTTCAGAGTACGGTTTCAAAACAAGAAGTGTAGTACAAAATATAGCTAAATAAAACAGATCCCAAGGGACCAATATCCGGACCGCCTACTCACTTAAGTCAAGCCTTCCACCCCGAATTAGTAATCGATCAAACATGCATAGGAGGTCTGCTCCCCACCATTGGTGGATCATCACAGGACCCATTCAATCAAGGTAGTATCAGTACGGGTCCAATACTGAGTAAGGGCGCTGGTGCACTAAGGCCAAGCATACAGTCATACCACATAACACACATAGCACAATCATGTAAGTAACATGCGATAACACACAAGATAAGGCCTGAGTACTTTCTGGTGACTTATTATTTATCCTCGTTAATAATATGTCCATTTCACACATACTCTTTAATAACCCATGTGAGCGCGGGAGCCCCACTATTATAGCCGGTGGACCGAAAGATATACGCACAGGGCAGAACGCCTCTGATCCACTATTATAGCCGGTGGACCGGAAAATAAACGCACAGGGCAAAACGCCTCTGATCCACTATTATAGTCGGTGGACCGGATCATGGCCCCGACTCACATGGTGTTTCGCTTTAAGTACTTAGTATCTTTCCCATGGATTAACTTATTCGTTTGGTTTGTTGAGCACGAGGTCCCCCACTATTATAGCCGGTGGACCGGAAGATAACGCACAGGGCACGGCAGAAAAATAAACGCACAGGGCTTTGATCCACTATTATAGCCGGTGGAGCGGAAAATAAACGCACAGGACAGAACGCCTCTGATCCACTATTATAGCCAGTGGACCGAAAAATAAACACACAAGGCAGAACGCCTCTGATCCACTATTATAGCCGATGGACCGGATCATGGGCTCAGCTCAACATCTTTCGCTTTACGTAATTAATGTCTTATCCGTGTCTTATTGAATCACATCACACCCTTGACATGCATGCGGTTGATACTCTACTTCTTTCCCCTCTAGAGGGACCGTCCCATATTTTGAGGCCCGTACCTCTTCTTACACCCGACATCCATCCCCCGTAGACTTAGGCACAGTGGCATATAGTAAGGCACAATCTCCAAGAATATAGACCATCCCAACACACATGATATTGACTCCGCATATCCTCATCCCTCTAGGGTTCCTCCTCGGGGACCCTATTCGGACCTATGTGACCCAACTCTTTCTTACTTACCCAAACGTTACTTTGTTCTCTATCTCGCACCTCATTTTTATTAGGAAAATCCCCAAATGTATTACTTTATCTCCCAAGTCCGTGTGTGACCGACAAGACCCTAGTTGGCCGTGCCAAACCCTAGCGCTTTACTTCCTTAACAAGTAACCTTCCTCTTTCACCCCAAAATCTCTTCTCTCATTTAGAACCCCATACTCATCCTGTATATAAGTGAGTCCTCGCTCTCAACCCCATACTCTATCCTTCCTTGATCATTTTTACCCTTGTACCCTTCAAATTCCTCATTTTCTCTCAAAACCCTAATTGGGTCCCTTAGACACCCTTACATTGACCCGCGTAGAATTTTGCACCCAAGTCTCCAATGGACCCGTAACTTCAACATTATCTTATTTACTTCTCAAATCTACTTTCCTCACATAAGATTCATTCCATGCATAATTTAAACACTCCATGCAGACTCTCCAACCCCCACTTACACCCAAAACCCTAATAAGGTCGCTTATACACCAACTCACGCACTATTTTTCATACCAAGTTCCCAATCACTCCAAGACTCTCCCAAGCTCTTACTTACGACCCAAATCAACTTTTCACACGTAAGGATCATGCCCATGCAAGGTCTATTCCCCCCATACAAACTTCCCAAATGTCCACTTCCCCGTTGTTCCTTTATTATCATTTCATGCTACCCAAAACCCTAGCATGCATGTCCTAGAGAGCCAAAACAAGTCACATCATCAACATCAACATTAAACATGGAACATGGCATACATGTATGACATAAGGAACACACGACATACTTCATGATCCACGCTGCGCTACACAAAGCAGGTTATTCATAACACATGCATAATACACATCAACATGGCATGCTCATCATTCACCCACACCATACATCACACATAACACAAGGCCATAGCTTCATCCTTACCTAACACGATACCGGTCTTGGAGCATGCTCCTCTAGCTCTTTAGGGCTCGGATCGGGGTCACCTATGAAAAGGGGGAAAATGCTAAGTATTTGTTTCCCTTGTAAATACTATCAACCCTTATTCTAGTTTAGGATTAGGGTTCTTATCCTTAATAGGGGTGTTATACAAAACTAGGGTTTTTACTCTAAAATTATTATGCTAAGCATTACTAATCGATATATCTTTATCTTCAATACTTCTCGTCACACTTATATTATTAGACCCGTTAGTTCCATTCTTATAATACTAGTGTTCGCTAGTCATAGTAAAATAGTGATAATAATAATAATAATAATAACAAAAACAACAACAACAACAACAACAACAACAACAACAACAACAACAACAACAATAATAATAATAATAATAATAATAGTGACATGAACTAAAATGGTAATAATAATAATAATAACCATGATAATACTGATAATAGTAACACTATTAATCATAATAATAATAATAAGGATGTTAAAATAATAATACTAAAGTCATAAGTCACTAATAATATTAATACTAACAATTATAAATAAATCAAGGTTAGGTTGAATAATAATAATAATAATAATAATAATAATAATAATAATAATAATAGTGACAGGAACTAAAATGGTAATAATAATAATAACCATGATAATAATGATAATAGTAACACTATTAATAATAACAATAAGGATGTTAAAATAATAATACTAAAGTCATAAGTCACTAATAATATTAATACTAACAATTATAAATAAATCAAGGTTAGGTTGAATAATAATAATAATAATAACATTAATAATAATACTAATAATACTTCTAAAAATAATTAACATTTTTTAACGAGGGTTTAGGGGTTGGGGAGTTTAGAGGACCACCTAGGGGTGTTGGTGGCACAGGTGGCGGTGCACAGCGCACGTCGGCGGCGGCGGCGACGTTGGGGGGAGAAGGAAGGTGGAGAAGTGGTAGAGGGGGAAGGAAGGAAAAGGAGGGGTTGGCAGGGGAAACAGAGGGTCTAGGGAGGTTGGGGAAGCTCCCTTGGTGGTTTTAGGAGGTAGAGGAGGTGCTGGAAGTGGTGGCACGGCGGTGGGCGGCGGTGAGAAGGGCGGCGGAGTTCGAGATGGGCTTGGTCGGGAAGGGCACTTTGCACGCCTGGGGTGGCGCGTGCAGAGCAAACCGAGGGGTGAGGGAGGCCTGGGTTGGTGGAGGATAATGCAAGGAAGGGTTTCGGGGGTGGATCGAGCGGTGGCGACGGGCGGCGGCGACGGGGTGGCGATCTGAAATAGGGGCGGCGCAAGGGTGACTTCTGGGCTTTTTGTTTCGAAAACCCCCGAAGCTGGGTTTTTGGGGGGTATTTATAGGCTTGAAATGGGGAAGATCGAGAGAGGGGACAAGGGAGGGTAGGTCAGGCGGCGGTTCGGCACGCCGTCCGGCAATGGCAGGCCGACGTAGGTCTGCCATGGCAGACCTGTGGGTTGGTCGGGAAAAAGGGAAGAAAACATGCGGGGAGGCCTAGGGGTGATGGGGGGTGTCGGCTGGTCGAGGAAGGGTGGCTGGCAAGGCAGGAAAAAAAAGGGGGCGACGACGCAGGCGGCGTGTTGCAGGTCCTGCGCGGGAGGAAGAAGAGGGGAGGAGGCCGGACCGGCGATCCAGGAAGAAGGAAAAAAAGAGGGGGAAACCGGCCGGTTCAGCAACGGAAAAAAAATGCCTTATTAAAACGCGGCGTTTTGGGGAGTTTTTGGACAAAGCGCGGCGTCGAGTAGTTGGCAGGCAACAGTTACTTTCATTAATCGGGGTGCAGCGTTTCAGCGGAATGAGGGGCGAAACGCTGTGTTTTACTGCCAGGGGGAGACCGAACGGCGCTGGGCCGCGGGGGAAGGAGGAAAAGAAAGGGAGTTGGGCCGCGGTTGGCCCGACGGCGAGAAGGGGGGGGGGAAGAAGAAAAAGGAAAAAGGAAGAAAAAGGAGGAAAAGTTTATTTATGTTATTTTATTTTATATAAATGTTTAGAGTATTTACCTTGGGTACTTAGAGTAAGAATATTTAAATAATTAAATAAAATATTTATCCTCCTTTTTAGGCTAATTTAGGGTCAAAAAAAAATATATATATATAAAGATACCCTTTATAAATTATCTCAAAATTCCTATTAGCTTTCCCTACAAAATCCCTTTTTAATTTAAAAAGAGTAATATATTAAATAAATTACCCAATAATCCTTATTTAATGACTTATTTCCAAAATAATAAATTCTGGGGTATTTCAAAAAGGGACATGCCAGGGCACCGGCGACCCGAGGAAGAAAAGGAGAAAGAAGGAAAAGAGAAAAATGAGGAAGAAAAAGGAAAAGAAAAAGAAAAAGAAAAAGGGAAATGGAATAAAATAATTTAATTGATAAAATAATAAAATAGAATATTTTTGAGTAATAAATTTATTTAATAATTCAATTTAATCTAATTAAAATATAAGGGTGTAAAAGGATAATTTTAGTAAAATAATGATTTGGAAAATTATTTAAATAGTGAGAGTATGATAAAATTTATTTTAATTTATTAAATATTTATAACCAATTTTATTTACTCAAAAATCTATAAAATAATTAAATAAATAGATTTAAAGGCTAATTTATCCCAAATAAAATTTATTTATTAAAATATAGGCTTTTAAAAATTTAGGGGATTACACTTTGACAAATCATATTCACTCCAAATATTCTACATAATATACTTAGCCTATTTTGAACCAATTATCGTATTAAAATATCCATATATTTTATTTTTAATCCAAATTGACCAAAATGCCACTGAGACAACTAAAATACCCATATTTCCACAAAAACCTTACAAGTCCCAATATAAATAATTTTTCAACTTCCAATATCTAATATCATCATAAAATACATAACCACCAATATATATCACATATCTCGACTCAAGCCAACCCATAATATGCACAAAACACGTGATTTCACAGCTTTCTCACTTTTTTTTATCATATAATACAACATATACATCATTATCATTATAATATTATCCATGTAACAACTCCAAACATGATATCGCATACAAAATACACATATTGCACATAAAAGGCCTAACTATAACTTGTTTCCTTACCAAAGTGTTTTCAGTCTCTAAGCACGTAAACTCTATAACTTCTCCAATGCTGCCAAAATATCACTTAGAAGTCAAAATACACAATATTAGACTTAGGGAAATTAAGTAGGAAAAACCAAGGTAAATGAGAGAGAGGAAAACTTTAGATAACCAAAAAAGTATAAGGCTTGAGCAAGGGTGGTGATGTAATGCCCCAAAATTTTAAAACCTAAAATTTAATAATTAACCCCTGTATTTGAAATAATTTAATATTAAATTATTAATTTAATTATTTTGTAGACCTTTGATTTATAAAAATGGGTAGGACTATTTAATAAATTAAAATAAATATTTAATTATTTTATCATACTCTTTTTTATTTAAATAAATTCCAAACACATAATTTTACTAAAATTATCCTCTTAAATTAAAACTTTAAATTTTGAATAAATTAATTTAATAAATTATTTTTCCATTAATCTAATTTCTAATCCCAACACTAAAAATAATTTTATTTTTCTTTTCCCCCTTTTCCTTTTTCTTTTTCCTTTTTCCTTCATTTTTTAGTTTCTTTCTTTTGATTATTTCTTCTTGGGCCAACCGACCTCCTCTCTCTTCTTTTTCCCTCACTAGGCTGTAGCCCATCCCCTTTCCTCTTATTTTCCTCTCCTCCATCCCTTTCGGGCCAGCCCAGCCCGCACCTCTTCTCCCCCTCCCTCCCTCCCTTTCTTTATTTCTCTTCTTCCCCATTGGGCAAACCCAACTCTTCCCCTTTCTTTTTTTTTTTTCCTTTCTCCCTCATATGTGTTAGCCTGATCATTTCTTCTCTCCCCCGCCCAACCTCCTTCTCCTTCTTCTTCTCTTCTTCTTCTCCTCTTCTTCCTTCTTCCCCCTGCAGCTTCAAACCAAACGCCCCTTATGCCTGCACCTCACACGCACTACCACCAACCCCCTGCACCTGCCATCTCATCCTGAAACCCCTCTCTCTCTCCCGTCCCTTTCCTTCCATTTTTGACCAAACACCCCCTACAGCCCCTTCCCTTTCCCCTTTCTTCTTCCTCTCCCTGCCACCTTGCATGTCACCTGCCAACTTCCCCCTGCACCGAGCCTGCCTCTCTCCCACTCTTCTTTTTCTTCCCCTTCTCTTCTTCTCCTTTACCCATCTCTCCTCCTCGAGCCTTTCTCTCCCTACCCAATCTCCCTTTTCTTATTTCCTTCCTCTTTCCCCCTATTTTTTGTTGTGCCACCCCTCGCCCCCATCTCCACTACCCAACCAACCACCACACCGGCTCCCCTACCTCCCCTACTTTCTCCCTACACCACCCCAAGTAGCCACACCCTCCATCTGCAGCCAACTCCCCCTTCCTTTTCTTTTCTTCTCCTCTTGACCCTCACCCTCCACCACCACCTTGCACTGTTGTCTCCCCTCTTATGTCATCAACGAAGCCACCCCTCAGCCACCTAACACCATCCCTACACCCACCTGACTCATCCTGCCTAAACTCCCCCTACAACCTTCATTTCTCCTCTTTCTTTTCCTTTCTTACCCCTCCTCGGCACCCTCCTTTTCAGCAATCGTTGTCGTCGTCTCCGCAACCCTAAGCTACCACTCCACGACCACCAGCCACCACCTACACCCTACCACTCCTCTTGCACCCAACAACCACCCCAACTCCCCTCCATCACTCCCTCAACCAACCACCTAAGACCATTTCCCCCCTTTATCCAAACCTTCCTTCCACCCCATTCCCCCCCTTTTCATGCCATGCAACTCATGTTGCATATGCAACGTGAGTGGTTTTGCATAATACTAAGTGTTGAACTAATTTTTGAGGTATAATATAGTTAGTGATAATGGTATTTAATAAGAATTTTTGAAAAAAAATCATTCTTGTAATTATCTACTACTAATGTGTTATTTGTGACATTATTTTTAGGTATAATTTATACTATTCAAAGCTTAAGCTTTTTAAACTGGGATACCAGTAGAGTTTGGTTGTTGCCGAAAATAAAATAATTTTTATACCCTACTAAAATGTATGGATTTATGTTTGTTAGCACATTAGGATTTTGGTATCTGTTTTGTGTATATGATGTGTTGTTAATCATCTTATGATTTTTAGTGTTATGTTGGAAGAAAGGAAGAAAAATATGTTATCTTGTATGTAATGTAACTTGTGTGGAAATGGTGTTTAAGAAAAGAGATTGATGTTAATAATGATGTTATATGCATATTATGCTAAGTAAATATGGACACTTGTAGTAGAGATGATGCTACTATGAGCCCTAGAGGCATTTTGGTCATTTAGACATATCATAATGTTTAACCTAAATGAGATGCTTAATGTGCTATATTTGATGCCAAAAAGGAATATGGAAGTTCAGTAGAGTATAAGTGTAAGTGTTATTAGAAATATCCATATTTATGGCCTAGGGCTAATTTGGTAATTTTTATGTATGGTGTTGATTATTTTAATGAAAATGCATTCTAAGTGTTGTAGGATGTTAAAAATGATGATAGGGGTTTCTAGCATTGAAAATATTTGTTCCATCATGAAAAATATTATTTTATGTTCTAGGGACATTTTAGTAATTTTACATGTCCAATGAGAGTGACCTAAATAAATATACATAGTAGGTGATAACGGGTGCTAAGAATAATAATAATGGTTTTGTGGTATTAAATGATGCATGTGAGTCATGGAAAATAATATTTTATGTGCTAGGGGTAATTTGGTAATTTTATAAGTAAGAAGGGTATTTTAGTAATTTTACGAGTAAGAATGATATTTTGTGAGTAAGAAGGGTATTTTGGTAATTATACAAGTAAGAAGGATATTTTTGGTAATTAAACAAGTAAGAAGAGTATTTTAGTAATTTTGCAAGTGAGAAGGGTATTTTAGTAATTTGATATAAGTAAGAAGGGCATTTTAGTAATTTCACAAGTAAGAAGGGCATTTTGGTAATTTCACAAGTACGAAGGGCATTTTGGTAATTTGGCAAGTCAAAGGGCATTTTAGTAAATTTGAAAGTAAGAAGGGTATTTTAGTAATTTCTTAAGAAGGGCATTATAGTAATTTTGTAAGTAAGAAGGGGTAATTTGATAACTTTGCATGTAATATGACAATTGGTCTAATGAACCTCCATAGTAAGTGATAAGTGACGCTAAATAAGAGAATAAGGGTTTATGGCCTTAGTATCACCTGTTTAAGTATAATCATATTTATTAGAAGGCTATGGGTATTTCAGTAAATTGGAGTGTATCATAATGAGTATGCATGGTCTCGGGGTAAGTTGGTAAATTAAGTTGTTCTATAATGTTATTTCCATAAACATGCAAGAGGTACCTTAATTGCTAATTATGCATGAAAATGTGGGCTGGTTATTTTAGAAGTGCATGTTAGGGTTTATGTGTAAATGATCCTTTGGTGTGTATGGTACTTAATTACATAATCAGTAGTATAATCATGATATGTTAACCACTCTGGGATGTTGATAAATAAAAATAAATTATGTATTGGAAGTGGATGATATGAAGAAGCCTTATTTTTAGGGGCATTTTGGTTATTTTAACTTAAGGTGCCTAAGTATAAGTATTGGAACCTAGGATGACCTTAGTGGATTATTTAAGTTAACATAGATAATAACACTAATAATGACTACTTAATAATCATGGAAACAAATAAAAATAATTAATTATGTGATTGATACGTTTCTTGTAGTCACCTTAATTAAGATACTAATACTTAAAGTGAAAGACCTCAAGATCAAGAACTGTAGCTCTTTAGGGGTCGCTACCCTAAAGACATAGTTTAGCCCACGCTTATTTTGGATTTTGCTGGTATGCCTTAGTGCCCCAGCTAGGCCCTACATCTTACTCTATTTAGCTCTACAGACCTACTTAAGGGGTATGCATACTTATAGATTAGGCGTCCTTGTCGGTAGGGTACTGTGTGTCTTCATGCACCAATGCAGTCAAGATACCTTTGCATCCTTTGGTTAATAGTCGGTATGATACTGTGTTACTTGTATGCACTAGTATGACCAGTCTACCTTTTTATCTCTGGGTTCGTGATCTCCCCCTCGAATTAAATAAATGGAATTGGTGTGCTAATTAAATGGAAAGACACTAATGACTTATAGTGGAACACGACATAGGTCGGGACTATATGGATTATATCATTTGTACTAATCCACTAGTAATAATAGTTGTCAGGAGTGTTTTGCCCTGGAGTTGTATATGTTTACCCGTCCACTGGTTAAAATAATGGCCACGAGCGTTTTGCCTTGGAGTTGTATATGTTTACTAGTCCACCAGTTATAATAGTGGTGAGGCACATTTTCCCTGGAGTTATATATCTTAAGCCTAGTCTATCGGTTATAATAGTGGGGTCCCCAAACCTACGTGGATATAATTTGAGAGATAATTATGATTAACATCTAACCAATGGTTTAAGTCCAAATAATGATGGTTATACTTATGACATGTTGTCATGGTATGATAGCGGCCTTGGTGCCCACCTTTAAATTGAGTGGTGATATGTATTGATTGAGTATTAGGTTGGATACTTAATTAAAATACAAAGAGCTTCACTTGGATGCTCTCTTGGTAAGTGTTGTTGAGCCTAAGTGAATGAACCTTGTGATATATGTTCTTGAGGTAAGTGTCTGTTCTAATAATTAGTGTATCTTGTTCTATGTATATGTGTAATTTACTATTCTTATGTTTGATTGATGTGTTGTATATGAGCCCTACCTTTTAGTCCTATATAAAGGATTACTTAATACTGTAGTACCGAAGGGTTCCTTTTTCGGGCCCCTACCTATTCAATGGACAATGTCCTTTGCAGGTTAGCCTACAGGTATTATCCAGGCTTTGTTCTTGGGTTAAAGAGCGTAGGAATATTCGGGAAAGTTTCAGTGTTTTCCTCTAAACTTCTATTTTCCTGTGTTCAATGTTTTTATGTTGTATCCACTAGTAGTGGGTTCCATTTCTTGTAATTCAATTTAACGTGCTACTCTGATTTAGTTTTGTAATCTTAGATTTGTGTAAAGTTGGTCCTCTTCTTTTTAAACCTTATCACTTGGTACTGGAATGGTAGAAGGTAACGGGTTTGGTACTAAGTGTGGCGGTAGTATCCCCGTAATTTACTATATTTGCTTCTGCTTAAATTTTAATAAAATAAATTTTTTTAGTAGTGAATTTTGGGGGTGTTATAGGTGAATGGTGGATTTAATACTTTGAATTTTAGCTAAACCTAATCCTGTATAGTTAATACTTTAATCCAATTCTAATATCAAGATAATTTTATTTTAGCCTTATCCTAATTATTTTATTCCAAAATCTTAACCTAATCATAATCTTTGACCCGAAAAATTTATATTTCTTAACCCAACCTTAATCCTGGTTGATTTATATTACCTATCTTACCTATTTTAGCTAATAAAAAAAATAATCTAATCTTAACCTTAAGCTCCTTTTCCGTTTTTCCTATCTTTCTCCTTTTCCTTTTCCTTCATCATTCTTATACCGATTTCTTATTCTCCTTCTCCTGCCTTGCGTGTATTTTCCTTATCACCTGCAACACACCACCATCACTTTCACCTATCATCTTACCTTATATATGTTGAATTTTTCCCTACCACCCTTGTGCACCATGACATCCACAACCATCATCCCCTGCCATCACCCTCGTGCCTCTGCCATGCTGGTCACCGTCGTTGATCATCCTATGCCATTTACCCCCGTTTTCATGCCACCCTTACATGTATATATATATATATGTATATGTATGTATGTATGTATTATCTTCTTCTTGCTACCTCCCTCATTTATTAGCCTCTTTTTGTCGAGCATAACCACCCCGAGCCACCACCTTTCTTTATTTCTTCTTCTCCATTCCTATGCCCTATTTGACTTCGTCAAACACCAACAACCATCACCATGCACCACCACAACCATCAAGCACCACCATGGCTTGGTAAATCAGCCACCATAACCATCCATCAATCCCCTTCATTGTCGCTGACCATCGCCACCCATTGTCGTCGCTTTTCCTTCTTCCCTGCGTGCCCTATTTTTATTTTCGTGAGGCACATGATCATGCTTCTCACGCACAACGTGCCCTCTTATAGAATCTCGTGCACAATCGTGATTCCCTCGCATAACCCTCACGTGTATGCTCACATAATCCACTCATGGTCTCGCGCACGCTCATGTGGCTCCCTAGCTCTCAGTTGTGCGTGCCTTGCAAGCTGCACGCCTGTGTCACCCCTTTTTCTCGACCGTGATTCTCTTTTAGCACACCCAAACACCACCATAAAACCACCATACCTTCCACTGCACTTGCACACAACTCAAGCTTCCTTTTCACTTTAGTTACCTTAACTTTTCCCTTAATCTTCAATCCTAAACGTGTATTATCTTGTGTTCATAGGTAATATTCCGGTGATCTCAGAGGAGGCATTTTAGGATTTACTAGCTTAGAGTCTGGTGTCTTTGTTGGTAAGGATACATGTCATAGCTAAGACTTTATGTGTATGTGTATGTGCTTTTATGTTGGACATGTTACATGAATGATATTATTTTATGATATGATATCTTGAGAGTAATGAAACTGTGGAAGTATGCTTTTGGGTATAATGTTGGTTATACATTTATGAATATCATTGAGGATATGTATCTCGAATAAATATTAGATATTTATATGTAATAATGTTTAGGCTTATAAGGCTTTGGGAGAATATGAGCATTTTAACTACCCTAAGTGTTTATGGTCATTTGAGAATGATTATGTGGTCATGATTTTGTTATTCAATTATATGTCATGCATACCTATATGATCCCTGCATGATAATCTCGAATATACAATTAACTCTAAATAAGATACTAATAATTTAAAGTGAAAGATCACGTGAGTCAGACTGAGGTGTTTACATGGGTTCGTTCCATCAAATAATAATAGTGGCTCAGGTGTGTTGTCCCTGAGAGGTGAATCCGTCTATTCATTGAATTAAGAATAGTGAGACTCCATACTCAACGTGAATAAAAATATAATTAAGAGATAAAGAATTAATGGAAAATATACTAATCATTTAAAATGAAAGATCACGTGAGTCGTCCCAATGTGCTAATATGGATATGTTCCGTCGGATAATAATAGTAGCTTAGGTGTTTTGTCACTGAGAGACGCATCAGCCTATTCCACCGAATTAAGAATAGTGGGGTCCATCCTTAATGTGAATGAAAATACAATTAAGAGATAAAGTATTGATGGAAAAGATATTACTCATTTAAAGTGAAAGACTACATGAGTCAGGATTGAGGTGTCGAGTCCATTCCCCTGGATAATAATAGTAGCTTAGGTGTGTTGCTCCTAAGAGGTGTTTAAGACCATTAAATCGGTTTAAGAATAGTGGTTCATGAGCTTTTTGCTCTAAGAGGTGTTGGATTCGTTCCATTGGATAATAATAGTGGCTCGGGTGTATTGTTCCTGAGAGGTGTTTGAGATCGTTCCACTGGTTTGAGAATAGTGGGGGTCCTTAAACTCAATGTAAATAAAAGATTAAAACATGATATATCTATATGTGAGACTTGGAATTAGTATTTACCTACCATCCTTTTTATTAACACATGTATGCATACTCTCTTACGTGAACTCATGTATTATGTATAATTCTACTTCAACAGTACCATTAACTTATTCGTAACGTAGCGTACTGATCATCTGTTTCATAGGTGATGCTCATCCCCCCAAGTAGATGACCCAGATGTCTTTATGCAGGTTGATGATGACCTAGTAGACAAGTTTGTAGCCTTTGATGCATTATATATTGAGGAGTGATTTTTGTATTAGGGTTTTGGGCGTAGAGTCACGTTATCCGGATGATAGTTCTAACTGGATATCATTTGAACTTTTAGATCTATGGTATCCCTTTTTGTATTTTAGATTATTGTACTCGGAGTAAACCTCCAAACTCTTATCTTATGTTTATAAAAGTTCTCTCATTTTCTATTTATCATGTTTTACTTTCGAATTGTTTTGCCTTATGGTTGATATAAGGATGGTATGGTAAGCCAGACTTATGTCAATTATGGTAGTAATATCCAACTATTTGATAATATGATTCTGCTTAAAGCAAATTTATTTAATAGTAACTTTTAGAGTGTTACAGTGGAGGGCACGGTGGTGGTGTGCTGGTATACATGGTGATAGTTTACGGCGGATGGCAATAAAGGTGGTGGTGTGATAAAGTGAATATTTTCTCTATTTTCACCTTGCTTTGCCTTCACTTTGAGACTTCATTTAATCTCTTTCATATATCTTACTGTGATTCTAGTCTATTATTCACAATACTGCTCTCTTGAGTTTTGTGTTTCAGGAAATTCCATAAGAACGCGCAAATTCAAGAAAGAAATGCATGTTTTTAGAACAAATAACCTAGCATGGAAGGCTTTAAAGGATGGTAAGTCAACCCAACATGTTTATGGAAGAGTCTAGAAGCTAAAAGAGCTGAAGATATGCCAAGAAGTCTAGAAGAAATAAGAAGAGAAGGCTTCACAACCGGTTGCACACCTAGCCGCACAACCGTGCAACACCTGTCTATGCATTTTTTAAGAAAAAAAATCACACGGCCAAGCAGTGCGTGAATCGTACGGTTGGGTGGAATTTTGCTAGAGAAGTCAAGGCCATAGACTTTGCACGGACAGACAGTGCACAAATCGCATGGCCGTGCAAAATCCGAATTTCCATCTGTTCGAGAGCTAGATTGCTGCACGGTCAGGTCGTGTAGCAACGATTACTCCCACATTCATCATGCACGACATGCCTTGCGTGATGGGGAATATTTAAGTCACACTTCAGGGACTTCTTAGGCAATTCTTAGAGGAGATTTTAGAGCATTTTTCCCCTCCCATTCCCAAGCAAAAGCTTCATGTATTTTAATTGTTTTCATTAGCTTGATTTTTCGGAGATTCAAATGCATATTTGTGTATGATCAACTCAAAATCGACTTTCTTCTCCTCTGGTTTATGGTTAATTCAACCTAATTCCTATTCTTCATATTTTTATACCGTTTTTATGTTTATCATGTAATTTATTTTGTTTATTTTCCTTGAAAATATGAGTGAGTAATCCTCTTTGTTAGGATTGAGTTGGGTCCGTTTTGGTGTTAATATGACGAACTAAGGTATCATTTTATATGTTTTGTTCATATATACTATTTCATGTGCTATGATTAATTGTTGTAAAGTGGATTTGACAAAATCTAACCTCCTTAGGTAATATCTGCAACTGAAAGGTTAAAATTATTATCGGAAAGTAGCATATTAATGGAAATTTAAGTAATCACGAAAGTAGATGTTTAATTCTCAGGGACTATAAAATTGGTGACACTTAATGGATTTAATTTAATTTGTGAGTCATGAAAGTAGTCGGAAAATTAGATTAAATACGTTCTTAGTCCTTGAAAGCTAATGAATATAATTAGACCAATTGTTTACAATTAATGAATTAAACTACGACATATATGTTGTTTCATTATTGATTACCAATTTGGAGACTAAAATTCAATCATAGGTTTCATATCTATTGTTTTGAGTTTACAATTAGAAATTCCTTGTAATCATTCTCATTATCCACTTGCATATCCCTGATCCATATTGATCTAGATAGCTAAAATACTAAAGATGTGTACTCAATTGCGAAGTCCCTTTGAGATACGACCTTGAAGTGCTATAAGGTATCTGTACGCTTGCAGATTGAGTCCATCATGGTGATGGCAGCGGTTAGGGTGGTGGTGTGGTGGAGATGGAGTTGGTGATGGTTGGCACCAAGGATGGTGGTAGTATGGTGTTGGGATCGGCAGTGGTTGGCAGCAAGGAGTGGTTGGTAGTGCTAGGTGGTGGGCGATAGAGAGGTGGAGTGACTGACAACTAGGATAGGGAGAGAGAAGAAAACATAAAAAATGAAGGGAGCGATCGGTGGTTAAGGTTGATAGTTGGGACAAGGGTAGGAGGAGAAGGGGCTTGGCAATGGTGATGGTGCCGGTGGTAATGGATAATAATGAAAAAAAAAATAGAGCAGGAGGGAGGAAAGTCTTGGTGATAGGTGTAACACCCCCAAAATTCATAGTTGAAATTTTTTAATTATATAGAAAACCATACACTAAAACAGGGGTGCTACCACTGTGATCGGCACAAGACTGACCCCCAACTAATCTCATACTAACCATAAGGCTAGATAATATAAAGGCATTAATTTAAGTAGTAAATGAAACCAAAATAGTTCCAACATTTAATAAATAAAACAGAGTGTATAAATGTCAGAGTTGATACAGAAATAAAAGGGAGTACAATAACACCCCTATGGGGGAAATAAAATAGTGAATACAGTGATAAGAAAATTCGTTAAAGGCAAGTCTGGACAACACCCTCTCAGACCCCATGACAAGTACAATAAGCCATCACTTAGTCCCGCCCAGAGCATCGTAGGCATCAAAGTCATCATAAGCATCATCTCCTACCTGCATAAATTCAGGAGGGGTCACTGCTCGTGGGAAGGAGCAGCACCCATGAAAGGGGTAATCAGTACGCTACATACTAAGTAAGGTAACCATATAATTAAGACCATGCAGTGAAAATAGGCAAATGATGCATACAATACTTCATTCAAGTTCACCATCATTATTAAGACATAAGCCATTATTTTCATCTTTACACATCTCCCTAATAATATCCACGTGAGTATGGGGACTCCACTATTATAGCCGGTGGACCGGAAATTATCCCAACCTGGTCCCGACTCACGTGGTGTTTCACTATAAGTAGTTAGTGTCTTTTCCATGATTTATTACCATACAAAGTTTGGTTTATCGAGCTCGGAACCCCCACTATTATAGCCAGTGGACCGAAAATGATACTCTAGGGCAAAACTAAAATATCCCAAAACCCTAATTTAGGGAATTATGGCAAAATAAGGATTCATTAGGGAAATTAAGTAAACAAATTGTTTTATTAAAATAAAGGAGAATTAATTAAGGCAAATCAAGGAGAAAATAATAAATAAATTGTTTAGGAAAAATTAGGACATTTTACTAATTAACATGGAAGTTAAGGAAAAATTTATCCAAAATAGCCAAATTAAGCTAAAAAGGAATTTAATTATTATTATTATTATTATTTTAAATATTCAAGAATAACAAAATATCCTAAATACCCCCAACCAACCTATTTTCTCCTTTTCGTTTTTCTTTTCTTTTCTTTTTCTCCTTTTTTTCCCTTTTTCTTTCTTTCTCTCTTTTCTCCTTTTCTTTTTCTCTTCTCCCCCGAAATGGGCCAGCTGCACGGCCCAATCCCCTTCCCCCTTTTCTCCTTCTGCACGACCCAACCCGCACGCCTCGCCTCCTTTCCTTCGCCCATCTCCCGACCGGTTGGCTTCTTTCTTTTTCTTTTCTTCCTCCTTAGACCGCCTGGTCCACTCCTTTCCCTTTCCTTCTTCTTCCCCACGCGACCTATAAATCTGAAACCTGCAGCCACATCGTCGATAGCCACCTACTCCATTCGACCATCCTTACCCTCTCTCACCTGTCGTTTTCTTTCCAATTTCGACCCAACCAAACCATCCTCCCTCCTCACGCACGCCTGCCATTTCCTTTTCTTCTCCCCCGACCAAACATGCCCTACAATTTCCCCTCTTTTCACCTTCCTCCTTCGTCGTTTTCCCCTTGATTTGGCCTATAAATACCCCCCATAGGTAGCCATAATCGGGTCTTTGTTTTCGCAGCCCAGAAATTCTCCCTTTGCGTCACTGCCAGATCAGACCCTCGTTACGTCGCCGTCAACCATCGCCGCCGCCCACCTAAGCCATCCCTATATCACCCTCTACAGAACTGATCCTCCCTCCTTCCTCGATTTGCCCTGCACGAGCCACCCCTGCCGTGCAAAGTCACCCTCCCGATCAGTCCTCATCAACCCCCGCCCTTCGCGCCACCGTCTGCCACCAATTCCACTACAACTAATGCCCCCTCTACCTTCCAAAACAACTAGGGGACCTTCCTATACCTCTTCATACCTCCATCTCTCCCTGCCTCCCTCTCCTTCTCCCTTCTCCACCCTCCACCACCTTCGGTCACCACACCCGCCGTCGTGCACCACCACCTTCATTTTACCCCTCTCCACCTAAGGCACCTTCCACCACCTCAAACACCCCCTCATTCCCTCTCCTCTAACCTATACCCCCATCTCTCCACCTCTCTTCTCCCTCCACCGCTGCCACCGTGCGTCGCCACCGGTTCCGCCACCAACCCTAGGTGGTATTCTAACTTTCCAACCCCTAAACCTTTTTTTATATAAGTGTTAGTAATTTTTAGTAATATTAATAGTATTACTCTTATTATTATTATTATTATTATTATTATTATTCATCATCATCATCATTATTATGTTATTACTATTATTATTATTATTTTTACTATTATGTTATCATCATTATTATTTAACCTAACTTCATAAATATTTCTAGCTAATGTTATTATTATTAAAGGGCTACAACTTTAGTATTATTATGACTATCTTTACTATTATTATTGCTATTATTGTTGTTATTATTATCATTTTTTTCTTACTAATACCATTAATACTAACCTTGGTCGATTATCACCTTATTATTAGTGTAATATTTTAACTCTTATATTACCATTACCATCTCAAATATTATTATTAGTATTATTCTTAACATTATTATTACTGTTTGTATTATTATTATTATTATTATTGTTATTATTATACTTGACTATATTATCACCAAGGCTACTACTATTATGATTACTAGGACCTTTATTAGCATTATTCTTAAGATTGGAACTATTATTAATATTATTATTGTTGTTATTGTTATTACATTGTCATTATTGTTAATATTTCATAATCACTAACTTATTATCACTACTAGCATTATCAATATAAGTATCATTATGGTTACTACTTTTATATTACTAATATCACTATTATTATTACTAGGGTTTGAGTCGGTATTAGTATTATCACTAAAACTAATAGTATTATTATTATTAGTAATATTGAAACTATTACCTTTAATACTATGAATATCACTATGATTACTTTAACATAAACCATGGTAGCTACTAAGAATTATTTTGGTTAGTAGTAGCATGAATAATTATTTTGAGAATAATAACCCTACTTTTACTTATAAAACTACTATTATCATTATTAGCCCTAATAATATATTATGATAAGGGTAGGGTAGGAATAATGTTAATTTTGGTAAGAGGGAGATTAACCCATAATATTTTCCTCTTATAGGTGAATCAAGTCAAAATCCTAAGGAGGCATAGGAACGTACTCCAAGCCCGGTGTCGTTTTAGGTAAGGATGTAGCTAAGGCCTATATGTATTGTGTGACTTGTATGCCTTTGATGTTATGTACCATGATATGTTGCATATCTTATGGTTATCATTAAACTTGTCTTATGTGTAGTGCAGCTTGGAGTTGAGGTATGTTAATATGTTTCCTTAAGGCGTGAGTATAATATATATATGTGGTGATTATTATGTGATATGATGTGACCTTCTAGGACATGAATGCTAGGATGATTGATAATATGATATGGGGATGAAAGGATAAAAAGGAAGCAAGTGTGAAGTGAGTTCACTAAAGGGGGACATGAGGTTGACCAAACTACCTCATGATCCATGAGAGGAAAATAAAGGGGAGGAGGTGATCAAAATGAATGAGAGATGGGAACCATGCGTGGGAATTCTAGGGTTTGCATGGGAACTTCGAGGGCTTACATGGGGTGGATGGAGTTTGCATGGGGATGATCTTCATGTAAGAAGGTTGTTTTAGGGTGTAAGTAAGGTAAGGGGAGAGTTGTGGAGTGATTGGAGGCTTGGAATGAAAAATAGTACGTACATTGGTGTAAGGGTGTATAGGGGACCCGATTAAGGTTTTGGGAGGAAACCCTAGCCCGGGGGAAAATGTGGAAGTAAAAACAATTAAGGAAGAGTGGAGTATGGGATAAAAGTGAAAATTTATTACATGAGGGATGAGTAAGGGTATCGTGGGAAGGACGAAATGTTAGGTGAAAAATAGAGATGTTACTTGTGGAAGAAGAAAGGTGCTAGGGTTTGGAGTGGCCTGCTAGGGTTTTCCGATCACATGTGAAATCAATGAGTAAAGTGATATGATTTGGGTTGAATCCAAAATAGATGAGGTGTTGGGCGATAAATGAAATAATGGTAGTGTAAGTAAGAGAAAGTTGGGTCACATAGGTCCAATTAGAGTTTTTAAGGAAAAACCCTAGAGGGTGATAGTAAGTAGAGTTGGATGTCATGAGGTGATAGGCCTTAACCCACACTCTTAGGAGTCATATTTTCATTATGGGTAAGTGGAAGGAAGAATGGATATCGGGGTGTGATAGGAGGTGTAGGAATCTCAAGATATGAGACATGCCCTCTTGGGAGGATAGAAGTAGAAGGATGGTGACATGCATGTCAAGGGTGAAAGTTTTATCTTATAAGACACAAATAAGAGACTAGCTATTTAAAGAGGAAGATTATTGAGCCGGATCCAGAACGATCCACCGACATAATATTGGCTAGGAGCCGGGTGTCTTGGAGATCGATCCACCGACATATAATAGTGGTTAGGTGCGCTATGCCCTATAAGTGACTGATCCACCGGCTATAATAGTGGAGGATCCTGAGCTCAATAAACCAAACCCTGAGTTGCAATAAATCATGAAAAAGATACTATGTAATTACAATAGAACACCATGAGAGTCGGGGCCAGACCAATCCACAGGCATAATAGTGGCCAGGAACACCTTGTCCTGAAGACCGATCCACCTGCAAAAATAGTGGTCAGGAGGGTTTTCCCTGTATGTTTTCGATTCACCGGCTATAATAGTGGGGTTCCCGCACTCGCATGGATCGATAAAGATTATGATGTAAAACGATTATATTTACTAGAGATCTAAAGAATAAGTCTATATGGACCATAGCCGGCCTTCGTTATCTGTATTATTATATGCTGCCTATGTGATCATGTTATGTTGTATGCTTCGCATGTTTGGCCTTAGCATATGGTTACCTTACTCAGTACGTAGCATACTGACCACTCGTTTCATAGGTGCTACTCATTTCCATGAGCAGAAGACCCATCTAAGTTTGTGCAAGTTAGAGATGATGTCTTCGATGTTTACGACACTTACGAGGCATCGGGCAGGGCTGAGAGTTGAGCCTAGACTTGGCTTGGGGATCGAGAGTCACCTAGCCGGACTCTATCTTTCCTTTTATTTTACCATGTATCATTTTTATGCTAGTTATGTTATGTCGAACGGTATTTTATATTTTTGGAAGTTACTTACTCCTTGGGTTGTAACTCTTTAACTGCACTATAATGTATGTATGGTTATGAATGAGTCCTTTCATGAATTCTCATTTTTAATTAATGACTTGTGTTTGGTGTTAATCCTGTTCAGCCTTAGCACTTAGTATTGGAACGGTAGGAGTGAATTAGTCTGGTACTAGGTGTGGCGATAATATCTCTAAAATTTATAGTTGTGTTATTTCGCTTTTCTTAAACCTTTTTATTAAAACGAAATTTTTAGTAGTAAATTTTGGGGGTATTACAAAAATGCTCCTGGCCACTATTATAGCTGGTGGACCAAAATACCCTCCAAGGCAAGTAAACTTGTGGCCACTGTTATAGCCAGTGGACCGGAAAACACTCTGACCTAGGCTCAGCTTGATAATCTTTCACTTTAAGTAATTAGTGCTTTACTCGTGTCTTAATCCATACACAACCCCAACCAAACATGCATGCCTTCCAAGGACTCCCAACTCACATCCTAGACTCCTGAATGACCCGATCCCATATCTTGGGACCTCTACACTCCCCAAGACCTCAAGGCCTCTGATGCTACTTTCCCCTACTCACCATGCATCCAATCTCCCATACATGTGGGTCCAGGCCTACTAACCCAACTCTCCACCTTGGCTCACCATCACCCACTAGGGTTTTCCCTTTGGAAAACCCTAACCTAGCTTATGTGGCCATAACCTCTCCTCGTCATACCTGGTGCCCTCTTGTTCCAACCCATCATACCACTCAAACCAAACCCAAACATCAAAACCCTAATTACCATCCTTCACATGTGGTAGTGAAAACCCTAGTTAGCCACCCCAAAACCCTAGTACTTCTCATTTCCTTATGCCATCCCCTCCATCCACATAGACTCCACCCTTCTTTCCATTTAACTCACCCCTCATCATTGGACGCCCTCCTAGTCTCAATCCTTACTCCTTCCACTCACCATCAACCTCTCCACACACTTTTTCCGCTCAAGGTTTCCCCACAAATCCTAGACAAACCTTTTATGTACACTTCTAACAACCCACATATTATTTTTCACCCATGGACTCCAACTACTTAAAACACTCTTCTCTCACCATGCTTAACCTTTAAATCACCCCACGTAAATGCTACCCTTATACAAAGGCTAACCATCTTATGCAAGCCTTACACTTCCCATGAAAGATTTACTCCAACCCTTCATTTTATCTCTATTATCTTTTTACTTGGTCACCCATAACTCATAAGGTACTTAGTATTTTTCTCACTTCTCCTGAATCACTCCACCCTCTTTATTTCTTTTATCTCCCCACAACTTTATCATACCTCTATGACCTCCTAGTATGCATATCATATTAGGGGAACAATACATAAGGCATATCATAAAATATAAGTCATATAACCCATATCACACATGTCATAACACATACATCGCTTACCTTAGCTCCAAACACGGCAAGTTGCACTACAGGTAATTAGTCCATACTCACACATGATACAAGAACATAACCAAAACACCCATGAACACATAAACATACAATTTGGTTTAACCACATCCTTACCTAGATGGACACCGCGCTTGGAGCACAAATCCTACACCTCCTTAAGGGAAGGGTTTGGTTCACTTATAAGAGCGGAACACTAATATTAACTTCCATCTTACTCATTTTTCTTTTATTATCCCCTAACTAATTATTAGTAAAGGACTGCTAATATTAATGATAATAATAAGGGTAGTAATAGTAATGATACTAGCAATAATAATAATAACAATAGTAATAATAACGATAATAAGATTAATAATAATAATAGTGATAATAATAATAATAAGGATAATAATGACAATTAGTTAAAATAAATTATGCTTTAGTAAAAATAAAGGTTAGGGCACAACTAGGGGTAGAGGTGGCAGCTAGAGTGGCAGCACACGACGACACAAGGCGGTGGAGGTGGTGGTGGTTTATAAAGATGAAACTTTCAGGTTGGAAAATGGGAAGGGAAGTGGTGGTTGTGAGGTGGCAGGGTTCCTAGATCAGAGATGGTTGTAGTGGTGGTGGTGTCATGCCACGACAGTGGCGGCGACTGAATGTGGAGGAGAGGAAAAAAGGGGGAAGGAGGAGGAGAAAAAGGAAAGGGAGGTAGGGGAAGGACTTCTAGGCAGAGAGGGAGTGGGGGTGGTGGTTGCAGTAGAGGAGGCGGTGCGAGGGGCAGCGACAAGGTGTAAAGGGCAGCTTAAGCTACCTACTTTGCACGGAAAGGAGGGTAGAGCAAGGGGTTAGAGGTGGGGAGGGGTCTTGTTTGGTAAAGGGTAGTGTAGGGAAGATGGTGGATGGAGGTTTGGGTGGTGGCTGGGGCTACGTTTGAAGGGGCGGTGGAGGATGGTTTTGAGGGGCGCTGGGTAGAGGGAAAAGAAGGGAAGGAAGCACAATCGGGAGGGTTTTATAGAGAAGGGATGGAGAAGAGGACAAAGGGGATGAGGATAAGGGAGTGGGGGTAGGCGGATGTTGGTCGACGGTGGCAGATGACGTAGGGGCTGCAGGGTGCAATCTTGTAGGTGATAGGGGAAGAAAAGGGAAGGGAGAGGGTGCATGCGATCAAGGGAGGTCAGGAGTGGAAAAGGAAAGGAAAGGGATGGGGGAGAGAGGGAGAGGGAAGGTTGGTTGGTGTACGGGCTGCAAGCGTGCATGGTCGATGACAAGCGGGGGAGGAAGAAGAAGAATAAAAAGAAAGGAAGGGGTTGTTGGGCTAGCCCAGTTGGGGAAAATGAATGAAAGAAAAAAGGAGGGAGGGTGATGCGAGCTAGATGGTGCGAAGGGAGGGAAGGGGGAAGTGGCTAGGGCGGCCCAAAGGGGAAGAAGGGAGGAAAAAGAAAAATGAAGGAAAAGGATAAGGAACAAGGGAAAAAAAGGGAAAGAAAAATAATATAAAAATAAATTTTAGGAGTAGGATATTTAATTAATTAGATGGTTAAATTATTTTAATAATTTAGTTTACTTAAAATTTAAGATATTAATTTAGGAGGGTAATTTTAGAAAAATGTGGGTTTGGAAATTTATTTAATTAAAAGAGTATGATAAATGATAAAGTATTTATTTTTGTTATTAAATTATCACATCCATTTTTATAAGTATAATGTCACAAAATTATTAATTTAATAGTAAAAAAATGTTTAACTATCCCAATGAGGATAAATTTATTAAATTTTAGGTTCTAGGGTTTTGGGGTATTACAATAGGTGCTCATCTAGATAGAAGGAAATGAAATAAAAGAAGGGAGAAGAAAGTATGCATGTGTGTGTGTGTATGCATGGCTGGGTAAGGGAAAAGGAAATCGATAGGGGAAATGAAGAGAAAATAAAAGGGAGAAGGTGATAAAAAAAGGGTTAGGTTAGGCCTGTAAAGGGGTAGTAAAGGGAGTGGTAGAGGGTGTAGGGCAGGGGTTGTAGGGTTGTGTAGGGTGTAGGGGAGTTGGTGTGGCAAGGGAATGAGGGGGTGTTGCATGGTTAGGAAAGGAAGGGAGGAGGAGGATAGGGCAGGGTTGTAAGGGCCTATTTGGCCGAAAGGGGAAAGGGAGAGGAGATGGGGGGGGGGAAAGAGATAGGTTGGGCTGGGTGTAGGCTAGGGAGAAAAGAGAAGAAGAGAAAAAAAAGGGAAAAGGGGGAAAAGAAAAAGGAAAAAGAGGAAAGGAATTTTTAGGATTATGTTTAGGTTTAAAATTTAAGAAATTAATCTAAAATTTTATTCATCAATTATTTAAGATTAGAGTTAGACTAGAAAAATATAATGACCTAAAAATTAGATATTAGGTTAGAGTAAAATATTAGTTAATCAATATTATAATTAAGCAAATTTTTAGGGTATTATAGAAACTCATCAAATCAAATGCAACTCACTTGCTCCCAAAAAAAAAACTAGTCAATAAAGCCATACAACCACCTAGTCAGGTGCATCTCAAAGTATAGATTTAAATTCAACTTAAGAGGGATTACAATTTCATTTGTGATAAGAACATTAAGGTTATGTAATATGTACTTCTAATACAACTATCAAGGAAGCCATTGTGATAAACTAGCCACTCACGAAGACTAAGCGGTTAATTCATTAAGCAAGCATACCCCCATAAATTTTGTTATTTTACCTATAAAATTAAAACAAACCTTTCAACTGATGTGATGTTTACCCAATTCAAAACACCTTTCACTTTGAATAATAGTGTCTCAACTAGAGATATTAAAATCCATATATAACATCCACATCAAGATATTAAGACTTTAACTACTCAGGGTCACAAACAACAACTAGTCGTGAAAGGATAAGGTTAGGTATAAGTTATACCTTACTTTTTAAGTATTCCCTTTCAAATTCTTTTAGATTTAATTATTTCAAACACTTCTACATATTCACCATCAAGATCATACAACCCGCCAATGACATATTAGTTAAATATGCCAAAAATATAATAAAGCCAAACAAGATTAACCACACTTAACCAAAATGAATTAATTTAAACCAAAGATTCAAAATGCTTTAAAAGACCCAAAAATATTCTCCGAGGTCATAAAAGACTAACCAAAAAAGGAAAATTGCTTAAAACATCAAAACGAATTAAATAAGAGGTTTTCCCTAAAATACTATGCTCAATCAAATTACTATTCACAACAAGTTCAAATCATCAAAATATCTCAATCCACCCAAAATATCTTATAAACACCTCTTAATATCCAATATTTTTTGAAATACCCATTTTATCCTTTTTATTTGAAAAACTTATGAATACCAAATAAATATGAAATAAATTCCATAAATCGTGAAATTTTTACATAAGTTCATTTATGCTTTTTACAAGATAATAAAATTCATAAATTCACTTAACAAAATCATAAACCATGTAAAATGAACAAGTTTCCCTTAATCACCGATATACTTCAAAAATACAATTAAAGTAACAAACCTTTATCAAAATTCATGAAAATTTAACACCAACATAAATATGTCAAATATGACACGATCCAAACAGAATTCATCTTTGAAAAACCATCACATAAGTGAAATGACTAATTTACCCCTATAACACTAGAAAACTTCAAAAAATCATTACTTTCAACATACTAGGAGTTAAATCATGAATATATATATATAGGGTGAAGGTCCCATACACACCCTTTCTAAGATACATATATAGGAATCAATTATAACCATTAGATTAGTGTTTGATCAACGGTCAGGATTTAATACATACCTAACCTAAATTTGTTTTAATCTCAGCCCTTAAATCCTCTAAATCTAACGGTTATTAAGAGTTCCTACATTTGTATTTTAAATAATAGTTTGTACAAGAGCCTAAATTTTTATATATATATATAATTTAATTTCATAATGAGGAACATCATAGAACTCACAAAAATTTCATAATCTTGCTACCCACAACTATTTCACCAAAAATTTCCTTAATCGTGCTTAAACTTGTAACACGCTTAAAACCCAACATTAATATATCAAATTTGATGTAAAAACCTAATAAACATGATTAAATCATCAAAATAATTAAAAAAAAAAGGAAAATCCTGAATACCCCAAAGGCCAAAAGCCACCCTTAAGACCCAAAATCACAATTTCAATATTTTCAATCATACAAACTTATACATGTCTTAACATATATAAATCCCCATAATTTCATGCTTCCATACTCAATCTAGGAGTTTCATAAACATCAAGAACTGATGCTTGCTATATAACTCATAAACATATCTAATTGTAAAACTACACGTGCTAAAACACATAATAGCATGGAAATTAATTTACTAAGAGTTTAAGAGGCTTACGATTACGAATCAATAGCTCCAAAGTGAGTGGTATCTTTCTCCTAGCTCACACCACATTCCTTTAAAAGATGAAGAAAGACATGAAAAACTACAATTTCATACAAAACTAATTCAGGGAGATTAGTATGAAACCAAAAGAAATCATGGAAGCTTACCCTTATAAATTTAAACTCCACTAAAAAACTCCAAATCTCAAAAAAATTCTCTTTCTTATGCCTTATCCTAGCTAGATATAGGATGAGAGTGCTTGGATTGATATGTTTTGAAGCCTTTATACACTTGGTTATGGTAGGAGATAGTTTGGTTGTGGTGGAAAAATGAAGGGGAGAATGACAGAGGGGATAAGGAGAAGAAGTTGAAGGAAGGTGTGGGTAAAGGGTAAGTATGGGTAGGATTTAGGGTGTATTAAATGAATTAAGATTTATATAAACTTGCAATAGCAAGACTAATAATGGCTGAATATTCTCATGGATTTGGGGGTGTAAATGATTTGATTTGATAACTACTCAACTCGGCTTGCTTATTTAGTTAAATAAGTTAAGTCTAAGATTTATTTCTAGGTCCATTTATTAAATGAGTCAAGTTCAAATCGATTCATTTATTCGTGAGATGACTCATTTAAAAGATTATTTGATATTCACTTAAATGTTTGTTAGATGTTTATTTATAAATAAGTACCACCTTACATATATTTAATGCTTATTCATTTATTTATAACATTTAATTTCAAACTATATATCATGTTATACCTAAATTAGTCAACTATGAAGGAAGGTAAAAATATGATATATATATATTATTAAAATTTTATGCCAAATAAAAAATATTTATATATTTGAATAGAATCAATAAATAAGTTTATTATAAAATAAATTAAAATAATTCAATTTATTTCTATTCCTACAGTTGATTCCTAAGCAATTTCAGCTCGAAGTGTCTGCAAACGAGTCAAAATTTCATAGTGTATTTGCCTAATAACAAGCGGACTCAAATTCGATTATGCTCGTGATCAACCAACCTGAAATAGTGAGTCTCTCACAATGACTACAGTGTACAGCCCGTAACAAGGGGGGAAAAGGAGGAAAAAATTGCACTACCGAAACATAAACCCTAAGGCCTGTGCCCCGTCTAGCTCCTTTACATTTTGCTTAGAAACTGAAGAGAAAACGAGGAGTAGCAAGCATATAGAGAAGAAGAGAAAATAGTAGAAGAGATGGCGACGTATCTCTTCTACGAATCTGCTACAGGGTATGCCTTATTCTTAGCGCATGGACTCGATGAAATCGGACAAAACACTGAAGCTGTTCGAAACTCTGTTTTGGACTTGAATCGTTTCGGCAAAGTCGTGAAGCTTGTTGGGTTTAATCCATTCGAGTCTGCTCAAGATGCTTTCAATCAAATTAATGCTATATCAGAAGGTTTGTATCGGAAACTAATACGCCAATACTTGTTTTGAACGTATCCATTATATGGGTTTTGTGGTTATGCGTATTCATTAACTGTAAGTTTTATATGCAATAAGGAGCGTTAGTTGTTTGTTTTGTGTTCTATTGTATATATATCATTTGTTGCATACTTGCATGTAACTTATAGCCTGTGTTCTGTGGATTCTCTGCACAATGAGCTTCATTTCTCTTACTCGGGCCATCGTCACTTGGTTTCAAGGAGCAGCGGCCTTCATTTTTCATGAGGAACATGACCGAATTTCAGATTTTTTGTTGCTTTAGGTAAGGTGATATTGGCAAGCATCTAGCATGCATTTTGCTCGGAGCTGTTTTGTTAAGTGGCGGTTTGATGTTCGCTTCTGTAGTATTCTTCGTGTGTATGATTTTCTTTCTTCTTGTGCATTAATCACGTGTCTTAATCATTTTGATGGGTTCATCTTGCAATTCTAATTGCTAACTATTGTGATCGTGAGGTCAATTACTTGGTTGCTCTCAACTCTATTTCTTTAAGTTGATTTAAATTCTTTATTTTATGGATTTGGGCGATTATTGACCTTGCGTTGTCCTTGGTGCTGCGGTTCCAGGTATTATGACTGATGAACTGAGGAACTTCTTGGCGCTAAATCTTCCAAAACCAAAAGCCAAGAGCAGCGAGCCAAGCTTTACTCTTGGAGTTTACGACTCTAAGCTTGGGTCGCACATATATGAAGTAACTAAAATCCCTTGCAGAAGTAATGATTTTGTACAAGAGCTTCTTCGTGGTGTGCGCACACACTTTGATAGGTTTATCAAGGAGCTTAAGGTGCTTATTGTCTTCTGTTGGGCCGTTGTTATATTCTCAAGCTTTTATGCTCAGGTAGCCATCTCACTTACCTCTGTTTCACATATTTTGTAGCCTGGTGATTTGGAGAAGTCCCAGCTGGGTCTGGCACACAGTTACAGTAGGGGAAAAGTTAAATTCAACGTTAATAGAGTTGACAATATGGTTATTCAGGCCATATTTCTTCTTGACACTCTTGACAAGGACATCAATACTTTCTCCATGCGAGTAAGGTTTGTCTAATGTCCTGCTATAAAGGTCTACTGTTTGTCATTTCAGGGATAAAATCTCTTCGATGAACAATTTGTGTTGTTGGGTGGGGTAGTTTAGGTCTATTTGTTTGGCGTAAAGGATCACAATGTATAGAAATCAGAGGTCCTGTTCTGTTATGCTTAGGAGTTATCTTTTTAAAGTTTGAAAACTGGTGCCTTATATTCCCTTGATGCAGAGAGTGGTACTCCTGGCATTTTCCCGAATTAGTGAAGATAGTCAATGACAACTATTTGTATGCAAAAGTAGCCAACTATGTGGAGAACAAGTCAGAGTTGAATGAAGACAAATTATCTGGCCTTACTGAAATTGTTGGAGATGAAGACAAGGCAAAGGAGATTATAGAAGCTGCTAAAGCATCAATGGGTAAGCTTTTACTTTCCTTGCTGCTTTCGGATTATGTTGCAATTCACCATTTTTGCCCAGAATAGGAGGTGGCTAAAAATCCTCATCATTTTTATTTCATTTTGATGCAGGTCAGGACATATCTGAAGTTGATTTGAGTATGGTGAAGCAGTTTACTCTGAGAGTGATTGAACTTTCAGAGTATAGAAGGAAGGTTTATGACTATCTTGTTAATAAAATGAATGGTATTGCACCAAATTTGACATCACTGATTGGTGAAGTTGTCGGAGCTCGCTTGATCTCTCATGCAGGAAGCCTTACGAATCTGGCAAAATGTCCTTCTTCTACTCTTCAGATTCTCGGAGCAGAAAAGGCACTGTTTAGGTGATTGTCAAAGCTTTCATTGTGATACAATCTCTTTTTTTTTTTTTTTTTTTTGTAGAATTCCTTAATGATGCTCTAGGCCAGTATTTTTTAGTAGTTTGATGTATCACTTCCATTATTGTGTCAAGTTTAAATCAATTTTCTTCGCAATGTTTTCTGGTTGGGTTGGTGTTTCTTGATAATGGAAAGGAGGCATTTTGTAATTGGAATTGACAAGGTTTTTGGTCTAGGGCACTGAAAACACGAGGAAACACCCCAAAGTATGGACTGATTTTCCATTCTTCCTTCATTGGTCGGGCGTCTACCCGTAATAAGGGCCGCATGGCTCGCTATCTAGCAAATAAGTGTTCCATTGCATCTCGTATTGATTGTTTTGCAGGTTTGTTGCACTCATTTATGGTTTTTAGATTATGGTAACTTTGTGTGGTTATTGAATCTGTTGCTGCTTCTACTGTTTGAAGATAAGGGCACTGCTGCTTTTGGGGAGAAGCTCCGTGAGCAAGTGGAAGAGAGACTTGAGTTCTATGATAAGGGCGTCGCACCTAGGAAAAATATTGACGTGATGAAAGCTGCAATGGAAGTAGCTGAGGTCCAAGGTTTGTAGTTATGAGAAACATTTTCCCCCTTGGTTTGATAGCAACTGTATCCTCTTTAGTTGGATCTGACCCCTGAAATAAATTGAAATATGTATAAAGTTAGGCTTCTTGTGATTTATAACTTTGTATCACATCCCTTTTAATACTTGTTCATATTACTATACAAGTAACCAAAAATAATCCTAGAAACAGGGAATGATACTGATGTTTCTATTTAAGTTTTCAATGCACACCTCCCCCAAGGAACTTGCTAATAATATGTTTGAGAAGCTGGTATTCAAGGTGAGTGAGTGTGAATGTTTTAGGTTACCTTGTTGAAGAGCTACATTTGCATTTCATTGCAGTCATCGTCATTTTCCTTTTTCTTTTATGACCATTCAAATCAGGGGTCAATGAGGGTGCATGTTGATTCTATAAAATTTTGAATATGCACCTGCTTCACCCACTTTTTAAAAGAAGTTTTGAATGCTGGAACTCCATCGTCCCTTAATAAGTGCATAGCATCTCGTAGTATACCCACAGTGGTAATGATGTGAAATTATTGAACGGCTTTTTTATGTAGTGTTTATGAAATGCTGTTCTCCTTTTGCGGTCTCTTTCCTTCAAGTGTTCGTGGTTTGTATACTTTAAGCTGTTCATTGATTGGTGAAATGTATGCTAGAGCAGTGTCATGGTGGAAATACCTTCAGTCAGTAGCTCTGCTGTGGTTGAATGTGATAGCTGATTGCTTTGTTGATAAATTTGATCATCACTTGGTCTTATATCAAGATTCTTGGCATCATTCTTATGAACTTCATTGTTTATGAAGTTTTATCCTCATTGTACTTTGCTTTATGTGCCTGCGTGCATGGTACTGCTTTTTCGTCCTAATGCTGGTTGTATTCTGCCGAGTAGATGGTATGGAAGAGGACAAGATGTCTAAAGATTCCTCAGTAAAGAAGAGCAAGAAGAAGAAATCTAAGCACGAGGCTGTGGAAGATGGAAACACTGTGGCAGATGAAAAACCAACTTCAGTACCAGATGGAGATGGTATAGAAGACGATGCACAGTTGGATAAGAAAAAGAGGAAGAAAGAGAAGCGC
This sequence comes from Tamarix chinensis, assembly GCA_030549775.1. Taxonomy (NCBI): domain Eukaryota; kingdom Viridiplantae; phylum Streptophyta; class Magnoliopsida; order Caryophyllales; family Tamaricaceae; genus Tamarix; species Tamarix chinensis. The sequence goes on along the minus strand of CM060178.1, from coordinate 99,049,022 downwards.
AAGCTAAAGGAGCAGCAGGAGCAGAATGGGGTTGATGAGGAGGATGGAACTGCCAAGAAGAAGAAGAAGAAGAAGAAGAGCAAAGATGTAGAACAAGAGGATGTTCAAGAAGAGGAAACTGCTAAGAAGAAGAAAAAGAAGAAGAGCGAGGGTGAGGATAGGGATAGGGATAGGGATAGGGACGTACCTGCTGTTTCTGTTGGCAAGACAAAGAAGAAAAGGAAGTAACAAATGTGAAGATGATTAGATTTTAGAATTTGCCTGAAATATTTACATGAAGCTGCATAAGATTGTCCTGACTCTCTATGCCTGTAACAAATTATAGAGGATAGGTACTGGACTGGAGTAATTGTTGAAATAGTTTCTATATTTTCTTGCTTATTTTAAATTAAGATGGCAGCTGCAGAAAGTTGCTTTCTGGCTCTACACAATGTGCTCGTGAGCCTCCGGGCGTTGTCTTTATATTTTTCCGTGTTGCTATTTCTATTATCCTACCTTGATCGAGCTTTTAGGGGCTGAGGTGGTGCAACCTTTGCATGTGGTCAGGCGTCAAGAGTATGCCATTTTTCTCTGAATACCACGCCGCTGAAGTGGTTGCGTGATTTGTAGGCCCCATCGTCGACTTCTTGCCGCCTTTCTATACCCAAGCCTAATGTTAGTTTTGAACTAAAAAATTGATAAACTAAGGTTAGTTCAACCTATGAAATCAAATATTTCTAAAGTTTTGATAAAAAAAAAAAAAAAATCACAACAAGAAGAAGGGGGATCAGGGGAGAAAAGGGTGAGGGAGAAAAAATCTTGTATGTACTTTCGGTAGATCAGATTATTATTATTTTGATAATGAGATTATATATTTTTTATTGATTTCTTTATTAAAAAAATAAAATAATTATAAATAATAATTTAAAAAAAAATTCTTCAAATAAACACTTATATTGATTCAATAAAATAAATTTATGTAGAATATTATTTTTATAAAGTAAAATATGTAAAATATAGATTAAAAATTTATAAAGGCATTAATATAAATATATAATTAAATTTAATTTTTTAATCGGTTTCGTAACATATTTTTTTACCAAAAAATATAAATAGGATAAATTTTGCAGGGAAACGCCCGAAGGGCCCAAATCCCTCCAAACAAGCAAGAAAAGTACGAGACTGTAAAAGCAAGAAAAGTAAGAGATTCAAAAAGAGAGAAACGACATGTGGGAGATAAACCCCGCCGTCCGCACTCCGCAGAGAATCAAAAGGTCCATCCGGAGGAGTAAAGAAGGCTCGTCCCCGTCTCTTTTTTTTTTTTTTTTTTTATCTCCCACCAAAACAAGATCTCATCTCACCATTCACCAACCCCTCTTCCTTCCTTGTCTTCCATTTTATATCAAAGCGTTGCTGCTATTTGAATATAAGAATTTTGACGACAAAGAGTTAAGAGAGAGAGTAAACAATGGCGACTGCAGGCCCGAACTTGGAAGATGCGAGCAGCATGGATTTGATGCAAGAGCTTCTTCGCCGCATGAAGTGCGCCAGCAAGCCCAAAAAAAGCCTCATTCTCGTCGGTACATCTCTGCTTTTTGTCAATCTCTGTATCTCCTCTTTTGTGTTTTTCTTTTCTTTTCTTTTCTGTTTCTTCTGTTGATTGAGCCTCAGATCCGTATGCTTGGAGTCCTTTTCTGAAGAGCTTTTGGGGCCTCGTCTGTATCGAAAGGAAAATTTTCTATTTGTGTTGATCTGGGTCCGAATAGAATTAGATGGCTTGCTTGCGACTATTTTTCCCAATGTGTTTGGTTGCCGTGGTTGTGCAAAAAAAATATTTACTGGTTAAGTTTTGGAATTTTTGCTGGTCAAGTTTGAATTTGCATCATACATGCATATTTTGAAATAAGAGAAGCATTGATTTTGTCAGAGATGACACACTCTCCTCTGCAAAGTTTAATTCTTGATTCATCATCACAGTTATAAGAAAATATAAAAGTAAATTACAAACATAAAAAATGAAGATTTAGAGGTGGAAAAAATTAGAAATTTTTATACCCTCCTTCATTCTTGGTCAAGTACTCGACCATCATTAGAAGATAAGCTTAGTACAAGTTTCTTCCTAACCTAACATCAATTAGGAAGAAAAAGGTATATAAATTACCACCTAATAATGAACTCTATAAGTTACGCTTGCCGACTTATAAGTTGTTATGCCGGTGAATACCAAAGGAATTTCCTAACAACTCCCTTATTTCTCATCTTCGCTCTCTATGTGTCCATGTCTTCTCTCTATGCCTTGGTCAATATGCCAAGCCAACCTAAACGAGAAGTTTTCCTCGGCCTTGACTTGGTTGCATTCTTCTTTAAGTCCGGTCTACTAATTGATCCTATCAATTGGTCTCTAGCTGTGCCCTTGCCTGTCCGGAGCCCTTTTGTGGCTGACGCCGTTTGCCCGTGTCTTGTCTGGGTGATGTGATGTCCTTGTCTAGCATACAATTAACTCTTTCGTTTTGTAATGGGCATATATTATAGAACATTTCTCAGCGGACGTCTAGCTGAGAGCCTGAAAATAAAAAAGAAAGAAATCATCATTCTGTTTCCCCTCCCAACTCATTTTGTTTTATATTCTCTTTATTCACATTTTTGTTGTTAGATGACTCTGACTACAGGGACGGACCAAAAGCCCTGCCCTTTCTGTTCATTAAAATGATAGGACATAGATGCTACACTGCTACTACTTCAAGTCAACTTTTGCATGCGTGGTTCTCTTTGCTTTGTCTTTCTTCTTCTTTGGTGTTACATATTAGGCACACGACAAAAAAGTTCACCTGATGCCGAATTTAATATGCTGAGTGTTGGATTTACAAGCGTTTCCCTTGGTTATTAACTTTTAACGTTGTAGAAGAAATTTTGTTTCTTCCGAGATGGGCAGAGATGATGGGGAAATGCTTTCCTATGGATGCATTGATAATGCCATTTCAAGTTGTGAAGGTCTAAGATCTCAGACAATAATATACTATTAATATGCTGACATTTTAATGCCATCCCTTGGTTCTCCTTGTGCATTCTTCTGTCATATGAACTTTTTGGCACTAGGTCTTGATAATTCATCTCAATAGGTAGTCTGAATCTTTTTACATTTGGAACCTAGGCAATCATCCCGGCGGTCAAGACAGAAAAAGGAGCCCAAAGCAATAGTTGTCTATCTTACAGCCTTGATCAGGCTTGCTCATCTTAGTGTTGGTGGTAAAATGTACTAACTGTCTGCAAGTCTGTGTCCACTCTTAGCAATGGAGCAAGTTCAGTTTAGGTGTGAACATAACCTAAGAATACAGGCTCTAACTGTATGCTTTCAGAGACAGTAATTGACTGATTAAACCCATGTTTAGAACTACTTACCGAAAAATGTTATCCGTGATACTTACTTATTTTAAAATCTTTTTAACCTAAAAAGTTTCTAAAATAATTAATTATCTTAGATAATTACTTTTGATAAGTAATTCCAAACAAGTTATAATTTAAGGCATTATTATTGGGCATTGAGCTCTTCAGCTTTTTCACCTTTCACGTGATTGTAATATAATGTTGCTTCGTAGGTCCACCTGGATCTGGAAAGGGTACCCAATCACCAATGATTAAAGATGAGTATTGCTTATGTCATTTGGCTACCGGTGATATGTTGAGGGCTGCTGTGGCTGCTAAAACCCCACTTGGGATTAAGGCGAAAGAAGCTATGGACAAGGTTGGTATTGCAACTCCTTGTCTGCTCATATGCTCTCTGATCTTCTCTTATGTGTTTTGAGGCAATGTTTCACTAATGTGCTATGGTTTTGCAGGGTGAGCTTGTATCTGATGACTTGGTTGTTGGTGTTATTGATGAAGCATTGAAGAGGCCTTCATGTGAAAGAGGTTTTATTCTTGATGGATTTCCAAGGACCGTGGTCCAGGCCCAAAAGGTAGCACATCTTCTAGTGTTTTCCCCCTATCTTGCAGGAGATTCCCCCGTCTCTGTGGTAATCGTCTTGCCTGAGTGATTGAAACACGGACTCACCCTTTCGTTTTCTTTCTTTGGTGAAGCTTGATGAGATGCTCCAAAATCGTGGGCTTAAGGTTGACAAAGTTCTCAACTTTGCAATTGATGATTCAATCCTAGAAGAGAGAATTACTGGTCGATGGATCCACCCCGCTAGTGGGCGGTCCTACCACAGCAAATTTGCGCCTCCTAAAGTACCTGGAAAGGATGATGTGAGACCAATGAAAATCTCTGAATATTTTTCACTGAAGTACTTACATTTGTGTTTAGCATGATGCACGAAAAATCATTTTTTTGTAGCAGCAATTATGGTTTGCATAATCTTTGATATGTTTGCCTTTACTTTCTTGGGATACATTTATGGAGATTTCATATTTTCCAAGAATTGGTCATTCTATCCCCCAGTTATTATTTTCAACATGACGCATATGTTTCTCATTTTGTCTGTGTAGGTCACTGGCGAGCCCTTAATTCAGCGGAAAGATGATACAGCACCAGTTCTGAAGTCTAGGCTCGATTCTTTCCATAGACAAACTGAACCAGTATGCATCTTCCTCCACTCTCTTGTTTCTCCTTGTATCTTTGAATTTTTTCCCCTGGTCACAGTGACTGTAGATATCTCACATCTGTCTACCCTCCTCATCGTCGGACATGCATTTTATTATTTGCTTGGTACTTTATCCGCAGGTGATAGATTACTATGCCAAGAAAGGTATATTAGCAAACATCCATGCAGAGAAACCACCAAAAGACGTGAAAGAGGAAGTTGAGAAGGTGCTTTCTTCGCCGTAATGAGCACAAGTCACCCACCTAATGATTTGGATTCGTTTAATCAACTTCTCAATTTAGCTGGTCTGTGCTAGTGACTGAACTTGTCGGATCAAGGGTCATCAGCCGGCTTTCATACCTCTTGCGTCTGCAAGCGCCTTACTGATAGTTCGGCAGTGTGCATCCCAATACCCTGGGGAATAATTGAATAGCTGTCCTTTGACTATAGTTATCGTGAATATTTGGTGGAGGTTACCATATAGAGTAATTGATGCTCGATTCATTTGATCCTTGAGTACACCACATTTTGCACCTTGTGTAAATGTTATCATGTGCTGGCTGATTGGTAGCAAGCCATTGATTACACTGTAGATCAGCAGCATGATGCAAATCTACTTACCCTGATCCAGTGCACTTCCCAGCTGACGTGCATCAGCCATATAAATACAAGCCTTTTCACACAAGTTTGACTGACGTAGAATAAAAGGGACCAGGGACACAGATGAACACAATTGCTCAACGAAAGATCCACATCTGAAAAGGGGAAATAAACTGGCACTACATACCAGAACGGCTAATGTTTTTCCTACTTGCACAAAGTCAATTAAAAACGATTGCTAGAGCATGATGTTGAGATAGAACCATTGTTCAAACAGAGACGAAAAGACGTCGCTGGGCAGCATTTTCCTCAATGGCAAGATGTCTGGTAAAATGGACTCTTACGTCTCCATTACGAAAATGGTAATGTTCAAACGTCCACAGCAATCTTTTCATCAAGATGTGAGAACTCCTGGAACAAGGCCTTGAAGTGCTCATACGAGTGTTTCACGTCATCAACCGCACACATTTCCCTAATACTATGCATCGATAACTGGGGAGCACCCACATCAACGGTACGTATTCCTACACCACTGGCGAGAATTGGACCGATTGTTGAACCACAAGGCATGTCATTTCGGACAACAAAATCCTGCAGGCAGTAAATTTGTTGAAACAGTGCATATATGTTTAATCTAACTTGTTAATCATGGTTTAAACATGACTAGTGGTAAAAGACCCCTTAATTCACTGTATAATAAGGAGTAAACACTACGCATATAAATGAGAAGCAGATACCTGAAGAGGAATATTGTGTTTGTCGGCAATCTCTCTAAATATAAAGGAGGTAACAGCATTGGTTGCGTAGCGTTGATTTGCATTATGTTTAATGACTAGCCCTCCATGCATTTTAGGCTGGTGATTCTCCTCATGCTTGTCCTGAGAGTAGTCATATTACAATATGTGAAATACAAGTAATAATCAATTATATACTGAATATATTGACGCTGGAGTTCTAGGAAAATGGCTACCATGTAGTTAGGGTGCAATGCATGCGCCATATCAGCAGATACAAGGAAACTTCTCTGGATTACTTTCTCAAGCACCTGAAGAAGATGATAAGTTAAACAAATTGATAGAAATGACGCCCCACGCGTCAAGTAGTGCTAACACATATGATGTAAATTATCACTACAGGCATCAGCATAAGATGAAAGGTTGATTAATTGCAAGAGAAGACGACCTGACGGGGGTAAAACAACAAAAACAGTATGCTCAGATATTCAAAGATCCCACATTGAGTTGATGAATAGTTCACCATTACCTTTGAATTCGAGTTGTTGAAGAAATTAGTGATTCTTGATACCGCATCAAACATGACAGGAGAACCAGCTCCTTGAGCTGAATTAGATCCAACTTCTTCATGATCAAAGAGCGCCACCATCCTAATTCCAGTCTCATTGTCAAGGCTACTTTCACACGAAGTTGCATCTATCAATGACTGAAAATCCAAAAAGGTTCATGAGGTCAAAAAGGCCAAGAAAAAACAGGTAGCCCACTTTGCCGAACATGCGTACTGGATAGGGGTTACAAATGAAGCTTAAAGTAGGTATAGGTATAATATGATATATCTGTTAAACAAGTTGCATGGTAACTACAAACGATGAGTATATTGCCCGAGGAAAAGAGAGGGAAACTGCAGTTGTGCAGCAACAATCAGTAAAGAACTAAACACATTAGATTAGCATATTCAAGTGTACGCCAAGTAACAGCTATGTTGATTCAGGGTGAGAGAACTTTAAGCATGAACTGGAATACACTTCTTATCTGAAGGAATGGCATATTACTGAGAATAAGTACATTTATATTTCCATGAAAGAAATATAAATAAGACATACAAAACAAACCAGCAAGGTTCTAGTTCAAGTTATCCATAGAAGCTAAGTCGCACATTTTCCCAATAAAGAAATCAGGAAAGCATAAATTTATACACTGGACATTTTGAAAAAAATTCGTAAACAAGGATCAGCTTCATGTTAAGATAATTCAGAAACAGACATACCTTCAAAGAGCAAAATGCCATGCAGAGATTATCCAGCCTTCCTGAGAAAACAAACTCCTTCATGGCACCAGCTATAAGGCTAGGTTGGGTGTCACATGCTTGTAACTCAAAATCACAAATCTCATCAGGGGCACAGCCAGCTTGTGCTGCCAGCAGCTGCAGTCAGACCATTAGATACAAACAGAAAAGTGAAAGAATTCCAGTCCGGATAATAATTGAATGAATACACAAGTATCTGTATCCATTCATAGGAATCTCGCAGCGATCAGTCTTGTATTTTCTCACAGACAAAGGGGTCTGATTTCAGATAGGGGGAATAAATGCGAGCTTTGAACTTTTCAAACCTTGAGCAAGAGTGGATGGTGTTTCTGATTTTCAGACTTTATCTCCTCCGATTTCTTGAAGCTGGACTGAGCTCCACTTTCAGCCGAACCATTTTCAGCAGCAATTTTACTCAACTCCACCTACAAGAATATTGATATTATGGATCAGAGCAGGTACGCACATTAGAACACAACCAACCAGTTGTTCCCATTCGATTACGCAAAAACAGTAATAGAATACCAACAAAAGCACAGCCATGACAAGCATGGAAAACAGAATCAGGAAAATGTACAAATTTTGGACCATGATAAAAAAAAGGAAGAATAAAATTACTGAATATTACAATTAATAGTATAGCTGAAGATTTCAATGTCATTTCAAATAATGGATGAAGAAAATATCAAGTGGTATGGAATGATTTGGCGCACAAGTGGCAAATTATATTATGATTCTAGGAACACCTTGCTAGTTACACCTGGTGTGCAAAATAATAGTATTTTTTACTATATACCACAAACTTCATCTTTCTTCTTTCAATTTAATGCATACATATCATCTTTCTTCATCCTATACCCTATCTTATTTTCCATCCACTTTCTTCAATATTCATTCGCTGGGAGACGAAGATTTTATTCCAAACTTAAAATATTATCCTTTACCTAACCAAAAAAAAAAATTCCTATAATCTATTAAACACTACCAAATTTTAAATTAAACTTAATAATTGATAAAAATGAGTTGATAGTGAAGCCTAACAACATTAGTCAACTGAGTTTGTGTTAATGATCGCTTGTTCAAGTGACGTCAATCATAGATAATCACAACTCTTTTTGTATACATAAGTGATTAGTATAATTATAATAATAATTATAATAATTGAACAAAAATATAATATAAGATGATGGCCATTATTACTAGAGATAAATACTACTATTTAATAACATAATCACTAACTTTATTTGAGACAATACCAAGCTAGTAATAGAATAATCATCACCATCAGCACTACAGATAATTAACAATCAAATAATCACCAACTTTATCACTATAATTTATAATGAATTATTATTAGCATTATATTATTATTATCACTATCAATTGCTCAAAATATAATTATAATATTCACCACTCAAGTAATATATGATAATTGATTAGATAATCACCAAGTAGAGCACAATAATCTCATGGAATTCTATTATATGCTTTATTTTCATTATATAAAGACAAATCTATATATAGAATTCATATTTATTAGTTGAAAAGTTGTACCTTATAAATATTTTAAACCATAAAAAAAATTCATTACGTTTTATATTTTAAGTTTTTGTCATGTAATCAAGTACCAAAACTTATAAGTCTTATTATAACCAATTTGACATACAAAGTTAAAATATAGTGATTATATCTTTATTTTTATAGTATGTCTTATCTTATTTCAACAATAGTCATATCTTATTTTCATAATGATCATGTTTCTTAATGTGAATATTATACTAGGGAAATACAACATAAGTAACCAACACATAGTAAATAGTGATTATATATTATATATACAACCATAATGTCTCCTATCTATAATGATTATGTCTTTCATACATTGTGATTATGTCCAACTTTCTATTTTGCACACTAAAGTTCCAGGGTCACGATATAAAATTGGCACACAAGTTGAGTAAACACCATTACTCTCCAAAAAGCATCTATAAGCTTTTGTTCTTGATAGGGGTCACATTAGGACCATCACATACCAACATTTTGTTCAGACCTAAGAAGGTATATATGGCATCATATGTATGAAACTAAAGTGCATTTATCGAATTAGTCTCTCTTAAAATGTCTTCCCAAGTCAAAGTATACATCTCTTTGTCCTAAGCTTTGACATACTTAAGAAAGTAATGAATGCAAAATCCTTCTGAACAAGGAATGAAAGCACCATATACATATTACTATTAAAATATAAGTGTTATAAGTGTTGTTTTACCTTTTAACACAATAATTAAGAAAATAATTCAAATAACTAAATTATTCCTATTAAAATACCATTAAAAATGCTAATTATTGTAGGAAAAAGGTAAAAATAGATACATAAAAGATTGTGGAGCAATTAATACTAAAATTCACCTCGAAAATGTCAAAATACACTTATTTAAAACCGGAAGGTGCAAAAGCTTTGAACATGCAGCAAACAGTCACGAAAAGTACCTTTACAGCTGTTGCCAACATGGGAACAAGATGATTTTGTGTGTTCGCCTTAAAACCATCATTGACACCCCTATTCATGGATGGAATAAAAGAGCAAATTCCTTCAGTTTTCAATCAAACCAAGTTTTTTAATACTTTAAGAATAAAAACACTGCCTAAGAAAACCAACCAAGAATTAAAGGTTATGAATAAGCATAAATAAGAGATGTCATCTAAAAGTAACCTGTCTAAATGGATTGCCAAAGTAGGAATTCGCATAATGGGTTCCTCAATTCTAACCAGCCGATGAGAATAGGAAATAGAACCATCTTTCACTTGTTTGACAATCATTCGCCCAGCTATAGTTAAGTCACGATCAAACCAAGTGTGCCACAATCCACCCCCATAAGTCTGTACACCAACCTCCAAATACCCTCCTTTAACCACCTAAGCAAACCATGAAAACTTGTTCAGTCTGACATTAGCAAAAGAAACATCATAATCACATTCACACAAAATTGAAAGAAAGTTTACCTTAGATACTGGCTTCAATTTTAGACAGGGACTATCTGTATGAGCACCAACTATGCAAAACCCATTTCCAGCAACATATCTATGCAAAACTACCATGTCAGCCTTCATATATAAGCATAAGGTGAGGTCAACAGAATATTGGATTCATCTGATTCAAAATGTTGTCTCATGAACCATCATAATTTTACAGCTGAAAGCACAGATGGATAACACTTGAAATCAACCATGTGATTAGACCAATACACTAAAACTCAGTACATTAGATTTTTTATATCAGTTTCCTCGATCCAAAATCAAATACCTTCATGCCGAATCCTTGCCTGCCTACAATCCAATTTTTTGCTCTGTTCATATTCACTGTCTCAAACAAGTAAAAAAATTGCAATCGCATTTGCAACTGCGGTATCGGAACGACACAAGCGATAAGTTATGTATCGTGATCTTTACGGCATGAGTTTTTATTTTTATTTCACCATATACTCTAATTATTATTTATTCATCTTTAAATATAAGTATTCAATCAACTAGTGTTTTAAATTATATTAGAAGTATTTAAATGAGTCATTATATGTTAAATTGTTCTAATAACCTAAGTTTTCCTTAGAATAAAATAAATAAATGTTAGTAAATGTGAAGGTAATAAATAAGAATAGTTTATTATAATACAATAGTAATTTGGTCCAAGATATATATATATATATATATATATATATATATATATATATATATTAAATGAATAAGAATAAATTATTAGATTTAGAAATTCTAAATAAATTGTCGACTTATCGGCGCTAAATGCGTGAAATTTTAAAATTATAGCTTATTGATAATTTCGTACCGTGGCTAACCTAGAATCCACTAAATAGCAACGCTACTTATAGCATCACTGTATTTATTTATATGGTCTCAAACCACTTTTCATCCAAATTCGAGCAGAGTTTTTGCTATATATTTTGTTTCCTCTCCTTTTTGTCTTTTTGGAGTTTGCTTTTTTATGTTTTGTAGTTGTGTTTGTCTTCAAGAAAAAATAAGAGTTGATGGGTCAGCATTTTTTCCAGTTAGGAGACATGTGGATAGCTGACCTTGATTTGGCTGCTTTGGCAAAATACAAAATGCAACAAATATCAGCAACTCGCCTTTTTCAAAGGCTTTCAAGCTAAAGTCCGATCTAAAGCATACAACATACTAGTTATATTTTAAAGATAAAAAGAATGTTATTCTCCGCCATGATCTATCTATATTTGTCTTGACTACAGTCCCCAGATAGAAAATCTTCTCAGCATATGATGAGGTTCTTGATAGAGAATCTTACTGAGTTCATTCACAATATATAGCTCAATCTACCACAGAGTTTGGGCAGAAATACAAAAGTTTTAACCTTATTACTATAAGAAACAGAAGAACCCAAATTTCAGTCATAAATGGGATAGGATGCTGTCATTCTCTTTTGACCAGTCACTCTCGCTATGCCTCGTGGGGTTGACAACTATTTTTGTTGTAACAGATACAAACTGTCATAAAACAAAGTTTCGCCTACATAAGAAAACTCAGTAAGTGACCTATAAATTGCAACTCCAGATATGCACACTATCACATAGATATCATCACCAGTTCTCACAAATGTTCTCAATTTGTGATAGACTGAAAGGTTATCAAGTATAACAATCATCCAATATTTCACTTCCACGTAATATACTACCACTCTTCAGCACCTAAATAAAGCATAAAGAAATAGCAGCATATATCTCGACGCCTATGGCCATCTAACTATAAAAAAAAGACGAACAAATTTCACTTTGATAATCGAATTCCCGAGCTCCGAAAAGGTAATTACTTTTTACCAATTGCGAAAGCAACAAGAGTAGAGTAATTTCTCGTGAAGAAATACTTCTTTCCAACATGTAAATTCCAGTCTTCCTTCTCGTATATTTGGTCAAACCCTGCACTCTTCAACCTCCTCTTCGCTTCATCTGTCAAACATACATCACATGGATTCATTATGCGCGTTAATGAGTAGAGTATAACTACACCAAAAAGGTATAAATATAATAGTCGGATTAAAAGCAGATTGAAGTAAGATCGATTAAAAGATTTGGCGATTTAGCTAGTCACCAACGGCATGAAAAGCTGTAGGTGAAGCGTTTAAGAAGTTGATGAGATCCGAAGCTACTGAATTCGCGTCGTTCTGATTCTCGATCGCCATCGTTGTTTCTACCTGCTTCATCACCGTGACTGCAAGTGAGATTCCGAGCAATAAAAGCCGGCTGCGTCGAGGTTATCGCGGATTTTGAAGTAATATAGAGCGTTTTCCCACCCAAGTGAAAGTGACCATGCCTTTTTCTGCCGGTTCTGATTCTGATTCTTTAATTTTTTATTATTATTTAGGAATGGAAGTGAGAACATAGAGATGGGGAGGTTAGGAATAAGAATAAATACTTAAAAATATATCTACTTATTTTTATTTTTATATTTAATATATAATGAGAATGATTTGAGAATAAAAACTTTCTATATTTAATAAATAAATATAAAATTGGAAACAAAGTAATTAATTTTACTAAAGTATTCTTTTAAAATTTTGAAATTTTTAACTATATATATATATATATATATGAATAACCACATTTGAGAATAAAGTAGTACTTAGCTAAATAAGGTGACTTTGATTTTTTTATTTTTTATGTCTAATTCTCACATGCTAACATCTGTGCCCTAATAATGATTTGACATAAATAAAGACATTTGAGTCTCATTATTATTTTCTATTTTTATTTTCACTCCTATTGACAAATAATATATATATTAAATTTATTTCAATTCTTATTCCCATCTTTTTAATCCTAAAAACCAAACTGGTTGATTGTTTAGTTGTTGATGTTGGGTAATTAGCTAGAAGGCCCATGATTTTATTCAGGGCTATTACATAAATTTTGTCCATATCTAATTCTTTTATCACTTATTTTAGTGACATATTAGCTCATGATTATCTCATAAAGCTTAAGAAAGATTTATTAACATTTTTTTATTATTTCTCTTAATCACATGTAATGTTTTATATCAATCATAATATTTTAACTCACATATACAAATTGAAGATTACCAAATCTCTATGATTCTATAGTAAGCCATGCATGTAGTTTTCATGTCAAGTTACAATAAATTTGAATTATGAAATGAATGTATTTAATTACAATACCCATAAACGTAGAAAAAATGCTACATAAATTTAAATAGTAACAATATAATTCTCCTTATATATAATGTGTATCCTCAGGACATTCAAACTAAAATTGATTGAAATACGCATTCATGAAAATAAAATAAAAAAGAATGAGCAAGTAGAATATCTAGTATAACTTATACTTTTTTTTTCATATATATAAAATGTTTTATATTTGAATGTAGCTCACTTAAGAAGTAGTATATAAATTATGTAATTGGTCATAAACGAAAGAAGAGATCAAATGAGAATATAATATTATATCATAAAGTGTTGTTGATTTTCGTAGAAGAATTAACCGAATACAACCATTTTCTATTAAATTGATAAGATTTGTAATGTTTAAATTTTCTTAGGGCTTTGGAAGGGTTGGACTCCTGATTGAAAAATATTGGAGAGGCCCACCTTATGGGAGTGTTATATAGATTCCTAATTAAAAAAGATGATCCGTGGATTTCTACTCTCAAAGATGAATATCTTAGTTCTAGAAATCTCCCAAAAAATACCTCCTCCCTTTGGAAGGGGCTTACTTAGGTGAAGCTAGATTTTGATACGAATATCAAATGGAATTTTATTAATGGAAAGAAAGTCACCATTTGTCATGACACTTGGTTTCATACCAAGATGTTGTGAGACCTCATTGAAGGACATCTTACCTTCAAAGAATCTAAAGCCTATGTTGTAGACATTATCGCCCCAAACAAATGGGATTTTTTCTTCTTATCCTTCGTTCTTCTCAAAGATATCACCAACAAGAATTCGAAATATCCCACTTTCTTGTCCCTTTTTCCATGAGGAAAATCATCCCAATTGGAAACTTATGCCAAATGGTACATTCTCTACAAGAACAACTTATGATTCTCTATGCCCACATTTTAACATTAACAATTGGATTTAGATTTAGCTCCTGGATATCCCAATAAGGCTTCAACTCTTCTCTTGGTTTTCCATGGACTATAGACTACCCAGTAAACTCTTGCATAATCTTAGAGACATTACACCAAACTTCAACTGCCCATTTTACTCCAATATTAAAAGCTTTCTACACTGCTTCATGGATTGTGCCAACATTTATAGCTTATTGTTGAGATTGAACTAATAACCTAATTCCTCTTTTTTCACCGAAATCTACCCTCTATTATGGTTCAAACAAAACTCTTGGTCTTAAGACAAAACCACATGGAATATTCCATGGGGCACCATTTTTCTCATGCACTTTATGTAATATAGATGCACAGAAACTATTCCATTTTCAATGCAAACATACCTCAACCTACTCATATCCTCATAGCCACCAAGTGTCAAGTCCATGAATGGATTTATCTTCAAAGAAAATTGTTGAAGTATAAGAGAAAAGATCAGCTACATGTTGGGTGGAATCCACCACCATTTGACACTTTAAAGCTTAGCATTGATGGACTTTCATGCTCTCACAAACAAACCTCATTGTGTGGATTTTGGTGGGATAATTAGGAATCATCATGGGGAATTCATAGCTAGCTTCACTCAAAAGATAGGGAAAGGAAATGGTCTCTTAGCATAATTACACGCTATTTGAGATGGCATTTTCGTTGCTACCACTCTTGGCATTAAAAGGCTTACCATTGAGTTGATGTTATGGTGGTGGTTAAGCTTATGAGAAATATAACTAACAATCATCTATATCTACTATCATTCTTAACTGTAGGGAACATTAGAAGAACTCTACTATAAACTCCACCAATCATGTTTACTGGGAGGGAATCAAGTGGCAAACAAGCTAAGCAAAATTGGTTGTGGGATGAACTAAAAAATTATCTTCTTTGATGTTTGTCCAAATTTTCTTATAAATATTATATGTAGTGATGTTATGGCATGAAAAGTTGCAGGTGAATCATTTAAGAAGTTAATGATATTTGAAGCTACTAAAATCACATCGTTATGACTCTTGATCGCCATTGTTGTTTCTAATTACTTCCCTACCGTGACTATTATAACACCCTTAAATTTACGAACCAGAAATTTTTGTTTAAAGAATTAATTGCGAAAGCTTAAATAGGAAAACATGGGGTGTTATAGCTATACTTGATACAAGTCCGGTTTCCTATACCATTATCATATTAAGCGTTAAGGTTAAAAACATTATTTCACTTAAAATAATAACATAATTATAAAAATTTAAGTAGAGAGAATCAAAACAAAAGTAATATCATTCCAAATAAAACGAATTACCAGAGATTACAAAATTCAGTGAAAAAAAAATACATAAGAATATAAATGTATATAATTATTCGAATTAAAAGATAATAGGCAAAACAACGGATAACCCTACTCTTAACCCAAGTACTAGCCTTTGAATGATCTCACGATGTAAAGGCCACCCATTGAATAAGTAAGGGCCTATAAAAATGAACAATTCAATACAACGGTATTGAGTAACCCAATATACAAAACTAATATGAAAAGTCTGCATAGAACACATAGAAGGCATCACAACAATACATGGTATAAAATATTAAAATAGAAATGCGATGATTAATTAAAATACGATAATCATATTAGATAAACAAATATTAGCAAAGTCATATACTACTTATACCCGCTCATATAGAACATAATCATAACTTACCAACCAAGCATCAAAAAGATGTTATTTGATATAAAGGTTAGAACCAATCTCATATAACCATAACATTCATAATGTATCTCATAGCTCAAAATCAATAACAATAATATACATAATATACCAGGTAGGGCTTAAAGGTATAATAACAATAAAATTCATAATACCACATGTAAGGCTCGAAGGCACAATATCAAATGCATATAGGCACAAATACTATTGGACCACAAGTAGGCATGAAGGCTAATATTAAACCACAGGTTGGCACAAATGCTACTATCGAACCACGGATAGGTAGGAAGGCTATTATCGAACTACAAGTAGACACAAATACTACTACCAACTCACAGATAAAAACAAAGGGTATCACCGAACCATATATAGCCACAAATGCTACTACTAAACTTTAAGATAGTTGAAGGTTATTAGATAATTTAAAACTCAATAAGTTGCAATTACTAGATTCTACCTAGGTAACTTACTTCTCATACGTACAAATAGTTTAGGATTCTAGGAGAATTAATTCTTTACTTTGACTTTTTTTATATCCCTTGTATCAAACATAATTTTTGTACTTCCTTAAAAAAAATGAAACTTCCTCACCTTAATTTTATAATACCGAACAACTCCTAGAGCTCGATTGCCATAGAAGATGCTTAAGTTAAAGAGATTTGCTTAGGAAAAGATGTGAATATGTTCAAAGGATGGAGGAATGCTTTAATTTTTTTTCCCATAAAAAGATGGGGTACTATTTTTATTTTATTAAAAAAATAGAAAAAAAAGAGAGCAGAACTTGACGTGGAGAAGAACGTGGAAATAAAGTTGCTTTAAATTTTAATACAATAAGATGCCTCTAAAATAAAGATGACGAGTGAGGAGATCTTAAGCACTATTCGACTCTCAATTAATTTTCAATCACTTTCCTAACAGTTGTTTTGTTCGTACAAATCATTTTTTGAAAGAATTTTATTTTAAAAGAAAATCCTATTTTTTAACTTAAATATTTTAAAATAATCTTTAAAAGTTTATATTAAAATATTACCAAATACATTTATAGTATATTTATATAGCCTCATAGATATATATATATTTTCTATGTCTTAGGAGCATAGTGTTGCCTGATAGTTTGCTGGGGGTAAGTTTCGCGGATAGAGCAGTAAGACCAGTAAAGTGGTAGTAGGGTCGAAACATAGTAGCAAAGTAGAGAACATGCATTTATTTTCTAGATCTTCTAGTTCTAGTAGTTCTGGTTCTAGGGATAACTTAGAACTTAGGAATTCAAACCGGCAAACTGAAGAATATGAATTTGAAAACTTCGAAGGATCCATAGATAATTAGAAACTTCCCAAAATTCAAAAGGAAATGGTATATAGGACGTCAAACTAAAATGTTCTTAAAACAAACTATGTAATCAAAACTGAAGAACAAGACATTCAAATTAACAAACCCTTCGAAACCATTCAATTGCTTTGAAAAGAATCAATTAAAAAGCATAAGAAAAACGGTTTCAAATACATCCACTTAGGTCTTGTCCAAGTAGGATTCAAATCTTTAACCAGAGAAGGACTGAATACTTCGATCTTAGCTGTTCTTAGAGACGGTAGGATGAAGAATTTCATCGATTCTATGTTGGGTACTGTAGAGTTGAGTCTTTGTGCTGGTCCTATTTATTTCAATTGCTTTCCAAATTTTGCGCCATCTTTAACTGATCCAAACATTCTGCATGCATTAACATTACAAATCAAAACGCATGGTTATGATATGTTAGAAGGATCAATACCTGTAGTTGTAATCTATAGGATTCACTATAAGGTAGCAAAAACGACCTTCAAAACAAAAGCAAAAACCAAATGGCAAAATGGTAAAACTTTAATGTTGCAAACTGACGACTCAAAAGCAAATATAGTCGTACCAAAAACCATAAAATGGAATGAGGTTAATTTACCTGAGGATTGGAATTTAGAAAAATCCCTACCTGCCCAGGAAGAGAAACAAAAACCTGAAATTCCGAAACCAAACAAAAATCTGAGTCAAATAACCCAGCTTGATGATGGAACCATCAGACTTAGCTTTTGTAGGAACTAGGACTGTTCACGGTTCAAATATCCGATATTTCGGATATCTGATTGTCGGATATTTGAAATTTCGAATATCTAAAATGATATTTGATATTTGATTTGAAACTTCGGATATCCGGAAGATCGGATATTTGAATTTTCGGATCGGATATCATCGGATATCAAATATATCCGATATTACCCAATACCATTTCAAATATAAAAAAATTACTAAATGACAAATATATTTCATATTATTCGATTTGTTGAGCGAATGCTGAGCAAATATCCGATTCGCTTAGCAAATATCCGACTTACTCAACATATATCCAATTTAAAACTAAAATAAGAAAGGAGTGAATGAAGTCTATTGGTATGCAAGGTATTTTTATTTTTATTTTTATAAATATCTAAAAAGGATTGTATTAAAAATAAAATTCAATTAAATTAAATTTTTCCTCAAATAATAAATAAAGTAAGTAAAAATTATACACAGACACATATAAATTTATTTATATACAATTATATATAAAATAAAAAAGTATAAAAAAATGTATAAATATTTTTCTTCGGATCGGATATTATTTGTATTTGTCGGATCGGATATTTGGTTTGTTTGACTTTTCGTTGACCGGATCGGATATTTGATTTGAAAAAAAATCGGATCGGTTATTTGCTTTTTCGGATCGGATCGCTTCGGATATCGGATCAAATAAGCAGATATCGGATAACATGAACAACCCTAGTAGGAACCCAAGTCTTAGGGTTAGAGATGATGTCTCGACATCCTCAACTGTAGACTTAGGTAATATTGCAAACCTACCGAAAGATATTGACTTAGAAAGCAAAAATCAAAATAGGAATTCAGTAGATGAAACACCTAGAACTTCGTTTAGAAGTGCAAACTACCAAACCAGAATTCCTAAAGCAAATTACAAAAAAAGGAAGACGATGAATCGGAACAAACAAACCTAGAAATAGGATCAACTCGGAATTCACTTAGCCTGTCTGACATAACTGAAAATCAATTAAATGTTCTTGAAAAAGAATTTGTAATTGACAAAGAGTTCTACAGAGCCGATTTTTACTCAAAAGAAAACACCAACAAAAGAAATTGGTTCATTAAAAATCTGGCAAAAGAAAGTCGTGAACTCCAAGAAGATTTTTACAAATTCATAGAAGAACACAAAGTCAAAATCATATTTTTCGATTGGTTGGAAATAGAATTGAAAAATAATGGAATAGATCCTAAAAAAATAAAGGATTCACCATTCAAATCTGTAAAACCAATAACCACTCGAACAAAAACCAAAACATGGAAAACAGAAAAGGGAACTGTTGAAATAGAGCACTCGCCTCTGCAAAACATCAAAATGAATTCTGGAGAAACCACTCTGGAATTGAAACCCTTAAGATTGCCTAAGGATGATGAACTAGAAAATTCAAAAAACATCGTTCTTCAAAATAATTACACAAATATCCACTTAAACACAATTGGAACCCAATTGACTAAGTTTGATAAGCAAATTCAAAAAACAATTTTACCGGCAATTCAAACTGTTTCTGAGAATCAAAAACCAGAACCAAAGAAAATGCCAGTATTCAAACCATTCGTAATTTCCAAATCTAGTAAAAAGGAAATTCAAAACCAAAAAGATGAATTCGTAAATGCAATTAAAGAAAAATTAAATTTAGTTGCTCCTTCGACTTCGTCTAGTCAAAATAAGGTTCCAGACACACCTGATCAAACAACCCAAATTAACATGGTAAACCAAACAGATCAAACAGAGTTTGACGAGGCCCAAGAGCCTGAAGTACCTGTAGAAGCCCGTTTAGGTGACCCAATGTCCTCTAGGTCCATAATACCTAGACAAACCGCACCCAACCTTAGTCTAGAAGTAAGGCCCAACAAATTAGTTCAGCCCAACTATAAAGCCAACTCCTTGTATGAATGGAATATAGATGGACTGTCCGAATACCAAATCTTAGGCCTTCTACAGCAAATGACAATGGCCGTAAATGCTTATAAAGCCCAAATGAACACTTCCGATAGAACCATAGCAGAACTCCTGATAGCAGGGTTCTTTGGTCAACTCAAAGGATGGTAGGACTTCCACTTAACTTCGGAAGAACAAAATCAAATCTTAGATGCCATCAAATTAGAGGAAAATGAGGAAATTATTTTCGAAAATGGCGAACCCATATCTGATGTTGTAGCATCCCTTATCCTTTCGATATCTCTACACTTCGTAGGACAAAAATGCAGAACCTCTGCCAAACCTTAGGTGCAAAAGACTTAGTGATTTCCAGTGGTACAAAAACACTTTCCTATCTAGAGTAATGCTTAGGGAAGACTCAAACCAACCATTCTGGAAAGAAAAATTCTTAGCTGGATTACCTCCATTATTAGGTGAAAAAGTTAGGAATAAAATCAAAGAAACTCATGGAAACCAAATTCCATACAACAAATTTACATACGGTGAATTGATTAGCTTCACCCAAAAAGAAGAATTAAAAATTTGTCAGGACCTAAAATTACAAAAATATTTAAAATGGGAAATGACAAAAACAAAACAAGAACTAGGAACTTTCTGCAAACAATTCGATATTGTAGGAACATCAAATAAAACAAAATGTTCTGGAAATTGTAGACCTAGTCACCACAAAAGACCTAAACAAAAATATTTGCCTGCTCCGCAGCAACAAAAATAAATTCCTTATTATCAAAAATCAAAACCTAAAGGAAAATGACAAACTGTTTCTTCTTCAAAAAACCCGGGATATGGGAACAGAGATAGAAATAACTTCAAAGGTTATAAATGTGGAAAAACTGGACACATTCAAAAATTCTGCAAATTACATAGGCAAATCAGAGAATTAGACATAGACGAAGAAACTAGGGAAAAAATTCAAAATCTCCTAGTCAATATGTCTGATGAAGAAACTCAAAACCCAGAATTAGATGAACTCATAACCGAATCATCTTCTTCTTCATACTGCTCTTCTGACCCAGGTGAGGAGCTAGTTGAAAATCAAATGAATGTTTTGACCAAAGAAAAAAAAATGGTATTAGATATAGTTGATTTAATTCCTGACCCATTAAAACAAAAAGAATATCTTGAAAAATTAATGGAGTCAATTGAACTGGATGAACCACCAAAACCAGTAAAGTCAAACATTCCGTCAAAACCAACAAATGCATATGATTTGACCAAGATTCTTAGCAAACAACAAAAATCGAAAAACTTAATTCCAACCACTTCTGAACTCCAACACGAGATTAAAGAAGTCAAAAGGGAATTAAAATTGTTGAAATTAAAACAGGAATCTGACAGTCAAACTATTCAAATGATTTTGTCAAAACAAATACAAAACTCATCTCCAGAGTCAAGTGAACATGAAAAATTTGAAGATGAACAAAGTTTAGACAAATTAATCTCAGGAGAATTTCTTCATGTATTAAAAGAAATAACCTCCCACAAATATATCATCCAGATAACCCTTAGGTTAGAAGATGGTCTTCAAATTAATACGGTCGCACTATTTGACACCTATGCTGATCTAAATTGTATCAAAGAAGGTATAATACCAAGAAAATACCTTTCAAAGTCAAATGAAAAACTGTCTGCAGCAAACAGCTTCAGACTCAAAATCAAACACAAATGTGAGGCAGATTTAATTTGTAATAATTTACAGATAAAATCAACCTATTTGATAACACCATATATTAGTCAATCGGTTATCTTAGGAACGCCTTTCATCAATTTAATAACGCCGTATAAAGTAGTTTTAACTGGAATTTCTTTCAAACATAGAGGATCAAAAAACTTATTATTCTTCCTTGAAATTCCTCGAACAAGAAATTTAAACCTTCTTAAGGCGAACTCAATATACAAAAATCAAGTTAATTTACTTGTTGAAAGTAAACAAAATGATTTAGATTTCCTAAAACAAAACGTCAATTTATTCCGAATACAAAATCAATTAGAGACAAAATTGATTAAGGACAAAATTGACCAAATTAGGAATCAAATCGAAAAAGAGATCTGTTTGGATCTCCCAAATGCCTTTTGGTCTAGAAAAAATCACATGGTAGACCTCCCGTACGAAGATAATTTTGACGAGAGACATATACCGACAAAAGCTAGACCAATCCAAATGAATTCAGAATTAATAGAACACTGCAAACAGGAAATCAAAGATTTAGAATCAAAAAGATTAATCTCTAAATCTAGATCACCTTGGTCTTGCGCAGCGTTTTATGTAAACAAAAATTCTGAAATAGAGCGTGGAACCCCTAGGTTAGTAATAAATTACAAGCCTTTAAACGACGCTCTCAAATGGATTAAGTACCCAATACCAAACAAAAAAGATTTGCTACAAAGATAATATTCAGCATTAATCTTTTCAAAATTCGATTTAAAATCTGGCTTTTGGCAAATTCAAATTAATCCCAAAGACAGATACAAAACTGCCTTTACAGTACCTTTTGGGCAATACGAATGGAATGTCATGCCCGTTGGATTAAAAAATGCTCCATCTGAATTTCAAAGAATTATGAATGACATTTTTAATCCATATTCAAATTTCTGCTTAGTATACATAGATGACGTTCTAGTATACTCAAATAGCGTAGATCAGCATTTCCGACATCTTAGGACTTTCCTTAGTGTCGCTAGGTATAGTGGACTAGTAGTCTCTAAGCCCAAAATTGCATTAGCCCAAACTAGGATTAGATTCTTAGGACACTACATCGAGTCGGGTAGTATTAGGCCCATTGAAAGGTCCATAGAGTTTGCGTCCAAATTCCCTGACCAAATCCTAGACAAAACCCAACTTCAAAGATTCTTAGGAAGCCTGAACTATGTTCTAGACTTCTATCCAAATCTAAACCAAATCGCAAAGCCCTTGCACGACAGACTCAAAAAGAGCCCAAAATCGTGGACCCAAGCCCACACCGATGTCGTGAGAAAAATCAAAACCCAGATCCAGTCAATTCCTTGTCTAGCCCTTGCAAACCCAAACCTATTCAAAATCGTTGAGACCGATGCCTCTGAGATTGATTACGGTGGTACTCTCAAACAGTCCCAAGCCCAAACACTTGAACAGTATTTGGCACAAACCAAACAGTCTCAACCCAAACCGGAATCAGTGATCCAGTTCACCTCCGGTCACTGGACCCAAACTCAACAGAACTATTCAACAGTCAAAAAAGAGATCTTTGCAATAGTTCAGTCCATATCCAAATTTCAGTCTGACCTGTTGAATCAAAGATTCCTTCTACGCGTCGACTGCAAATCATCCAAACAGATCCTCAAAAAAGACGTACAAAACATTGCAAGTAAATAGATCTTTGCCAGGTGGTAGGTGATCTTATCGGTATTCGACTTCGAGATCGAATATTTAAAGGGTGAAACAATTCACTCCCAGACTTTCTGACGAGAGAATTCTTGCAAGGAACCTCTCTGCAACAAGATGCCTCCCAGAAAGAAAGGCAAAGAAAAGATTCAAGAAATCTTGGTTCCAAAGCCAAAGATCAAATCATGGTACGAAGCTACCATTGAAGATGAAGCAGCAGCTTCATCAAATCAAGAAGCATAAGGTTCTTCAAATCCCGATGTGCTCAAATGGGTGGAAACACTTTCCCATTCACCCCAAATGGCTAAAGTACTTCAAAAGTTTTTAGAACAAGTCCAGAGTTCTCAACCTGGACGCTCAGGTACGAGTTCTGCAAACCCTATTTTCAAAACAGAAGGAGGAATTTTAATACTCTCGCTCCTTCAAATCCGATTTCAAAACAGTCTTCTGAAAAAGAAGTTTGTAAACTTCTGGCCTTGAGATCGAAAGTCTCGAGACTTGAAGAAATTATTTTCAAACCTGATTTCAAAATCAAAGCGGAATATTTTATAAAGCCGCACTTTCAAATTATTTCAAACCTCAAAGATGGATTCTACAATCAGGATCCCTTCGTTGCCCTTAGAAAATTATTTTCTGGATGGGATTTCAAACCATGGGACGTGACTGCACCCCATGCGTATTACAAGTCAATTCTTGAGTTTACAGGCTCGGCTACGTTCAAAACCTTCAAACTACCCCAAACAAGGAATAAAGCTGCCTACTCAACCTGTCAGTTGCACAGGGTCATTCTTCCCATGGATTGGGGTCAAAGTTTTAAATTGCCTCGTAGACTTCCCGATTCATACAAATTTAGCCCAAACTCTAAAATGAATTTTAACTACTGGGACTATCAGCAAGCTTGGTGGAATACATTTTTCACTGAGAATTCAAGAAAGTCTCACTCGTGATTAATTTTCTTCAAATCCTTCAACCAAACCAAACTACCTTTGTGGTTTATCCGATGGTGGAAGGACTTCGAAGCCATACCCGAAATATTGCCCGAAAAGGTTTCAAAATCATTAAACCTATTCCAAACCCTGTACAAACCCACAAAAGACGATAGGGTGTTGCCCCCTATCTTTGCCTTCTGCTCCAAACTGTTCTGTCCATGGGTGTTCGCTTGGACTGCTGAGATTCATGAAATCAACTGTGTTCCAACATTGGTCAGATATTTCAAAATCAAGTGGTGGTCAAAGTATCAAACGTTCGAAAGCTATTCGCAAACTCACTTGCAAACAACCAGCTTCTTCAGCAAACCAAATCAAGGTCAGCCCAGAAGATTCAAAATTTTTGGCCCAAAAGTCCGTTACAACCGCGAAACTTGCAGCTGCAAAGACTGAAGACGAGTACTTCGCCATTATGAACGAAGTACTGTCGCAAACAAAACAGGGAGAAGTCTTCTTCCGCATCATTTGTTCCAGATCTTGATCTCGGCGATGAAAATGAAGATGACTGTTACGGGATACTCCCAGTTATCCGATAACGATTCAAAATACAGGTATCCAAGGCGTAGGCGTACGCGACAACACGCACCAAATCGGTGGCAGACATAGAGAATATTCTGCCAACGCAAAAGCACCAGACAAAAGTAAAAGCGTCAGTCAACAAAAGGCGAAAGGAATCTACTTTCGGTGACAGACACTTTTGACCAAGGTAAAAGCACAAGTAAAAGCGACCGAAAAGCAAAAGAGAAAAAGACAAAGGAATCTGCGGCAAAAGTTATTCATGCGAATTACTGTTGTATTTTCTGTCGGCTACTTTTACTGTTTGTACTTTCTACCCTATACTGTTCAAACTTTAGGGTACACTTTTATTGTAGATAGTACACCTTTTTACTGTGTACTTTTTACCGTGTACTTTCGGTAGATTTCCGAATCTACTTTTCAAATTTGTAATTAGTCTGACCCCCTCTTCTATATAAGGGGTCTTAGGACTTCATTGTAAAGGGTCGGCATTTAGAGAGGCAGAACGACCCATAGAAAAAAAAACTCTCTATACTCCAATTCAAAATATCAAATAAAATTTCAAACTTTTATCCTATCCATTTTCCTTTCTTATTTCTTTCCGCTGTTTTCTAACTATCTATCTATCTTCCCCTACTTTCTTCTTTATAATCTTCAGGTTACCTGTCTGCATCTCGATGTCCTAGGCGTACTTGGTATATATATATAATATAATATTTAAATTCTCTATTCAAATTTTCTATGAAAACAATAGATTTATAATTATAATTTTTTTAAAATTAATCACTCTTAAAATTTTATTATTTTTAAAATTTTATCATTTGTAAAATATTTCATTCAAAAAAGCCTTAGTTCGTTTACTTGTATGCAGTGATTATTATTATTATTATAAAAAGGAAAGTTTGATGCAGGTAAAAAAAAAATTTAGGGTGATGACTAATGAGCATCTTTAATAGACAGAGATAGACACGTGTTCCCATATTACAATATACCGGAGGCTCCGGTATTTTTCTTGGAGATGAGCCGCAAATCGTAGGGAAGTTCGCGTAGACAGAGAACCATATAAAAGTAAAACTATGCATATAAATAATACCACCGAACTATACATAAGTTATTTTATTGTCGAAAAAATTATTACGTAGACATTTTACCCTGAAGCTTTTGCTCATTGCTGTAAACAAAATGCACTTACACCTTACAATCAAATTTTATATGAAAGTAGAAAATTTAATTCAAGTAAACTTGTAACGCTGCCTGCTTTAAGAAGTAATTATTAATAAACTCCAAACAAATTTATTAGGCAGTAGCCTTTTTTTTTTACTTCGTACTATCATTTTTATTATTCAGATTCTCTCTTCGTATTATTAGTTTATATTCTATTAGTATCCCCGTTTCTCTAAATGCAACATGATACGCTATGCAAATTCTTGTTAGCAAGAATGCCAAGAATTATGTTAACCAATAGTATTCTCCCATGTTCGTCCATGCATTTGCATGACCGTTGTACCTCTCTCCTGCTTCCAACTGCCAACGCCTCCATTCCCGCCAAAATTGTAACTATCAAAAACTGATACCAACTCTTCTGTTCTCTCTCTCTCTCTCCCACACGTCATTTTCCAACTCTCATTTGCTTCCATCTCCTCCCCCAACCATCCCATTCATAAAGTTGAAGAACGTAGAGACAAGGGGCTCCCAAATAGGACCAAATACTCTGAAGATTAAACACAGGAATCCCCATGGCAAGAGCAAGAATCCTCAAGA
The DNA here is from genome assembly GCA_030549775.1 of Tamarix chinensis. NCBI lineage: Eukaryota > Viridiplantae > Streptophyta > Magnoliopsida > Caryophyllales > Tamaricaceae > Tamarix > Tamarix chinensis. The sequence goes on along the minus strand of CM060178.1, from coordinate 99,022,323 downwards.
GCTCATCGATGGCGGAAAACCCATCTCCAATCTTCCACTTACTCTCAGCATCACGCTTCACTGCATTCCTCTTCTCCTCCCCAAGGAAAACCCCTAGAAACACGCACATCTTCCCTTCTCCATCTTTCTCTCTCTTCTTCCTACTCTTCTCTCTCTTTGTCTTTTTCTCCTTCTCCTTACTCCTCATACTCAGCACAACCAATACCTCATCGATCCCCTGTTCTGTAGGTTCCCCCGCTTCATCTTTTTCTCCAATTTACATGTCTACCCTAGCTTCAACCAACGACGTACAACAGCAGCAGCAGCTTAGTCTCTCAAAGAGTGAGATAGTCCCATTACCTGCTCACGGGGTTTATGGAAATTTGAGCGAATTAGGCAAGGAATTCTGGAAACAACCTGATGGAGAAGGTTACGTTCCATGTTTGGATTTCAGCCTTGAGTACAGAAAGGAGTCGATGGTTGTGACTAAGGAGAGGAGGAGATTTTTGGTTGTTGTAGCCTCTGGTGGGTTGAATCAGCAGAGGAATCAAATTGTTGATGCCGTCATCATTGCCAGGATACTTAAAGCTGCTCTCGTTGTCCCAGTTTTGCAAGTTAATTTGATATGGGGTGATGAAAGGTAAAGTCTCTTCCATTGTTATGCAATTGTTGTCATTTTCTTGTTTTCTGGGAACAGCATATATCTTGTTTTGCATTATCATTACAAAGGATGTAAAATGAATTCTATCTACAATTTTGTGCTCCTCTCCCTCTGCAGTGAATTCTCAGATATTTTTGACGTCGAACACTTCAAGAGGACATTACAAGCTGACGTCCGGATTGTGTCATCTCTTCCCTCTACACATCTAGTCTCCAGACAGTCCATCAAAACTCAAATCCCATTCGACGTGTCCCCAGTCTGGATTCGTACCAAATTCTTCAAACAGGCAAAAAACAGATTCCCGTCCTGGCTCCCCTCGTAACACAGGGGGAAAGAAAAAAAATGAAGTGTATTTTTTAATTGGAGGTTTTATCTGACATTGCTCTGACTTTGACTCCTGCAGCTAAATGAAGAAGGTCTTCTTGTACTAAAAGGGTTGGATTCTAAGCTCTCTAAGAATCTCCCTGCAGATCTACAAAAACTGCGATGCAAGGTACATTTATCGCATGCCACCAACTATAGTAGCACATTGCCAAGATGTAACCAAATCTTTTACAAACTTCAGTTTTCTTCTTATCTGTTAGTTACTTGAATTGTTCTACGCTGCAACAGGTTGCATTTCATGCATTAAGGTTTGCCACGCCGATTCAAGAGTTGGGGAGTAGGCTTGCTAGGCGTATGTGGATTGAAGGCCCTTACATTGCTGTCCATCTCAGGCTTGAGAAGGATGTATGGGTTAGAACAGGCTGCCTAACTGGACTAGGTTCTGAATACGATGATATAATAAATGAAGAAAGGAATACTCGGCTTGACCAATTGACAGGGAGGATCAACATGACTCATACTCAACGAAGACTAGCTGGTCTTTGCCCTCTGAATGCATTTGAACTAGCAAGGTTTCTAAAAGCTTTAGGGGCACCAAGAAATGCAAGACTGTACATAGCAGGAGGAGATCCTTACGGTGGATCCAAAGCCTTAATCCCACTCCTACAAGAGTTCCCAAATTTGGTAACAAAACAGACCTTAGCGCATCCAGGGGAACTAGAGCCTTACCTCAATAGGTCATCTGCGCTGGCTGCCATTGACTACATTGTGTCACTAAGCAGCGATGTATTCGTACCTTCCCATGGAGGTAACATGGGTCGGGTCATGCAGGGTCATAGGGCCTATACAGGCCATAGGAAGTATATAAAACCGAACAAGAAAGCAATGCTTCCATTTTTTGAAGATCAGTCGCTTTCTGAAATGGAATTTGGGACGATTATAAGGAAGTTGCATGACAAGTCTCTAGGGAAGCCGGAATTCAGGACTAAGCTGAGGATTAGAGATGTTATCGCATATCCTGTGCCTGAGTGCATGTGTAAACAACACGCATCTAGGATCTTTTAATCTCAGAGTAGCCAACAGACTTTGATTTCCACGGAGTACTTCTCACATGTGAGTAGTGCACAGCTGTGCACTGATCACAGTTGCACCCAGCAATTGAGAAGAGTCTTACCAAGCTAGTGTACCGGTTAGATTGTCCGAGTATAGTAGAAAATAACTGTTCTTAATTCAATGTAAAAAGATTGTAAAATTGAATGTGATGTACAGGCTATACCAGTAGTTGGCTCTAAAACTTTCGAGCCATTTCTCGCAATAAAAGAAATCTTTGTTTCGAACAATTCATTGGTTGCATTGAACATAAATGCAAAAGTTATGGATATTTCTCAAGCTTTTGGTAGGGAAAAGAAAATGCACTGACACAGTAAATTTTTTTTGGGGGGGGGGACTGCATTCAAGTAATGCAAACATTAGGTGTACCTTCCTCATTTCACAATGTCGCAGAATATTGTTGGCAGCTGAGCTCTCCAGGTAGGTAGAACAAAAACGAGCCACCTAGTGTCGTTGAAAGTATGAAGTTGGGCTTCAACCAAATTACACAGGCCAAAATGAGCTACAACCCGATGGGGTGAATAGCCTCCACAGTGTATACACACAAATTTGATGGTCAATCCACAGTGTATACACAGAAAGCCAAATATCTGAAGCCCCCTTGTTTCGCCACCTTAACCCATTACATATGCCAAACTGTACATTGTAGAAAGTATAGACCAACAGCACAGGACTGCAAATAGCTTGATAAATATTTGCAGCTAATTACCTAGAATGTCCAGCGATTCTGAGTGTTCCAACTTCACTCCTGGAAATAAAAACTACAAAAGTTAGGTGTAACTCCAAATGTAGTTGGAACATTGGACTGTAGCCATAAGCAGAAGATGCGTCATGTTAGACATGAATGGCGAAGGCTGACCGGAGAATGAGGGAAGACTTTGTCATATTGTTCGACGAAGAACATATACAGCATGTCTATATAAAAAGAATTGGAAGTGAATTTTCAATTTCAAAGATTAGTTCATAGCCAGTGAAGCAGTCTCCTCAACCAAATTCATATCCCTCCTGCCACTAAGTGCCAAAAACTTGTCATGAAACCTCAGCAGAGGGCATTTTTCAATCAAATTTGACCCGTTATATGCTTCTTTGAGGAACACCGTACTTTTAATACCCTTATTGGTGATATAAAATATTCCATGATGTTTGATTAAGCAAAGCAATAATCTGGCCGGCAAGAGCAATTCGGGTTGAAAAGCAGCTAATTGAACAGAGGTCATTCTGTTCTCCATTGTTAAACTAAGAAGCTCGTGGAGCACAGCAACCACTCTCTTCCGAACCTTTGGATCTGCAGAATCAAACCTCCTTGCGCTCAAATATGGAGAAGGGAATTCCATTCTCTGCCATCTCTGAAGTTCCTCAAGGTAACTCTTGTTCGGCCTAAACCCAGCAGGATAACATATACGAAATGCATGAGGTCCATTATAGTTACCATCTTTTGATATCCTGGCTTTCTTTCCACTTCCTCCACTGTCCTGACTGCCTTGTGTTATTCTTTCCTCGCGAGCAGTTACTGCCAATGAAGAATCCCAATTTTCCAAGTGCACATAAACCACACCATCAACATCCGTCAAGGAGAAAAACTCAGGATACTTCAAAATCAATGACTCCTTAAAATCTTTTGGCAAACCCAATTCACTTTCAATAAGTTCAACCTTCTCCAGGGGTACCCGGCAATCAACTGACAACATTAAGAGCTTCCTCAGATTCTTAACTAAAATGGGTTCCATCAATTTCCAAGCATCTTCTTCTTCAGCAGCAACTCCTTGGGCTTTACCCGTCAGCCTGACAGAAATGGGCATTTTATTCCCTCCACTAACATGAAATATTGTCGGGTACTTCTGGATGACAGCCATGAAATTCCATTTATGAACAAACCCAACTTCCTTTTCAAGGTCTCTTAGAAGAATTGATTGGCTTTTCTGAGCTTGTATAATGCCTTTGAGCTGCAAAATGGACGACGGCTTTTTCCTTAGGTCCATGACTTTGTCAAGGTCATGGACTCTGAAATATATTTTCTTCTTAGGTTTACTACCGCCAATTGTTTTATGCTTGACTTGAACTAACATATGACTTGATTCCCAAAATCTGGATGAAGCTAGCATTGCTAGATTGTCCAAGAATGAACGCCTCAATTGCATTGTATAATAGATTTAGCTCTCAGACAAATGATCGAACAGTTGGTGAGCAGGGCTATAACTCAATTCATTACTTGAGAACAAGGCATGGAAAAAGTTAAATTATATCATGAGTACAGAACCGGTGATTCTCCAAATTGCGTAATGCAACTGCAAAGCTCGAGCAATGCTCTGTAGTAATCACTCGGAAACTGTGAGATCAGAAGGCAATAAAAAAAAAAGGTTAAAAAAAGCAAGTACCGAAATGAAGAAGATGAATGAGACGGCCCAAATGGTGGGAAGCTGCACAGCAGCCGTCATTAATAACGTCGTTCGGGGATTGGACATCCCACGATAGGAGAAACCGTCGGATACATAAAACTTTTTAACTAATTGCAAATTAAAATTATCAAATAAAAAATATAGATAAAAAGATAATAAATTAATCTAATTTAAATCAATATAATTTAATAATTTAATTCAAGTATTAAATTAAATTATATTTAACCAATAATTCTAAATATAATTTTTTTAATAATAAATAATTTTTGGAATATATATATATATATATATAATTTATTAGATTGAATATTATTTATATTAGTTTAAATTTTCATTAATTGAATTGATTATCTAAATTAAAAAAATTATTAGATCAATTATTTAAATTTAAAAAACGGATCGATTTAAATATAAATTTAGTCCATATCAAATGAACGGCCCTAATCATCATGTGGAGGGCCCCGGCTGCAGAGGACTATAGTGCTGACGAAACTCAACATGTCATTCGATTATAGCTCCCTCATTCGCCTTCAAAGTACAACCTTCCATTGAAGTCATTATTCCATTTTCCCGACAGAGGCAGAGACTTGAGCCGATTTCCTGGCCGAAATTCTCCCTTGTCCCTCCCTCATCTCTGGCGATTCTCAATCGGCGATTTAGTCTTTACCGGTATGTTATTAACCAGCCATCCCTTTTTTCAATGTTTTATTTTCACTTTGTTATGTATTGAATTAGGGGTAGCGGTGATGAAGATTTGTGATTGGTTTGTGTCCTAAATGGTGATATTTAATGATGAAGAATCTGATCTTGTAGTTATATTCTGAGGCTCGAATCGTGGAAATATTGTTGTTGTGGGCAATTATATGTGTCCAAAATGGCTTGAAATCATTGGAAGCTTTGAAATTATATGGAAATTTGTTGCTTTTGAATTTTATGGGAACCAAGTAACTAAAGCTAGTCCAAGCTTGTTCTTCGCTATGTTTCGTTGTAGGCCTGTGAATCTAACCTTCTGAATTATGTTGCAGAGGCTAAGATATGGCAGCTTCTTTCAAAGCTTTCTTGAACAGTCCAGTTGGCCCGAAAACAACTCATTTCTGGGGACCCATCGCCAACTGGGGTTTTGTTGTTGCTGTATGCATTTCTACTTTGACCTTAGAATGTGACTCTCTGCTGTCTTTCTAATTGATTGTCTACTACAAATCGCAACAAATTGGACGCTAAATATTATGCTTGCTGTTGGAGTTAACAGGGTTTGGTGGACATGAATAAGCCTCCTGAAATGATATCTGCAAATATGACTTCAGGTAAAAGATCCTATTTTTGCAGTATGTACCATACGATTAAGTAGTGCTCTGCAATAGCATATATGCCACTATGTAGTGAAATTTGGGTTGGATGATATGTGAAATGGCCGAACCGCAATGGATAATTTTTTCCTTACAAATTTATCGTCAATAAATCTGATATCAAAAAATATTGCCGATAAATTGTGATTTATCAAGAAACCCTAAATCTACTAAAAAGTACTGTTTTTCATTAACTTTACATCTACCATTAAATAACATATCTTGTTTTTCATTCCAATGTAATTGTAGTGTTATTTGAATGTTTCTAATATAATATGGAACATTAGTTTATTGAATAATTATATTCAAATAATCAATAAATAAGAATAAGAGCATATTATGAGATAAAAATAAAAATTTACACTGTGACGACTGTGATACATAATTTATTGTTCATGATACTTTGATACGATGATTGCTATTTTGTTACATGGTACGGAAAGTACCTAGGTGTAAGATGCATTTTTATTTTGAATAATTTCCTTCTTGTTCTTGCAGCGATGTGCGTTTACTCCGGATTGTTCATGAGATTTGCATGGATGGTAAAACCTCGTAACTATCTACTCCTAGCTTGTCATGCTTCGAATGAGGCTGTGCAATTGTATCAACTCTCCCGTTGGGCAAGGTCTCAAGGGTAAGTCATGAGAATCAAGTTAAATCTTCTCACTTTTCTGCCATTCATTTTTTTTCCTGATCTTGTTGTACTATAAGTTTAGTTTTCCTATTGTTTGTTCTATGTCATGTACTCATGTTGTAAGGGAATCAGATTAGCTGACTAGTTTATTAGCATCTTGTCACGCACCGACTTATTCACCAAGTCTAGCTACGTGTAGCCTTAGTCTTTTCTCACTCGTTGAAAGATTAAGTCAGCCTTCCTCCTCAAGTGTACTCAACACGTAGGCTAGAGGTGCTTTCGATACCACCACACCGAACCCTTCACAAGAGAACTCAAGAGAGAGCTTTTAGAGAGAGAAAGGGAGATTGTATTATAGAGAGAGAAGTTCTGAGTATAATTCTTATTGGATAATTTTCAAAGGCTTTTACTTTCCTCTATTTATAGGAGAAGATCCACCCCTTTCCCTTCCCTAGAAAGATTCTAAAGATGGATCGAATGGATCTTTCTAGAATGGCTTAATAGGTCTATTATGGTTTCTAGAATAGTCCATTAGGGTTTTTAGAGTGCTCCCTTAGGGTTTCTAGAATTATCCATACTCATCTATACAAATGTAGAAGGATCTAGAGACATCCCCTTTTAGAACCTTTTAGAATCATCTAGGAGAGTGTAGAACCCTATACATATCACCATACTTATCTAGACTATACAATGATATTTTAGATTATTCCGGAACCGGTGGAACCTCAATGCAGGCCTTTCGATGCGGCCCGTAGCAATCTGCTCTATTTCCCAATGCCTACCTCTTCCTCTTTGTAGGTGTCAGTTCTTGAAAGTAGTTGTCTAGTGCTTAACCTCGTTGTTCCCCTGTCTAGTGCTTATGTGGTCTGGTGAGAATAATAATCTGATACTTGCTTTTCCTGATACCATTCTGCCTTCCAGAATAGTTCAGGGAATCATTGTCCTCTCTGTCAACAATAACTAAGCAAAATAAGCTGGTGAATCCTTTTTTAGCACCTGTTTTTCTGTATGGAGTCTACCAATTACACCATTTTTTGTGGTATTTGAGCAACCCTTTATTAAGATTAACTGTGTAAAGATTGTTGCATCTTAATTAACAACATTGTCTTTGTCTTATGAGATGCACACTAGTACATCATTTTTCTACAAACTGACAGTAATTTTATATATCTATATTAGACAGCATAGTAATTCAAGCAGCGATCTACTATGAATTGTTAAATCAGTTACCTACATTGTAGTCATGTGGTGTGACAGGTGAGCTTTATGATGTTGCTTCCTTGGGGTTTCTTGTTGGTCAAGGGGGCTTCCTTCTATCTAAAATGCTTTGTGGAGAGTCATGGGGAAGAAAAGTCAAATGATCTTATTAGATGGACCGTTATTACCCCTTGCTATTATAGAGGATAACTTGGAAGCTAAGGTTTTATGTTCCTATGTAAACTCTGGTTAGTTAGCAGTTGTGGAGATTCATGCTAGGAAATGGTCATGTTTAAGGTGTGATTCATTGAAAGATTTTGGAGATGTTTGGTGTTCTGACTCCCCAACTAAAGATAAATTTGTAGCTCTTATCATTGTTTCCCTTGCTGAGGAGGGACTGATTTGTGTACTGTTATGAGGAGAGTATGCATCAAGGGGTGCCTTCATTGATCAATATTCTCATATAGGAAAAAGTGCCTTCCCCAAGTTGCTTGCAGATGATCCAGCACATCCCAATTGAATTAGGTGAGGCTGCTGGGTAAGATGGATTCATCCAATGACAGGTTGTTTCTCATCGAATGGTCGGTTTATATATATATATATATAAGAAAGGTCAGTTTGGAAGGACTTCTTTCCTTTGGTAAGCAATATGAAGAGGTCCAGGACCCTCTTTGTGTTTATTTGCATGGGAAGCCCTTCGAAGAACTTTGTCACTGTTGACAGCCCAATAGAAGCAGAAAATTGCTCAGTGAGTCGCTGCTTATTGTGTCAAAATGTTTTTCTTGTCATTATATGAGGCTCCTGCTTTCTAGGATCTTTATATTAAATGCAGAATGGAAGAAAACAATTTGTATGGGATGTGCTACCTCTAGCTTCACTGTTGGATCTCCAATTCCAAGCTGTGGCCTACCAGCTTTGACTTCTTGAGGACTACACTATCATGTTTTTCTGTAGGCCTTCTCCCCCTCACTCATCCTTCATCAATGTCACTCAAGTTATGATGGCTCAGCAATAGTTAAGGGAAACAGTTACTCTTGGCATCGTGGATACTTTATTTGCTTGTCTCTGTATGGCTACCCACTAGAGATATATGGATTGATAGATTTGCTCTATTTCTGACAAGCAAAGGAAGGTGCTTCTGACTAGAAGTATAAATGTTGACAAAAGCATCTGTAGGTGAAATCGCTTCTTAAGTCTAAAACAAGTTGTGTAAGAACTTTACTGTATCATTACATCATTACAGCCATTTCCACCCTTCTGAGAGTACTGTCTTTAGAGCCACCCATCCTTGAGCATTTGCGATGGAGCTACTTTGTTTTCAAAATCCCTTTGCTTTCTGATAGGCTACTGGTTAATAATACTTATTGGGAGGTTGTGGCACAAGGTGGCAGACAAGGGGTAGCCTTGGGTATAGCTGGATAGCTGGATGCTTGGGTGCTCTTGCAAGAGGGAAATATCATTGTTGATATATTACTGATAAGCCTTCCAATTTGAGGGTATTATTGCTTATATAGTATATAGTACGGCTGAGGTGTCTAGTTATTAGCTTAATAATAATTATGTGAGTTGGTCACGGGGAGATTGAGTCATTAGATTCTCTGGTAGATTCTCTGGTAGTTTGTTACACGTCTATTATTATGGAGTAATCTAGAATCCAAAGCTCTATTATATATAGAAAGCTAGGGTGCTAGCAAAGGCAGGGAAAAATGAGTGGAGAAGAGTGGGGAGGTTTCCCGGTCCTCGAATTTCTGGTATTCTACCTGTATATTGTTTTTCTTAAATACAAATCTGATTTCTGAAACTGGCACCTATGACTTTCTTTCTTTAATACAACCATGAAAAAATAGCATAGGGTTGAAGTGATCTAGGCTTTCTTTCTATCCTTACTTCCACATTTTCCCTGTCAAGATAAGATCTCATCTTTTATGTTAGTATGTGCCTTTTACAAGATGAGAGCTCATCCCTGTAGAATGGATAAAGTTGAGGAGCTAGTGATTGCTGAATATAGTCATTAGAGTTTAATATCTCCTTGATGCTCTTGTCAATATATGATACCTCATAAATTCTGTTGTAACGATATTCTTTCTTAGAGAAGTTGCTAAGATGCAGGTTATACAAGCTTGAACTATTGAATGATATGTTTATGCCCGCTAAGTAGTTTTACTTTAAACAGTAATTTTGTTTTATTACCTGGACAAGTATGACCATCAATTTTCCGTGTAAAGATGCTGCAATTAGTTGTGTGCTGATAAAGTGATCATATCTTAACCTGTGTCTTATTCATCAATAGGTACTTGTCGGAGAAGAAAGATGAAGCAAAGACTAATTCAGAGTGAATCGGAATTGTTTCAATTACTTTTTTTTTTGTGGAAATATATTTTCTGCAAAAATCCGTTGTGACAATTTGTGCTCTTCAGGTTCTCATTGGTTATATACGATGTACACGCAAATTTGAGTGGCAAATATTTGTCCATTTGACAGCAGTTTGACAGCGGTTTCTCATAATAATTTAGTTTTCTTCCATCGTAGTGTCCACGCAGCCTCGCTGGTCTTTACTATTCCAGCGATCAGGCAGTATAGGCTTCCTAGAAACATAGTAAACTTAATATGCAAATCGTATGAGGCAAAAATCCTGTTGCTAGTGCATTTACAAGTTAGAACTGTAAAATAACTATTTTTTGAAAAATGATTAAAACATCAAGATAGCAATACGAGGCTTAAACTATCACAACAGCTTTGAACGTGCAAACAAGCAAAATCTTGACTTCATGGATTCCAAAATTTCTAATGCCACCAACATCCAGTTGACTTAGTATGAAGGATGTGCACTCCAGGACTCAGCTAGTTGCAGATCAAGAGACAGCAACAGCAACAATCTCATCCTTGGGCCTTTTTCAATTTCTTAAGCTTCTTGTTTCCTCTACTTTCTTTAGATGCCTCCTTCCTCTTAACCGCAGGAGAATCATCTTTACTTTTGGTCCGTCTCTCACTCAAATCTTCACTGTTATTATGTGATGCAACTGTTTTCGTTTTCTTCTTGGATTTTAGCTTCTTCCCACTTTTTTTTCTGGATGATGTCTTTCCCTTTACTGAAGACTCTTTCTCATCGCTTGCATCTTGAGCTTCATTAACATCTTCAACATTGTCTGGTAGTTGATTTGTTGCAGTTGCAGCTACAACTGAGAAATTGATATCATGCAATAATGATAAACGTATTTTAGTGCAAATGATCATGCTTGTGTAATGAATCCTCCAGAGGCGTCAGGATTCATTTCGTATATACAGTGCAACATGATATGGCTTTGCCTCGGGAAAATTATACCGAACAAAAGGACTGCAAATTTAGTATATGAATTGTCCAACAACAACTAGCCAATATTCTGCTGGCAATGATATCAAAGCCACCAATATTTCAGGCGTCGAAAATATGATTGCCACAATTTCAGAAGGTCAATAGATCTTAGCCTTTTTCTTGAAAGCCTCCACTATCACATGTTCTTTCGAAAATTAACAAGGCATCCCAAATATGCCCACCGCCTTAAAATAAAGGAGGAAAAGAAAAGGACTGAGAGAAAGAAAATCTCACCTTCATCAGTGAAGTTGGAGTCAAAGACCACAGTTGTCAGATGCTGCTTCAGGAAAACCTGCAGCATGAAAATAGTGTCAAAACAATGATGTAGGGAGTTGCAGCAATTGTATTTTGGAAAGTTTTTGTCCAAAAGGTACATCGATAAATCATATATTGCAAGTCCTGTTCAAGCATCTTCTACATATAGAATTGATTAAAGAAAATCATATGAACCCCCACAAGACAAAAACAACTATAATATTGGACAAACATACCGCAGAAAGAAGCTGCCTAGAGTTGACATCCCAAAATCGCAAGTAACTATCTAATCCTGGAGAAAATAAGCAAACACTCATGTCAGAAATCTAAACAGGTGCATGCGCTGATATAATATTGCACTTGTTATGATAAAGAGCTCACCACATGATGCTAGAACCGGGAGTTCAGGATGTCTAGCTATGGATCTAATGCTTCCAGAACACTTCCCAATAAAGCATCCTGACATTTTTCCTATTACAAACCAAGAGAAATGAAGGGACCATTAACCAGCTTGTCTAAGAAAAAGGTCTACAAGAAAATAAAGGTTGCATCCAAGTTTCATGACATGGGATATTGTTAAGACCCTGCAACTTCAAGTGGATTTACAATAGAGTAAATTCGATTATTGAGAGAAAAATAGAGTGCATAATGGTGAAAACATTAGAGACGAAACAACCAGGTATTCGAGGTCCTGGCCTCTCCCCTCCACTGTCTAATTCCCCACCTACTATTCTCTCTCCACCCTTCCCTTTTTAACCCCAAGTATCTCGACTCCCTCACAAAAAATTAGCTGACTCCCCACTATACCATAACAGAAAAGAGAACGACTCCAAACAGTAACAACTGACTCCTACTTACTTAACCGGACTCAACCTAATTGGACTTTACCCACCTCAATCATAGCAGCCCAAACCCATCCAGTACAGCATGTTGTAAGCCTTTCCACGTCCTTTTCCCTTCCTCACACAAGTGTATTTGCCAATCGGCCTATCATTACCCCCCTCCTGATCTTTCACTCAAGGCGGAATGCTGGAATTTGCTCAATGATTAGCGCAAACTCCTCCCAAGAACCTTCAAAATCGGGACGCCTTCCACTTGATTAGGACCTCCAACACATCTGCTGAGTTATACCTGAGATCCAAAGAGGCCTGTGGTTCCACCTTCCATTCCAAATCCGCTGTCAATACAGATGTGAGTGGTTGTCCCTGCTGACTTGCTCCCACAGCTGGCTTGAGCATGGAGACATGGAAGCCTGGGTGTCTAGCCACAGAGTCAGGGAGTTGTAGGTGGTATGCCACTGAACCTATTGTCTACAACCAGATACGACCCAAAAAATCGTGGGGACAATTTTTCATTTAAGCAATGAGCCAAAGACTTGTGACGATAGGGCTTGAGCTTCACATAAACCCAGCTACCCACTACCAATTTGACTTCCCTTCGCCTCCTATCAGCTTGTGCCTTCATTCTGCCCTGGGCATGCAGAAGATGTCGTTTTAATTCGTCCAATACAGCATCTCGAAGCTGTAAATCTTGATCTAACGCTGCCAGGGGTGTACCACCCTGAGTATAGCACAAGTGGTGGTGGAGGTCTTCCATAGACTGCAGTAAAAGGGGTTGTATCAGTGGCAGAATGGTAAGAAGTATTAAACCAATACTCTGCCCATGGAATTCATCTTACCCATTTGTTTAGGCTAGTCACAAATGAAACAATGGAGATATGTCTCAAGGCTTAGGTTGACCGCCTCTGTTTGTCTACCATTTGGGGGTGGTACGCAGAACTAAACTTAAGGACAGTGACCTAAAGTTTGAAAAGTTCCTTCCAAAAATTGTTCACAAATAATTTGTCACGATCGGAGACAAAGGTGTCGGGTATTCCATGCAAGCGCACAATTTTCCTCACAGATATAGCCACAACCACCTTAGTTGTGAATGGATGTTTCAAGGGAATAAAATGGGCATATTTTGACAAGCAATCCACCACCCCTAACACACAATTATACCCCTCCGACACCGGTAACCCTTCAATAAAATCTAGGAAAATTTCCTCCCAAACACGTTGGGGTATTGGCAAGGGTTGCAAGAGCCCGTTGAGCGCGATGTGGAATGCTTGATCTGCTAACAAGTTGCACACTCAGTCACATATTTCTGAACATCCATCTTCATACCCACCCAATAGACCTCCCTTGCTAAGCGCAGATATGTTCGTAGCACCCAAGGATGGCCCCTTACTGCCCCTCATGGAACTCAGATAACAGATGTGACTTCAAAGTGGATTGGGAAGGTATCACTAGGCAGTTCCGGTAGAACAAATTGCCTTTATGCAAGCGATCTCTCTGCTGCAGGTGGTGCTTAATTAGGCTTAGATCTGGATCAACATCTACTTCAGATTGAAGGATGCTCCAGTTTGTTAACCAAGCAGCTGTGAGGATGGACAAAGTTGCTGCTTCTCCCAACCTGGACAATGCATCTGCTACTTTGTTCTCACTCCCTGTCTTGTAATCGATAGAAAAGTTATAGCTCCACAACTTGGTGACAAATTTTTGATGTTTTTCAGAAGAATTCGCTGCTCCTGCAAGTATTTCAAACTTTTTTGATCATTTCTTATAGTGAACCGCTACCCCAACAAGTAGTGATGCCAAAGTTGGACTGCTAGCACCACTATCATTAGTTCACGTTCATATACAGACTTTAGAAGTACACATTGTCCTAAAGCTTGCCTGAAAAAAGCAATTGCTCGTTGGTCCTGCATCAACACCGCACCAATCCCAATATTTAAAGCATCGATTTCAATCACAAAAGGAGCTTTGAAAGCTGGTAAGGCCAACACTGGAACCGTAAGCATTGCATGCTTGAGTTGCTCAAAGGCACTTGGGCCGCCTCGTTCCACCCTCTATGGGCGTCTCCCTCTAGCCTACAGTTTTGGTTTCCTGTAACCCATTTAACCGATGTCCTTCAAGCAGCATGCCTTGACCCTCTCGAGCAAGGATGCACACCATTGACTTTAATGAAACCTACTCACAACACAATTCCGGTTCCCCTTTCAAGGTCACCAGGGTTCTTCCCAACATAAATTTTATAGACAACATCCTCCTATTTACCTGCATAAGCCCAATCTTTTCCAGCCAATGCATTCCCAATATCAAATCTACACTTCCCAACTCCAAAGGTAAGAAGTCCTCCACAATTTTGAGTTGTTGTAAGCTCAGTCAAAGCCCTTCACAAATGCCCATGGTCTGTACTGCATTACCTGTGCCCATAAGAATTCCTTAGGCTGCCTTACTTGTCACTGGAAGTTTGAGTTTGGTAACCAAGTCGATGGCCACAAAATTGTGTGTTGCCCCATAGTCGACCAGCACCACCATCGATTCCCCCCTTACACTACCTCTTAGTTTCATAGTCCACGGTGATGTAAAACCCACCACCGCATTCATCGCTAACCCCACCTACTCGTTTTCCTCTGCTAGGTCCACCTCAACCTCATCTATTCCTTCCTCCACCCCATATGACTCATCCAAAAGTAGAACCTACAACATTCGATTCTTACATGGGTCGAGGAGAATTTTTCATCACACCTATAGCAAAGCCCTCTCTCCCACTGACGTTAGAGTTTAGTATCAGTTAGCCGCCAATACCCTAGCGGTCGCCGTCTTCGTGGCATCTTTTTCTAGGGTGGAACTTGGTGGCATCACGAAGTATTTGGGCGATGAGTTGCTCACAGTTGTCTTAGGCGTGGCTAGGGATGTTGAAAAGTGGCTAGAACTTTTGCTCCTTGTCTAATCTAGCAAATTAAATCTGTACTCGAATCCACTTGACCCAACCCGGCCCATGTGGAGTATCTGACTCTTATCCTCCATCATTTGGGTAGCATCCCTTATTTCCCTCAGCCCATTAGGCCTCATCATTTGTAACTCAGCCTACACTGCTGGTTTCAAGCCGTTCAAGAAGGTGCTCTCCAAAACCTCCTCTGGTAACCTCCCCTATAGTGGTTTTGCTAATAATTTGAATTCCTCCAAAAATTCTTCCACTGTTCTGGTTTGTTTGATCAACAGAAATTTTCACAAAGGGACCCTTCGTGCTTTGGCTGAAATCGAGCCAGTAGAGCCAACTTAATTTCGCGCTAATTGGGGAAAAAATTTCTATCCCCTGCATACTGGAACCAAGAGAGAGCCTTGCCTTCCATAGTAATGGCCACTATCTCCATTAACTCCCACTCAACCATTGGATTTAGGAGGAAGTTTCTTTCTGCTCCAAAAACCAACCATCTGGATCACTTCCTCTAAATACTAGTAACTCCAGATGTCATCCTACCCGATTCTCTAGCCCGCAAATGGGTGAGTTTCTCTAGTTGGAGCTTCTTGTTCCCTTCCTCTTACAATCGAGCTTCCTCTATCCTTCCCCACTAGTTGGTCCAACCTTCCTAGTATTTCACTTATCGCATTCTCCATGGTTCCTAGCTTCCCTTCCACTAGCGGTATGCACCTAGTGCCCTCTCTCACCTAGCTCCTTTTGCCATTCCTCCTAGATCACCACCATTCTTCCCTCCAGGTCTTGTCGTCTTTGGTGCCATAGCCCTAGATCAATAACTCTGATACCAAAATGTTAAGACCCTGCAACTTCAAGTGGATTCACAATAGAGTAAATTTGATTATTGAGAGAAAAATAGAAAGTGAGTTTATTAATGGTGAAAACAATGGAAACGAAACAACTAGGTATTTGATGTTTTGGCCCCTCCCTTCACTGTCTGATTCCCCTCCTCCTATTCTCTCTCTACCCTTCCCTTTTTAACCTCGCGTATGTCCAACTCTCTAATAAAAAATAGATGACTCCCCACTATACCATGACTCTAAACAGTACTGACTCCTACTAACTTACTATTAGATTCAACCTAATTGGACTTTACCTAGCTCAATCGTAGCAGCCCAAACCCATCCAGTACAGCATGCCGTAAGCCTTTCCTCACCCTTTTCCCTTCCTCACATGAGTGTATCTAATAATGGATCCATCCAATATTTTCTTCTTTTTTTTCTTCTTTGAGATTATATTCTTGACATTTTGACAATGAATTTCAACAACATGATGCAACACACAGGTGTCCCTCGCAAATTTTAGAAAGAAAAAAAAATCACATAGCTACAAATATATTATCTCAAGTGTCCATGCCACCAATGCACGATTGCACGCAATTGAGGAAAATCAGTTAGCTTATGTTGAATGCTGGATATAGTTTGGAAAATTCAGCCCTTTCTAGAATGGAGAAGCATATGGGAAGCATGTCCAATCTACTCATCAAGCCAACTCAGAAGAACATGCAAGAAGAATCACAGAAGCAAATGCTGGCTGAAAATTTTTCAACAGCCTCATTAGAAACTCAAAAGTTTTAGCTTGAAAATAGAATGTACATCAAAAACCCCTCTGCAGGCCATATGGATCAATAGAGGCACCAAGTAACAAAATATACAAGCATATATATTAATAGGCTAAGACTATTGTATTCAAGACTGCAGTAAACAATGTAAGCAAACTAGGGTTCCGTTGTGCCATCGAACAAATAATTATTTCAGCAACAAACAAATGAGAAAATGCATTGTTGCAACTTTCAACGACCTTAACCAACTTACCTGTGCGTATATCAATAGAAGCAAGGTCACCCATCCCATTCCCAAAGTATATTGTATGCCCATCTGGATCTTCTACAACTGCTTTAATGGGAGCCTCACGGAAATCCACTGATAAAACAGGTCTTCGTTGAGCAGATATATCATAAAGTCGAAGCTGCACCAGGGGGGGAAAAATCAAGAGTAGGTGGCTTAACATAGAGTCCTTAGTGAAAAACCCATCCAAAAATCGATGTACTAAAACCAATCAAATAACTTAGGGTACAAGTTGAATGAGAAATGTAACTCAAACATACACAAAATCAACAAGTGCAATGGATCGAGTTAATGTTCTCCAAATGTTACCTGATGGCTGTTAGTACCAGCTACAAACTTGCGATGATCATCCTTATTAAGGAAAGTTGATGATGTAAACCAAGTTGGAGTGAATATGCCAAGGCTGTTCTTTGGAGGCTGCATGCAAGAATAGCAGAGGAAGAAAAAAATTGACTAGTAAGGTAAAAAGGCGTTGTCCTCAAACATTACACTAGCACCGCCACTCACTCTAGAGCCAGCTAAGATAAGAAGGACAAAGGGCTTACAGCTTTTGCAGTCCAAATGTTAGCATTTTTCTCAAGATCCCACATATTGACTTCAACACCTTTCCTGATTTAAAGCAACATATCATCATGTTAACACCATTACCTACACCGTGATGCAATGATCTATGTCACAAAACAGATATAAAGTTGAACTGCTTATTCACAATGTCGCAGAATGCACATATAATGGACTCCTTGCAATGATGCATAAAATAGGAGGTCACAAAAACTGAACATATTAGTCCTGCTGAGAAGATTCCAGCATAAGTGCGAACTTACCCTCCAAATAAGGAATAGTTCTCGCCACCATCCAACTTATAAAAAGTAACTTCACCAGAACCACACACGCTCCAAGATTGAAGAGGATTAGCCAGCACAATGTCAGCTGCAGAGTCTGACACTTCAAAACACCTCAAGCTTGCATTACCTTTACCCGTACAGGTTAGCAAGCTGCATAATGTATAGATAAATGACATATATGATACAAGTTAAATTCTATTTGAATGGATGTGTGAACATCAGTCATCACTTCTAACTACAAGACAAGTAGTTGGTGAGGTTGAAGATACACTCGGCCCTCCAAGGCTTCAAATTCTTTTGGACATACGGATAGAGAAGAAAATGAATGCATTGGTACCTTGATGGCGAGTCCTCTCCCTTGTTTTTAAATAAATGTAATCCAATAACATTATCATCCTCAGTAGATTTGCCATCATCGCTATGCAGGGACATTGAGATATTCAGGTTCCCATTTACAGGGCTAAGCACGTCAATCTGCATAAAAGCACTTAAATATGAGACACCGTGAATCTTGAAAAGGGTGCAGAATCAAGTAAAAATGATGTTACTTTGGTCACAAACAAAACTTACACGTCCATTTTTCCTCGCTACTGCTAGCAACTGCGTCCATAAAAAATACTGATAATTAGCAAGCGTACGAGCTAATTAATACAAGATTGTTGGACACTAAGCAGGATCCGGAATTCCAATCAATTCACGAATATGGCCCACGGAAACTAAGAAACAATTTTGAGGAGAGAAGGAAGACATCAGGATTGCTTGCCTAAATGCCCAGTGGATGTGATTATACGCCTAAGTGAAGAAACATATCACACTAGATCTTTCAGTCAAGCATAAATATATGACAGAAGTGCTAGATATACCGATGAGTAACCGACGACCACATTTCCATCCCCTTAGTTACCCAGCTACACTATTTTGTGAGCGTCAGAGCTCTTAACAAGGAACAACAGTTATAGAATTTCCTAAACAAAATAATTTACGACCGACAACAACGGAAAAATAACATACGGGGTTGGATTTACGGTCGTCAATAGAAGCAGCAAGGACACATTTGGAGGCGTCGGGTTCACCCCACCTCTCCACAACCTTAGGATTCCCGCCTTCTTTACTGCGAGCCTCAATAACTAATATTTTAATACCAACACCGAAAACAAAACAAAAAAGCACCATCAAATTTCAATTCACAAAGTAAATTATTTTAGTTGAATACAGAAGAAGCAATTAAGTTAAATATACCTTTAATTAGGCCAAGATTATCGAATGTTAGGGCTCTAAGAGGCGGGCAACCAGGGCAATCAATAGTAGTTGTTCGCGGCATAGCTCTGCGCAGCGGAGTATGGGGAAGGGGGTAGAGAGGAAGGAAACAGAGGGAGCGTGTATCAGCGACAGCGAACGTTTATATGGCGGCAGCTGCGGCGGGGAGGTTCGGGTCGTAAAACCTTTAGGCACAACCGTGGCGCGGCCGGTTAAGGCTTTGGGCTGGTTGGACAGAACATTTCGATTTTAAGCGGGGTCGTTTCCTCATATTAGCTGGTCATCAAGCCCAGAGAAGGAGTGCCCCATTATCCCTTTCAAGTTTCGACTAGAGTACACCGTACCTTTGAAAATTGATATTTATATTATTCGATATCTTATTATTAATTTTTTTTAATAGATTCAATTTTAAAAAGTATATAAATGATCCCATATTTTTTAAATTAAATGACAGATTCAATCCATAAAAAAATAATCTATCTGAAAAATATAAATAATATTTGATCCAATAAATTATATACTTATATATACTGAACACTTTATTTTTAATAATATTTTATTGTATATAATCATATATCTGTTAAGATGAGAATATTTTTTGTAAGTAAACTTTATACTTTTTAATTATTATTTTGATTAAATATTTAATTTTTTTTTTAAATTTAGAATTACTAAATCAATATAATGTAATTTAATATTGAGAACAAATCATTAAATCATATTAGTTTAAATTATATCAATTTATTATTTTTCGATCAAATAATTTTTTATTCAATATTTTTTAATTTTTTGCATGCTCAAAATTTTTTTTTATATCCGACGGCTTATTTATTATTTGATCCAAAATTTTAGATATCTGAAGTGTCAAATATCCAAAGCTTCTTATACGAATATCCAATTTTTTTTAATATCTAAAGTTTTTATCGGATATTCAATACGTGAACACCCTTACATACAATTATGAGTATGTAATCCCTGGACAGTGTTGTGTATCAGGACAAAGACAGAAAGTGAAAAAAATTGAAAAAATAATAATTTTTAAAAATATAAATACTTTTTATTCACATTTTAAAGAAATAAAAATATAGAAATGAATCAATGTCATCGAATCGTAACTTATTAGTATGTAAAGAGCCAAAAGGTTTAATTGTATACTTTTTAATTTTTTTTTCTAGTTTTACGTGTTGTAGAATAAGTTATTGCTTTAAAAAATATTTTTTTGCACCTTTGTACTTTCTGTTTATGCTACATCATTACTTAATTGTTTGTTGTTAATTTTATCAAATAGCTAAAGATATAAAATTAGGTTGTCATTGTTTGAAAAACATCATTTTACTAGTTAGAAAACATTGTCCCATAGAGAGACTAATTCACCTCGTTATTGTCTTCCCTTGGGTGTGCAACCTTGATGCTCTTTGCTACTTTGTCATTCCCAACCGGTCGCAACATGCAACTTTGCTACTTTCTGGTGGGTGCAATGTGCAAGGCTGCCACTCATCACCTCCCTTCCTCGTTCCACGATGCTGAAGCAAGAGCCCGATTTGATTTCTCTCTTCGATAGAGCTAAAAGTGTAACCACTACCATCACAGTTGGGTGCATAACTACTAAGAAGAGGTGTAGAGTTATGGGCAAGTGAACAATCAAGACGAATAATAGATTTATCAAATTTTGATTATTAATTGTTCTAATTTTTCATAATATTGCGGGAAGTAGGTAAAGTTGACGCTACTAGCTATTTGTAGCTTGCAAAGTTGCCGCTATTTGGCTAATGCAGTGTGCAGATATGTTGTTGGAACGGCTTCTACAATGTGCAGCTCTCCCATTGCTCACGGATTTGTATAACTAGATTTGGTTGGTAAAATAGTTAAATGGGGGTAATAATGGCAATTCAATGTTATTATTTTCAATATAGTGCATCTTTGTTTTCTAAACAACTGTTACATAAAGTAAGCATGTTGTCTTAAGTTTTATATATGTTTTTGTTATATCCTATTTTGGCAAAAATATTGTAGTTGTATTTTTTGATACCTTTAGTAGAATTTATTTCATTCCTTGTGCAAATATTTTGAGCATTGTTCATTTATATGACATGGTGATATGCACATTTAAAGTTGCTGGCGAGTTGAACACAAGCCGAAGCGAAGGGGTTCAACTCATTCAGCCTTTTTTTGTGGCTTGAGTGGAATAAAGAAAACCAAACAAATCCAACTCAACCTTGAGTCAAAAACATTAGCGAGATATTTATTTCGACTTGTTTGGCACAAATGAACTAATTTAGTACATTAATAATGATTTGATTTGTCACTCAATTAATTCATTTAATTATTCAACTTATTTAAAAGTTATAAAAATCAAATTAATTTGTTTAAATATTCGGCGTGATTAATAACACATTTAAATATTTGACTCACTTATTAGGAGCTTGTTTGGTTTTACTTAGGAAAAGTAGTTTTTTAAATAATTAATTATAAAAAGTAATTATGGATTTTTATAAGTGTTTAGTTTTATTTTTAATAAGTAATTATAAAAAGTGATTTGTAAAAATTACTTTCTAAAAGTAATAATCTATAAGTAATTTTTACCTACTTTTAAAACTACTTTTACAAATTAGAGTGGTACGGTATTTTTTTTTAAAAAAAATTCGTTCATTTCCCCTACCCCCGCGTCTGTGGTAAACCTTTGTTCTCTAACCCTCTCCTCAATCCCCATTTCTACTTCTCGCTCGGTTGTCGCCATTTCTATCTCTCAGTTTCTCCATGTTGTAGCTCTCGGTAGGCATCTCCAAATTTTCTTGTGGTCGGCGTTTTGTTTGGATGGGGAATGGATAGTGTTAGAGAGAAGGATATTAATGTGGTGAATGAGTCGAGTGGTGGCGGCGGCGGCGGCGGAATGCCTTGAAGGGGATGTTTGTGTCCGGGAACCATTTCTGCTACACGTTTGTTAGACGGGTTTGAGGATTGTAGCATGGGGATTTTGCCTCCGTCAGGACTTGATCATTTAGAAGATGTTATGGGCCTATGGCTCAAATCGAAAGCGAGAGCAGCATGGCAAGTAGTGCTTCTTCCAGTGTGTCTAGCCGGCCTCATGATGAGGCTAATAACGTTACTCATGAGGATACAGATGGCAAGAAGCCTAGGCTGAGAATCAAGTGTTCATATAAAGAAGCATTAGAAAAAGGATCTCCGAAGAAAGTATCTCCTGTGAAAGAAGCAGCTAGTCAGGAGACAGATCATAACGAGAAGGAAAGGGAAGGAGGAGGTGGAAGCAAGGCGATCGGCAAAAAACAAACCGAAAGGAAGGAAGAGAGGAAAGAATCTAAAATAGGAATCCGCGTTAATCTGAAGAGCACGAAGGACAATGATGATTCGATACTGGAATTGTTTGAGATGGGATATATGTAAGTTGTAATAATTTTAATTTTTTTTGGTATATATAGGAAAATAAAAATTAAAGATAGAAAATAAAAGGTAAATTTATAGAAAAATAAAAACTAAATACTAATGAGGTATAATAAGTAGTTTTTTTTATATTAATTACTTATACAAAAAAAGTAAAAACAAACATATATTTTACTTATAAAAATAATTTTTAAAAAGCAGATTTATAAAAGTAATTTGATAAGTAAAATGTATGTTTGTTTTTAATTTTATTATATAAGTGATTAATACTAAAAAACTATTTATTGTACCTCAATAGTGTTTGGTTTTTATTTTTCTATAAAATTAATTTTTATTTTCCATCTTTAATTTTTATCTTCCGATATATATCTTTTGGTAATAATTATTATATAAATTATGTAATATTAAATATTAAAAAGCATATAAAACATTAAAAAGTATAAAAAAATATAAAAATATTAAAAAGTACTAAAAATTGTAAAATAAAAATAATAAACTTATTAAAAAAATTATGAACAACCATTAAACAAACTTTATAAAATTCACAAACATATAAAACTACTTTTGATATTATTTAAAAGTTATAAAAACCAAATTAATTTGTTTAAATATTCGGTTTGATTAATAACGCGTTTAAATATTTGATTCACTTGTTAAATAATCTAACGAACGAGCCAAGCTCGATAGTCAAAATCTAGTCGGCTTGTAAGAAAACGAGTTGAGTCTATTTTGACTAAAATTTGATTTATTTAATAAATAAATTTAAAAATAATATTTAAATCTTTTTTATTTACTTAAATAAACTACTCATAAGAGCTTGGTGATTATGGCAGCAGAAGACTTTAAAGATGCTGATGATTAGTTACTTTCATGTTACGTGGGTGGAGGAGTCATGAATTTGAACGCGTTCGATTGCTAGGCTATGATTACTATATAATTTATGATGCAATTGGTTAGTCGTTGTTGCAGAATCTCAACCGTCATGAAGTTGCATCTAGAATGGTAATCACTTTACGCCTACAATCTTTTGTTGTGTATGGGTCCTATAGGTCCGGTCCGGGTGACTCGTCGACTACTTTGCTAAAAATTTACCAACTATATCTGTTTTATAATAAAAAGGTTTATAATTTTTAAAAATATATATTAAAAAGTTTTAAATTGGTATAATAAATTATATTGAAATTAATCAAGATATTCATATTAAAACTTAAACATTTTTATTATTGTTAAATATATTTATAAAAAATAAATAAAAAATAAAAATAAATGTAATAATATAATATTAAACTCTTTACCTTTTCCGCAGAAAAATCTTATCAAGAGAGCATTTAGCTCATCTAACAATTGTTGCAGACCAATTGTCGGCTGGAGTATTTACGAAATCATCACGGAGACAAGACCATCAAGGGAATCGTTTGAATTTTGAGGAAAAAGCAGGACTTAATGAAAAGACCCCATCTTTCATAATTAACCTTCGGTTATTTAAACAGTAGATGCAATTAGATGGATACAATTCTACCATCGCATAGATGCACATAAGCAGGGGTCTATGTTTTATTAAAATACAATTTTAATAAATAAAGATAGAATATAAAACTTTATTATTAGCTTCGTTTGTTTTTCTAACTCATAGTAGATAGATTTTGAGTTATTGCTAGATAGATTTATTCTTGAGAGAAATATAGATTTCTGTAAATCATCAACCAGAGGCGGAGCCGAGGCTTCCGCACGATGTCCCGGGACACCACGGAGCCCTGGCTAGAAAGTAAAAAATATGCTTAATTTTTAGGTATTAGATATATATTATAGTTGTAGGACACCATAGCAAAGAATTAAAATGGATGAAATATCAAGTAAGTAGGGTTCCCCATGTGTCGACGCCAAAGGTCGCAGGATCAAGTCTCGTGGTCGACTTGTTTTATTTTTTTTTTCACATCATCAAAACGGCGTCGTTTTGATAATCCCCCCCCCCAAACCCTTACCCTCCTCTTCGACTCCCTGGCCCCTGCTGCTTTCGACCCTCGATCAATCAACCTCAAGCCTGGATGCACGCCGGCACACAACACACACATCTCAGCACTCAGTCGTCCACCGGAGCTCGTCGTTTCTACCATCGAATGCCGCCATTTCTTCTTCTTCCAACCTGCTATGGACCTATGGTGCGGGTCGTGCAGTTGCCTACTGACTGCATAGTGCACTAGTGCTGCCCGCTGGTCGCTAATGTCGCCTGCCGCCAACTCCTGCCGATCTCAACCCTCGACCGTCGTGCGCCACCGGAGCCAAGAACCAAGAGCAGAAGCTGCAACTGCAAGTCTGCTCTACAATTGTTGCCTTCAACCGAGCCACAAAGGCCCCCAACCCACAAGTTGATTAGGTAAGATTTAACTTAATTTTTAGTTTGTTAAATTATTTATCAAAAATTTATAAATTTGTGAAATTAGAATGCAGTTAATTTGTTTATATTTATTGTATTAATTGATTATATTTTTTAGTTTATAGAAATTCTAATTTATCTTATTAATGTAGAAAATAGAAATTGGCTTATTAATTAGGTAGAAATCAAAATTAGTTTGTAGAAATCAATTTTTTTAGATTTATAGATTGAATTGTTTAATTTATTAGTTAGTTTTTGAATTAGTTCGTTATAAAATTATATTATCAATTAAGTTTTAGTAAATTCCTTAGTTAATTCATTAAATTGTTTAATGTCTTAATTTATGATGTAACGATACTTTTCAATCCAGCCTAAACATAGCTGCCACGAATCTAATTCTGTTAATCAAGTTGTATTACCAACTTCTGAAAACCAAGTACTCCCATCTTCAAGCCAGCCATAAGAATCAAGATTCACTAATGAAGGTAAAGTTGATTTGGAAAATTTAGAAGCAGATCTTGGGTTAAGAAAAAAGATTTCAGATTTTCATCCCAATATTCAAGATGAGGTAAAAAGAGCGTATCTTTTAAAATGCCATTGTCAACCTCGTACTTATAGCTTTCCTATAACGGTTATGTAATCCCCCGAAATTTTAAAAAATTAGAATTTAATTAATAGATTTTATTTAAGATAAATTAGCTTTCAAAATTATTTAGTTTAATTATTTTATGGATTTTGAGTATATAAATTTGGATAGGAGTATTTAATAAATTAAAAATAAATATTTTGTTATTTTATCATATTATTTTTATTTAAATAATTTTCCAAACTAAAATTATCCTTTTGAACCAATATATTAAATTATATTGAATTAAATTATTAAATTAAATAATTTATTAAAAATATTACATTTTATTATTTTATAAATTAAAATTAAATTATTTCCCCCTTTTTTTCTTTTCTTTTCCTTCTCCTTTTCCTCCTTTTTCTTCTTTCTTTTCTCTTCTTTTTCCCTCCTTCGGGCTGCCGCGCTAGGCCAGCCCTTCCCCCACTCCTAGGCCGCAGGCCCGTTTCTCCCCCTCTCCTTCCTCTCCCTCCCTCGCATTCGCACAGCCTAGCCCTTGCCCTCCTCTTATTTTCCTTTCTCCCTCAGCGCCTGGGCCGGCCCAACATTTTCCCCCCTACGCCGGCTTGCTTCCTCCCTCTCCCTTTCTTTCTTCTTCTTTTTCTTTTGCCTCGACCCAACAACCCCCCGACCCATCGTCATCGCCATGACTGCCACCGCCTGCAGCCTCCCGCTGCCACTATAACACCCCAAAATTCACTACTTTTTTTAAAGCGGAATAATTTAAATTAAAACTTGTGAATTCTGGTGATGTTACAGCCACACTTAGTACCAGACCGGTTCACTCCGACCGTTCCAATATTAAGTGCTCAGGTTAAAGAAAAGATTAACATTAAATTCAAACTAAGAGCTCCTAAAAGAACTAGAAAGAACCATATATCAAAAATCAGAGTACGCATAAAAGAATTGTGAATTAGAGTACATGGTCAAAATTCTAGAAAAATAAGAAATAACACTTTTATAAGATAAAAGCTTCATCTAGAAAACTCAATACAAGGTAATAAATTAAAAAGGATATATCCGATACAAAAGAAATGACAAAAGAAAATAGAATCACATAAAGACTGAAATATGGTCACAACTCTCTCGAACTTTAAGACAAAAACATGCTCAACACTCGGTCCCGAATAATGTCTCGCCCACTTGAACAAAGTCAGAATGACATACTACTCGTGGGAATCAGCAGCACCCATGAAAAGGGTGATCAGTACGCTACGTATTGAGTAAGGTAACCGAGTACTAAGGCTAACACATAAGCACATAATCCATGCAGAATAATAACAGGGCATAATCACCAACACAATAACATAAAGGCAAATGAACGATCAAGTGAAAATACCAAGATCTAATATAGTTTAGATTAATCACTTCATTAATCATTTATCAAAATATTTTCACACCATGCTCTTTATCAAGTCCATACAAGTACAGGAACCCCACTATTTTAGCCGGTGGATCGGTCGCGAGGGTACATGCCCTGCCACTATTTTAGTCGGTAGATCGGTCTGGCCCCTTCTCGTACGGTGTTCCACTGTAAGTAATTAGTGTCTTTCCCATGTCTTAGCAACTATAGGATTTGATTTTGTTGAGCTTGGGATCCCTCACTATTATAGCCGGTGGATCGGTCGCGAGGGTATATGCCCTGCCACTATTTTAGCCGGTAGATCGGTCGCGAGGGAAACATTTCCTGCCACTATTTTAGTGGGTGGATCGGTCTGGGCCCAGCTCAACATCTTCCACTTTATGTATTTAATATTTTAAGTATCTTATTCAAAGGCTTTCACCCTAGACATGCATAAATTACTCCCTTTACACTTCACACATCACAAATCATAAAATTCCACCATCATAAGTACACTTTAATCACCAAATGCACATGATACCACAAAAACCATAAACAGCCACACCAAACCCTAATTATCCACACAAACCCTAGCTCGGTCTCCTACGTACTCTTATATTACTCCACGTACTATTTTTCATCCAAAACTTCCAAACACCCAAATAACTCTTCTATTACCTTCCTTACATCCCAAGTCAACGTTCTATATGTAAATTCTACTCCCATGCAGACTTTACACACCCCATGCAACCATTAATACCACCATGCAACCATTAATATCACTATGCAAACCCTAATAACCCTAATACCACCATACACCCATTAATACCACCATACAAACCCTAATACCACCATGCAAAACCTAAGATTTCGTCATACAAAACCCTAAATTCAATCCACACAAAACCAAAGATCCATCCATACGAAACCCTAGATTCAAACCACATCAAACCCAAGATTCATCCATGCCAAACCCTAAATTCAAACCATAAAACCCAAAGATTCATCTATACCAAACCCTAAATTCAAACCATATAAAACCCTGGATTTATCCATACCAACCCCTAAATTCAACCCATACCAAAACCAAAGATTCATCCATACAAAACCTTAAATTCAAACCATATAAAACTAAAGATTCATCCATATAATACAATTGATTAGATTCTTCCATTCATAACCACAAATTAAATTCTCCCATACAAGACCGTAAGTTAGATTATTCCACATAAAACCATAAATTAGAATCCCCCATATAAACCATAAATTAGATTCTCCCATATAACATCATAAATTACATTATCCTGTACAACATCATATAACATCATAAATTACATTCTTCCATACAACATCATAATTTAGATTCTCCCATATAACATCATAAGTTAGATTCTCTCACATAACACCATAAATTAATTCCTCTCACAAAAAACCATAAATTAGATTCTCCCACACGAAACCATAATTAGATTTTCCCATACAGCATCATAAATTAGGTTCTTCCACACGAAATCCTAAATTCCCCATTTTATTCCTCCACTCATAGATCATTAAAATACTTAGGTCAACTCATTTTCCCTTTAGTTAACTTACTTCCCATTTTCCATTTTCAACCTTTTTTTTCCCACACAATACCACTTTTATACATCCTCACATGCTTGTCTAAAGGGTCACAAACATATCGCCATATATACATAATACACATGCCATGCAAATACACGAAAACATACTTCAACTCCACATCATACCATATACGACATAATTAATAATGATAAACATATGATACATAGCATGCGAATCACATAATGCATATAAGCACACAAAAGGCCTTAGTACGCCTTACCTAAAACGACACCGGCTTTGGAGCACGCTGCTACGCCTCCTTAGGGCTTTGACTGGTCTCACCTATTATGAGGAAAAAACTAGAATTAGATTCCCTCCTACCAAAAATACTATTAATTACTAACTTATTATAATACTAGGCTTTTGATAAAATACTAAAATAATAATAGAAAAAATACCAAAAATAATATCAATGTTAATATTAACAAGAATAATAAAAATAGTAATCATAATAATAAAAAGGGCATTACTTAAAAATATAGTGAAATAAGGGCTTCGACCCCTTTACCAAAATAATACTAATAATAATATTAGTAAAATAAATAACCAAATTTAGTAATAATAATAATGATGAAATAATAATACTAATAATAATAACACAAATAATAATAATAAATGTTAATGATAAAAATAATGATAATATTAATAATAATAAGACTTGATATTTATAATACTACCACTATAATTCAAATTAGGCACAATAGGATTTCAGCCCTATATAGAATAATAATACCACACTTGGAAATAATAATAATAATAATAATAATAATAATAATAATAATAATAATAATAATAATAATGACGATGATAATGATGATGATGATGATGATGATGATGATGGTGGTGGTGGTGGTGGTGGTGGTGGTGGTGGTGGTGGTGGTGGTGGTGGTGGTGATGATGATGATGATGATGATGATGATGATGATGATGATAATAGCAAAACTAATAGTAAAGTAATTGTAATGTTAATAATGAAATAATAATAATACTAATTCAAAATAGCAAATAATAACAATAATAATAATAACATATTAATATTAATAATAAAGATAATAACAATAATAATAATAATAATAATAATAATAAAATAGAATTAAAAATATAATAGTGCTTTGGCCCTCGATAGAAATAATAATAAAAACATTAATACTAATAATAATAATAATACATATTAAAAATAGAAATAAAAAATAATAATAATAGTATTTATATTAAAATAAATAAAATAAATAAATTAAGGCTTATAAAAATAGGAAAAAGGGTTGAGAAGGTCTAGGGTTCAATCTTAGGCTGGTGGGGATAGGCGGCACCGGCGGTGGTGCACGGAGGCGGTGGCTGGAAAAAGAGAAGAAAAGGAAAAAAGTTGAATGCTGGAAAAAAGATAGGGAGAACGAAGGTGGAAATTGGGGTGTTTAAGAGTGCCTAGAGGGAGAGGAGTTGAATGAGGGTGGCGGCACAACCAAAGGTGGCGGCGGCGGTGGCCGAATGGAGGAGAATGAGAGAAAGAGAGGAGGAGAGGGAGGAAGAGGAAAAGAAAGGTAGGGGGAGATAGAGGAGAGTCTGCAGAAGAGAATGGGAGGTGAAAGAAACGACGGCAGCGGCAGAAGAGGTGGTTAAAGGTGGTTCGAAGGGCGGTGGAGACAGAAAATAGGGTTGATCGGGAAGGCTACTTCGCATAGTTGAGGTGGCTCGTGCAGGAAGAATCGACGGATAAGGGAGACGTAGTTAGTTAGAGGGCAAAGCAAGGAAGATTTTGGTGGTCAGAGATGGCGGTGAAGTTGGCCGGAGGAGGCATCTAAAGGGGCGGCGGTGGCAAGGTCGGGAAATTCTGGGTAGGAATTAAAAGATCGACACAGGGCTGCTATGAGGGTATTTATAGACTTTAGAAGAGAGTTTAGGGTTATGTGGATCAGTGAGGGGATAAGGCAGGTTGATTTAGGTCACTGACGGCGATGGTCGACAGTTGGCAGCAAATTTCGGGGTAAAGATCGTGCGCGGGAAAGAGAGGGAAACTGCGCGAGAAATGGGAGGTGGATTGGTTCAAAATGTCCGGCGAGTCGGGGGGAAGAGAGAGGAAGGAAATCGGCCAGTCAAAATGGTCGTAACCGGCGGCGAAAATCTCGGTTGGGCGGCGATGCAGTTACAGTCGACGGCGTCGGGGAAGGAAGGAAGGAGGAAGAAGAAAGAAAAGGCTGCACGGACCGGGTGATTCGGGGAAAGAAAGACAGAAAAGAAGGGCGGACCGGGCGGTCGGGCGCGAGGAGGTGGGCCTTTAAATAGAACGCTGCGTTTTGGGGAAAAAATATATAAAACGCAATGTAGAGGGGGACGACAGAAGGGCGACGATCGTGTGGGCTGGGACGCACCAAAGGAAAGGAAAGAAAAAGAGGAACTGGGCCGCGGGCTGGCCTAGGTCGGGGAGGAAAAGAAAAAGAAAAAGAAAAGAAAGAAAAGGAAAGAAAGAGAAAGGAAAAAGGAAGAAAGAAAAGGAAAAAGAAAAATAGGATGGTTGGGTTAATTAAATTAATTAGGATATTTGGGATATTTAAAAATAATAATATTTAAATAAAATAATATTTAAATCCCTTTTTAGGCTATATTAGAATTTTAAAAAGATTTTTCATAAATTCCATTTTAATAAGAAAAACACCCTATTTTTCTTCAATTAAATTATTTATAAAATTAATATTAATTTGAAACCATTTTATCCTTCTTACTTTAAATAAAATAATTTATTTAATTAATTTTCAAAATAAAATCCTTAATTAGCTAAAGTACCCAAAACTTTTCTAAAAAAATTATTTATTATTTTATTCTTAAATAGCCCTAATTAATTTCCTTTTTTTTAATAAAAATAATTTATTAAATTAAATTTTCCAATAAAACCTTATTTGAATATAACTTTTAAAATTAAAAATTTTTGGGGCATTTCAGCCACCTCCTGCAACCACTACCACCACCTGCCTCTCTCCCTCTCTCTCTCTCCCCTGTCCCTTTTTTTTTACCATTTTGGAACCGGGCAGCCATACACCCCATCTCGCATGGCCACCCTTTCCTATTCTTTGTCTCCCTCTCCCTGCCACCCTACCACCTCCCTGCCACCCTAAACGTTGCCACCGGCCGGTCAGCTGCACCCCTAGCCTCCCTCTTCTTTTTCTTCTCCTCTTCAGGCCTCTTGCCCCATATTTTTCGAGCCCTTTTTCTCCCCCGATCTCCTCCCCTTCATTTTTCTTCCCCTCCATCTTTTCCCCTTTGTTTTGCACCACCGCCGCCCTCCGCCGGTGCAATCTCCTCATCAACCACCTAAACCACCTTTTGCACCCTTCTACTCCCACCCTGCACCACCACAACACCACCCAAGCCACCCCGTAGCTCCTCCTTTCTCCCCCTCTTCTTTTTCTCCCTTCTCGGCATCCCCCTTGCAACCCCACCATTCACCGCAGTCTAACCACCTCTACAACCACCAATCCACACCCTACAACCTCCTTTACCACCCCCATACCTTGTTTGGCCGAAACAAGCCCCCTTACCCCTCCATTTTCCCCTCTCTTTTCCTTCCTTCTCAACTCGATCCACCTCGGCAGCCATCTTCGCCGCCTCGCCGCCACTGCCTCCACCGTTCTTGGCCGCCAACAACCCATCCCCAACCGCCACCTACACCCCCTCTTTACTCCTGCACCCTTTCCTTGCCTCCAATCCTCCTCCACCTGCCATCTTTTCTAGCCTAAAGACCCTAACCTGAAAGCACCCCTTCCCCCATCTTCTTCATGCAACCTTCAACCATTCCACCCTTATTTTTACATGCAGCTCATGTTGCATATGCAGTATGAGTTGTTGCATTTATTAGTCCATTTTTGTTAATAATTTTAAGGTATAATAATATTTAAATTAATTATTTCATTAAGTAAATTTTATAAGGTCTTATGCTTTGATTTTCTTATTTCTAATATAATAATCATTGACATTATTTTTAGGTGTTGATTTTGCTATTTAAAGCTTGAATCTTTAACCAGGATACCGGTAAGGTTCAATTTTTGCGGGAATTAAGGTAATCGTTAAACCCCACTTAAACGCATGGATAAATGTATGTTAGCACATTAGGATTTGTAATATGTTATTATGCTTGATATTTGTGGTCTAATATAATATATATATTTGCTTGTATTGATTGATAAAAAGGAAAGTATGCTAGTTTATATGCCATGTGTGGAAATATTGCTTAAGGAAAGAGTTTGGCTATTAATGAAAGTGTTAAGTACTTATCCATGTTATTTTATGTTATTGTGACCATTTATGCATGAATAATATTATTGTGAGCCCTATGGGCATTTTAGTAATATTCCTTGTGCTAGAATCTGGCCTAATATGTGTGGGTGCTAATGAGTATTATATTAAAATATAGTGGTTGGTGGAGTTGGATATTGTTAATGGAGTATTAATATTATTAATTCATGGGGTAATATTAATTTAATAAAAGTGGTGCAATAAAGGGGGCAAAGTGGTAATTTTGGAGGCAAAAGGGCAACATGGTAATTTTATAAGTAAATGGAAAAATGGTAATTTTATAAGTAAAAGGGTATTATGGTAATTTTGGGAGTAAAGGGTAAAGTGGTAATTTTGTGAGTAAAGGGTAAAGTGGTAATTTTGGGAGAAAAGGGTAAGAGTGGTAATTTTGGAAGTAAAGGATAAAATAGTAATTATGGATGTAAAAGGGTATTATGATAATTTGCAAGCGAAAGGGTAATATGGTAAAATTGGATGTAAGGGGGTAAAATGGTAGTTTTATAAATAAAAGGATATTATGGTAATTTCGATAGTAAAAGGGTAAAATGGTAATTATAACAATTGAGAGGGGTAAATTAATAGTTATAAATATGGAGAATGGTAAATTGGTAATTATAATTATGGAGAAGGGTAAATTAATAATTATAATTATGGAAAAGGGTAGATTAATAATTATAATTATGGAAAAGGGTAAATCTATATATATATAAAAACGGAGTTGTCTAGCAGACAATATACAGACAAATTTTCTCGCCTAAACTATATCCATTATTACTACTCATAAATTACTGCCGCCATATATGATTACTAATCATTGTTATTACTAATTAATAAGATGGAATAATTAATATAACTATTTATTAATATAATGCAACTATTCATCTTCTATGTGCATTAAATGTATATAACTATTCATTTGTTGCACATATGTCAAACAATTAATTTTAATAAAGTATTAACTATATATTTTCTAATCAAACATTTTATTAATTAATTATCCGAACATATGTAGAAAACTATTCATTTCCTACATATTAATTGAATTATTAGACTATTCATCTTTTGCATATTAATATATAAATAATTAATACACCAAAGTGCATATTCATTTGCTTCACATACATATATCCATTAATACAATGCGACTATTTATCTCCTATATGTAGCAAATGCATATAACTATTCATTTGTTGTACATATGTCGAACAACTAATTTTAATAAATTATTAATCAAATATTTTTCTAATCAAATATTTTTTTAATTAATTACCTGAACATATGCAATCAACTATTAATTTCCTGTGTATTAATTTAATTGTCAAACTATTCATATCCTACATATTAATATATAAATAATTGATAAATAATTAATATACCAAATAAAGTGCATAAATCAGTCGACCAACACATATGCATTTGTTGCCATTAATACAATGCAACTAGCAAATACATATAACTAATGTTAATGAAGTTATAATAATAATAATAATTATAATAATAAGAAGAATAATTGTTTATAATAATAATTTTATTATGTATTATTAATAATATGACTATTATTATTAATATAACTATAATAACTATAATTATTAATATAATTAATACTGATATAATTATTTATATAATTTTGATAATTACTATTATCATAATTTATAATATAATAATGACAATTATTATTATGATAATAATGAATTTTAATATATTTGATTATTACTATTATGAATATTATCATGATTAATAATATAATTATTATTAAAATAATAATAATAGAACGACAACATTAGTTATTATATAAAAACAGAGTTGTTTGGCAGACAATATACAGATAAATATTTTCGCCTAAACTATACCTATTATTACTAATCATATATTATCACTGTCATATATTATTACTAATTAATAAGGTCAAATAAATGATGAAATACGCATGCGTATTAATTGATTTGTCACACTATTCATCTCCTATGCTGCATAACAACAAAATGATATTCATCTCCTGAGTATAATTGAGATATTCATCTATTGCACATATTTCGAGCACACATATTAATTAATTTTTTTTTAATTAATTATCTAAAAATACGCAACCAACTATTCATCTCCTGCATATTAATTAAGTTGTAAAACTATTGAATATATGAATTTAACTATTCATCTGCTGCACATATGTCGAACAATACATATCAATCAAGTAATTTATTAATTAATTACTTAAATATATACAGCCAACTATTTATCTCCTGCGTATTAATTGAATTACCGAACTAATGAGCATATGAATGCAACTATTCATCTTATACGAAGAGCAAATTCATATAACTATTCATCTTCTGTCATTAATACATCATAACTATTCATATCCTATATGCAACAAATGTATATAACTATTTATCTGCTGCACATATGCCGAACAATACACATTAATCAAGTATTTTATTAATTAATTACTTGAACATATACAGCCAATTATTCATCTCCTGCGTATTAATTAAATTATTAAACTATTCATCTCTTATATAATAATATATAAATAATTAATATACCGCCCGTGCATTGCACGGGGAAATGTAACTAGTTGGTAATTATAATTATGGAGAAGGGTAAATAGGTAATTGTAATAATAGAGAAGGGTAAGTTGGTATTTATAATAATGGAGAAGGGTAATTTGGTATTTATAATATTGGAGAAGGGTAAAATGTTATTTATAATAATTGAGAAGGGTAAAATGGTCATTATGATAATGGAGAAGGGTGATTTGGTAATTTAACCAATAGGAGGATAATTCGGTAATTATGATAATAGAGAAGGGCAATTTGGTAATTTCATCGATTAAAGGGTAAATTGGTAATTATTTAACCAACTAAAGGGGAAAATTGGTAATTATGATAATAAAGAAGGGTAATTTGATAATTTATCCAGCTTAAAGGGTAATTTAGTAATTATAACAAAGGAGAAGGGGCAATTTGGTAATCTAACCAACCAAATGGGAAATATAATAAGTGTAGCAATTATGAGTGGTAAATGGTGATCTAAAAAGCATAGGAGATAACTTGGTAACCTAAACCAAGTAAGGGGTAATTTGGTAATTACGCAACCTGAAGGGTAATATGGTAATTGTCAAGTAAGGAAGGGATGACTTAGCAATTATATAAGTAAGGGTAAATGAGTAATTTGCATCTAACATGTCATTGTGATTGTGGAATTTCGTGATATGACTCAAATAACACTGAATATCAAGGTAAGAGTATTTGACGATTAGTAAGTATCACGAGAACAAATCCTAAATTAGAATTGGATGAGATTATGATAGCCTTATTATTTTCCTCCGTGTTATCTTGGATAACTCTATGAATAAGAAATGTCTAATGATACCGGAACGATTGAAAGTGAATAAGTATCTAATTGTCGTGCCTTTGTGATCATCTTAACTAAGACACTAATACTTAAAGTGAAAGACCTCGAGATAGGGAATGGTGGCTCTTTAGGGGTCGCTACCCTAAAGACGTGGTTTAGCCCACGATTATTCTGGTATTTGTTGGTGTGCCTTTGTGCCCCAGCCAGGCCCTATATCTTACTCTATCTAGCTCTATGAACCTATTTAAGGGGTATGCATACTTATGGATTAGGTATCCTTGTCGGTAGGGTACTGAGTAGCTTTATGCACCAGTACGACCAGGGTACCTTTACGTCCTTGGGTTGATGGTTGAAGGGTACTGAGTAGCTTGTATGTACTAGTACGATCGGTAAACCTTTGTGTCCCGGGTTTAGGGATGGCAACGGGGCGGGTCGGGGACGGGGACCCCATCCCCATCCCCGAACCCGATAAGGAAATTTATCCCCGAACCCGACCCGATCCCCGTTTATTTCTTAACGGGGAATCCCCGACCCGATCCCCGCGGGGATGCAATCCCCATACCCGCCCCCGATCCCCGATCCCCGATACCCGATCCCCGATCCCCTATAAACTCCCAAATCCCCAATCCCCGATACTCGATCCCCTATCCCCGATACGATCCCCGATCCCCTATAAACTCTCAAATCCCCGATACCCGTTACCAGGTCCCCGATCCCCGATCCCCTATAAACTCCCAAATCTCCGATACCCGTTACCATATCCCCGATCCACAATAACCGCCCCAATCCTCGATACCTATTTTCCAATCTCCGATACCTGCGTTCTGTAACTGTAAGCTGAAGAAAAAATAACTTAGAAAAACGAGGAATAATTTTAAACCATTCATAGCTCGATCCGCAAACAAGTAACAACCATGAATACCTGTAACCTCAACGGCTCAACCAGTCAACCTATGCAATTTCCAGAGTTCCTAAAAATAAAATAATGTCCGCAATCGCAATGATAATTTTGTAATTCTTATGCTGAGAAAAACAATCCTAATTCTAAAACATAAATTAATCAACCTGATTAATAATTAAAAATAAAAAATAACACAATAACTTTAACTTATACAATCCATATTCTATAGACTATTCTAGAATAAAATAATAAAACCATAATGTATCCGTAAAAATCTCATACAACGGATAACTCGCAAATTACAACGGATAATTGATAAATGACAACACTTCAAGCAATGCTAAAAATAAATTAGGTTGAGACGATGATAGACATCTTCATTCTTCTTCCATCACAAATATTTTGCACTGCATCCGCAATTCCGCATCCTGTATTCCTGTATAAACAATACGCTATGCTCACAATCATTAAATGACTAAAAAAAATATCTAGGATTGTACATTTTCAGCAATATAATTAGTTTACAATTTAATAGACTTACATAATCATAATGGACTTAGAAATCCATAAATCACGTCAAATCGCTCCCCGCAGTGTTGCTCTTATCAGTATACACCTCTGTTGCCTACAATTTGTATTGGAGGTTAAGGTTATACACACACACACATATATATAATAGACATATATATATATATATATAATATACATATATATATAACAAAACGATAACTCAAAGCTAAACAGCAATTTGTCTTTCAGAAAACTAATTCTTTAGACACATGTATGTCTTTCAGCAATTTTTAACCTGCAATGCAAGAAAAAAGGACCAATGGGTAGAAGTTTAACAAAACAATAACCCAAAGCCAAAGAACATTTTGTTTTCAAGAGGATTAGGTTGCTGACATTTTCTCAAAATTTAATTTGACAATCCAAATCTTCATTATATTACTTTATTCTTATATCTACATTGCTATGTAGAAAATATTCCTAAATTACCTCTATGATTTTCGTAACAGCCCAAATATTCCTAAAATCTCATACATCCATCTCAGCCCATAATGTACATGTATGTATATATGTGTGCCTATATATATATATATATATATATATATATATATATATATATATATATATATAGATAGATAGATAGATAGATAGATATTATATGATTTACATGATATAACAAGACCAAGAAATAAATCAATTACCTCCATATCAGCATCAACATCATCATCAAATTTTTGACACTCTGAAGTAGCTGTAGAGTTTGAAAGAAAAAATAAATAGCAAAATAAGCAAATAATAATATTTACAATAAATAAAACTTACAGAAATAACTAAAAATATAGGATAATACCTTCAATTTCACTCCATAACCAATCTCGAGTACACATCAAAGCTTCTATGGTGTTAGGATGAAGCCTACTTCGATGAGCACTTATAACCCTCCCACTAGTGCTAAATGTTGATTCAGAAGCAACAGTTGTCACAGGAATAGCCAACACATCCTTAGCAATATTTTGCAAATTGGGGTACTTGTAACCATCCATCTTCCACCAATATAAGATATCAAAATTAGCAACAGTCCTTGGTGCAAGAGGATCCTCCAAGTACTGATCTAACTCCGACTTTATAATTTCAATACTAGAATTAGATTCCATGAATCTTTCTAGTCTACCACCCTTAGGAATTGGAGGCTTCGAAGAAGAACAATCTTGTGACCCTTGGTGGACAACATGATATTGCTGAGATTTCTTCTTATATTCTTCAATTAGGTCACTTGCTACTTTTTTCACATCATCAATCTTCTCCAAAGACGCATCACCATAGACAAGAGGGTAATACAATTGAATGGTCTTTAACTTATACCTAGGATCCAAAATACTTCCAATCGCAAACAAGCAATTTATCTTATCCCAATACTTGTCAAATTTCTCTTTCTTATTACTTGCCATACATCTCACCCTAATCTCATTTGAATTGATCCATTCATCAATTGCCAACTTAATCTCACACATAGTAGGGAAGAATAAATTCATGGTGACATACTTAGTCCCTGAAAACAACTCCGTTGCATCATAAAAAATCTCTAATTTAGAAGTTATATCAGTCACATTTTTCCAATCTTCTTCGGTGGGAACTCTCTTATATAAAGGCTCACGTTGCTTCAAACGATAAAACACATCTTTATATTGAATTGTAGTGTTGAGCATTAAATATGTAGAGTTCCACCGAGTCTTACAATCAAGTTCTAGCTTCTTATTGCATTGAATTTTCATATGCTTAGCTATTTCAACAAATTTTTCATCTCTTTTTGGAGTTACTGTCCAAAATGCAACACTGCAACGGACATTTTCAATAGTTTCTGTAATTAATTCTAATCCATCCTTCACAACTAGATTCAATATGTGTGCAGAACAACGCATATGAAATAATCTGCCTTCTAAGATAAGTGAACTCGGATGAAGCTTTTCCAAAATAATATCAACCATAACGTCATTGGAGGTGCAATTATCGATTGTCAAACTAGAACACTTACTATCCAGGTTCCAATCAAATAAGCAACCAAAAAGACAATTTGCAAGCACCTCGGCCGTATGCGGACATGGAACGTACAAAAATCTAATAAAAAAACAAAAACAAAGTTTAGTAATTAATTTAGTTTATGTGTTGATTTTTCTTGTAAAACACATAGAGCTTACCTAACAAGCCGACTTTGAAGCTTCCATGAATCATCAATAAAGTGTGCTGTGATAGCCATGAATCCTCTTTTCTGATTACTTGAAGTCCACATATCGCTTGTCAATGCTATGCGGCTTGCATTTGTCTCCAACAACTTCATAGTTCTCTCTTTCTCAACATCAAACATTTTCAGGATATCACTTTTGATTGTGTTCCGAGAAACCACTTTAAATAATGGTTGTAAAACATGAAGGAACCTTCGAAACCCTACATGTGTAACCATAGACAATGGGTACTCATGCAACACAATCATTTTACCAAGCTCCTCCCTTGCATGATCTTGGTTAAACTGATATGTACTAAGTTTTGATGACCCATCAATGGACTTTGTTGGATTTAAAAGACATTGTGTCATGATTGATTGCTTTTTGTGTACACATGTCTTCAAGTGATCATGTAGATGCTTAGTACCATTATTTCTCTCTCCTCCCAAATGCTTCTTACAATAGTTGCAAATTGCTTTCCATTTCCCTCCAACTGATTTTCTTTCGAAATGATCCCATACAATTGATCTTCTTTTTCTTTTTTTGGCACTATCCGCATCCATAATTTCAGTGTTTTCATCATCAGAATTCTGAATTGACACCTCCACATTAACTTCAATATTCTCATCTTGACATGTTTGTGCTCCACTTTCTCGAGTTGGAGCACTTTCCATAATGCTATCAACTTCTTTTTCAATGTTTTCCATCTAATTTTAAAAATAATAGATATTAATAACCCATACATCAAATAAGATTAATGATTAACTTATATTGTAGAAAAACAAATAATTATGAAAGTTTAGGAAAGATTCATGATTAGGAAAGATTATGAGAGATTGATGATTTGCGTTTTTCACTTGGTTAGTTGGTTTTTCTAATTTTTAAAATGATATCAACCTATATTTTATGATTATTTGTTTATGTTAAACCTTTCAAGTGCAATGGTGCATCTATTTTCAAAGGTATAGCTATTATTTTGCATGTTATTGTTTTGCTGTTTTGCATATTATTATTTTGCTGTTTTGAAAGATGTAGCTAAAATAATAATATCATGACTACGAAAGCGTATCTCTTGGAGTCCATCATTGTTTGGATTTAATTTCCTTCCTGCATAGGTTATTTTTTCCATTTGTATGTTAAAGAAAGGAAAAAGAAATTGAACAATCCATTTTGCTATCAAACTCCCCAACAGCTCCATTTCCTACCTATTATGTGAGAAATTTTAAGGATGTAGGTGTGTGTGTGGAGTTTGAATAAGTCCAAGTAGTTGGTTAAAAAGGTCCATGTCTTTATCTAGATAATTTACTTTAGCTAGAAATGTTAATGCTGATTTTAGTTTGAATGATTTTACTTAATTACTTCTAATGTTATATTAAATTGTAATAACTGTAATAATTGGATAATCTAATGAACTCGGCCAACATTTTAATAACATGTATTTGAGATATTGCTGTCATTCTTAATTAAAATTTGACAAACAACTTGGTATTTCAGTAGAGTATTTATTCAATTTTTTTATACTAGTAAAATTTTCATTTGATAGTATCAATTAAAATAATTATGTTATGTAGGCTAACAACTATATTTTGTCAAAAAACAGGCATAGTATCAATCGAAAATATGGGGGAAAAAGGTATGTCATAAATTATCCAAGAACTTGTCATTTTATGTTCATAAAATCCTCAAAATTGTTTTAAAAATTTATGTGTAGCATGATGGTAAAAATAATATCATAAATTCAACTTGTGATGAAGAAACGTAGGAAAAACTGATTTGTCAAAAAGAAATTATTCAGTAATTCATCATTTTTATTTCCTACTATGGTAGTTATAAAATTATATTTTGTGAAGGTGCATAATTTCATGAGCATTCTAAGTTCTACCATCAACCATCTAGGACATGAGTAATTGGTATATTAAAAAAACAGAGATGTTCATCTTATTATCTCATATGTTCGATTTATAATACAAAGGTCTTAGATGTCAATTGTCAAAGGTATATATATATATATATATATATATATATATATATATATATATATATAGATGTCCATGCAAAGTTTGTGTTTATTAATATGAAAACAAACGTCTGCATATATAGATGGCCATGCAAAGTTTGTGAGTCTTTTCATTCTAAGGTAAATTTAGGGTTATTACAAAAATTTAGTATATAATGACTCACTTTAATACTTCTTATATGATATAAAATACTAGTTTCTTGAATATTTATAATCAAATGATCAATAAATAATAATTAAATTATATGGTAAAATAATTGCAATTTAATTGCCCGCCCCTATCCCCTACTGTAATTTTGAATTTCTGCAACAAGAATGGTTGTGAAGTATAAGTCCCCCACAAAACTATCACCCCTCAGCCCTCTCTATTTCAAATTCATTGACCTCCCATGGGTCATCTACATTAACTAATTAAAATAAAGAAACAAACCAATATATAAATAAATATCTGCAGTAGGTAATATGGAAGTTCTTCAAAGAAATTGAGCAAAAGTTTTTCATTTCTTGTTTCTTCTGTTCAGGCAAGTGGTGGGCTGATAGATTGACCAATTATAAGGCACACACACTTTCCAATAAAATTCATGATTCATGAAGCGAAGCACTAGCAGCATTCGGCTAGAAAATCAGAAATATGTCATAACTAACAACTGGAATTACCGAATCAGGCATTTCATTATCACTTCTAGGACATCTATATATTGAAAACAAACATCTAGGACATGTGTTTATTATATACTAGTATTGCAGATCAAAACTTAAAAATACAGAAGGCTCAAGTCAAGACTCACACTCGGCGGCGGACTGGTGTCTGTGGACTGGTCGACTGATCGCGGGAAATGCTCCAGTGCTCCGCTGCTCCAGGCGCTAGGTTGGGCAAAAAACGATGGACAATGGAGATTCGGCAGGCGGCAGCACAACACTCAGCACTTGGCACTCGGCAGTCGGGGTAGGGGAAAAATTAGGTTAACTGGGAGGAGCCGTCGAGCTCGAGCCGAGGAGGTTAACTGCTACTTGTCTGCTGAGTTAATGATGCAGGAGCATCCATTGAACATAATGATTGTCATATTCATTCTAATCCTCAAGGTAAGGAAGATGATTTAGCTTTCATAATATTGGAGCCTATCATGTTAAATATTCTTGATAATTCTAATATGCTTGACATTGAAAAACATTCAAGTTATTCTTGTAGGTATGTTACATATTTGCAAGAAGATGATGTTCATACACATTGATGTGTACAAGTATTCCAAGGCATGCAAGACTATGACATACATGGGATGATACATTACAACAAGAGATAGAGTGGTGATATTCATTATTTTTATAAACTTGTTGTAAACCCTAACCCTAAGTATATTTTATGTAAGTTAGGGTATGACTATAATTTCATGTATGTATCTTAGTCTATTGTATAGCTTTGTAATATTAATCCTTAGTATCATTTAACCAATGATATTATTCTGTGGATTAAGGTTAATATGGGCTTAATTCAACTATGATTAATGGGCTGGATTAGGTGGGTAAACTTGGCTGGTTAAGGAAGCTCACCACCAAGCTTATTCTTTCCTATATATACCTTTTGTGCACAACATTTGTATAGAGAATTGAATAGAATGAATAATAAGAATTTTGATAAAACTTTGAGCAAGAGAGCTTAAGTCTAATCCTCCCTTTTGGGTCTGTATTGAGCAAGGAAAATCCGGGATTAATCCTTCCTCAAATCTATATTCCACACGACACATTTGAACACCTTCAAATCTGCTAAACACCTTCATCTTGTAACATCAATATCTTCGTCCATAATCCACCAAATCACTTCATTATTTTTGCATTAGATCTTGGGTGACAGATTCTAATACAAATTTTGATCCAACCTTCCGTTACTTTGATAAAAACCACATCATTTTTGGTATCAGAGCTTCATTTGTTTGAAGCTGATTTCTGTCGACCTGAAATCGTGGTGTGTTCTTTCACCAAGAACTCCACGGATACTCCACCATTTCTTGCAAATCTTGATTCTTGATGAAATTCTTTAAGTTTTCTTGAAGTTCTTGCTTGAATTTATTGCAATCTTGCAACGATCTTGTTGCATTTTCCCTCAACTTTTCACATAAAATACCAACAGAGTTCGAATTTCAGCAGCACCAGTTTGGTTGGTCTGGTTGCAACAATCGTGTGTGCCTCTTCAGCACTTTATTTCTATTTTATTCTACTCTCTATTAGTTTGTGATCAAGTGTATGACAACCCCATTCAATTTCTCTTCGTCCAAGTAAGAAGAAAAGCTTCAAAGTGTTTGACATCCCTGGACAGTTCTCAATCGCCCGAAACAGACCTGGAACTTGCAGGCCGTGTATGAGATTCATTTCTCATCAACTTCTCTCAAGAAATTAGTCCATCTTCTACCTCTGGATGTCTTCTACATTTCCTATGAAGACTTCAACACGAA
Organism: Tamarix chinensis; assembly: GCA_030549775.1. Lineage (NCBI taxonomy): Eukaryota > Viridiplantae > Streptophyta > Magnoliopsida > Caryophyllales > Tamaricaceae > Tamarix > Tamarix chinensis. Next base: position 98,978,224 of record CM060178.1, on the reverse strand, counting down.
TATCCCACTGGAAGACAAGTTTTTGTTGAAAATACAGAAACATGTTCTATGATTTTATGTGAAGCCCGAAACTGACCTGGAACTTGCAGGCCGTATATTCGACTCATATCTCATCAATTTCTCTCAAGAAAATAGTCCATCATCTACCTCTGGATCTCCTATACATTTTCTATGAAGACTTCAACATGAAACTCCCACTGGAAGACACGATTTTATTGACAACACAGAAACATGTTCTATGATTTTATGTGAATCATTTTCACACCTATTATTACTAATCTTTCATTGTTTGTGTGTACCTGCGTGCAGTGGCTATTCTTGGGGCTTAAAGATCTCCTTGTACCTAGATAAAGATTGCAGTTAGTGTTTGATATTTTCTTTAGAATTAGAAATTGGTTTGTGCTTTGTTTGGTTGTAGGCAAAACGAATCCAGCACCTACATTTGTGGAAGATATATTGTGTGCATCAAGAAAGGTTGTGTGTCAACCTTCACCATGGCTAGTGAAGAGGTGCGTGCCCTGGTTGAGTCCATCAAAAGCCTCACCACACGCATGGATGCCCAACTACAGACTCAAAACACACTACAACATCAACTCCAAAGTGTAGAAGCAAAGTTGGCCGACCAAGAGAAGTATAAACCATGGTAACCTCGAATGGAAACCACACATGATAGTGTGGAAGGGAGAATGAAGCCGATTTACCATACCAAGAATGGGCGTGGAAATTTCAATATTTCTCATCTTGAAGATGGAGAAGAGGAGACAAATTCTTTTGGCTCAAGCAACCAAAGAAGAGCACCTACATTCCATGTAAGAAATCCACACCATGAAGATCAAGGTATTAAACTTGAACTTCCTGAATTTTATGGTGATTTAAATGTGGAGTCATTTTTTGAATGGTTGTATGAGATTGAAGCTATTTTTGAGTTTAGAGAATATGATGATGATAGAAAGTGCAAATTAGCTACTCTAAAGTTCAAAAAGTTTGCTCGAATTTGGTATGATAACTTAAAGCGAACTAGGGAAAGACAAGAGAAGTCTAAAATCAAATCTTGGGAAAAACTTAAAAAGCACTTAAGAAAGAAATTTGTGCCTAGAGACTATGAGCAAGATATGTATGTTAAGATGACTACTCTAACGCAAGGCTTATTTAGTGTAGAAGAATACACTAGAGAGTTTGAAAGACTAGCCCTTATTTGTGATGTTCATGAAAGAAAGGAACAAAGATGTGCTAGATACTTAGGTGGTTTGAATAACTTAATAAGAGACCAAGTTGATATGTACTCTTATGACTCTCTTGATGACTTGATAAAATTGGCTATGAAGATTGAAAGACAAACCAAGACAACAAAAGCCTATGTTAAGTCTAATGCCTCTACTTTGACTAAACCCTATTCTAACACCTTTACACCTAAATCGACATTTTCATATGATAGAAAGAATAACAAAGATGATAAAGGTAAAAATAAGGTGGTTGAAATGGCTAATAAACAATGTTTCAAATGTAAAGGATATGGAAATTTTGCTAGAGATTGTCCTAACCAAAGAGCCTTAACCTTACATGACATAGAAAACATGGAACCATGTAGTGATGATGAATTAGAAGTTGAATCTCCTAATGAAATATTAACTATGGAAGAAGAAGAAGGAGACCCCTGCTTTGTAATTCAAAGAGTCTTGCAAATACAACCTAGTATTACACCTACTCAAAGAGAAAAGATTTTTAAAACTAAGTGTAAAATAGGTGATACAGTTTGTAGACTTATAATTGATAGTGGTTCATGTACTAATGTTGCTAGTGAGGCAATGGTTAAGAAACTTGGTTTGGAAACTACTAATCATCCTAAACCCTATTCTTTACAATGGTTAAACAAGGATAAAGGAGCTAAAGTAAACAAAAGAGCTTTAATCACATTTTCTATTAGAGACTATCATGATGAAGTTCTATGTGATGTTTTACCTATGGATGCTTGTGGATTACTTTTGGGTAGACCATGGCAATTTGATAGAAAAGAAACTCATGATGGGGTAACTAATGAATATGTGGTGACAAAGAAAAAACAATTGTATAGGCTCAAACCTTCTTTATATGATCATATGCCCTTGAGTGATGATAAAGAGAGATTATTTTTACATGAAAAGGCTATGGAAAAATGTATAAAAGAAGAAGGAATTTGTTATGCTCTAGTTTCTAAAGATTCTAAACCTGACAAACAACAACTTAAAGATCCTAATTTGATTAAGTTGCTTGATGAGTATAATGATGTATTTCCTGATGACTTACCTCCTATATTACCACCTAAAAGAGGTATAGAACATGCTATTGATCTTATTCCTAGTATGCCTATCCCTAATAAACCGGCTTATAGATGTAACCTAGAAGAAGCTAAGGAATTACAAAAACAAATACAAGAGCTTATGGATAAATGATTTGTGAAAGAAAATATGAGTTTTTGTATAATCCTTTCAAATACTGCTTATGTCAAGTTTATGACTTACTTTTGGAAAACTTTATGGAATATGATTAGTGTGTATGGTGTGAATCCTAACATGCCTATTAACATGATTCTGTTGAAAAAAGGTGAATTGCAAAACTATGAGGCTAAAGAGAGAATCAAAGTTTTTGAACAACTTCATGATAAAATCAAAAATCATATTGAAAAATCTAATGCCAAGTATAAAGCTCAAGCGAATAAGCATAGAAACTCTTATGTGTTTTCTCCTGGTGACTTAGTTTGGTTACATTTACGTAAAGAGAGATTTCCTAATTTACGTAAAAACAAGCTAATGCCAAGAGCCGATGGTCCATTTAAAATACTTAGGAAGTTTGGAGATAATGCTTATGAACTTGAACTTCCAGATTCTTATGGTGGAATTTCAAAAAATTTTAATGTTGGTGATTTGTCTCCTTATTATTCTGATGAAAATTTGAGGGCAAATTCTTCTCAACTTGGGGAGTATGATGCAGGAGCATCCATTGAACATAATGATTGTCATATTCATTCTAATCCTCAAGGTAAGGAAGATGATTTAGCTTTCATAATATTGGAGCCTATCATGTTAAATATTCTTGATAATTCTAATATGCTTGACATTGAAAAACATTCAAGTTATTCTTGTAGGTATGTTACATATTTGCAAGAAGATGATGTTCATACACATTGATGTGTACAAGTATTCCAAGGCATGCAAGACTATGACATACATGGGATGATACATTACAACAAGAGATAGAGTGATGATATTCATTATTTTTATAAACTTGTTGTAAACCCTAACCCTAAGTATATTTTATGTAAGTTAGGGTATGGCTATAATTTCATGTATGTATCTTAGTCTATTGTATAGCTTTGTAATATTAATCCTTAGTATCATTTAACCAATGATATTATTCTGTGGATTAAGGTTAATATGGGCTTAATTCAACCATGATTAATGGGATGGATTAGGTGGGTAAACTTGGCTGGTTAATGAAGCTCACCACCAAGCTTATTCTTTCCTATATATACCTTTTGTGCACAACATTTGTATAGAGAATTGAATAGAATGAATAATAAGAATTTTCATAAAACTTTGAGCAAGAGAGATAAAGTCTAATCCTCCCTTTTGGGTCTGTATTGAGCAAGGAAAATCCGGAATTAATCCTTCCTCAAATCTATATTCCACACGACACATTTGAACACCTTCAAATCTGCTGAACACCTTCATCTTGTAACATCAATTTCTTCGTCCATAATCCACCAAATCACTTCATTCTTTTTGCATTAGATCGTGGGTGACAGCTTCTAATACAAATTTCGATCCAAACTTCCATTACTTTGATAAAAACCACATCAGTTGAGTTGCTGTAGAGTAGTCAGTACAGAATTAGTGGGTCATGGTCATGGAGACATGGACTTATGAAGTTATGGTCATGGGTGCGGGCAGCGGTGAGAGGGCTGTGTGCAGGTGCAGCGTGCGGGGTGCTGGGTGTTGGGTGCAGGGGAGTGCGGAGTGCCAAAGCCAAACGGGGTCGGGGAGGAAGGAACGACCCAGGCGAGGAAGGAAGACCGACTAAAGTCACCAAACACGGGACTGGGTTCGGCCCGCCCAATATGCACAGTTCGAAAATTTTTTTAATTTCGGGACGGGTTCGGGGACGGGGACCCTAAACCCATACCCAACCCGTCCCCGAATTAATCCCCGATAAAAATCCCCGACCCCGAACCCGATCCCCGAAATACTTCCCCAAACCCGAACCCAAACGGGGAATCCCCGACGGGGCCCCGAACCCGTGGGGAAAATTACCATCCCTACCCGGGTTCTTGATCTCCCATCAGAGGCAAATAAATAGAATTGTTGTGCTGATTAAAAAGGAAAAAATACTAATCATGAAAGTGAAAGATTAATGAGTCGGGCCCAGATGAATTATGATATTGAGTACCAATCCACTGGATATAATAGTGGCCCAGGAGTATGATGCCCTGGAAGATGATTATGAGTACCCATCCACCGGATATAATAGTGGCCCAGGAGCGTGATGCCCTGGCAAGTGATTATGAGTACCGATCTACCGGATATAATAGTGGCCTAGGAGCGTGTTGCCCTGGATGATGTTGATATATATTCCGATCAACCGGTAATAATAATGGGGGTCCCGGGCTCAATAAAACCAATCATGAATGTGAATTAAGTTGTGAAAAAATACTAATCACTTATAGTGGAACACCAAGTGTGTCAGGGCCAGACCGATCCACCGACGAATAATAGTGGCCAGGAGCGTCTTACCCTGCATGACCGGTCCACCGACGAATAATAGTGGCCAGGAGTGTTTTGCCCTGCATGACCGGTCCACCGGTGAATAATAGTGGGGTTCCCACACTCACATAAATATAAAATCTGAGAAATGATTGAATAATGATGGACTAATGGCTTAAGGCTCGAACATATTGATTTTGCACTGTGATATGACTTAAGTCCTAGAAGCATTGACTGTGCATTATGACTTATTAATAATTGATGGTCTTGTTAAGTGTGTGACTGTGGTGCATGTATTTCTTGTTATATAAGTATATAGCTTTGTTTCATGTGTTGCATTGTGGGCTTGCTTTTAAGTGTAATTTTAAAGGATTACTCAGTACCATAGTACTGAAGGGTTCCATTCGTGGGGCCCCTACCTATTCAATGGGTAGTATCCCTTGCAGATCTTTTCAAGTGCTATTCAAGTGGGCAATGGGAAAGAGAGTAAGGAATCATTCGAAATCGTTAGGGTTTTTCCCTTTCTCTTTTAAATTCCCGACTTTCATATTATTGTTGTTTTTGTAACCACCATTGGTGGACTTTAATCTTGCAAGATGTTTATTTGCGCTACTCTAAATTTTAAATATGATTTGAATTTCTAGCAATTGACATTTCATTCTTTAGCCTTAGCACTTGGTACTATAACGGTATGAGTGAACTGGTATGGTACTAAGTGTGGAGGTAATATCCCCATAATTCATAATTTTGTTATTTCGCTTCCGCTAACTTCTTTTTAAAACAAAATTTTTCAGTAGTGAATTTTGGGGGTGTTACATGTTATCGGTGGAAAAAATCATCGATTTGTTTCATCTTGGTTTGATGAATATAATTGGTTGGAATATAGTATAGCTAAAGATGTTGCATTTTGTCTGCCTTGTTACTTGTTTAAAAGTGAATCTGAAGCTGGCGGTGATCATTTTATGGGAAAAGGATTTGTACACTGGAATAAAAAACAGAGGTTCGAGGTTCATGTTGATAGTTTTTATAGTCCTCATTTTAACGCTACTAAAAAATGTGAATATCTTATCAAACAGAAGCAAAGCATTGAAGCCTCTTTCATAAAGCAATCGAAACAAGTCAAATTAGATTATCTTATCCATTTAGATGCATCTATTCAAGCTGTAAGATTTCTTCTTGAGGGGGGAATGGCAATTAGAGGACATGACGAGTCAGAAGATTCTCTAAATTGAGGTAACTTTCTTTGTTTTCTGGAGGTTTTAAGGCATAACAATGAAGCTGTAGCTAAAGTTGTGTTAGGAAATGCTCCAAAGAATAATCAGATGACTTCACCTGAAATTCAGAAGGATATTAGTTATGCATTTGCATATGAAATAATTAATGAGATTGTTAATGAAATTGGAGATGATTTTTTTGGAATATTAGTGGATGAAGTAGGAGACATAGCAAAGAAAGAATAAATGGCCATTGTTTTGCGTTATATTGATGATAGAGGTTTTGTTATGGAAAGGTTTGTTGGGATTGTACATGTTAAAGATACAACTGCTTTATCACTTAAGGCTGCACTTGAATCAATGTTGAGTTAGTATGGATTATGTTTATCAAAAGTACGAGGACAAGGGTACGATGGAGCTAGTAATATGCGAGGTTAATTTGGTGGTTTGAAAACATTGATTCAGAATGAAAATCCTTGTGTCTATTATGTTCATTATTTTGCTCATCAACTTCAATTGGCTCTTATTGCTGTGGTAAAATGTCACAATGAAGTTAATTGTTTTCTCAGCAATGTTACACGGGTTGTGAATGTTATTGGATACTCCAATAAGCGTCAAGATTCTCTTCGAGATAAATAAGTTGCTTACATAGCAAATGCATTAGAAGATGGCTTGATAGAATATGGTCGGGGATTGAACCAAGAATCTGTTCTTGTAAGGGTCGGTGATACTTATTGGGGTTCTCATTTAAGGACATTTTTGAGTCTCAAAATTTTGTTCTCTCCTATAATCAAGGTACTTGAAGACTCAGAAGATGATAGGACATTTGATAAAAACGGGGATGCTACATTGTTATTATATGGTATATGGATTACAAACTTTTGACTTCATTTTCATATTACATTTGATGATAAATGTTATGGGAGTTATAGGTGATTTATCTCAGGCATTGCAAAAGAATGATCAAGACATTTTGAATGCCTTAGCACTTGTTGAAATTGCTAAAGAGCGTTTGCAAGAGATGAGAGATGGTGAATGGGAAGGTATTTTGAATGAAGTTGTTTTATTTTGTAACAAGAGAGACATTAATGTGTCCAAAATGAATGGGCAATATGTTAAGGGGAAGAGATCAGCACGCCAAGCTCCAATCATCACAAATCTACATCATTATAAATATGATTGTCTCTATAGTGTTATAGACTCGCAGCTAAATGAGCTTAATTGCAGGTTTGATGTGGTAAGCACTGAATTGTTGAGTTGTGTTGCATGTTTACATCCTTCGTCATCATTTAAAGCTTTTAACAAGCAGTCTTTATTTAGATTGACCGCTTTTTATCCTGATGATTTCTCTAATGTTGATTTTGTGGTGTTAGACAATCAATTGGAGAATTATATTAGAAATGTTCGATCAGATAGCAGATTTCATGGCTTAAAAGGGCTTATTGATCTTTCAAGAAAATTAGTGCAAACCAAGAAGCATAAGATATATCATTTTATCTATAGGCTTGTGAAATTGGCCTTAATTTTACCGGTAGCAACTGCAAGAGTCGAACGAGTATTTTCTGCAATGAATTTCATCAAGACTGCATCAAGGAATAAAATGTGTGATCAATGGCTTCAAGATTGTTTAGTAACATTTATAGAGAGAGATGTATTTAATTCTATTAGCAATGATGTTATTGTAGATCGATTTCAAAGTATGAAAACTCGACGAATAGTTTTGTAAAACTATGTAAAATTTTATATTTAAGCACAATATATTGATACTACTTAAGAGTATTATTTTACATGAGGACACCATGGAATTTTTATCCTGGCTCCGCCACTGTCATCAACCAAAATGGGTACTACATTCTATACCTTCATGATTTTTAGTAAATTATAGTTTAATAATAACTGTAATTGATTACATATAGACTAAAAATATTTAAGGAATAAATAAATTAAATAAGACATTATTTAACAACAAAAATCTAAAATAAACTAGTCCAAATATATTATGCTAAACCCTAAACCCTAAACCCCCCGAACCCTCTAAACTCTAAACCCCCTGAACCTAAAACCCTCAAACACCTTAAACTATAAAACAAATATAAAAAACTTTGTTAGAAAATGCCAACTCTCAAACACCTTAAACTAGAGATCAAAATTCATAAATCTTCTTAAAATGTCAAGAATCAGAACTACATAAATTTGTGAAAGAAAAGTTAGAGTTTACCACCTCCAAAAAGATTCCAAGAAAAAATAGTTGAAAGCCTAAACCGTTCCCATATTTAACTCTTTCTTTCTTAAAGGTAAAACAAGAAGGAGTTCGAGAAAGGATCAAAAGAAGTAAGTGAATTAGAATGAGGGCACAAGATGAAGAAGAATGGAGACGAAAGTATAGGATAACTCAGAGTATCTCGGTGGATGAAAAAGATGTGAAGGACAAAGAGGGTTAGGGATATTTATACATAAATGATCGGTTAAGAAATGAAGGAGGGAAGTGCAACGAACTAAAACCCTTATTATCCCACTTGAAGTCGACCATACAGGGAGAATTTATCAAATGAACATCCGAATTTCTTCTCAGGGGTTCAAATTCTGTAAATTGAAAAATTTAGGTTAATATTTTTTTTTTATAGAAAAAGGTCAAACATAAGAAGCGAAGAAAGGGAATATTGGAATGGGAAACAAATCTCTCGGGCGTGGAGTGATTATTTGGATCATATCATTTTGTCTAGAGTTGTACAAAAGAGAGAGGAATAGGAAGACAATGGGATGAGTTCATCCCCCCTTTTATGCTAAATTAGGCATTTAAATCTATTTGAGGAAAGGATAAAGTTGCTATAAATGATAAATAAAAAAAAGGGCCAAAGATTACTCTAAAAGAAATCAGAGCTGGATTACCAAGGTTCCAAATCATTAGAAGAATTTGCCTAGAAAATTAGATTTGAAAATCACACAACACGACAAATCGGTCGATCAATTTGGCCAACCAGTCATCTATTCTAAATACTAGTCGATTTGTTTTCCAAACCATTCGCTTGAAAAGCTTGTTTCTTCTCAAATTTTATGAACCTTTTCAATTCTTTTACAAATTAAATCCAAAATATATTTTCAAATCAAGATCAAACATCATCCAAACATCATTAAATACAAGAATTTCAGACTTAATAAATCTCAAATTTACAGGGCATTACAACATCCTTAGGTCATGTGTATGATGAGAAGAATGCATGTTTAACATCTCTCTTCCTGTACCCTGTGTTATGCATACCATTTATTTTTGATGTGCTCTAGTAGCTTACTTAATGCACAGATAATGACATTATGTTTAAGGGGTGTCGCTAATTTTCACTGACACACAACACAGTTGTTGTCTTGTTGATATGTATGTTCCTACCGATCAGCATGATGGCATCTCATATTGGGGCATCCCTTCTTTAAGCCGAAAGACATGTTAGAAAACCAGGACAGGAAATGCCTTAAAACATGCATCCCTTTCGTCACCCAGAAGGAAAGAATATCTGCACGCTATGAAAGGCAGAAGCATATATGCTAAAGAAAGTACTAGAAAGGAGTGCCAGCAATGACGGAGAGAGGCGGACGCTTTTGTTGCGGTGCGACCGGTAGGAGTTGTAGCTTTTAAAGCAGAGCCCGAGGCTTTGAATGCCGGACCGCTTAACTGAGACGAAGGTGGGAAATGTAGCTCAGAAGCTTTTGGCTTCCTAGTACAGATGCAAGGCAGAGAGAAAAGAGGATCGACTCGGTTGGCTTTGTATGAAATAAAAAGGATATTAATATATACATGAGAAAGGCAGGTGCATCGACCGCAGTTCAGACCAACAGCCCGACATTATTTTAAAATCGACAAGGAAGGAATTTCTGTATGAGTGGTGGAGGAAGGCAATTAAATTAAGCATACGTACTAATGACTGACTGAAGTAAGCAACAACTTCATATTGGTCTTCTCCATTTTTATTGGTCATTAAGTGAGAAGAAACCGAAGACATGCCTTGTTTGTAGTTTGACCAGTAGGCGGCGTTGCATTTGGTTTGGTTACTTTTATTAAGCAGCAGCTTTATATTGGTCTCTTTTTCTTTTTTTTTTTTTTTTTTTTGGCTTGAGGAAACAGAGGCAATGACACTCTCGTTAATCCTCTTTAAATTACTTACGGATAAGTCTAAAATACGCCGTATTTAAACATTTGATTTAATATCCAACGTGGTGTGTCTTTATTTTTGACACCTGCTCTCATCAATTTGCAACTCTCCTGTTACAATAAAAGGTGTATATATACATACATATATATATATATATATATATATATATATATACGCTAACAAACTTTCAAGAATATTCCTTAAGACTAATTGTATTTTAAGAACTATTTAAAAATAATTAATCTATTTTATTACAAGTTAAAAAAAAATTAGATACCATAAACCTACACTTATATATGAGTATAAAATACATTTATTATAATATTTTTTTAGATAGGAGGGTTGATGTTGCGAGATTCATGGAAAATTTCTCCCTCTTTCGTCTCAGGGTGGTATACGTAGACAGAGACATAGTAATAGTATACCGGAAAAAGAATGCATTAAAGCAGATCCCGCATAAATTGACTAATTTTTTTGATTGGTTGGTACTAGTCGCTTTCTATTTTCATTTATATATATATATATAAAAATTTATATTTATATTTTTAAAATGCCTAAAACAGAAATGAGCAACCTATAAATTAATCGGCGTCGCTAAGACTAAATGGGGTGTGTAACTGTGTAACTGTAAGTAGTCTTTATTACATATCAGTATAGTTCTTTGACCTCGGGATAAGTTATCCCGGCAGACAATCGACGCACCCCACTCTTCAATTCGTCATCGTTCATAAGCAAATTGACGCGCCCCGACATAATCCCACGCGTAGCCCTCTGCTGCTGCTTCCGCCATCGCTCCCATGGCAGCTCCGTCGGAGGAATCATCACCACCACCACCACCCCCCTCAGACTCAGTCTCAGTACCACTCCTTGAAGACCAACTTTCACTACCACCGCCTCCCCCCGAATCTAATACCTGCCATTCAAAACCCACCGACAGTGCTGCCGAACTCGAAATATCCCTCTCCAGGCTCCAACTCTTCCTTCGAATCTTCGGATTTTGTCAACACTCGCCCCGGAGTTTCTGTCTCTCCTGGCTATCATTTCTACTCGTAGGAGTTACTCTTCCTATTCTAGTCATCGAATTGTACTACTGTTATTCTAGTACTTGTCAGAAGTACCAACTTAGGAGGTTTGAGATTGAAGCGTTGGTCTGTGAGATTTTGGTGGCCGCTGTTGCCTTGATTCTCATTTCGCATAATTTGTACAAGTATGGCGTTAGGAAATTTCTGTTTGTTGACAAAGAGCAAGGGAATTTGGAGGCTTTTAGGGAAGAGTACGTTAAGAGACTCAATGTAAGTGACTTTCTTCTTCTTCTTCTTCTGCTTGTCGTCCTGTTGATCTCGCTTTGACATGGATTCGGAATTATCTTTATTTGATGTGCGTGCGCTGAATTGACCTCGGTGTTTCTTGGATTCATATATATATGATGCTGTAACTGTCCTCTATTGGGCTTGTCTGAGCCATTATTTCAATGGTGTATGGGGTTTTATTGATGATAACTAAGTTATTCGAGTGAAAGGTAGTAGTACTGTTGTATGTTTTGAGTGTAATGAATGATGGGTTTTGAAGTGCCTGGATAAATTCGAACGAGAAGTTTTAGTTTGAAGCAGGCAGATTCAAGCACCATACTGTCAAGACTAGGCATATCTCCGGTACTTCAAAAGTAGGAATGTATCCTTGGTTATTTGAAATTTGAGATGGGTTCGAGCAGTAAATTTTGGTAATGCCAAAACAAATTAGTGTCTATGTTTACTTGATCCCATTGTTGCTGTCATCAGTAACTGTGGTTTACTCATTCCTCTTTCTTCCTTTCATCTGAATCTTCGGCTATCTTCGTGTTTCAGGGCTTCTTCCGCCTATTGGCCATTTCAGTTCTTCCATGCCTCTTTTTAAAGACCGTACGGGAGATTCTACGGATGATCTACGTGCACCATGATTCTCTTTGGCAGGCAATCCTAATTCTATTTGTCCTACTAATCTCATGGACTTACACTACCACAATCTATATCTCAGCCACTGCTCTATTCAGCTTAGTTTGCAGTTTACAAATCATACACTTTGATAATTATGTCAAGTTACTGGAGACTGATTTGGAGGTTTATGAATATATTAAGGAGCATATTATTTTGAGGTATCATTTATCGAAGATTAGCCACCGGTTTCGGATTTTTCTCGTCTTGGAATTTGTGGCTGTGATAGCTAGTCAGTTGGTTGCCCTGCTGGAGACTACAGGGAATCTCACGATCCTCAATTTTATAAACGGTGCCGACTTTGTGGTAAGTGTTGAACGTCCACGCTACATATGTGCTTATTTTATCATCGTCAAGAATGGTTTAGGGTTGTTCGCCTGTCTATGATTTTCATGTACTCCTACTCGATTTGAACCTTCAAGGCTTTCTCTTATGTCCCTTTGTCGTTCTGGTGGCAGATTTCCTCAGTTGTTCAAGTTGTTGGAGTAATTATTTGTCTGCATGCAGCTACAAAGATAACGACTAGAGCTCATAACCTTGCATCAATTGCTAGTAGATGGCATGCGCTAGTTACATGTGGTTCTGAGTATAGTTCTCGGCAGGGGACATCAACACATGGTGGTGACTCAGAGGCTGCTGGTTCAATGGTCCCAATAAGAATAGATTACTCAGAAAGCGACCTGGAGTCTGCTGATTATGTACCAGAACCAACAACAGATCAATTAGCTTCTTACATGTCTTCGTACCAGAAAAGACAATCTTACGGTAGGCAGTCAGGCATGCTTAATTAGATGTAACTCAGCAAGTTTGCTCTGCTTTCATGCATAGGGAACTTATAATGGTCTCTTTGTTGCCTTCACAGTTATCTATATGCAATCCAACCCTGGCGGGGTGACCCTTTATGGATGGGCAGTTGATAGAGGACTCCTCAGTACTATTTTTTTCATTGAGCTCTCAATTGTTACATTTGTTCTTTCAATCACTCTAAGCTTCTCCACATGATACTTTAGACAAGCCTTGTGATTGTTCCGTTGTCCAACAATTATTTATTCTTCTCCATGTTTTGACATTATGGGGACACCCAGGGCATCTTGGGCGGTAAGTAATCATCTTACTGATTTTCCTTGTTTGTCTTTAGTGTGGCATTGTGTATCCTGCTAGTCTTTGCATGTTCATTGTTTTTATGGCAAAGATTCCACCGGAAGTACCTTCCAATGCATTTCAACTTTTGTGACAACCCAATTTGAATGCTTTACGACTTTAAACATTTACCTCTGGTTTAGATTAGAAGTCTATCTAGCATAATGGTAGACGTCAATATATTGCTTTGGTATTCATGCTGAATTACATTATGTCGACAAAATCTCATGGCAGGCTCTTAAATTGTTGGATAACTAATGAAGGGATGTTTGTTGTGCAAACATTTTTCTTTTGCTGAAGTACAGTGCAGCGCCTGCCTGCAGAAAGGATTTTATATTTTAAATAGAATTGTATAATCTCATGATTAACAATCATTTCTTTTCCTGAGGGAGGCAGTGAGAATTAGGATTATGCAAAAAATCTGGGATTCGAAAATCTGATTCTTTATCTGAAAAATCCAATCTGATTAATTTCAAAAGGATATCAAACTTTTAAGATATCTGATTTTAACTGGATTATCCGATGTGGAAAAATGTATAGTATTTTGTTGATTATTTTAACAATATATCATAATATTGTGATTTTGTAGTGTTCAGTTTTTAAAATTTATTTATATTTGTAATTTAAACATAAAAAATAATATTTTAATACTTCTTTTAGATAAAATAAGATACTCATATGAATATAAATATGAATATTAATTGATATATGGTCTTTATTTTCAAAAATTACTTGTAAAAGTTATTAAAATTTTTAAAATAGTATTTTCATATGGATATTGATTATATCCGATATTTGGTCTATATCCGATCTATATTTTTGGTTACCTAGAAATTCGGATATCCGGTCAAGGAACATGGAGCGGATATTCAATGTGATGGATTTAAATATTCGATTATAAACACCCTTAGTAAGAATAGATGATACCATTTAGCAAACCCTATTTCCCTCTTGCATCTGGGACTACTAAGGCATTCTTTAGCCATCGAATTATTTATTACTTAATCATTACTTTTAGCCAATGTGGCATATTGTTTTTGTAGAAAATTTTAAAACTATTCATACATTTTTTTGACTAGGGGTTCTTCAAATAATAAAATAAGATGAAAATAAATATACATCTAAAAATATTTATATATATATATATATATTAATTTATTTTATTTTCATTTGAACAGTTAATTAATATATTTACTAAAATGAGCTCAAGCTGTTGGTTACAACATAAGCCATTAAGTGTAGAAAATATTTTGGTTCACCACTCTATTCAATCTGATTTTGAGTCTGTCATACCATATTCGTTCTTCTTAAGCTGTCTAAATTATTTGATGTTATTTCTTGGAACCGACATGGATATGTTTGCTTTGCCTGATTTTTGATGATCAAATACCCGATCTAGTTTGATATAAAAAATTCAATGTGATGTTGTTGTTATTACTATCATTACTATAATTCTTATCATTATCATTATCATTGCTTTTATTAGTTTAAAAAAACTATTAATCTAATCTGAATTTATGTGTTTAGATGTGTTTGTTCTTCCCAAGTGGACAATATTTGTTCTTGTGCTGCCTGCATTTCAATGGGTTTGATGGAATAGGTTATGAAAAGGAAGAACCATGCGGTTAGAACTTCAATAATTAAAATTTATCATTTCAGTGATAGAATTTTTGATCTCTCCATGTGGTCTCATATCCTTAGAATATGCAGAAATGCAAAAGATGGATTCTGATGTGCCGGATGTGCTGCAGCGGCCATGACTATGCTTTAAAAGTTGGTGCTTGAAAGCACAGTGGCATGAGTCAGGCAAGACGTTGAATAAAGCACGGCTGATATTCCCTTCCCTTGTGTTTTACCCCGGGGCCCCCGGGGAGGGAGGGGGCGAAGAAGGTCCCTGCGTTTTATATATATCATGTGGCCGAAGACAAACTTGTATTGGATACACTTTTCCTTCCCTCGTATTCTTTGTTGTTTGGTTATATATTAAGGTTCAAATTTCATATTTATTTATTTATTTTATAAAATTGTTACGTATTATGTGCTAAAGTCAGCTTGTATTCTAAACACCAACAATATAAGCATAAGGTCTCTCAAGAATGGACGTGATGTTCTTTCAAACCATACTTGCGGGCAAAGGTAAGCCAAGGACGACCTAAGAGTGTGATAGTTTTGGCGTGCGGTGTGCCGCTTGTTCTCTGGAATTGCAACCCAATTGGCCCCATGAAGTCATCGTAGAGCATTCTTTGAATCATGTAAATTTATCGAAGGACGTTCTTTCTTTATAACCATAATTATTTGCCATGGCGATCACGAATTCTAAAAGGTTATCCTCTTATAAGAACTTATCCCTGAGGGAACCTCGACCTGGAAAATAGATCGTCACATTCTGTATTGGGTAACTTGAAATGTAAAAGGTCATTGGATAACTCAAGGTAAAGATGTCAGAACACCAAGAATGTGCTTGTTTTGGCACGTACTAAGTTCTATGCCAGTATTGTTAACCGGTTACCTTATTAAGTCTTCAGAAAACATTATTCAAATCTATCGCTTCTTTATCAGACTGGTGCGACAAGTATTATACCTCAAAACTAGTCCAATATGCTTCTAATTGCTTTCCTGAAAACAGAACAGCAGCACACGATTTTGATAGTTCACGAAAAAATATACGTTAATCGATCTCCAATTTTATTGTAAGAACCTCACTAACCCAGTTTCCTTTTCCTCTACGGTCATACCAACGATACAAATTCACAACTCTCAGAGAACCAATTATGTGGTCACCATTCTGAAAAGGTGGTGCTAAACATGTACACTGGTTTCTCCATTACAGAGTTCTGCCCGACTATGGACTCCCAAATTCATTTATGAGCACATTTACTTAATAAAAACTCAGGCTGGTTGTACAGCCGCCTGAGATAGAACTATGAGTGTTAGATAAGGCTATTAGGCTTCTCCTCCCCATAGCAATCATCCGGAAAATCAAATCAGCCAATCAACCAATCCATTGGGAAATAAAATTGAAAATACAAGCATAAAGTAATCGATTCCCTCAATACAAGCATACAGTAATCGATTTCACTCAAATAATAATACAAAATCCTATAGTTGGAAACCCAAAAATATTTATAACGTTACATAAGATGTCTTTCAAAACGTACAATATCAACATTGTATCTGGACCACAGCGCAAAGGTACACGCAACAGCAAGCTTCCCTTCTCCATCAATTTCTAGGCTTGCGGATCCTAGTTGGGAAAAACAGTAAACAGCATACAGGAGTTCCAAAGAAGAGTCAGTGGGATGGGAGTGTTGGACGCTGGCAGTGTTTGAAACGGACACTTGGCAAAGATCCCGAGAGCAACTTACTACATTCGACAGAATCAAGGCACTGCACCCCCCCAACTTAACCGCTACATGGAGAAACAACTCCATATCCAAGACACGAAAGAAAACCTTGCAGTTCCAGTTCAGCCGAGAGAAAAATAGGAAGAGAAAATAAAATGAAAAAAAGGGATCCAGACATACCAGCTGACCTTGAAAATATCAGGACAAACCTGAGAATCCGCAAGTTGAAACTCGGCTATTAACTAGGGATTCAAAAAGTACACAGATAAACACACGTTCTAGTATTAATAAGCAATGACAAAGTACATCATTTGAAATCTCGAATAAGCAATTTCATTCACAAACATAAAAGCATCCTAGACTGTCACGTACAGTTTGCAATGCAGTAAAATCATCTATATTTGAAAATAATTTCAGATGCTTGTACAGACAAATTTGGGATTTCATCCATATAAAGCCCAATATCTCCATTTGAGATTAAAACAAAAGTTCAACTGTACCACTCATCACTAGTATAACGATAAGGCAAAGCTCTTCTGAACACCCCAAATTTTGCAGTGTGCGTGAAAATAGTTCCAAACTACAGGGAGGCAAATTCACATTTCCAAACTACAGGGAAGTGACTTCGCAAAACACACTTTCAGCTCCAAATTCTTTGAGAATGTACATCATCTGAATATCATAGATTCATAATGTATGTCCCAATTGATAAGTACAACATACGTCTTGTCTGGCCAAATGTTCAGCAAGTGCGAAAGAAATATATATTGACAATAACTACAGGGAAAAAGAAATATATTGACAAAAACAACAGACCAACTACATATCAATCGTCCAAAGCCACATAATATAAGACCACATAAACTCAGTAAAGACAAACTAGAGGTAAAAAAAAAAAAAATCGGAACAATACCTGAAAGTGCACGAATACATTCCCTTTATGCAAAAGTGACTAACAACTGTTATTTGCCTTATACCAGCGATCTCTTGCAAAATAAACGACATAACAATATATTATAAAATAGAACCATGGAGAAGGAACAACAAAGCGTTTCACATTACGCTAATGTAATATGTCAGTTTCCAGCATATTTTTAAGTCAAACTGGATATAATATTTACAAGAGCTTCAGCTCAAAAATTAAGAATCAGAAGACATAACAGTATGCAAGTTCAGGGTTAGTGCATGGAAATTGCTCATTCACTTTGCCACACCTCCCAGTTCATGCAGGTGCCCCCAGTAATCATGTCTTGCAAACCAAACCACTGCCTAAACAGAACACAGTTAACCAGATCATAACCAACTTTGCCTGTCGATGCCAATTTCCTCAGTCTCATCTCCAGAATTGCCTCATAATCTGTGTCAGAAAAAGAAACATGACAGAAACAGTTTCAAGTGGCAATAACACAATCCATATTCCTCAGCAACATTTACAGGCTCATGATCTTCTGAGTCACCCATTCTTCTGTTTTGCTAAAAGCACATGAACATCTCCACGCCCTTCAAGGTGTCTAATCAATCATGTAACAATATATAGCGTCCGAAATACTGTTGCATCTTACGAGATTTCAGTCTACCTCTTTCTGGCATGTTCAACAGGGAAAGTAGGCATAAAATCTTTGGATTTGGGAAGTGGGACCTCACGGAACCAATCATGGTTCAAAGCATCGTCGACTGTAATCCGCTGCATAAGCAAAAGACAGATATCAAAAGTGACACCACAAGCACAGAAACAATGATAAAAACATAAGACTTCAACAACCTAGTATACCTTCTCAGGGTCATATGTCAACAATTTGCTCAACAAATCAAATCCTAAGTCAGAAAGAACTGGTGAACCCGTAAACAATGTGCGAGGAAACTTGTCACGCAACTTATTGTACCTGAAGTAATGCATGAGCACTAGAGTCAGTCAGTTGATACATCTGCAAATGCAGCAAGCTGAACATAAAGCTGGCTAGACACTTACGGTTGCTGCGCATAGTTGACTTTTGATCCAGGCAACTGTGAATAGCCTAGCCAAATCTTTTCATTTGGGGTCCCAAGTGTTCTAAAAATCTGTTAGCATCATAAGTAGCAGTAAATCAATAACAATATCAAGTACAATCAAATGAAAACTATAACTAAAACAGATTTAGACAAATAATTTACCTTGTTTATTTGTTCCAATTCAGTCTTTCCATCAAATAATGGTTTATTAGCCAGGAGTTCTGCCATTATGCAGCCAACTGACCACATATCTACAGAAGTTGAGTACTGGTTGGATCCAAGTAAAAGCTCAGGAGCCCTAACATAAGGTGTAAGAAAAAGTTCAATATAGAAAAACTGACAAATGTGAGTCAACTAAATAAACCAAAAAATAGAAAAGAAAAAAAATCATACGGAATAAAATCAACTATTTCTCACCTGTACCACAGGGTAACCACCAATTGAGTATATGGCTTAAGTGGGCTGCCATACTGACGAGCCATTCCAAAATCACAAATTTTCAGCTCACCCTTGTTGTTCAGGAGTAGATTAGAAGTCTTGAGGTCTCTATGAAGCACCCAATTGTCATGAAGATATTTGACACCCTCCAGAAGTTGTAGCATCAAGCATTTCACTTCACTTTGACTAAAGGCCTGTTTCCTAGATCCCATTAGTGCTTTCAGATCATGCTCCATGTATTCCATGACCATGTATACATTGCCAATACCATCACTGCTGTCATCAAGTACTACTTCTTTAACGTCAACAATAGCTGGGTGGTTAAAAGACATGAGAGCATTGATCTCCCTCAAATAATGCATGGGGAATCCCTCTTGATCAACCCCCATCTTCAGTTTCTTCAATGCAACCATTGCCCCACTAGCCTTGTCCTTGGCCCTATATACAATACCATAACTACCTTCACTAATCTTCCCTAGTCTCTCATACTCGTACACGCTCCTGCATTCTCGAAGCATATGTCTGCTGCTTGGCTCACAAACTGGAACGCCTGAAGCATCATTTTCAGAATCTGAATATCTTGGATCAGCAATAGGATTTCCCTCTATAGTATCATCAACCTTCACCAAGTCACTCCTGGAACATTCCCCTCCGCTACTGGAACCAAACCTATGTTCAGAACCAGATGACTCACCTGCAGCTCCATCTGATCTCTCCCTCTCGTAGAAACAACTTTGTGAACTCATTCTTGATTTTTCTAGTCTGTCCTCTTCCTCCTCATCAAACACCCATCGACATGTTGAAATCTTTGGCGCATGGCTAAAGTCTTCTTCATCCAACTGTCCCGGTTCTGGCTCATCACTGCAACCAGCCAACTGAGTAAAAGAAGAGTGCACAACCACAGGAGACTCATCAAGCTCATGCTCTGAGACCACCACACCGTTCTTCTGATGAATTCCAACATACATTTTGCCATCCTTGTCCCGTAAAATAGGAGAGAGCTTCCTCCTCTTCTCAGGAGGAGGAACATCATTATGAGCAGCATCGACAACTTCAGCATTCCAAACCTTGATTTCACCATCCTCAACATCAAAGGATGGACTTCCGTCAAGAATACCACCAACAACTCCCTTCTTATCCCTATCTCCATATCCAGTTTCTCTCCTCTTCGCATAATCCCTCTTTAATTCGACCTTCACATCACCTTTAATATCACCGTTCAAACAAACTCCATAATTCCTACCCAAGCGACAATCAGAAATCCTCCTCGAGACATCAAAAACTCCCCTCCTGGAAAAATCGACCTTGCCTGCCGCCATGTTATCAAAAATAACCAGGAACCTCTAAATCAACAATTAATTCAAAATATGTAGAACACAGGCCCTATCAATCAAAACAAGGAAAACCCTAGCCCTAGAGGATTCAGGCAATCAATTTTTGTCGCCCAAATTTACGAGTTACAATCAATAAAAATTCTTATGTCAATTCATAATCCTATCAAAGAATACAAATTGAACAAGATGATGCGATTCGAGGCAAAGCGCGAGATCAGCCGAATCGACCGCAAAACAAACCCTGGCTAGATCTATTCAGTTGATCGAATTTCTTCCTCGATTGTGATAGGAATTTGTGAATTGTGATTTAATGCAGAGGTGACGAAAAGTCTTACCGGAGGCAAAAGATTGGTTGGAGAGAAACGACCGCCGCAGCAATTGAATCGCAGCTCGAGAGAGCAAAGATAGAAAGCAAAGTCATTCACGGCCACCAAATTGTGTAGCAGGAGAGGACGCGGTTTACAGGATAGATTTATTTAATCTTAGGTCGGAGAGTATGTTCGCGATTCTGCCCTCCCACATAATAGGCTTTAAACGTCGGCCTCAGAAGGTGAAGGCCTTTGGGCTTTAACTTCCAGGTGAGCACCAGTTGCACTTAAAAAGCCATTCCCATGGTTTTCCCTCGATATTTAAGTTGCGACTGAGTTGGACCGTAAGGCCTCGTTTGGTACGAGGGTAGAGTGGAGATATTTTTTTTCTTCCTATTTTATTTTTTTATATATAATATTTTCAGAAATAACAAAACATTTTATATAAAATATCTATTTTATTCTAAATTAAAATCTAAAATAGATATTCATACAAAAAAATATTCTTTCATTTCAAGTATAGATTGTATATGAGATGTAAAATGCAAAAGGCATTTTTTCACCACTATTACTTTTATACCATATGGCCACTAAGTTGTTACACATTCATGGAGCACAGTCCTAATATTCTTTCTTTAATAGACCTACTAGCAATTGTCTCCATTAATTTATCTATAAAATACTTACAAATGATCAATTCTTGATTAGTTCTATGACTTCAAACTTTAGGGTTATATAATTGGTGGTGGTTTGATTGTAATCCGCATAAAGCATGCAATACTTAGTTGTATCATGTTTTTCAATAAGTCCCTTAAGTTTATCGGGCCATCTTAATTTGTCACCCATGTTCTTCATTATAGCCACAAACTCAATAGAGTTTGTGTTGAGGTTGTAGGTTGGAATGGGCCGACTTGATGAGGGTCTTAGGAATTGCTCCTCTATTACTTATTCAAATCCCTTTTTTAAGGTTTCGGAACCCTATTGCAACGTCCTTTGCATTTTTACCTTCTTTGTTCCCCATAGCTGGAGTCATCACGTGATGGTACCTAGTTGGCTTCATCCTTCTCCCACTTGATTAGAGCACAACACTTCGTGAGGGCATCTTCCATAGTCTTGCAAGGATATTTGGTCAGCTCTTTGTAGAGGTTTGATTGCGAAAAAAAGCCATTTCTTAATCCTGTTATTGTGGTGTTTATGTGGTAGTTTGGGATTGAAATATTCTATTTGTTGAAACTATTAACATGTTTCCAAAGGCTTTTATCAATTTATTGTGTAATATTGTAAAGGTTGTCTGAAAACTTTTAGAGCTATAGACTAGTTGCAAATTGTTAGATGAAAGTGTTTGTTAGTTGCACAAGAGAAGAAAATGAGTTGTTAGGTAGATAAGTGTACCAATTGAGGTTAGGCCCAACAAGGCCTGTTCTTAATCCCTTACACATGCATGGCTCCCAAATTTCTTTTAGTATTGCCAACATATACATGTGGTGCTTGTACTTAGTGATGTGGTTGCCAAGATTGATAATCTTATCATACATCTTGAAATGGGGGAGAACAAGCTTTCTTGACATTTTCACCATTGTGATGGCATCCACAAATGGAGAATCTATGAAGTTATTAGGAAGGATCCTCTTGATCGATGCTACTACATCGAGAATTTGTATCATCTACTCAAGGTCGTCAATCTTTCGGGTAATATCTTCCTAGTTGTACTACGACATGACCAAGAGACGGTGTCTTGCATTAAACAGGCAAAGGTAATTAACATTGGCAATTGCGTAACACCCCAAAATTTACTACGATTTTTTTATATTTTTAGTAGAAGCATAATATCAAATTAGGTGGGCATTACCACCACATTTGACATAATTCTTACTTACCATTTTATCCTTACATCGAATATAAGGTAAAATAGTTAAGACTTAAAACATGATAAATGTAGAATAAGAGAAGTTCCATAAATATCACTAAAGGTTTGGAGGTTAACTTTGAATACAATATCAAAATCCATCAAAAGAGATCCCATGAAACATGTAGTCCAAAAAGGTATCCAGATAACATGATTCTATGCCAACCTCGATACGTAAGAACCACTCGTCCACATTATATGCAACATAATCATCCAGGGGTTGAGAATACATAGTCAAGTTAGACGTCTGGCTATTTGAAGTCTATCATGCTAGAGAGTAGACCAAATAACACCATGAAGGGCACCTTAGGACTTGGGAAGAAGCGACCATGTTGAACGTCAGTAACTGCATACTAAGCGGTGGTGGAAGCAAAGTAACTTATGGGATTCAAGCTAGATACACCATGCTTTGACTCCTCAAGAACTAGTTCTCCTTCTCTAAATACCAAATTCATTTTACGTACTCCTCCATATGTCAAGTTGAGAACTCTATTTGACATTCAATTGTGTCTAGGGATGGTAATTGGTTGGGTTCAGCCATACCTAGATCCAAATCCGTTTATATTACCTAGACTCAAATCTGACCCAAACTCATAGGATCTTAAAAGTTGATATCCAAACCCAAAACCATCAGGTTTAGTAGGTAAACAGGCTTGACTAATTTTTAATTTGTTAATAATCTATGCAAATAATATATTTATATTTTATATAGCTTAATATGCAATTTTTGTTTTAAAAAATCTCTTAGTAAAAAGACAAACATTTTAAAATAGTTACCTTAACTTTTTAAATGGTGTTATAATCATTTTATAATAAAATATTATACATAATGTTTATAAAATAAATACACAAAAAAATTAAAAAAAAGAATAACGATCACAAATAAGATTACGACAAATATGACAAATATAATATTAATATATATCTATATATGTATATACTAAACGAGTCTGTGTTTTGTCTGGATCTGAGACTACTAGTATTAGACCTATTTAAATATATATAAAACCAAACCCGAGCTAAATTTATTAGGTTCAAAAAATATGGACCCAGACCAACAAAAAATGAGGTGGTTCTAGGACCAACTGCCATCCCTAGCAGTGCTTGCACTAGATTATGGTTCATTCATCTAAGGAGAGTTTCCCTTCGAGTGGATTAGTAAGGAAAAATCTCAGTCTTTGGGAGAAAATTAGGTAAAGTTCACCATGTTCAAAATGTGTCAAACACATATACCCTATGCAAATAAATAAAGGATTTTGGCCAACTGAAAACTATGTTATGAAATATAAATTGAAGATTAAAACACCTAAGAACACATGCTATATTAAAATCAAACTTGCTAGTAGCTTGGACTATGTTAACTAATTGAATTGAATTGAATTTGGAGATGAGAATGATTTGATCTACTATTTTGTTCCAAATCATGATTACTTAAAATATGGATTTTGTTATTGTTAGAGTAAGTGCAAATCACGTCGCACCTTTGTTGGTATCCATACGTAGCAAACTGGATCACCCCGAGATTCATGCTAGCACCAATAGGAACTCGCTCTTTATTCATGGAGTGCTATGCTTGATAGCATGAAAGCTATCACACAACAAAGGGACAGAGTAAGGGTGTTTATAATAAAACCATAACCTTTTTTAGCTATATTTAAACCCTGGCCTACAATAGCTACATTGGACTTAGGCTTTAATCATATTAAAACCACTTTGGGATCAAAGAGATATTACTCATATTCATACCTCATTTTAGCCAATTTTATAGTCTATCCTTTAATCCAGTTCCATTGATGCATGACCCTATAAGTTTACATTATATTGGTAGTAGAAAAAAACTCCTTTCGGATCCACAAATCATAAGAAATCTCTAGAAAGACATTATGACTACCCAAAATACGTAAGTGTCATATGCTCAACACAACCTATTAATAACATATATAGTTATCCTATTGTTACATGATTTATAGATTGAACACAAGGCATTAATCATGTCATCTTTCTTCTCTCAACCGCACTCTTTCTCGATCAACAAGTAAAACTAATCCTTAAATAAATGATACCACATTTGTACAAAGACATGCTAACATTATTCATACTTATCAAGGGCCCAACGATATCTATTTTACGTCATGAGATGAACAAACCCTATCTTGACCAACTAAATACCTGTATATGATTCACACCATGTTCCAATACATGTATTTATGTTAGTAGTTCAATATCTCATATCAACGACCAGTCAAATGCGATCATCAACTAATCAACATATTAGCCTTATGATCACTAATATCCTTTAATTAGATTATGCTAGAATTAGGGCATTACTTGAACAATAATATCTCTATCATTTAGTAGAGTTCCAACATATAGTGACATACTTGATTATTTACATAAACAAGAATTACTCAAAAGGATAACAACATTTGAATAGATTCCATCAAATGATCTTTTATTAATAAACACAATCGCTAAACATGAGAATAAAAATCATCAAATATGATTGGTTCTATAGTATATTTCCAACAACAAAAATCAGTAGGGCTCCATGGTGGACACCAAGTTATAGACCCTTGTAATCCATAATGGGTGTATGGATTAAGTTCGGGTGGGGCATTACCTATTCCCATATAATAAAGATAAGGAAGAAAATTTTAAGTATTAGAGGGAGACTAGTGTGGTGCCATCCTAAGGGTGTTTTGATGCTCAAGATAGTGGCATGAGACGTAAATAATGTAAAGAAGATATAGAATAGGGTTAGAATGACTTAATCATTGGGTTATGAAGGTGAAAAAATCGACAATAAATGATTAGGGTTATTTAACTAGAGGCTTTTGTAGAGGAGTCTCCTGGGGGGAAGTTGGATGAGAATAGTTTTTAGTTGAAAGTTTTAGCGAAAGCTCGTTTTATGTATATGGAGAGCTTTTATTGTCTAGTAGATTGTTGAGATCCACCTCTTTATTTTTTTTGGAGGAATCTTGTGGATCCAATGTTTATGGAGGTTGTGGATTGCAATGTCCCCTCATGTGGGGAGGGATAGGGTTGTCACTAGAGGTAGTTAACACTAGAAAATTGAGGGATTTGGGCATTATTCAAATGAGATAAGCAACAACTGTTTTTTAACATAGTCATACTCGATGTTGGGGTTGAGATATGAACTCATAATGTTATTAAGTGGGCTGAGTCGATTGGGATTGAGGGAAAACCCTTGAGAAGTCTCATGCCGCCTAAGTTGTGCAGTGCTCCTAGGCTTTGCCTTATTGAGCCTGATCAAAAGGCTAATTTTTTACCCATACAATAATAAATAATATGAACATTAATTTAAATATATAAATAATATTAATATTAATTTAATATTATAAATTATAATATTAATCTTAATAAGTTTAATGATATTATTATTAATAAATTTAATAATATTACATAATAATATTATCATAAAATAATTATTATTAAGTTAGATTATTTATCCAATTATTAATAATTATGGCTAATAGAATTTTAATAATATTTTATCATCATCATTAGTCATTATTAATATAATCATGTAGTTTTATAGTAATTAATTTTGTACACCAAAATTATCAATTATTATTATTATTATTATTATTATTATTATTATTTATTTTAATTATTAGTATAATTATAACTATTAGTGCAATTAATGATGTTAATAATGTTATGATAAATATCAATATAATGATAATAATAATAAATATTTTTCATCACAATGCTAATTATTTTTAATATAATTGTTATGCTAATTATTAGTATTATTATTAAATGAAACATAATAATAATTATTACTAATATAATTATTATAATTATTATTAATTTAATTTTTATAATTATAATTAATGATATAGTTATTAATACACTAATTATAACAATTATTGTTGTTGTTAAATTACTATAATTATAATTATAACATTTTATTATTATTTTAATAAGTAATGTTCATAATAATATCATGATTATTATTTTTATTAGCGCCAATGAGATCATATCAGATAGAGAAAGAAGCTCTAGATAAGGGGCTCTAAGTCCACTCATTAACCACCACCCAATTATCACATCTGTACATCTTAAATCATTTTCTCAAGATAATATCTGTAATCCCCCAAAATTTTTGAAAATCTATAATTTAATAAATAACTTTCATTTGAAATAAATTAGTTTTTAAAATTATTTAATTTAATTGTTGTGTGGATTTTTGAGTGTACAAATTTAGATAGGAGTATTTAATAAATTAAAATAAATATTTTTTTATTTTATCACATTGTTTTTAATTAAATAATTTTTCAAACTAATAATTACTAAAAGTATCAATTTCGAACCAATATATTAAATTAAATTATTTATTAAAATTATTACATTTTATCATTTTCCCTTTTTCTTTTCCTTCTCCTTTTTCTTCTTTATTTTCTTTTCATATTTTCCTTTGGGCCGCCAGGCAAGCCCTCTCCCCTCTCCCCTGCGCACTGGGCCTCGGCCCATATTTCCCTTCCCCTTCCTTCCTCCCTCTCCCGCGTGACCCGTGCGACGCAGCCCAGCCCCAGCCGCCCCTCCTTTCTTCTTTTCCCAGAACGGACCGGCCGGCCTAACCTTTTTTCCTGCGCCGATCCACCTGCTCGCAACCCTCCCCTTCCTTTCTCTCTTCTTTCACGCCCAACCACCATCCTCTACCATGATCGAGCACGCCAGCCGCCACCTGCAACTGCCATGCCCAACCACCACCTACCTCCATGCTAGTTCCTCTCTCTCCCCCGTCATTTTCTTTCCTAATTCGAACCAAACTAACCCCTGCATCCCTATCCCGCATGCCCTCTTCCTTTCCTTCTTCTTCCCTCCCTTTCCCCTACCACCGTACTGCAGCCCCGATCGGCCACTGACTCCCCATGTCTCTCCCTCTTCTTTTTCTTCTCCTCACCAACATTGCTTGCCCCATTTTTCGAGCCTTCCCTTCCCTTCTTCGATCCTCTTCTCTCATTTTCTCCTCCTTCCCATTTTCCCCCATTTTTGCACGCAGGCGCCAACCGCCGCTCCAACCACCGCACCAAGCCCCTGTGCCGCCCACTACCACCCTATACCTCAACCCTGCACCACCACAAGACCATCCAAGCCACCCTTGAGTCCCTACAGGTCCTCCCTTCTCCACCTCTTCTTTTCTCTCCACTTTTCTCCCTCATCGCCAAGCCACCCGCAACCGCCCCGTTCGCCGTTGTCCGGCCACCTCTGTCGCCACCCAAACCACCAATCCACACCTTGCAACCTCCTCTACCACCCCATACCTTACTTTCCCGAAAATAGCCCCTGCACCCCTCCATTTTTCCCCTCTCTTTTCCTTCCTTCTCCGCCACGCCCAACCCGACAACCATCTTCGCAGCCTTGGTGTCGCCGCCTCCGCCACCCTATGCCGCCGTGAAACCATCCCCAGCCTCCACCTACACCCCCTCTTCACTTCTACACCCTTCCCTTGCCTCCAATCCTCCCCCACCTACCTCCTTTCCTAGCCTAAAGACCCCAACCCGAAAATAGCCATTTTTCCTCCTCTCACCCCCTCTTTGAGCCTTCCTCCTTTTTATTGTGCATGCAGCTCATGTTGCATGAGCAGTATGAGCTGCTGCCTGCTTTAGTATTCTAATATAAAATTTTGAAGGTATAATATCATTTTAAGTTAAGTGTTTCATTAATTAAGTTTTATAAAGTTTTATGCTTTGGTTTTTCTTATTCCTAATATGATAAATTTTGACATTATTTTTAGGTATTAGTTTTGCTAATCAAAGCTTGAACCTTTAACTGGAATACCGGTAAGGTTCGATTTTTGTGGGATTAAGGTAATCGTTAAACTTCACTTAAATGCATGGAAAAACGTATGCTATCACATTAGGGATTTTAGTATGATTTTATGCATGTTTTGTGTTACCTAGTATGATATATATGGTTGCTTATATTGATTGATAAAAAGAAAAGAAAAGAAAATTATGATAGCTTTTATGTCATGTGTAGAGATGATACTTAAGGAATGAGTTTGATATTTGATGGAAATGATAAATGCTTGTCTATAATGAATTATGTTGCTAATGCATGAATAATATTATTGTCTAAGGGTATTTTAGTAATATGCTTATGTAAGTATGTGATCTAATATATGTAGTTGCTAATGAGTATTATGTTGAATAATGATAAGTTGGTGGAGTTAAATGATAAGAATGAAGTGCTAATATTAGTATTTTATGTAGTGGTGGTTAATTCATAAAAGTGGTGTAATAAAGGGGTTAAGTGGAAATTTTATAAGTGAAAAGGGTATTTTGGAAATTTTGTAGTAAAGGGGTATTTTGGTAATTTTGAAAGAAAGGGGTAAAACGGTGATTTTGTAAGAAAACGGGTATTTTGGTAATTTCAAAAGAAAGGGGTGAAATGATAATTTTATAAGTAAAAGGATAAAATTGTAAGTTGTGAGAAAGAAGGGTATTATGGTAATTTTTGAGGCAAAAGAACAATATGGTAATTTTATGATTAAATGGAAAAATGATAATTTTATAAGTAAAGGGGTATTATGGTAATTTTTGGAGAAAAGGGTAAAGTGGTAATTTTGGAGTCAAAGTGTAATATAGTAATTTTATAAGTAAGTGATAAGAATGGTAATTTTGGAAGTAAGGGGTAAAATAGTAATTTTGGATGAAGGAGGGTATTATGGTAATTTGCAAGCAAAAGGGTAATATGGTAAAATTAGATGTAAGGGGAAAAATGGTAATTTTTATAAAAAAAATGATATTATGGCAATTTGGAAGTAAGGGGTAGAAGGGTAATTTTGTAAATAAAATGATGTTTATAGCAAATTTGGGAGTAAGGGGTAACTTGGTAATAATGATAACGACGAAGGATAAATTGGTAATTGAATTATGATTAAAAAAGGGTAATTGGATAATTATGATAATAGAGAAGGATAATTTGGTAAGTTAAACAATAAAAGGGCATTATGGTAATTTTAATAATGGAGAAGGGCAATATAGTAATTATAAGAATGGAGAAGAGTAAATTAATAATTAAAAATATGGAGAAGGGTAAATTAATAATTATAAATATGGAGAAGGGTAAATTGGCAATTATAATTATGAAGGAGGGTAAATTAATAATTGTAATTATGAAGAAGGGTAATTTGGGATTTATAATAATTGAAAAGGGTAAAATGGCAATTACAATAATTGAGAGGGGTAAGATGGTAATTATGATAAAAGAGAAGGGCAATCTGGTAATTTATCCAACTAAAGGGTAAATTGGTAATTATTTAACCAACTAAAGGGGGCAAAATAGTAATCATGATAATAAAGGAGGGTAATTTGGTAATTTATCCAACTCAAGGCCAATTTACTAATTATAACAAAGGAGAAGGACAATTCGGTAATCTAACCAACCAAATGGGAAATATGATAAGTGTAGCAACTATAAGGGGTGAATGGTGATTTAAAAAGGCGTAGGAGATAACTTGGTAACCTAAACTGAGTAAGGGGTAATTTGATAATTATGCAACCTGAAGGGTAATAGGGTAATTTGTCAAGTAAGGAAGGAATGACTTAGCAATTATATAAGTAAGGGGTAAATAAGTAATTTATACCTAATATATCGTTGTGATTGTGGAATTTCATAATATGATTCAAATAATGCTGATTAGCAAGGTAAGAGTATTTAATAACTAGTAAGTATCACGAGAACAAATCCTAATTCAGAGTTAGATGAGATTATGATGGCCTTAATGATTTCTTTGTGTTATCTTGGATAACTATCTGAATAAGAAATGACTAATGATATTGGAACGATTGAAAGTGACTAAGTATCTGATTATTGTGCTTTTGGTGATCACCTTAATTAAGACACTAATACTTAAAGTGAATGACCTCGAGATCGGGAATGGTGACTCTTTAGGGGTCGCTACCCTAAAGACGTGGTTTAGTCCACGATTATTCTGGTATTTGTTGGTGTGCCTTTGTGCCCCAGCCAGGCCCTATATCTTATTCTATCCAGCTCTACGGACCTAGTTAGGGGGTATGCATACTTATGGATTAGGTGTCCTTGTTGGTAAGGTACTGAGTAGCTTTATGCACCAGTACGACCAGGGTACCTTTGCATCCTTGGGTTCGTGGTTAAAGGGTACTGAGTAGCTTGTATGCACCGGTACGACCGGTGTACCTTTGTGTCCCGGGTTCTTGATCTCTAGTCCGAGGCAAATAAATAGAATTGTTGTGCTGATTAAAGAAAGGAAAAATACTAATCATGAAAGTGAAAGATTAATGAGCCGGGCCCAATTGAATTATGATAATGGGTATCGATCCAGCAGTTATAATAGTGGCCCAGGAGCGTGTTGCCCTGGCAAGTGATTATGAGTACCGATCCATCGGATATAATAGTGGCCCAGGAGCGTGTTGCCCTAGATGATGTTGATATATATTCCGATCCACCAGCAATAATAGTGGGGGTCCCGAGCTCAATAAAACCAGTTACGTATGTGAATAAAGTTATGGAAAAATACTAATCACTTATAGTGGAACACCATGTGAGGCGGGGCCAGACCAGTCCAGCGACAAATAATAGTGGCTAGGAGCGTTTTGCCCCGGAGACCATCCACTGGCATATAATAGTGGTTAGGTGGGTTTTGCCCTATAAGTGAACGATCAATCAGCTATAATAGTGGGGTTCTCGCACTCACATGAATATAAATATATGAGATTGATTGAATGATGATGGAATAATGGCTTAAGGCCCGAATGTATTTATTTTACACTATGACATGGCTTAAGGCCCAAAACTATCAATCGTGACTTATAACTTGTTATATATGTGATTTTTATGTATGCACCTCTTATTACATATGTATATAGCTTGCATTATGTGTTGCATTGTGGGCCCCTTTTTAAGTGTGGTATTAAAGGGTTACTCAGTATCATAGTACTGAAGGGTTCCCTTCGTGGGGCCTCTGCCTATTTAATGGGCAGTGCCCTTGCAAGTCTTTTCAGGTGCTACTCAAGTGGGCAACGAGAAAGAGAGTAAGGAAACTATCTGGAACCGTTATGGTTTCTCTCCTTCTCTTTTAAATTCGTGGTTTTAATGTTAATGGGTTTAAAGTAACCGTCATTGGTGGATTTTATTCTTGTAAATGATTTGATGCGCTACTCTGATTTAAAAATAGATTGTAAATTGTGTTTTACACTTTTAGCCTTAGCACTTAGTACTGGAACGGTAGGAGTGAACCGGTATGGTACTAAGTGTGGCGGTAATATCCCCAGAATTCCCAATTTTATGATTTGCTTCCGCTAACTCTTTCAAATAAAACGAAATTTTTTAGTAGTGAATTTTGGGGGTGTTATAATACCCAATGAAATTCCAAAATTATAGAGTTAAAGTATGTTGACCAAAATGTCCTTATACACTTTAAATCACCTTTAATCTTATAAAATTTCTTACTTACTCTAAACAACTTCAAACTCTAACATATTATGTATCAAACCTTTTGTAAAAGACCCAATGAAACATTCGGAACTCACAAAAACAAAAAAAAAACTATGATTCCCAAAATGCTTGTAGCCGAATACATTTCTCTAAACCATAAAATTCATTTTAACTCCAAATGACCTAAAATTCACACCCTAGCTTACACACCATATTATACATACAATGTCATACTCAGATAAAATTAAAACAACTAAAACTTACATAATATAAAGAGACCAAGGCACATAAATATACTAACATATTTATTTTTCCGCTAAAATCAATAAAAATTTAAGGAAACACTCTAACATACTATTATGTACATATAACCATGCTTAGCAAAACAACCATAATATCATGCTATAATCCAAATGGCCAAGAGACATAAAACCATTTCTAACATTTTTCATTATGAACTATACGTACCAACATGATCAACTTCGTATATAAATATATAGGACAATCATAATTAAATCTTATGCTTAACACTTTAACACATTCTCATGCTTATTACAAGATAAGGATAAACATGCATACATGAACATATTATACACCTAACACACAATCCTATTTATACAGGTTAATTACCGAAGCAACTAAATCTTCTAGCAAAAAGAATCCAACCTAGCACCACCACCTAGGTATTGATCACCTTAATTAAAATAAAAATTAATTAGAGGCACTAATAAAATAAGATTATAAAATTGGATATGAATTTAGCAAAGCAAATCCAAAGTAAAAAAACAATAAAAATACAAAGGCTAATGGAAGTGAGCATCAGAGGGGATTAAATGCAAGCATAAAGAAAAATACTACTAGAGTAATGGTGGAGATGATAGCCATGAACAAAAACAATAGCTGCTACTAGAAACGCAATAATAAAGGGAGAAGGTTTTAGATAAACATCCAGGGAATTCAAGGCTAAATGAGGATAAGCATGTAAAGGAACTATAACAAATATAAGGGTAAGGAAAACTGTATTACCCCAAATTTTTAGCTAAACCTAATCCCAAGTATTATATCGCAACCTAATTCCAACCTCAAAAAATTTATTCTTGCTATTTTACCCTAACTTTTTAATCCTAAATCTTAGCATAATATTTATTTTTATTTTGGGTTATTAATATTTTTCCTAACTTAAATATAATCTCAAATAATTATTTAACCTAAATCTAAATCCACACTTTTTCTTTCCCTTTTTCTCCTTTTCCTTTTTTGCTTCTCATTCCCTTATTTTATTTTTTCCCTTGCTAAAGCTCACCTCACATTTCTTCCCTTCTCCTTCCCCTTTTGCGTGCATGTCTCCCCCTGCCAAAGTCTACCCATCTACCCCACCACCTCCCCTCTCCTCAGTTGTAGGGTCAAGGTTGAAATTATGCTCGATCACCACCTCCTCCTTTCCCCTTCTTCGTGCTTGTGTGTATGCATTTATACCTAGCAATATATGCAATCCAACACATCCTTCTCTCCCTTTTGTTTCTTCAGAATTTAGCACCACTTTCCCCCTCCTTCTTCCCCCCTTAACATCATGAAAACAACTTGAAAATTACCCCCACGAGCAAGCCTAACCAAACCATATACACTTCCACCGACAGCATTTTCCATACCTCAACCCCAAGCACTGGTAACCTTTGCCACATATCCCCTTTAGCTATAGTAAGACTCGCCATTTCCTCACTCATAGATGCAGCAAAACTCACCATTACAACCCCCTAAATGCAGCAAAATTCACCATAACCTACCCCTACCATCGGCCAAAGCCTCCATTCCAACACCTATTACCTGCGGCAGCAACTATTGCACAAATTTCTTTCTTTTATTCTCTTTCTTGCTGTAGCAAATTTCACCACAAACTACCCCCTAGCAGCAGCAATATCCACCATTCCTACCCCTAGCTGTAGTAAAACCATCTAAAGCACCCCCAAGCTTTGACAATTTCCACCGTTGCTCACTCCCTCCCTTTAGCCAACTCCACCGATCCCACCCCCTCCTTTTGGTCTTCCTTGCTGCTGCAAGTCCCTAGCAATGACATGTTGTGCTTTTTCTAGCCCTCCTTGCTCGACAAACCCCAATCGATCTCCCTTTGTTATACAATTTTTAGCCAAGACCTCCTTCGAACCCCAATTTTTTTCATTCTTTTCTTTTCCATTTCCTTAACCCTTAATTAATTATATCATTAATTCTAAATATGATTTTTTAATTTTTCTTAGGTGATATTCTAGAAGTTTCGAAATAAGTGAATTAGGATAAGTGTGCTTAGAGACCGAAGCCTTTATTTGGAAGGATACTAGTCGATGTTTAGGCTTTTGTGTTAAATGCTTGTATGATTATATGTGTTATTATGTTTATTGTTATTATACTATTAAAATGCATGTTGTTGATGATATGATATATTAATATGAAGTATATGATGGGAAGGAAGTAAAAATAATGAAAGATATGCTGATACGATGATATTATGATAAGTTGTATTTTTGCGGATGATTATAAATTGTGGGAGAGTAGTATGGGCCATTAAAGTATGATAAGTGGGAAATAATTATATTTAAGGTGTATGTTGATAAATGGAAGATTTGAAAATAATGATAGTGAAAATATAAGCTTTTTTGTAAAATAAGGGCTAACAACTATCATTAAGGACATTTTGGTCAATACGGATTAATATGAAAATTTTGGTATTTTAACATATTAGATGGATTAAAATATGCTAATAATATCGTGTGACATGTTTGGGAGTGATTATAGATGTCATAAGTTATTCAGATGAGAAAATAGTCTAATTTGGGAATAATAGCCTTAAAACAGTATTGTTATTATTACATGTGTAAAATGTTAGAGTTAGGCCACGAATTTTTGATATGTTGTTAATATTGGTATTTTGAGGATTTATGTTAAATTTTTTAATTATATGATCTTTATAGGAAAAATTATGACTTACTTGTGAAATTAGGGTTTAGGAGCCTTATGAATAGTAACTTTTGAAGATAAAGCTATTATTGCATGTGTGAGATGTGGGAGTTAGATCATAAATTTTGGGTATATTAATAATGATAATATTTTTGGAAAATATACTAAATTCGGTGGATTAATGATCAGTATGGGAGGAGTTATGCGTCGTTTGTGAATTTAGGGTTTGTGGGGGGAAATAAATATGTTAATCTTTAAGAACGGTCTTGTTATCTGTATGTTGATATCTTTACTTCCTTAATTATTTTGTACTCATAAACCAATCATGAATAAGATATTAATCATATAAAGTGAAACATCACATGAATCAAGAACGGTTGTATATGTTCATTCCACTTGACGAGAATATTAGCTGGGCGCATTTTGTCCCGGGGATGTATATTATAACTATTTCATCGGTAATAATAGTGGCTGGATGTATTTTTTTAGGGTTGTATGTTATTAACCATTCCACCAGTAAAAATAGTGCGCCAAGAGTATTTTGCCCTGGGGTGGAATAACCGTTCCATCGGTTGAGAATAGTGGGATCCCTAAACTCAATTTAAAATAAATCCTAAAAATGATTATAATCATTGATAAAACACTGATTATGTAAAGTGGAATACTGCATGAGTCAGGACCAGTTGTATATGTCTGTTCTACCAGATGAGAACATTAGCCGGGCACGTTTTACCCCGGGAATGTATATTATTATCGTTCTACCAGTAAGAATAGTGGCTAGGAGTATTTTGCCCTAGGGTAGAATAACCGTTCTACCTATTCAGAATAGTGGAGTCCCTGAACTCAATTTAAAATAAATTATGAGAATGATTATAATCATTGATAAGACACTAATTATGTAAAGTGGAATACTACGTGAGTTAGGACCGGTCTGTTCCACCGCACGAGAGAATTCTTCCCTAGGGATGTATATTATCAACCGTTCCGTTGATAAGAATAGTGACCGGATGTATTTTCCCGGGGTTGTATATTATTAACCATTCCACTGGTAAGAATAGTAGTCAGGAGTGTTTTACCCTAGGATGGAATAACCGTTCCACCGTTTGAGAATAGCGGGGGTTCTTGAACTCAACATCAATAAAAGAATAGATCTTGAGATATTCTAATAATACGAATCCGGATTAGTAATTATCTTGCATCGCTTTTTGTATCTCGCATATATACTACTTTCCGCTGTGAATGTATATAATTATATGTTTCTTTGGTTTTGACTGTATTGTTACCTTACTTAGTACGTAGCGTACTGATAATTCTTTTCATGGGTGCTACTCATTTTCATGAGCAGATATGCCCTATTTTGCAGGTAATTGATGATTATTAGCTTAATGTGCTTGCCTTAGGTGAGTGCTAAACGAATTAGTAAAGGGTATGGTTATCCGAGCATCTCTATCTCTCTTTAGACTCTTAGTCTTCTATCTTCACTATTTATTTCCTTCTCTCTATTTCGTATCTTGTATTGTGGTGGAATCATATACTTCCCATATCTAATTCCTAGATATAAGGTTACTTTTGCCTTGCCTTCGACATAGACTAGGCATAAGGAGTACATTTTCTATATTAGATGTCGCGTGACACCCCTACATTTTATGTTTTGGCTTTTGCTATTAACTTTTTAAAATAAAAATTTTAAGTTCTAAAATTTGGGGGTATTACAAAAATGAAGAAGGAGAGATGCACAATGAGGCACAAATTGAACAAAAAAACTAGTTGCAATAGCTATGATTTTCGAATAGTAACAACATTAAGAATGGTGGGTAGTAGTAGATTTTGGGTATTAAATCTCAAGGAAAAATAACAGGGAAGAAAATTTTAATGGTGTATTACTAAATCATGATACGTGGAGAATGCATGCCAAGCATAACAACGAAGAAAATGAAGAGGAGATGGGTTGTGGCTTGTGGGGAGCAGCTTGAATTCACTAAAAGATTACATAGACAATATTATATTGAGACCAAACATTCAAAAAGAAATTTTAGGAATAAAGGGGTGCATGCATGAGGCATATGTTGATGGGAAAAAGGGATAATGGGTCAAAAACACAAACCACAAAATAGAAATAATAAGAAATCAATGACACATAATTTACATGAAAAAACACTTCCAATGCAAAAGGGAAACAACTGTGGGACCCTTTGGACCACTTAGAAAAAATTCACTATGATGAAATTGAGATACAAATTCTAGTATTCAAGCGATAATTAGATGCTACAATCATCAACCCAAACTGCACAACTAGACAACAATTGCAACACCCAAATAGATGAGTTTGTAACCCTAAAATAAAACTACAATAAATACATCCAAAGAATGATCTAAAGGCCACTGAACAACGATCCCTTTTACCTTAATCAAAAAAAAAAATTTAACATCAACTTCACGAAATTTCAGCCAAAAATGAGTATAATAGAATACTCAATTGAAGCCAAAACCAAAACTGATATGCTTCCAACCTAAACAAAAAAACCCACTAAAATAATAATGAAAACCTGACTTGTAGAGCTATAAATTAAATTTCCACCATTCTAAATTACAATTGGTGTCCTAGAAAGCTTGTTCAAAAAATCAGCAAGATTCAATGGTGAAAGGCTTCCAATATTTGAATTTTTTTTATTAAACCTCTGCTGAAGAGAATAATAACATAAGTTTTGTGTTTTTCTCTCTCTCGCATATGAGATTTAAGTCTCAATATTTTTCACATTTAGTCACCTTCCAACATCAACTTTACAAGTGGTGTTTATCCTTCCCAAAGTTAGGTCATTAATAAAAATGATAAAAATAACCTTGATTAAAAAATGGGCCTTACCACATAAAAGGGAGCCCAAATAGCCTAATAGATTCGGTGGTTTAAGTTCTATTTTTTTTCACACTCCTTCCTTGTCAATTGATGTGAATTAGATAGGGTGACTAGATTGTTGTTCAGCTATGAAAGAAAGCAAAAGGGGTGATGGGTGTATAAGAGGGCGGGTAAAGTTTTGTTAAAATTTATGTTATGGTTAGGATTTAATCAAAGTAACAAAACTAATCTGAAATTCTAGTTGTCCATATAGAAGGGAGTCCATGCGCCATTAAAGGGGCAGTGAAGGAATTTTACATTTCTTAGGATTATTTAATAGGTAGAAAGTCTAGAAAATGGAGATTTATTAGGAAACATAACAAATGAATCCCGAAAATTATGAAGATTTATGGACATGAGTAGAATAATTTTATGAACCCAAATATATAAAAATAATAGGTATTAGAGGCAATTTGAAGTTTGGCAGAAGAAAAATGAACAAATATATATATAAGTTGTGAAAACATAATTTTTTTCATAAATGAATGAAACACAAAACTAAGGGTGTAAATGACCATGGATGGATGCAAAATATTTTTAGGACACCAAATATATAAAAACATTTGATCTTGAGATTCGTTTGATGCTCAATGGATTGAAATTGGGTAAAATGGTTAAAATTATTTAATAGAACAAGATGGATCCACTACCACGGAAAGGGGTTTTAATAACGGTTATTTTATAGTTTTAATAACGGTTTTCAACCGTTATTGAATCGCCCGTTATTAAATCTTTAATAACGGTTCATAACCGTCATGAAAAATACACAAAAACCCGCGAATATGTGCGTAAACTTCATATTTAATAACGATTTTTACTTAAAAACCGTTATTAAAACTCCACTTTTTTTTTGCAGTTTTGTTCCTGCCCACATACACAGTTACCAAATCTGTATGTTAAAACAATTACCAAATCTGCAATGTAAAACAACATCAATTCATACCAAATCTGCAATCACACCATAATTTCAATCAATCTATAATTGGTATGCATGTCTCAATACACCAACTATACTTGCAATAAAATTAGTGGGCATACCACAACTTGGTAGCTCTACACCCCAAAGTAAAGAGTTCACATATCTAGGCTGATAGACGAAATACAAACCTAAAAATGCATGTAGAATATATAGATAGCTACCGAATGAATGAGTGCACGTGCTTGGCCTCTAACTTCATCAATTTGATCAACATTATATTGCTGGCCTCGTGCATAGTCATCGGTGAAAAACTACAACACCCATGTTTCAATTAATATACAGTTAGCCATTAGGTATGTCATGATTCATTAATAGAAAAATATGGAAAAGCAAACATACATGGCTTGGATCTATGTTGACCGATCTATTCTAGACTATAAGATCCATTGCTCGTCTTCTTCACTTGAACCCTTAAAAACTTCAATTTCATCATCATCATCTAAGTTCCTTTGTCTCGAAGATCTTCAATTTTGGAGGTACCTGAAGCTCTTATCTCATCCATAATTACAATAAAGAGATAAACAATAGAGGAAAAACAATTCTGATAAAAGTAAAAACTAAAATAAATGAAAACATGTATTACCCTACATACAAAATAATACAAAGGTAGGCAACATATGTTACCACTATAATCAAGAGGTTATATAAGACCATCATACCCTAAATTAAAGGTTCAATTTGTAAAAAAGGCCCTAAAAAGGTTGTATCACAAAAAAACCTAAATTTAGAGGCCAAAATGGCCTTTTTTGGGCTCCGATATTGGCCAAACCGGCTCCGCTGTTTGCCACGTCGTAGATCTCGAAAAAATACCCAAAATAACCTCCTAGATCACCTAAATCCGAGGTCGTACGAAAAAGTTATGACCCTTAAAGTTTACAGTTGAATCTAGCTCTAAATAACCTCAATAATGCCTTCTCTTTTGTTTATTATGGTTGTAGCTCTAAATAATGTTGAATCTATATTCTCCATACAAACAAATACAACAATAATATGTAAAGCTCTCGGCCAACACATGCATTTGTTAATATATAACAATAACGCAACAAATTCAACAACAAACAGCAGAATTTTTCAGCCAACACATTCAACAACACATTTTCGAACGAAACCCTGGCGACAGACATGCATTTATATAAGTAGATAAAAAGTTACGAGAGGAAGAACAAACACATACATAAAGTGAGCTAGCTACAAACACGACGGTCAGAATGTTGAGAGAGACAAGGGCTTCAAACACGACGGAGGATGAAGGTGCAAGTGCCAGCTAGCTTCGGAACAATGGCAGAGGTGTGGCGGTGCGAGGGTTTCCTTTACTTGAGAGGAGCCTGGTGGTGCGAGTTGGCGGTGCGAGGGTTTGCAAGGAGAAGGAAGGAGAGCAAGAGAACGAAAGTGCAGAGAGTCTGAAAATTTTGGCACGAAACAGAACCGAGCGAGAAATAAAAGTTTGATTTTGGGGTTTTAATAACGGTTCCTGAGAGAACCGTTATTAAAACATCTTTTAATAATGGTTCCTGGAAGAACCATCATTAAAAGCTTCTGACTTTTGACAACGGTTCTAATATGAACCGTTATTAAATCCTCTTTTAATAACGGTTTATATAAAACCGTTATTAAAACATCCGTCCAAATTTTAACGTTGCCCTTTTAATAACGGTTTTTAACTAGAACCGTTATCAAAACTTCCCGCCGATTAATTTTCACGCGTTTGACAATGGTTTTCGAACTACCGTTATTAATGTCCCGTTATTATTTCCCGTATTTGTAGTAGTGATCCCCTCATGATTTAACAATTTGGAAAGAACAAACGGTTTGCTAGTGAAGGGCATAGATGAACAAACTCGAAAATATTTTTAAACCAATTAATGAGTTTTAAACGGTTTGAAATAAATGAAAATAATGAAATAAAAAAATTACACAAAACACTTTTCCTACAAATGAAAGAAATGTTGACAGAAAGTTCAAAGATTAATATGAACAGAATAAAAACCAATAATAGAATTTTATAAATGTAATACGATCCTAATCACGAGATAAATGGGGTTTAGAACGACGGGGTATTACAAATTGAAATTCACAATTTTTTTAGTTACATTATTATTAATATAAGTGTTTATAAGACAATCTTATATTTTGTGATATCGTATAAAATATGATGAAAAGAACAAACCTCAA
Organism: Tamarix chinensis; assembly: GCA_030549775.1. NCBI lineage: Eukaryota > Viridiplantae > Streptophyta > Magnoliopsida > Caryophyllales > Tamaricaceae > Tamarix > Tamarix chinensis. The sequence goes on along the minus strand of CM060178.1, from coordinate 98,937,260 downwards.
CTTAATGAATTTGTACCTCAATTTGGCCGAATCTTTAAACGAGTGTGATTCATTGTATATTAAGTTGTTCATAAAATAAAGACTTAAGTAGCTACTTCATGGCTTTGTTGTCAAATAACATAATAAATAAAAATTATATATCAATATTTTTATAATTTATTAAGTATAGGTAAAATAGAAATAAATAAAGTTAAAAAGGTGTTGTTTGCAAAGGTATATAACTTAGTAAGAAGTATTTTCATCATCAACTAATGCCTCATTGTAACTTTCTGATGAAAAAGTCACACTTCTAAGGTGCTCACTTCGAAGGAGATAATTATTTGAGAATTTGATTAATTTGTGTTTTGGTTTATCTTAAGAAAGTAAAAAAAAAAAGAAAAGAAAAAGAAGAAGTTGATTTACAAAAAGAAGTGCTAATTTTTTAGGTATTGGTATATATTACTAAGAAAATAGTTTCTTCATCAACTAAAAATAAAATAAAATATAGGAGTCAAATGAAGATGAGGTTATTTTGATGTTACTAGTTATAACTTAAGTTCAAACTAAATAAGTTAATATTTGACACTTTTTAAAGCAACCTGCCTATTATATACCACAAGACACCTAAGGTGCATGGAAGAAGAGTTGCACTTCTTTTTACTTAATCCAAACCAGATGAGTTTAAATTTAACACTTGTTAAAAGGAAAAGAGTAACATTCTCAGGTAAGCTGCGCACGCGCCATTCCAAACCATGGCACTTAGTATAAAATATTCAAAGGGGAGGGGGGGGGGCGCGGCGGCAAAGGAATAACGCTTCAATACCCGTATGCATTAGAGCATTGTCGATTACCGGAACATGATCGAAGGAAATCACACACCGTATACATATCGCTCCATGTATACATTTACGTAACGTACCAAGGAAACGAAGAAGCAGTTTTCATCCCACTACAGAATCGACCGATTAGCTTCATTTATTTACAGAGTTTTACTTCCCTTGGATAGACGCGTTAATCTCAACATATATATAAATATAACAATAATCGGTTCATGGATCCCAAAAATAGCATGCAATCATGTCGCGTGAATAGAAAAGTGTTAAATGATGACCTCAACCATATCCATAAGAACCATAGCCTCTGCAGCAAACCGACGGAACCTATCATTTACGCACATGACACTACTGCGTACTGCCACCGCGCACCGCCATACGCACCGATCATACGGTCCATATCCATAACTTTCTTCTTATCCGATACGAAGACAGCATTTCAGCAATCAATATCCGCCATTTCTTCCCCGCCCCCACTTCCTCCATATATATATATATATATAACAGAAAGAAGAAGAAGAAGAAAACTACACCATAGAGCCATAGAGGAAGATCGATTGCTTTCCTCTTTTCTCAATTTTAAAGATAAAACAAAAAACAAAATGCTAGGAGTTGGGACATACGGCCATCCATCCCCAACCACCAGGAGGAAAACCACCTCAAACTCAGTCTATGACGCACCAGAGGGAGTAGACATCAGGGGGCGTTACGACCAAGAATACGCTACTAAAATCCTTACAAAAGATGCATTACAATTCGTGGCCGATTTACAGAGGGAGTTCAGGAACCACATTAAGTATGCGATGGAGTGCAGGAAGGAGGCTAAGATGAAGTACAACTCTGGAGCATCACCAGGGTTTGATCCGGCAACGGTGTATGTAAGGGAAGGAGATTGGACTTGTGCGCCTGTCCCACCTGTGATTGCTGATAGGAGAGTGGAGATCACCGGACCTGTTGAGAGGAAAATGATTATAAATGCACTTAATTCTGGAGCTAAAGTATTCATGGTACATCTAGCTACGTACATATATTATATATATGCAATAAATATTAGAATTAAATCTCTTCAAATAAGAGTATTAATTTCTCTTAATTATGCTACATACATACGTACTTACGTACATGTTCTAATTAATTAGACATATGTTTTTTTTATATCCGTATAGGCTGATTTTGAAGACTCACTTTCGCCAAGTTGGGAAAATTTAATGAGAGGGCAGGTGAACTTGATGGATGCAGTAAACGGGAGTATAAGTTTCCATGATAAAGCCCGGAACAGGGTCTATGAGCTTAAGAACAATGATGATGAAAGAGCTAAGTTGTTTGTTAGGCCAAGAGGTTGGCATTTACCGGAAGCTCATATATTGATTGATGGAGAACCAGCTACGGGCTGCCTCGTAGACTTTGGGCTCTATTTTTTCCATAACTATGCCAAGTTCCGCGTCCAAGCTGATGGATTTGGACCCTTTTTTTATCTACCTAAGATGGAGCACTCGAGGTATGTACGTACCATTTTTTTCATTTTTTTTTATATAGACACATTACTAGTCATACACACACACACACACACACAACCAACCAACACCATTAATGATTAATTAATAGTTGTCTTCATCCATCAATCTGCAGCGCGCAGCAGCCTGATTAAATACATACTCCTTCTGTCTTTTTTTACAAGAAAAATCCGTTTTGGTATAATTTTTTTTAAAAAAAATTTACATTTACAGAAGTCAATACTATTTACTGTCTTCTTTTTACTCTTTCTATGTATTAATTATAATGCTATTTTTTAATAAATTGCGCAATTACTAATATTAGGGATATATAAAACAAAAAAGACTTTCTTTTAATTAAGGGAAGGAGAGGGAGCATATATCTCAGCACCCCGCCCGAGAAATTAATGAAAACTTTGGTCTGTTTGTCGTCCGTCCGAACATGCAGGGAGGCAAAGATATGGAACAGTGTATTTGACAAGGCAGAGAAGATGGCTAGGATCCAAAGAGGAAGCATAAGGGCGACGGTACTAATAGAAACACTCCCCGCAGTCTTTCAGATGAATGAAATCCTTTATGAGCTAAGGGATCATTCCGCTGGTCTCAACTGTGGGAGATGGGATTATATCTTCAGCTACGTAAAGACCTTCCAATCGCATCCTGATCGCCTCTTACCCGACAGGGTTCACGTCGGCATGTCACAACATTTCATGAAGAGTTACTCCGACCTTCTCATATATACTTGCCATAGACGTGGTGTTCACGCCATGGGAGGCATGGTATCTAGACGTACCTACTCAGTATATTTATATTATTATTATTATTATTATCATCTCCGTAATTAAAAAAATTATTTTAATAATTTATATAATTTTTTAGAAACTAATAAATATAATCTTACAACTTTTATTGAAGTATATATATCATAGATAGATAGTTTAGCACTACATAGATAGATAGCTTAGTACTACTATATATATATATGTATATATGCTTTCATTTCATGTCTCCCGTTGGTTCTTGGACATGCAGGCAGCCCAAATTCCAATCAAAGACAATCCTAAAGCAAACGAGGAAGCACTGGAGCTTGTAAAACGGGACAAACTGCGCGAGGTTAGAGCAGGACACGACGGAACCTGGGCCGCACACCCAGGTCTAATCGCTCCCGTGTTATCGGTCTTCAACAACAACATGAACAACGCCCCAAACCAAATCAACACCAATCTCCGACGCGACGCCTCGTCCATAACCGAACAAGACCTGCTCCAGCCGCCACAAGGAGCTCGAACAATGCAAGGTTTCAGACTCAACACGAGGGTAGGAATCCAGTACGTAGCCGCGTGGCTCACGGGGGCGGGATCCGTCCCGCTATATAACTTAATGGAAGATGCCGCTACGGCGGAGATCAGCAGGGTACAGATCTGGCAGTGGCTGAGGTATGGAGTCGAGCTGGACGGAGGAGGTTTTGGCGTGAGGGTGGGGAAAGAGTTGTTCGGGAGGATCGTGGAAGAAGAGATGGCGAGGATTAAGAAGGAGGTCGGAGAGGAAAGGTTTAAGAACGGAAAGTTTAGGGAAGCCTGTCACATCTTTAGTAAGCAGTGTGTGGCTCCGGTACTCGATGATTTTCTCACTTTGGATGCGTATAATCGTATCGTCGTACAATTCCCTATCGGATATCCCAAGCTCTGATGGATTCATATCATTACCCCAGCCGTACGTACGTAATCGCAGTAGTAGTGTATACTATAGACCCTGTATGTATCTGTAATAGTAACAAGTTATAACCATCATGGTTAGCCACCGGGGTGCATCAAAATGTAAGAAGGAAGTTTCGGCCGGGATGCCACTGGTTCCTGTATCCTGATCTGCTTTGGGCCAATCATGGAGGAGTAGATGCAGATGTACCCCTTTCATGTTTTAATAAAACACCCTGCGCTAGCTCTTTGTATTTGATCGAGGGAGGGAGGCAGGGAGTGACCGCCTTACTTCCTTGAAAAATAAATTATAGAAACATAAATGTGCATTGGAGCCCGACGTTGAAACATGTCAAAACCCTTCTTAACTAAATTTCAAGTCCCAACAAAAAAATGTACCTATCTCAAGCACATTAGTTGATCTAATATTACTGCTACATCTTTATATATATAAAAATAGAGTTGTCTGGTAGATAATATACAGATAAATTTTTCCGCCTAAACTATATCCATTATTACTAATCATAAATTACTACTGCCATATATTATTGCTAATTATTGTTATTACTAATTAATAAGATGGAATAATTAATATAACTATTTATTAATATAATGTGACTATTTATCTCCTATATACATTAAATATATATAACTATTCATTTGCTGCACATATGCCAAACAATTAATTTTAATAAAGTACTAGTTACATTTTCCCGTGCATCAATTTTAGACATTGTAATAATAAATTTTAAAATAATAAGAATAAAAAATATTATAAGAAGTAATAAAATTATTATAAGAAATCATAGTTAATATAAAGGATAAGATATTGGGAGAAATATGAAATACTAAAGTAATACATTATATATAGAAATGACAAATATGAAGTATATGGAGCAAATAACCGAAGAAGAAAATACATAATGTAGCTAGATATTTTGGAACAATTCATTGAAGACAACATTTGTTGTGGATGTACTTTCTTTTCTTTCATTGTCACATATCAATATTTTTAGTCTATTACGATGTGTAACTCTTGACACTATAACGTAAAACTGACCGTGGCCAAATATTAGTTTTTTCAATAGTGATTCAACATGGGATTTTGATTGACCGTGACTTTTATTTATTATCATTGTATAAAATAATTAGTAGTTTACTGATATGAAAAGTATTATATACTTTCACTGTACCTGTAACATAGGAGAAAATATTAATTTTGCAAACAAATGATGTTGCAATTTTTTATGACATTTAGTTGTGAATATTTGCTATTAAAAATACCGCTAAAATCAGTTGCTTTAAACATAAAACAACCACTGGCTCCATACAATTACTCTTAAAAAAAATTCTTAAGTTGACCAACTTCATCATCCCAAAGTCAACATTCCAACTCTTTTTTACAATCACACCTAGAAAGCAAGGAATTAATTTTTTATGCAACTATTATACTGTTAATAATAATATGATAAATTATTTCTTCTTTCTACTCACTCATTGTCCTCCAGCAAAATATCCATTAACTCGGTCAAATTCTTATTTTGGTTCTCACGTATACCTTCAAGTTTTATTTTCACAATCTTACCTATGACATCTAATAAACAAAGAATAATCAGAAAATATTAGATTAACTCACTACACCATTATGCACTAATGATCTTCTGATGGGTGAATTTGGTTTAGATATATGTAGATAGGTGCCATTTCTGAACTTGAATGCTTCTGTCTTTTACTCCCTATTGAGCTTATGCAGTGTTTTTTTTTAATTTTTCAACTGGCTTCTAATTATATAATAAGAGACAAAATCAAAATTAATAAAATGAGGAAGTGAGAAGTAGAAATGTTATATGTAATTAATTTATATAACCACTTCATTTGGTGTTTTAATTATAGATAATTACTTAATTAATACGCAGGAGATGAATAATTATATTATAATAATGGCAACACATGAATAGTTATATGACAGCAAATAAATATATATATGAACCTATACATATGTGTTGTTTGACTGGTTTATGCACTTTATATAATGTATTAATTATTTATATTATTTATTTATTAATATGTAGTAGATGAAGAGTTTGAAAACTCAATTAATACGCAGGAGATGAATAATTGGTTGCATATATTTAGGTAATTAATTAAGAAAATACTTGATTAATACTTCATTAAATTTAGTTATATGCATTTGCTGCATGTAGGATAAGAATAGTTGTATTATATTAATGGCAGCAGATGCATATGTATTGTTTGATTGGTTTATGTACTTCATTTGGTGTATTGATTATTTATCAATTATTTATATGTTAATATGTAGGATATGAATAGTTTGACAATTCAATTAATACACAAAAAATGAATAGTTGGCTGCATATGTTCAAGTAATTAATTAAGAAAATATTTGATTAATACTTTATTAAAATTAGTTGTTTGACATAGATACAATAAATAAATAATTATATACATTTGTTGTACATAAGAGATGAATATTCACATTGTATCAATGGACATATGCATGTAAATCAAATGAATATGCACTTTATTTTGTGTATTAATTATTTATATATTCAAGTGTAGAATAGTCCAACAATTTAATTAATACACAAAAAATGAATAATTTTCTATATATGTTCAGATAATTAATTAAAAAAATATTTGATTAGAAAATATTTAATTAATACTTTATTAAAATTAGTTGTTCGACATATGTACACCAAATAAATAGTTATATATATTGAATGCACATAGGAGATGAATAGTCGCATTATATTAATAAATAGTTATATTAATTATTCCATCTTATTAATTAGCAATAATATATGGCACTTTATATAGTGTATTAATTATTTATATTATTTATTTATTAATATGTAGAAGATGAAAAGTTTGACAACTCAATTAATACGTAGGAGATGACATCTCTTATATAATTAATTTTAATAAAGTATTAACTATATATTTTCTAATCAAATATTTTCTTAATTAATTATCCGAACATATACAGAAAACTATTCATTTCCTGCGTATTAATTGAATTGTCAGACTATTCATCTCTTGCATATTAATATATAAATAATTAATACACCAAAGTGCATATTCATTTGCTTCACATGCATATATCCATTAATACAATGCGAATATTTATCTTCTATGTGGAGTAAATGCATATAACTATTTATTTGTTGTACATATGTCGAACAACTAATTTTAATAAAGTATTAATCAAATACTTTCTACTCAAATATTTTTTAATTAATTACCTGAACATATGCAGTCAACTATTAATTTCATGTGTATGAATTGAATTGTCAAAATGTTCATATCCTACATATTAATATATAAATAATTGATAAATAATTAATACACCATATAAAGTGTATAAACCAGTCGACCAATACATATGCATCTGCTGCCATTAATATAATGCAACTAACAAATACATATAACTAATTTTAATGAAGTATTCTTTTTTTTTTCTTTTTTTTTAAGGTTAGATCAACATCAATCAAATATGATGATATTATTATTATTATTATTATCATTATTATTATTATTATTATTATTATTATGACTATTATTATTAATATAACTATAATAATTATAACTATTAATATAATTAATACTAATATACTTATTTATATAATTTTGATAATTACTATTATCATAATTTATAATATAATAATGATAATTATTATTATGATAATAATGAATATTAATATAATTGATTATTACTATTATGAATATTATCATGATTAATAATATAACAATTATTAAAAAAACTAATAACATAATGACAACATTGATTATTATATAAAAATATAGTTGTTTGACAGACAATATATAGAAAAATTTTTCCGCCTAAATTATACCTATTATTACTAATCATATATTATCACTGCCATATATTATTATTAATTAATAAGGTCAAATAAATGATGAAATACTCTTGCGTATTAATTGATTTGTGAAACTATTCATCTCCTACGCTGCATAACAACAAAATGATATTCATCTCTTGCGTATTAATTGAGATATTCATCTATTGCACATATGTCGAACAACACATATTAATCAAGAATATTCTTAATTAATTATCTAAAAATATGCAGCCAACTATTCATCTCTTGCGTATTAATTGAATTGTAAAACTACTAAATATATGAATGTAACTATTCATCTGCTACACATATGTCAAACAACACATATTAATCAAATATTTTCTTAATTAATTACTTAACATATACAGCCAACTATTCATCTCCTACATATTAATTGGATTGTCAAACTAATGAACATATGAATGCAACTATTCATCTCATGTGAACAGTAAATTCATATAACTATTCATCTTCTGTCATTAATACAGTACAACTATTCATCTCCTACATGCAACAAATGTATATAACTATTCATCTGTTGTACATATGTCGAACAATATATATTGATCAAGTATTAATTAAGTATTTTATTAATTAATTACTTGAACATATATAACCAACTATTCATCTCCTACATATTAATTAAATTATTAAACTATTCATTTATTATATGATAATATATAAATAATTAATACACCACCCGTGCATTGCACGGGGAAATGTAACTAGTCCATATAAAAGCCAATTCATTCTACCACCAAAATTTTATATCAAAACAAGTGTAATTTTAAAAAATTCAAAGCTTATTTTCTACTTTTAGCCTCACATTTTTTTTATTTCATTATTTATACATTAAATGATTTGTTATACTTCAAATAAAAGTGTAAAGTGGAATTTTGATACTACATTTATTAGTTTCTTAAAAAGTGAGTACATTATTAAAATAATTTCCCTTTTTATATGAGAGGGGTATATTATAATTCCTTCATTCCTTTCTTTCCATCCATAACAACATTATAAATTCTTATTCACTTCAAAAAAGTGGTAAATTCCAGATTTAGATTTAATCAAGCCACCAATTAAATCACAGACACATATCAATTTAGAGGACAAGGAAACAAATTTGTAGTGCACTACCTGTCATTAGATTAATCCTATCGAAAAATCATTGAAGTATTGAATTCCACATTCAGAAAATTGCTTATGATTACTAAAACATGTATATTCATCACTATAATATGTGCATTTCATCTTTATGAGATATATATTTGTCAATATAAGGTGTGCATTCATAACTATATAATGTGCATTTACAGCCGTTAAATATGCATTTACAATAGCAATATATGTATTTATAACATCTATACTTATCCTTTATTGCTTTATAAATAAATAATTATATAATATGTGCATATGTCAATATAATACATGTAATTCCCATTATACAAAGTGCATTTTATAGGTGTCCATTTGCCGACATAATATGTGCATTGACTACTATAAAATGTATATTTAACCTATAAATATTTGCATTCTTTCCAATAAGATATGTATTTATAACACATATATTCGTCCATTGTTGTTTTATAAATAATAGATGTGAATTTATATATTGAAGATATATACTTTGTTGTATGTGTATTTTTTTAATCTTTTTCTCATGTTGATGTGATGATGATTCACATTACATATTTTCCCTCTAGCAACGTGTATCCTAGTTGTTGCTAATAGAAGGATGCACAAATTGATGCTACTAGTAGTAACATGCTTGCCACTGTTGTAACTCATATCTTTTTTAAAAACGTAAAATAGGCTTCAAAACTTGAATTTTTTGTCAAAACTTTGAAAAAAGGTATGATCTACAATAGGAGTAAGCATGTTGTTACTAGTGGCATAAATTCATGCACCTTGCTACTGGTAGCATAATACACACTACTATTAGGCAAATATGTAAATTGGATCATTGTTGCATCATCATGGAATAGAAAGGAAAATAAACATGCATACATGCATTAGAACATTTGTCGCTTAACAAATACACATCTCATTAGCATACACATCTTTCATAATATAAATGCGTATATCTTGATAACATGTGCATTTATTGATAACATATGTGTATTTATGCACAAAGAGATAAGCATTTATGCATAAAAGAGGTGCATCCCCATTCCTTTTTGCTTCAAGATTAGTGGACGTTTTGCAATTGGTCATATAATACCCCAAAAATTTATCTAGTCTTAATTCCAATTTATATATATTTTTAACCTAACCTTGATCCTAAACCCATTTTCCCCTTTTTTCCCTTTTCTTTTTTCCTTTATTTTTTATTTACCTTTTTCCCTGACATGTGCCTTGTTCCCTTTTCCTTTCCCCCGATCTCCGCACAACCCCTGCCTTATCTCCTTTCCCTTTCCCCTTTCCCTTTTAGAACCAAACAAACCCTAACCCCTATGCAACACGTCACTCTCATCTTCCAATTCCCAACCATGCAACAGAACCTACACCACCTGCTCCCCTGCACCCCTAGGGATAGCTTATGCCCTTACAACACCAAACATCATCCCATCTACTTCCTAAACCCAACTCCCTATTGATTTTTCATGTGCCTCACCTATAGTCATACATCTATATATACATATGCATGCACCCCCTTCTCAACCCTCTCATTTTCCCTTCTCTTATTTCCATTCCCCGTTGATGAGAAATAGCCCAAGCGATCCCCCTTCCTTTTCTCCTTCTCCTTGCCCTAGTTGTCGCCACCCAACACCACCATCTTAGGGCCTTCTCTTCTCCTTTTCTCCCTCTCTATTTTCGCACCTCATCACAACCATCAATCTACCTCTTTTCCTTCTTTATCCCATGTGTATGAGCCACCCTCCATTTTTCGTGTGAATCATCGACCCCTTTCCACCATCAACCACTCCTTGTTATGGTCAGCCACTAGCCCCAGTTACACTACACTACCACCATCACCTTGCTTGCAACCATCACTACCACAACCGTGCATTTTCCCCACCTCATTTACCCTTTTTGGCTCACTTTTGGCTGAGGTACACCTGACCCATGTGCACCAAGCATGACCTTGAACCCCTTGCACACCTAGCATGTACCCTCACTTCTAGCTAGTGCACCACTCATTCACCATTTCCCCCTTGACCCAAGCATACCCTAGTTGTGTTCAATGACTTTATTGAGGAAAATATTGATTGATAAAACTCTATAATTTCATTTCACAAGAAAACACCATATTTCACAACACATAGATAACCAACGATCAAGAAAGCAAACACAACATGACCAAAGAAAACCATAAATAAACAACTAGTGCCACAACAAACAGAGTACGACAATAAAGAGAAAAATTCACAAACCATTGTGAAAACCCCATCATGGCAAATCCACAACAGAATTAAGTAAATTAATCTAGGGTACATAGTATATGAATGGTGGTAACAAACACTAGTTGATTCATGACTAATCGATTCATGTCCGCTGTGATATTTAAAGGTAATGTTAACAATTGAGTCTGAGTCCTTTGAATGACAACAATATTTCCATTCCATATCCTACTTATGTACAACTTTTGAAAGGCGTGAATAACCCCACTTGAGTTAACTAGTATTAAACTTTTTGCATTTTGCACAATAGATTGATTAAACTTCTACGAAATTATACATTGAAATATATTTAACTCAACAGGATGAGATGAAGAACACATGACTTTGCAAAATTATATTGAACTAATCAAATTAACAGAAGAAACTCACCTTAGGAAATAAAATCATGTACTCACTTGGGAGATAGACAACAATAATTAATTTTGGCAATTTTTCAAATTAAGTCATGCGTGAGAGAACACAGGGCTTCACGATGTGAGAAGATGACCGGTGACCTACTCAAGGTACATATGGAGACTAAAAATTAATGCCCAACAACTAAAGAAGTAGCACACGGGAGCTAGAAAGTTGAGAGTCATGAACGTTATCCCTAATGTTTTGCTTCATAAGAAGACAACACAAAAGGAAACAGAGGGGTAAATGACACAGTGGCCCTTGAAGTAAAAAGGGAGTTATTTTATAAATTGGGGACAAATTTAAAAATTCAATGCAAAGAAAAAACCCAGGATGTTCATTGCTCAACTGACCAATTTCTAATTTTATTTTTATATATTATATTATTTATTAATAATTAGAGGTATATTTATATATTTTTCCATAAGAAAAAAATAGATAGGAGATTATAATTCATTCTTCTATTAGATATAATCAAATAGAGTGGTTTTTATTCACACATTAGATAGAATCAAATAGAAAATTTTGTATTCATTGCCCCATTAGATAGAATAAAAATAAGGGGTTTGTCCGATTAGGGATGATCAATTAAGAAATTTTGTATTCATTGTCCCATTAAATAGGATCAAATAAGGAGTTTTTATTCATTTCCTTAGTAGATGGGATCAAATAGGTTACCCTATTAGATAGGATCAAATATGAGAATTTTTATTCAATTCCCCATTTATAATTATTAAACAAAGGAATTCTTCTTTGTCTTATTTGATTATCTCTATTAGGAAAATTTTATAATTATTTTATTTAATATTCTAAAATTATCCTATTTCACTGTATATCTTGTAGCGAGTCTTTATAGATAGCCCATTTAGTACGAAGAAAATTGCCTCTGCCGTAAATTATATTGGGGAAGTAAGTAGTAAGTGAATACTTTCTTAGGAGTAATAATGTATATTTTATGCTTGGTATAATATTACATTGCTAAGAATGTAATACTGTAATTTATAAGAGTATCCTTTAATAATAAATAGAGTTATTTTTACTTTTATTCTATCACCACGTTATTAAAAACTTGTTAGAAGTTGACTCCGCGAAACCAACATTTATGGAAGATACATGCGTAACCCCGTAACAAGTTAGTTTTCTTGTAAAACTAGTTACATTTTCCCGTGCAATGCACGGGTGGTGTATTAATTATTTATATATTATTATATAAGAGATGAATGGTTTAACAATTTAATTAATATGCAAGAGATGAATAGTTAGATGTATATGTTCAAGTAATTAATTAATAAAATACTTAATTAATACTTAATTAATGTGTATTGTTCAACATATGTGCAGCAAATGAATAGTTATATGCATTTGTTGCATGTAGGATATGAATAGTTTTGTTGTATTAATGACAGAAGATGAATAGTTATATGAATTTGTTGTTCGTAATAGATGAATAGTTGCATTCATATGTTCATTAGTTTGACAATTCAATTAATATGAAGGAGATGAATAGTTGACTGCATATGTTCAAGTAATTAATTAATAAATTACTTGATTAATATGTGTTGTTCGACTTCGACATATGTACAGCAGATGAATAGTTACATTCATATATTCAGTAGTTTTACAACTCAATTAATACGCATGAGATGAATAGTTGGCTGCATATTTTTAGATAATTAATTAATAAAATTCTTAATTAATATGGGTTGTTCGACATATGTGCAATAGATTAATATCTCAATTAATATGCAATAGATGAATATCAGTTTGTTGTTATGCAGCGTAGGAGATTAATAGTCTGACAAATCAATTAATACGCAAGAGTATTTCATTATTTATTTGACCTTATTAATTAGTAATAATACATGGCAGTGATAATATATGATTAGTAATAATAAATATAGTTTAGGCGAAAAAATTTGTCTATATATTGTCTGCTAAACAACTATGTTTTTATATAATAACCAATGTTGTCGTTCTATTATTGGTTTTTTAATAATAATTATATTATTAATCATGATAATATTCATAATAGTAATAATCAAATATATTAAAATTCATTAGTATCATAATAATAATTATCATTATTAATCATGATAATATTCATAATAGTAATAATCAAATATATTAAAATTAATTAGTATCATAATAATAATTATCATTATTATATTATAAATTATGACAATAGTAATTATCATTATATAAATAATTATATTAGTATTAATTATATTAATAGTTATAATTATTATAGTTATATTAATAATAATAGTCATATTATTAACAATACATAATAAAATTATTATTATAAACAATTATTATTATCATATTTGACTGATGTTGATCTAACCTTAAAAAAAAAGAAGAAAAATACTTCATTAAAATTATTTATATATATTTGCTAGTTGCATTGTATTAATGACAGCAGATGCATATGTGTTGGTCGACTGGTTTATGTACTTTATTTGGTGTATTAAGTATTTATCAATTATTTGTATATTTATATGTAGGATATAAATATTTGACAATTAAATTAATACACATGAAATTAATAGTTGACTGCATATGTTTAGGTAATTAATTAAAAAAATATTTGATTAATAATTTATTAAAATTAGTTGTTCAACATATGTACAACAATTGAATAGTTATATGCATTTGCTACACATAGGAGATAAATAGTCGCATTGTATTAATGTATATATATATGTGAAGCAAATGAATATGCATTTTGGTGTATTAATTGTTTATATATTAATATAAAAAAGATGAATAGTCCGACAATTCAATTAATACGCAAGAAATGAATAGTTTGCTGCATATGTTCGAATAATTAATTAAGAAAATATTTGATTAGAAAATATATAGTTAATGCTTTATTAAAATTAATTGTTTGACATATGTGTAACAAATGAATATATATATATTTAATGTACATAGGAGATGAATAGTTGCATTATATTAATAGATAGTTATATTAATTCTTCCATCTTATTAATTAGTAATAACAATAATTAGTAATTATATATGACGACAGTAATTTATGATTAGTAATAATGGATATAGTTTAGGAAGAAAATTTGTCTGTATATTGTCTGTATGACAACTCCGTTTATATATATATATATATATAGATGAGTAGATGATTTTATAATTTTAATAAAATAAATTAAAATTTACTTAGAAAGGGAAAATATAATTATATTAGGAAAATATAATTAAAATAAATTGAATAAGATTATTAGTCGAAGGAAGTAGACTTTCATCAACCCGTAAGTATTGCCCCTTCCTATTTGTATCAAACAACTTCAGAAAGCTACTCCTTCCGTATATGAAATAATTTTTGGTATAAAAAATATTAACACCTCTAAGGAATTGAAATTTAACTTCCATATTTACTCTTATATTTTTTTTAATACATAATTAATTTTATTTTACTTTCTCTTTACTTGGAGAAATTGAAAAGTAAATTATGAAATTAAAAGATTGTATCTTATTTAATATTTTCCCCAAATAATGTAAAAAGTTCAAAAGCAAAACACCCACGCATATGTTCACCTAACCATACCATGGCTCTCCGACAAAACGTACCAACAAGCAACATAAATTATCAACTTAGTAATATATTAATATCAGGACGGTTATTGTTCACCCACGTGTATGGGGATTACCATGTGGATTGAGAGCCAAATTAATGAATAACTGCACTCTTAGATTGTTCTATTCGAAGCTCAGAAACCTAACCAAATGCCACTATTGTCGGACAGGTGGCTGAAAAACAGAAAGTCACGTTTTCCGATGAGTCTATCTAGTTCATTCCTTTTATAATATAAGTCATTTTTCTCCAAAAACTTGATTTGAAATATAAGTTATATTAGTGAAACTCGTACAAATTTAATGTTATATTTCATACTATACCCTCTAGTATTTCTTCATTAATTAATAATCAAATTACCAAAAGTATATTTATGTAAAGGTAGAGTAATCATCTTATGTAGTTGATTTCTTTTAAATTTATTACTTTTTAAGTACTATATCTGTATAAAAAAAATTATTTTAATAATTTACACATTTTTTAGGAACCAATAAATATAGTCTTAAAATTTTATGTACTCTCTTCATTGAAATATAGCAAAGCATGTAATGCTTAAATAAAAAAAATGAGGATAAAAGTATTGTAGTCTCTTGGTGTTTAAGAAAATTGCTCGGAATAAGATAGGTATTCTACTCAACTTTTCATTATCTAGAGGGACAGGAAGTATGTGTCAATGGTAAATTCAGTGTTGCACAAGCTTATGATGTTGTTGGACCACAAAGTGAGATACTAAGCTAGTGGAAGGTGGTTTGGAACCCACTCTCTCTCTCTACAACAGATTCACTTGTGGTTTATTGCTCATCAACGTTGGTCTACAGGGGATAGATTGGCTCGTATGGGTATTGTGATCGACCCTACACGCCCATTATGCATGTCGCAGGAGTAATCCATTCGCCACCTCTTCTTTGAATGTGGTTTTTTGAAACGGGTTTGAAAAGCTCTCCTTGAAGGCTTCAGATGTACTCACCAAGTTACAAGCCTCCCAATAAGTTTTTCGATGGATGCAAAGAGGAGGCAAGGGGCCTCCTTGTAGATCACAAGTATTGAGATATATGTTTGCCTCTACCACCTATCATCTATATATATAGAATGAAACCACCGTATTTTTAGTAACAAGAGTAGATCGTCAGCTTAGATCATAAGAGGTATCATTAAAGAGGTAGCAAGTTGTGCTGAAAGTAAAAATTAGTGCAATTCATATGAGAGGCTAGTCAAGCATTTGAATGCAAAGTTTTAGGGTGATCAGATAGACCTTTTGGTGTATTGTTTTTATTGGCATTTGTTTTTTATTGTGATTGTATAGACTTTTATATCATCTATAATATTTTACTCGCTTAACAAAAAAATAGTTTTGGATTTTTCTTAAATGATTTTTTTTTCATTCAAACATTTTGTGATAGAATGGACGAAGTATTTCTTATTTTTTTTTATTACGTAATTATTAGTATATATAAGCTAAAAGTGACTTATATTATCAAACAGATAAAATATAATTGTAACACTTGTCACCCTTTCTCAGAAGATATCGATTGGAAGAAACAACAAAATAATTTTTACTTCATAGTTAACCAAATAGAATTAACCCAGCCATGCATTAAAGGAAATCAAATGGTCCTAGGCTTCTTGTGTCAATATACATACTAGTGTTATTAATTAGCCATAATTTCTCATCTATTTGATAAAACAAAAGTTAATTACTTTTTTCACTGTTTCAAAATTGAAGTAAATCTGAATTATTAACTATGATAAAAGCACTAGAAATTTATTTTATTTTTAAATTGTTTATCTTTTTTTTTTATCATAACTTGTATTTGTTTTCATGTTAAAAGAATACAATTTTTTTCTCTCTTTCATTTTACTATTTTACCTTCTTTTATTAACCTTAATATAAAGTAAGAAATAATAACTTCAATATTGTTATTTCTTTCCCCCTTTTTTTAAGCTATAGAATATTATATATGTTATGTATATAATAGTATAAGATACTTATTATATAAAAACCAACCAATAAAATCACAACCGTTGTTTCCTTATAATTATTTGAAAATATCGGTGCTTATCAATTATCATGGGGTAACAAAAACAAACTAGCGACCGTATATATAAGTTCTATACGGCTATATGATGAGTCCAGTATTGCCATTAGATATCTATCTGTATGGAACTGATCATCCTCAATTATTTACGTTTAGCAACACGCGTTGTTGTTTTCGACCAGTAATGAGGGCCGCTCCAATAGGTGTTGAATAATTACGTGGAGAGTTGGGTATCGTGTCTCTAGCTAGTTAGACAATTCGGGAAAGTTTGGTTAGTTAGAGGGCTATTAATTAAAGAGAACAATTTAAGACTTAGAGGTACCTTCAGGGAACTAGAAAAATAGTTGGTAATAAGTTTAGAGGGCTTATTAATTAATAGGGTAGTCTACCCCGAGGGTAGCTCTAACATTCTCCTTTAAGATATTATCGATGACATCTTGGTCCAGTAATTAAAAATGGCAGTAACATTTATTTGTCTTAGGCCTCACACAATACCGATGCTATGCAACTGCACGTTGCAAACACCTTGCGAAGAATTTTTGGTGTGCAAATTTGTAAAAAATCTAATAAGTGTAATACTTTTTCTGTATCAAAAAGAAAATTATTCTATCATTAAATTTTTATATAAAAAAAATATTTTAGAAAAATAAAATATTTATTTTTTATTTTTACCCTTATTTTTTAAATTATATATGCAAAATGATAAAAATGACTTTTTTATACAGAGTGAGTAATATTTTACGCCACCAAATTACTCATTAGTGAGTAAATCACTGCTGATATTGAAACTATTTGTGTAAAATCAGTATGTGGATTGTGAAGAGAGAAATTTCAAAGCAAAAAGATCATCTTATGTGGCTGAAGAGGTTGTGCAATCATATCCTAGTATTGTTGCCACGTATCACAACCATGAAATTTCTCATGCACCGGATATCCTTCCTGATCCGATACTTGTGGCATCTATCGTGAATGTTCTGTTAGATGATGTCCCTCACCCTAGTGTTGATCAAATGTGGAGGGAAGTTGTTCAGAAAAATCTTAATCCCGCGTCCTTAATTCAATTGCACTATAAAGCTCTAGAATTACATGAGGGTATGATCGTAGCGACAATTGATGAGATAGAGGCTGAATGAGAGGCTAGGGCTTGGAAGAATGCCGTGATGGCTTAAGTTTTTGATAGTAGACCATGATATCATTAGATCCAACACTTTATTAAAACCCAATGGTTACACATATCTTCACCAACAATATACTCACATGAAAAGGGGCATTTCGTATTTCAATTCCAATCTAAGGATGACTATAATCATCTTATGACTGAACCACATTGGATAATTTTAGCTCGCCCAATGATAGTTAAGAAGTGGCGTGAAGGTTTAGAGTTTAATCTTCCTAAATTTCAATATGTCCGTACATAGATTGAATTGTTGGGGTGACCCCTTCGTTTGGTCGATAAATTCACTTAGTAGAATCACTAGTTGTATTAGTAAGCTTGTTACTATGGATAGGGTTACTACTTGCAAGGATCAAATTTTATTTGCTACGTTCCTAGCTGAGATTGATATTCATTGTGAACCTTCTGATACTGTCTTGATCAAAGCCCCTAATGGCACATTAATCAAGTAGATTGTTAGTACAAATGGAGAGCCAAATTTTGCTTGACTTGCCTTAGGGAAGGACATATATCTAACTAATGTAAACCTTCTCACTTACCTCCCCGCAGGGAGTGGGTTATTAAAAATGATGGAAGGCAGACTCATCAGTCTTTAGTCACCCCCTGAAGAGAGTGAATATGTCTGATCTCAATATAACCTCTCCTAAATCTCCCTAAGCTCCACATGCCCCTACTGGAAAAGAAAGGGGCATTGTTTCTTCTACTAGACTAGTGGTGTAATCCCCCAAAATTTTAAAAGCCTACAATTTAATAAATTACTTTTATTAGCGATAATTTAGCTCTTAAACTTATTTAATTTAATTATGTTGAGAATTTTGCCTTTTAAATTTATTTAACTTAATTATTTTGTGGATTTTAAGTATACAAAATTAGATGTGAATATTTAATATATTAAAATAAATAAATTTCTATTTTATCATACTCATTTTATTTAAATAAGGTTTCAAACCAATATTTTCTGAAAGTTACCTTTTAAACTAATATAATAAAATATATTAAGTTAAATTATTAAAATTTGTTTATCTACCAAAAATACTACAACCTATTTCCCATAAGTTATTTTATTTATTTTCCTCCCCTATTTTCCCATTTTCCCTTTTCCTTATTTTTCCTTTTCTTTCTCTCCCTCCTTTCTCCCTTCCTTTCTTCCCTACCTCCCCGACTGGGTCAGCCCCTCGCGGCCCAAATCCCCTTTCCCCCTTCCCTTCGGCGTGGCCCAAGTTTGCCTGGCTCATCCTTCCTCGCCTGTCGCCCCAGCCAGTCCACCCCACCCCTCCCCTTTTCTTTTCTTTTCTTTCTCCCTTAAATCAGACTGGTCCTCCCTCTTTCTGTTTCCCTTCTTCCCCGTACCCCGCTGCAACTTGCAGCAATCCCCCTCTGCACCGACCAACCACCTGCGCCACCTGCCCACCTTCTCCCTCTCTCCCTGGCCGTTCGCCTGTCCCTCCCTAACCGACCAACCTCCCTCTCACCTTGCACGTGCCTACCCCCGCCCCCTTTCTTCTCCCTGACCGAACGCAAACCTGCCATGGCAGACCTGCGTCGGCCTGCCACCGCCGGCCAACGTGCCGTCTACGCTTGCCCCTACCTTCCTCTGTTCCCTCTCTTGGTTCTCCCCCATTTTCGGCCTATAAATACCACCAAGGAATCCAGCATCGGACCCTTTTGAAATCACAGCCCAGAAAACCCGCCTTGCGCCACCCCTAGTTTAGACAACCGCCTTGTCGCCGCCACCCATCGTCATCGCCCGATCCACCCACGGAACCCTTCCCTGCATCACCCTCTACCAACCTAAGCCTCCCTCCTCTCTCAGTTTACTCTGCACGAGCCACCCCGGCCATGCAAAGTCCCTTCCCCGATCAGCCCTTCATTGAGCCTCGCCACCCTTCGCACCACCGCCCTCCGCCAGTCTTGCCGCTTCCAACATGACCAGGGGAGCTCCCTCTACCTCCAAAACGACCAGGGGAGCTCCCTCTACCTCCCCATACCTTCATTTTACCCTACCACCCTCTCCTCTTCCCTCTCCTCCCTCCACCACCATTTCTCCACCTCTCTTCTCCCCCATCACCGCCGCCGCCGCCGTGCGCCGCAACCTGTGCCACCACCATCCCTAGGTGTTCCTCTAAACTCCCCAACCCCTAAACCCTTTTTATACAAATATTAGTTATTTTTAGTAGTATTATTAGTATTATTCTTAATGTTGTTATTATTATTATTACCTTTATCATTATTATTATTTAACCTAAATCCGAAATATTTATAACTATTATTATTATTATTATTATTACCTTTATCATTATTATTATTTAACCTAACTTCGGAATATTTATAACTATTATTATTATTATGGCCTATAACTTTAGTATTATTATTTTAACATTGTTATTATTATTATTATTATTACTACTACTACTACTACTACTACTACTACTACTACTACTACTACTACTCCTACTACTCCTACTACTACTGCTGCTACTGCTACTACTACTCTACTGCTACTGCTGCTGCTCCTCCTGCTGCTACTGTTGCTCCTCCTGCTACTGCTATTGCTGCTACTCCTACTGCTACTACTACTCATACTACTACTACTACTACTACTACTACTACTACTACTACTACTACTACTACTACTACTATTACCATTTTTATTATTATTATTATTAGTATTATTGTTATCATCATCATCATCATCATCATCATCATCATCATCATCATCATCATTATTATTATTATTATTATTATTATTATTATTATTATTATTATATATCACTAACCTTACTATCACTACTACTATTATCATTATTAGTAACATTGAAACTATTACCGTTAATAATAGAAATTTTATTATAATTACTTTAAATTATTATAGCTATTAATACCTATTTTTGATTAGTAGTAGCATGATTAACTATCTTAGGAATAATAACCCTACTTTTACTTATAAAGGTAATATTATTATTTTTAGCCCTAATAGTAAGTTGTGATAAGGGTAAGGTAGGAAGAATAGTAATTTTGGTTAGAGGGAAGTTAATCCATAATTTTCCCTCTTATAGACGAATCAAGTCAAAACCCTGAGGAGGCGTAGAAACGTGCTCCAAGACCGGTGTCGTATTAGGTAAGGATGTGGCTAAGATCAATTATATGTGTGTTATGTGCCTTGTGTGCCATGTGTTATGCCATGTTGTGTACTATATGATTTTAATGACTAATTACTAGCAGTGCAGCTTGGAGTTGAGGTATGCTTATATGAATTCCTTATGACATGTGCATAATGATTGTTCTGTTGTGTTATGATATTATATGACGTGACCCTCTAGGACATGCATGCTAGGATGTTAATAATATGATGTGGGGTGAAAGGATGAAAAGGGAAAAATGCAAAGTGAGTTGACTAAGGGGGGACATGAGATTGACCTAATTATCTCATGATCCATGAGGGAAAATTAAAAGGAGATTATGATTAAAAATTAGGGATGTGAACTTTGCATGGGAAATTTCTAGGGTTTGCATAGGTAGATGGAGTTTGCATAGGAATGATCTTTACATGAGAAAAGTTTTTTAAGGTGTAAGCAAGGTAAGGGGAGAATTGTGGAGTGATTGGAAACTTTGGATGAAAAAATAGTACGTAGGTTGGTGTAAGGGTGTATAGGAGACTTTGATTAGGGTTTGGGAGAAAACCCTAATATGGGGGAAAATGTGGAAGTAAGAACAATTAAGTAAGAGTGGATTAATGGGTTAAGAGTGGAAATTTAATATATGAGGGATGAGTATGGGTGCCATGGGAAGTAAGTAATGTTAGGTGGAAAGTAGAGAGTTTACTTTTGGGGGAAGAAATGTGCTAGGGTTTGGAGTGGCCAGCTAGGGTTTTTCGATCACCTACGAAATCAATGAGTAAAGTGATATGATTTGGGGTTGAATTTAAATGAGATGAGGTGTCAGACGATAAATGAATTAATGGTAGTAAGGTAAGAGGAAATTGGGCCATATAGGTCCAATTAGGGTTTCAAGGGAAACCCTAGAGAGTGATAGTGGGTGGAGTTTGATGTCACAAGGTGTTAGGCCTTAACCCACATCCTTAGGAGTTGGTTTTCATTATGTGTAAGTGTAAAGGGGAATGGATATCGGGGTGTGATAAGGGGCGCAAGAGTCTCAAGATATGGGACGGGCCCTCTCGGGAGGATCGAAGTAGAGGGTTGGTGACATGCATGTCAAGGGTCAATTGCTTACCGAATAAGACACGAATAAAATACTAATCATTTAAAGAGAAATATTGTTGAGTCGGGCCCAGACCGGTCCACCGGCGAATAATAGTGGCCAGGAGCCGGGGTGCCCTACATGACCAGTCCACTGGCTATAATAGTGGCCAGGCGCATTTTGCCCTACATAACCGTTCCACCGGCTATAATAGTGGGGGTCTTTGTGCTCAACAAACCAAACATAATTGTGGTGTTAAATCATGGGAAAGATACGAAGTAATTACAATGAAACATCATGTGAGTCGGGGCTAGACCGGTCCACCGGTGAATAATAGTGGCCAGGAGCGTTTTTCCCTGCATGACTGGTCCACTGGCTATAATAGTGGTCAGGTGCATTTTTCCCTGCATGACCGGTCCACCGGTTATAATAGTGGGGTTCCCGCACTCATATGAATTGATAAAGACTATGATGTGAATCGACTCTATATTCACCAGAGATCTAAAGAATAAGTCTGTCCAGACTGTAGCTAGCCTTTATCATCTGTTTTACTACATGTTGCTCATGTGATTATGCCATGTATACTGTGTTGTGTGTTTTGTATGCTGGCCTTAGCGCATCTGTTACCTTACTCAGTACGTAGCGTACTGACCACCCGTTTCATGGGTGCTGCTCATTCCCACGAGGAGAGGACCCACCTGAGTTTGTGCATGTAGGAGATGATATCTTCAATGCCTACGACTCTTACGAGGCATCGGGTGGAGCTGAGAGTTGAGCCTAGACTTGGCCTGGGGACTGAGAGCGACATGGGCAGACTCTCTTTTTCATTTTTTTTTACCCTATATCGTTTTATTTTAGTTCTGTTCTGTCGCACAATACTTTATGTTCCTTGAGAACCTTTTCTATGTACCCCTTTGGCTTGTAAACCTTTTTACGCGTACTCTGAATTTTATATTGTGAACTATTTAACTTCCTTATGAATTCCTTGTTTTAAGTATTAGCTTTTGTTTGATAATAATCTTTTTTAGCCTTAGCACTTGGTACTGGAATGGTAGGAGTGAACCAGTTCGGTACTGAGTGTGGCGGTAATATCCCCATAATTCACAGTTTTATTATTTCGCTTCCGTTAATTCTTTCATTTAAAACAAATTTTTTTAGTAGTGAATTTTGGGGGTGTTACAAGTGGAGGATGCAATTTTTTTTAATATTATAGAGGACTTTGATAACTTACTTCGTTTGGAATCTAATTCCTACCCATGGTAAACAATTATTCGGGACATAAAGTGGTGGATGAGACCTATTTCCATGCATTTGATATTCAATTAGCATGGTTATTAGGAGCTAGAATATTTGAGGGTCAAATGACCCTTAGACAGATAAAGGAATAAGGTAGTGGGTTTGAGATAGTAATTTGACATTGAATGGTATAATGGAAACAAGAATAAAAATTCATAAGTTAGAAACTGTCCAAAAGAATTTAGTCCAAGGTTGGCACTGGATAAATAATTAACTTCAACATCCAAATGGTAGGATTTGGGTGGGGTGTGATACCACAGTATGGAAGGTGGAGCTTGTAAATAGCTGTGATCAAGGCTTGTTTCTCAAGGTTTTGGATGCTTGTGGTGGGTTTCAATATTATTTAACTATAATCTATGCCAGTAACTCTAGTTTCTAAAGGAAGGACTTGTGGTATTGGTTTGCTTATAATCATATAAATTCCATCCCATGGATTATATTGGGAGATTTTAATATAGTGTGGCATTAAGGGGGAAGGCTTAGGGGGTATGGCGTACACAGGAATTTGAGGGCTTCTAACAATGCCTCCAAGAGATATAAGTTGAGGATTTAAGATATATTATAATCCATTTGACTTAGAGAAATAAACAGGAAGCTTCA
The DNA here is from genome assembly GCA_030549775.1 of Tamarix chinensis. Lineage (NCBI taxonomy): Eukaryota > Viridiplantae > Streptophyta > Magnoliopsida > Caryophyllales > Tamaricaceae > Tamarix > Tamarix chinensis. The sequence goes on along the minus strand of CM060178.1, from coordinate 98,912,694 downwards.
ACTCATATATCTTGTAAACTAGACAAGGTGTCGTGTAATTTAGAAATATTTCCCTCGTTCAAATGCTCATTTCGAACCACCGGGTATATATGACCATGCTTCCATTACTATCATAATTAGAGACATATAGTCCGCCAATTATATATGAGAAGGAATGGCAATGCCCTAACCACACTTCCCAGCTTGTAAGCATTAGGCTTACTCTAAAATAGTTTAAGATACCTTTAAAAAGGCTAAATGAGGCAAAGTTTGGGAGTATATATATCCAAAGTACATGAATTCAGGGAAGCTTTGGCTAGTGTACAGAAACAAATGGATACAAATCCATTAGATGCTCATCTTATACAGTAAGAGGAAATGTGCATTCATGAACTCAATCATATAAGTAAATGTAAGAAATGTTTCTTTTTGTAGAAATCATGATTACATTAGGTGAAGGTTGGAGATAATAATTCTAGGTATTTCCATGCTATGATGGAAAAAATAAATGCACAAAATCACATCCTAACCCTTCGAGATCCTAGTGGAGATTCCCATGATACATAGGAGGAGGTCTCCTTGGTATTCTCAAATTTTTAAATCTCTGCAGGGCTCACTACTTTCCACCAGTGGATCCATATCACAAAATACCATTGATAAAGGTCCCAAAGTGTCAAATGAAGCTAGTAGAGCTCTGCTACTACTAATCATTAGAAAAGAAGAATATGCAACAATGATATCCATAGGCAGTGATAAAAGCCCCTATATTGAATGGCCAGAATGCTTATTTTTCAACAAAACGTGGCATGCCATAGGGGAACTAATTAGGTATGCAATTAGAGATTCTTCTTTTTTGTGATAGGATTCCTACCACTCTCTATATGGCTGCTCTTAACATTATTCCAAAGGTGCCAAATGTTAACATTATATGTAACCATGGTTGGCAAACATTGTGGGAAATAATTAAGCTACATTTATAAGGGGAGGAAAATAAGAGACAACATTTTGATGGAAGCTGAGATGGTTAATGGATATAACAACAAGTATTTATCACCAATATGCATCATAAAACTTGATATAAGAAAGGTATATGACTCTATTCTTGAATAACATGTTATTAACCCTTCACTTCCCGATTGCTTTTGTATAACTAATCATGTAGTGTGTATCAACTGTAAATTACTTGATCCCTTACAATGGTGTGCTACGCACTTCATTCAAGGCTCGTAAGAGTTTAAGGTAAGGGGATCCAATTTCGCCTTATCTCTTTGTTATCATTATGAAATACCTCTCTTGGTTCTTTTCCAATATTTAGGATAATCCAAAATTCCACCCTAAATGTAAAAGAGTGAGACTCATTACATTGCTATTGGTTAATGATATACTCTTCTTCTATCGTGGAGATGCTTGTTCCATGTGTTGTCTTTTGTGTACTCTTAGAGTTTTCAAATCTATCAGGGTTGCAACTAAATAACTCAAAGAGTGTGATCTATTATGGATGAGGGATAAATGAGAACACCAAAATTTGTGTGCAGTAGATGACTCAAATCCTAGAGGGCGATTAGTTGTGAGATATCTTAGGTTATCATTGACTGGAAAGACCTTAACGGCCAGTGACTATCAAGATTTGGTGGAGAAGTTTACAACCAGACTCTCTAGTTCACAGACTTGGTTACTTAGTTATAATGGATGACTCTAGCTAACAAAATCAGTGTTATCTAGCATACAAGTGTACCGGAGCTTAATGATCTATATTCCCAAACAGGCATGGTAACCTATTAATGCAAGGTGTCACTCATTTTTATGGTCTGTCCCTAACCAAAGGACCAGGAAAAGCTTGGTGGCTTGGAGCAAAGTTTATAACCCGAAGAAAGAAGGGGTTTGGGCTTATTTGATGTGGAATGGTGGAATATAGTAGCTCTAGGACGACATATTTGGAACATCATCTCCAAGAAGGATATACTATGGGTGAAACGGGTTCATAGCTATTTCTCTCTCTCTCTCTATATATATATGTGTGTGTGTGTGTGTGTGTGTGTGTGTGTGTGGCATATTCCTATTAGATCTACAATCTCATGTCTTTGCAAAAGATCTTAAGACTATGTTCGATGCTATAAGGTTTGTTTAAGAACCAAGATTCTAACAAGGATGTGGAGGAAGTAATTAACAATATTGGCAAATGCTATGATCTTACTCTACCCAAGGAGGATTTTGTTGGTTGTAATAAAGTGGCGTGGAATGAAATCTTGATACCCCGACATCACGTTCACTTATGGCTTGTTTGTCATAGATGCTTATTCACCAAACACCACATGAATGCTATGCGCATGGTGGTGAACCAAATATTTGTGCTATGTAATCAACACAAGGAGATCATTTGTTCTTTCAATGTGATTATTCGAAGGATGTTTGGATACAATCACTTCATGGAGTTGGTTGTAGTCACTATGTAGATGCTAGTACCTACTATCTTGAATTGTCTGCAAAGAGGATGAAAGGGACCTCCTGTCTGAGCTAATATGCTTCAGTTCTTATTCACTGCTAGTGCCTATCATATATAGGAGGAAAGGGATGTGTGTATATTTCATTCCAAAATACAAATATGAGGCATGTTATTAAACTTACAATTAGGGAATTATCGACTAGGATTGAGAGTATTCGTGGATAAATCATTTGATAAATTGGTTGTCCATAGTAACAACTTAGAGTAGAGTCTATGATGAGATAATTGCATTGGATTTTGTACTTTTATGATTTTATTGGTAATATAAATTTGACATACTTACTAAAAAATATTTTAATTCTTTACATTTTAAATTATAATAATTATAAATATAATTTTAAAAATTATTATAATTGTTGTTATTATTATAAATATTGTTACTATGATAAGTGTAGTAATAAAATATTAACTCAAATTAAAATAGGCATCTACCTAAAGGAAAAAATAATTAAACAAAGGTAAAATTAGCATCAAATTTAAAAAGAAAATATATCAACTGAAGCTTAAATAATCATTGATAAAAGAAATCAACTTAAGCATACATAAATAATATGTCAGGAGTCATTTTTTCTACTTAAATACTACTAATCTATATTTCAAGTGCATCGTATAAGATATACCCACATACATAAAAGAATTTTTCCAATATATACATCGGTCTATGCATGTGGTATGCTTTTATACCTTTTGTATTCATCTCAAAAAATTCCTACACAATAGCAAGATCATTGTCACATATGATTTTCTCTATTTAAAAGATATAAAAATTTTTAAAATTTCTTGTTCTAAAATATGACTAAAATTGCGTTAGATAGATTACATATAAAAGAAATTAAGTGTCATCAAGAATAATTAAAAAAATTGTTATAAATATACACTAAATGAGTTTTCAATTTCATATTAAAATAAAAATAATAAAAGCATAAAGTCTTCATAATAAATGGAAACTTGTAAAATTATGTAAATGATTAATTATCCATTAATTATTGATTTAAGGTCCACTTAGGATATATTGAATAAGTGCATACAATATGAGTCAATGCATATTGGTATTCTAGAATATACATTTTAATAGTATTTAATTATTTGAATAATATATTGTTCTAGATTATGATAAACTCTAATAATCATTTTGAAATTTTTAAGAAAGCAATGGATCGTATTGGTTAAAGTGAATATTATTTGTAAATAATCAAATTGTCAAATAGTATCTTAACAATAATTATTCTATCATATAGCTAAGATGAAAATTTATATAAAAAATTATTGATTTGTCTTTTTTTTTTTGCTTTTGACTATACTCTTTGAACTTCAATAAAATAGTGTTAAATGTCTCGCCAGTCTTTAGGAATTATTGACCATTGCAGTGTCATTGTATTCACATATAATTTTTTTTTTGGAAATTGGTTTTAAGTGGTATTGATTCAAACTAGTTAAAACGTGTTGTTTATCTTTTGATAGTGTTTGTTTCCAAGTGCATTAGCTTTTATAAGGTATTTTTATATTTCCTAGGAAATAACAAGGATGAAGTTTGGTGGTAAACCGAAAAAAACTATTGTTTCTTCAATGAGTCTTTCTACTCATGTCATAGAGTATATCTTTCACTATCATAAATTCTTGTATATGACTTATAAAATTATAGAATAATAATATGGCTTATAATTAATCAATGGAATCAATATACCACTAATTAAAAGTTTATCTATTCATATCCTAAAGTCTATTTTTTACTATTCTTGAGTCTCTTTCATACAAGAGTTACAAAAATGATAGGATAATAATATAATTTATAATTAACTAGTGGATTCTATGTCATATTGTAACACTCTAATTTTTAGCACTAGACGACTTTTTTTGAGAGGAGCACTTATGGAAGTTAAAACATTAAAATGTAAGGTGTTACTATTACATTTAGCATAAGTTTGATTTATCATACATTTCTTACACTAAGTGTTATAAGGCTAAATGTTACAAAAATTAAATTAATAATAACATTAATAAGAATTAGATAAGTGATGGCATTACAAGGTTATGACTATTATGATATTACAAAAAAGTATCAGACAAAATATAAAACAAATACACATAAAGAAAGTATAAAGGATGGACATAAAAGTCCAAGGAATTTTTGGATCAAAAGATATCAAAACAAACATCATAGAGTAATAACTCTCAATCCCAAACCTTAGTTGTTTCAAGTGGAACCCTTAAAGTAATATTGCAAAGTAAATATTACCAATTAAATAGTTTGGAGACCATGAAACAAAATATGTAAGTACAACGGCATTGAGTAAACCATACACATGCACATCATGTCATGACATAAGCAAATTAAAGAATACGCCACCATAAGTCACATGCACATCATGTCATCATACTTAACCATATTACAACAATCTAATTATTCCAAAACATACTAAGGGTATCCTAGAAGGGAATCACTAAAACCATATATAACCATAAAGGATAGTGCACTAAGATAACTACCAACTAACATACCAAAACCAATTCCAATAAACCAAAGGGGTAGTGCATAAAGACAACTATCAAACTAACATGCGAAGACCAATTCCAATTAAATCATCATGTAGGAGTTACTTCCATTATAACTATTTTAGGGGATACAAGATAATCAGGAGATGTATAAAGTACCCCGTTCATACCGGCATACCAAGACAATACAATATCCTCCATCCTTATAGCCTGAAGGCATATAAAGTATTTTGATTGTACTAGCACATCAAGGTAACACGGTCCTCTCCATCATATATTACCTAATCCTTAAGTATGTATAATATCTCAAAAGTCCCCAAAACTAATTAAAGTAAATGTAGAACCTTAGTTAGAATGTTGTGGCACTCAATAATCCATCAAATCATTAGAGGGTTCCCATCTTAGGTCTAATATAACCTAAAGAATAAATTATTTCCAAATCTCAAGATACTTCACTTTAAGAGTTAATATTTTATTGAAGCGATTACTTCATCACATAGGGCACATACGATAACAATTTACACTTAACACTTTTCCTTTAATTCTAATTATTCAAGGCTAAGCATAATTAAAGGCTTTTATATAAGGTAAAACACATATGCTAAGGTCAAACTCATAGTCAAACCATAAGGTCAACCCTTATAAGTCAACAAAATTGTCCTCGAAGGCCATTCAATCGATACCACAAAAATAGTTGGTTAGCTTAGGACCTATAACAACAACATACTATGTGAAACATGCAAACTAGTCAACTATTTTAATGGTAAATAGTCTACTGGTGAACTAATGGACTAGTAAATCCTTTAACTAGTTTATTGGTACAAGTCAAAATCAAAACATACTAATTCCAACTTAATTAGTCGATTAGGAGGACAAAAGCAATTGACTTGTGAACTAACTAGCTGGTTTTACTAGGGAAAATAGATCTACTCATGCAATTAAACTTAAATAAATCCTAAATCATTCATGTTTTTCTAACATTCTCTAAAACATAAATACTCATATAAATCATACTACTAACGTCCAGTTCATGCTTAGAAAAATTAAATTAATTAACATGCTTCATATTTATAAGGGTTTACAAAATTCCACCAAATGGCCAAAATGGCTACACATAATGTTATACTCCATGAATGTCAAACATAACACCAAAATCATGCTTGCTTATACTTATGCTACCATCATGGATTCTCACATGTTTAGAAGGAGTATAGGTTTACCTCCTTGAAAGCACACTTGAAAAATAAATAATAAAGAACCATTTGAGGTTCTATCCTCCAGCTATCCTCATTTTTCTCCTTAAAACACATGACCAAAAAATCACAAAATATAAAACCTACGAAAACAAAAGGGAAACATACATCAAATAGCAAGAATCAAGCAAGGAAAAAAATTCATAGCCAACTATAGTGTAGCCCACCAAGAGGGAAAAGAGAAGGCAGATCTTCAACTATTTCCCAAGCCTGGCACCCTAATACTTAGAGAAATTATAAAAAAGTTGCATAAAGAATTAAGGGAAGAAAAAAGTAAGGAAAACGAGGAAAAGAGAGGATAGTGGTTGGTTACAACACAAGGAGACTAAAGGGTGAACTTTTTTCAACACTTAAAAGAAAACAAAGAGGATATATAAGAGAGAAATTTGCATTAAGGGTTGAATAAATGAAGAAACAAAGCAACAAATGTCATATGGAGGATAAGGATAGACAATCTACCAGAAAGGACAGGTAGAGAGTTGATTGAAGGTTGTTTGGTTCACACTTGAATGATGGAATAATAGGGTAAGTGATGGTGAAAGTGAGGTTGAGTGTAAGCAAAGAAGAATAAGGCAAGAAGGGGGATCAATCATTTCAGTTGACTGTTATCACTGCTATTGCACGAAATCTGATAGATGAGTGGAAAGTTGACTTGGTGAGGTAATGAATAGTTGGTATAAAAATCACTTTTGGTAGATTATTGGTGAATTAACCAGAATAAGGTTCTAGTAGTTATAATCATACACCTTAAAAAATAATTATCAACAAGAAAGTAAGAAGGATAAAAGATTAGAAAAGTATTGAATAAGATTAGGAAATCAGAATATATCTTGAAAATAAGAACCCAAACAAAGCAAATTACCGATTTGCCAAGATCTGTCGAATGGTCTTGCTATAGAACAACCACAAAATAAACCCAACTAGTTAATTGGGTACCCACGAACTTGTTGGCCAATGACACTACCGGCATGAAACTAAAGAAAAACCAAGACAACCTATCCAATCTACAATCAAGCACATCTTAAGGTATGATTAATTCCTCATTATGGAATATAATTAGATAAATTAAAGTTTTAAAATGTGTGGTATTACACATACTACCTATGATTCTATCTACTCATACTTTATAATATACCTTTCATTATTTGAAAGTCTATATCGTACATGAATTGTAAAAATTATAGGATAATAAGATGGTTTATAATTAACTCTAGAAGTTTATATAATACTACTTAAAAATATATCTAGTCATATCCTAGAGTTTGTCTTTTACTATCATGCAATCTATATCATATACGGATTATAAAAAATTTAGGATAATAATATGTTTTATACTATCTAGGAGTCTATTTTGTCGTATCATAAGTTATATCTTTCACTATCTTGGAGTTAATCACGTATTTGTGTTATCAAGACAATTTTGTAAGGAATATTTTATATAAAAAATTATTAAAAATTTATCAATATCGGTATTTATTTATAAAAAAATTATTTTTAAATATAATTTATTATTTTTTAATAGCCTAAATTATTAATAATTTATTTTTTAGCAAAGAGGGTATTTATCTAATAATAAATTCGGATTACAACTAACCGAATGTATTATAGATATAATATGGTGGCGTGAGTGATTAAAAAGTACAGCAGTTGTATGGTAGGCAAATATTTTAAGCTAGCACCGCCCAAGAGAATGTCCCCCTCCCCCCCTCTCGTTCAAAACTCTTAATTAATTTTCACGCGAGGCTTAAAAGTCACAATAGATCGATTGGTCATCAGAGTAGTGTTGTGTTATAATGTGTTTGGCCTAACCTGAGGTAGTTAATATCATTCCTTATTCATTTTAACCCACTTTTCAAACGGCTGAAATCAAGTAGACGAGTACGCACATCCGACTGACTCGGTAAGCTGTCTAATCATATTTGAAAAATATGGGTTGTGTACCTAAATGCATTTAGCTCCTTATCTAATTTACTTGACTTGATTGATAAGGACGCTAAAGTAGAGATAATAATAGTCCAGACTCCAGACCTACCTTCATTTATAATATCTAAATTTATGACCGATTTATATTCGTTGAATTTCAAATGTTTAAATTTAAATCTAAATTTATGAATCTAATATATAAATAAATTTAATTATTTACAAAAATATTAATTTAAGTAGATATTAATATATTTTTATTTTATGCAACTTAATATATATTTTCAAAAATTATTCATAAAAACATAAACATGTTAAAATAATTGTTTTAACTTTTTAAATAATATTTTAATATTTTTATGATATAAGATTTTATAGATTGTATAGAAATTAAATAAATAAAAATAAATTTAAAAATATAAATTAAGAATCTACATCAAATTATAATAAATATAAAATTAACGTGTATATATAAAAAAAAATCCAACGGGATATATTTAAATGGAGGGCGATGCTAGGATAGTTGAACTCATACCCATTTAATTATACGCATTTAACTCTAACCTAAATAAATCTAAAAAATTTTAAACTCAAATATATATAAAAAAAAAAAAAAAGTTGATAAATCATGCGCATGTCAATCGGATTGGAAATTCATCATCATCGGTAGGTTAAAGACGCGGACTACGATAATTGCTGCTATGCTCTTGATCTGTTTTTCCATTGCGCCTTTTGGTGTGATATTATTCATATATTTATTTTGGTCTCACCAATCATAGCTGCATATAATACAGCTAGCTTTAATAAAAAAAACAGCAGTGTGACGTAATTTATAACCTTCAACTACTTCATCGAGTAGTCGTACTTGATGAAGATCTCGCATCCTCAAGACATTTGGTTCGTCGACGAAAAATCTAATTAATACTATAAGAGCTTCAAGAGACTTCGAAGCCCCACAACTCTCGTTTTCGTTAATGCCTTGCAAATCCATGAGTATAGCAAATTTTGTCTCGTTGGATAATCAGATCCGTAATTTAATTTAACTAAAATGATTAAAATTTAATATTAATCCAAAAATTTTAAGTAATCGATATCAATCAAAAGTTAATTTAAATTTAGTCAACCTCATAGTAGTCGATACTCAAATAATCTAAATTGAAATATCTCAATTTAATAATAATTCGATGATCGAATTTGATTCATACTTAAATATAAATTTAATAATTATATGATTTGAAATTATCCGAATCGAATTTATCCAATATAATATAATTATTTTCAAACCTAGCTAAACCATATCTATATATAATTATGAACTTGATTCAAACTAAATTTAAATTTGATCTACATAAATATCTGTAAACTATTTTATTAATAAATTTTTATATAAAAATAATAATATACAACTCATATAATAACAAATGAAACACAATTAGTAATACTTTATTCTTCTCATTTTATTTTAATACCATATCAATATCGATCATATTAGATCATATAAATTTCTATTATTATTATTATTATTATTAGAAACATAAAAATTATTACTATAGATATAATAATTATAATGACAATGATAAAATTTATGTTTGTATTTCTAATAAAAATTATTATTATTATATTTCTAAAGATAATAATAATAATAATGATCATGATATTTCTAAAGATAGTGCTTATTTTATTCTTATAATTTTAAATCGTTAGATTACGAGTTACCAGACATTGGATAATTGGGTTTGATAACCAACATGTTCAATTCATTATTGTATTTAGATTATGATATCTATTAATTTTGTAGGGTGTGTATATAGTGGCCAATGAAAATGTTATAAAACCCTATTGATATTAGACTCGTGTTTTGGTAATTTTGATTCAAGCCTCTCACCTGTTAGGCTTGAATAGGCGTGATCCAACTACCTTCCCCGAAAATAAATAAAATTAGATGGTCTATAGTAAAAACTCTTTGGCCTTAAGTTTGGACTGAACCAAAACTTGAGTCTTGACCCAATTTTTGGCCCAACCCAATTATGTTTGGCGGAGTTCTATGCTTCTGACTTTTAATTGTTATTTCTATATTTTTCCTTTGGGACCTGATAATGCTATCATTTGAAATATTTACATTTACTTCCATAATATATATAATTTTCAGAGGTGTTAGATTTGGGAATTAATTTTCAAAAGAAAATTTTATTTGTATTTATTACGTGTATATGTGTGTACCTCCCGAAAATTATGAGAACTTTATTGCTTGTTTTGTTTGGTTCATTTCTTTATTAACTAAAAAGTAGACATGAAATAAAACTAATATCCTTTGTTAATAAATAATAGCATTTATTTTTCTACCCTTTTTTTGTTTACATGAATAGTTACCACTACAAAAGTATAAATGACTATAAAGGACAACAACAGAATATTATAAAAATATCATCAAGTAATTGAAGTAGTTCATGTATCAAAACTTATTGTAAAAAAGTATCAATGCAATGATATAAACTAGAATGATGAGATAGTTCTAATAAACTAAAATAAAAAACAAATACTTATTGAATGGTGACAATGGCGACGGTGATGATGAATGTTACATGGTTATTTTAAATATTTGGATTCAAAAAACTGATAATATATGTCATTTGATAATCCTCATCCATACTGAAGAAGTAGTCAACCTTTATAGGATCTGAAATAATTTTTTTCGCAACTTTGATACTCTCATTTGGAGTTAAACCTTCTCCTTCTTTACTTTAAAGAAGACATTAATTCTTCTATTATCCACCTCAAGGTCATATATTAAAGTTGCCAGTGAAGAGACCAATAGTTCTCTAATAGCTTCCATTACATCACTCATTCATTTCATATGTGATTTCATGCCCTAACCTTTTTACTTTTATTACTACTTGAGGGTGTATCAACATGAGAACCATTTTCTATGGGCAGGGATGGTGTTTCATTTTGCTCATTTTGTTGTTGATTGTTATCAATCTCGTTAACCACATTAGCAACACATCGACCACCTTCTCCAGTAGCTCGATCATTTCCATAATAGTAGAAAGATCTTAATAATGCGTAAATGGATTTTTATTTAATGCATCAACACTTGGATGACTCTAATTCAATATGAAACAAATACCAATAAATTGTTACATAATAATTTTTTTTATAGAAATATTATTAAACAATTACATATCTCAAATAGACATCTATGTATTACATTTACCCACTTAGCAAATGGGGTATCTTCCACCTAGATAGATATTCATTTCTCACCCCATCTGAATCCATCAGCATTGGGTCCACACATTTCTGCAATTGCATGATACCTATCCTTTAAAAATTTAAGCCTTGAATTAATGTGGGGCTTAGCCTTCATCTAATAGCCAATTTTGTTTTCTTGCATAAGCTTCTCTAGCTCAAATTGATACCATGGCTTAAATTAACCATTTCCAGCCTCCCATCATCCTTCAAGTACAAGATACAACAAATTTTCAACAAAGGCAACATCCTCCTTTGAGCTTTATCTAACACAAAATCTTCCTCTAGCATTTGATGCCATGGAAGTGCTTCATCTTCAATACTAAACATAATCATAACCAATAAATATATAAAAACAATATAATATATATCATAAACTCATCATTTAAGCATCCTCATAAAAATAATAAATTAGATATTGACTTTTACTAAGTTTTCCTAAGCTTTTTGAACTGTTGAAATATCTCACAATCTATATCATTTTTAAAGTTATTCCAAGTGGTGTTGGTCTCAAGATGCCCAATGAAAGAATCGTCATCAATATATTTCATTCCATTATCATATTCTTAAAAAATGTCTCTATTGGATCGGTATTCATATTCATCTTGATAAAGTTATGTAACATAACATATGCATAAATAATCATGCACACTGTTTTGGTTGAATAACAAGTAGTGCATCTTAACAACCCCCATCTCACCTTTAACAAATCAAAAAACCTTTCTACCACATTTATTACATTAGAATGCTTCATGTTATAAAACTCCTTAGCTGTTGTTCGTTGATGTCCATGTCTCCATTCATTAAGATGATTCCTTTAACCTCTGTATGGAGTTAAGAAGTCCTCACAATTCATGTATCCGACAGTGCAGAAATAGTAACATTATAGTATGCATTAAAAAAATTATCATTGCTACATAAGAGAAGTCAAAGTTCATTAATGAAAAGTGTAATACTTGAAGGTATTAAAATTGTTTCCTTGAGGAACTTTTAACCCATTCATTCTAGAAAGTGCATCTTGAAGTACTCTATTATCATGATCCAAACCCTCCCAACTAGGTAAAACATATACAAATAGTAGGTCTTTTGAGCATGCACCTAATACATTAGTAGATAATTACCCCTTCCAATTCCTATACCTACTTTTCTCATTTTCTCCAACACGAACTTTGACATGGGATAAATTTAAAGCACCTAAATAATTCTACACAAGATTGAAATTTTTAGAGATTATTTGCTTCATATTTTAAATATAGATAAAAGTATAAAGTTAATGTGACACATCTTAACCCTTTTCCATCTTTCATATGAATTGCTTCCATCAATAGGCTCCAACTTCTTCCAGAGAATATTGTACCATTTAAGAAAAACACTAATTATGGTATTGAAGTGCCTAGATATTGTTTCATCACTTGAGTTCATCTATTTTTTGTATCATAAGATAGCACATACAAGAATATCACGACCATTTCTTATACATCAATGTTTTATTTTCTTTTAGCCCACAAACATCATATAACATATCACACAACTTAAGGAAACATCTTCTATCTACTCTTAAATGATCCACACACAATTAATTACTAACTCAAACAAGAGAGATGACATTTAATATTCTAATTTCATGCCGTATATGTGTTGAACCATATAACATATAGTTGGTAGGTTTAGGAGTTCTAATTAACATTGTAATAAGAGAAAGTATCATCATGATCTTAGTACCCATCATCATAATCATCATTTAATAATAAATAGTATAACAAGTTGCTACCAATCTTTTTTGCTCAATGGTATACGTGTCATTACTGCGCACAAAAGTATTAACACACACACACAAAATCAATATATGATTACACACACATCATATCCATTATTACATTATGCTAAAAGTACAAGAAAAATAACTAATGTGGTTATGTTGTTTGATGGAATAACAAAAAATATGTTGTTAACTATTCCATCAAATATGAAGTAGTGACAAAGTAATTGTTGTGGTTATGTTGTTGGACGAAATAACAAAGTAATTAACGTGGTTATTCTATGGCTATTGCAAATTGGACAAATGAGAATAGAGTGTGTACATATGCCAAAATTTATATTAATCTCCTAAAAGAAAGAGTTGTATCAAATCTAATTATGTGCTAGATGCAAAAATTCTAAAAGGAAAAATAAATTGTCAAGCAAAAAGAACAAAACATTAACAATTTTTGAAACATAAATGAGGATACACAGTTCTTGATGATGAAAGAGATGAAAACTAGGAGGGTCTAGGCAGTAGGCTATCCAAACAAGATAACAAAAAGTCTAAGAAAGTGTTGGGTCTTGAAAATCCTTCTTTCCTGAAGGACCAATCATATTATGATTCATGGATGCCTTCCGACAATATATATTAGTCCTTCTGTGAATGAATCACCCCCAGAAAAATCCTACTTGAAGCACCAAAATATATTAGTCCAAGAAAAAAAATCCAGTGCTAATAAATATTTATGTCATTCTTTTACTAATGAAATACCCTTCCCTATGAATCCTACTAGAAGCACCAAAAGAGAAGGGTGTCACATAATGGTCTCAAAGACAGAGAGAGCACCATCATATCACAAATGAAAAGGCAGACAAATTAATCATAAAAGGTCATAAACAATGTTAACACCAACTTACTAAAGAAAAGAAATGTATTATGGATTACCTGGCAAGGTTGCTATAGATTTGAAAGTAAACTAATTTAGAAGGTATTATTTATTGAATACCACATCAAGAAGTAACTTTCTCAATGCACGGGTGGTTTAGAGTTTTAGGGAAAGTAGCTTCTCTCTTTGTCTTTTTATCGCCCTTGAACTAAACAAGATTTTGCATTTTCTATGAAGTTATACTTCCTTCCAAAACTTTCGTCTCATTGTTACCTTTGGTTCACAATTTTTTCTCTTTCAATATCTCCCTCTATTTTTTTCCAAAGCTTGATTCAAATTTTCCCATAGAGTCTCGAGCCGCTTCATTTTTTTCCTTCTTTTCTTGGACCCAAATTTTGTAGACTTCTCTCTCTCTCTCTCTCTCTCTCTATATATATATATATATATATATATATATATATATATATATATATATATATATCAATTAGATAAGCAAATTCAAAAAACTATTTTACCAGCAATTCAAACTGTCACAGAAACCCAAAAGACAGAACAAAAGAAAACGCCTGTCTTCAAACCTTTCGAAGTATCAAAATCCAGCCAAAAATCAATTCAGACTGGAAAAGGTGAATTCTTTAAGGAAATTAAAGAAAAATTAAATCAGGTTACCCCTTCGACTTCATCAAACCAAATCCAGGTCCCGGATACGCCTGAACAAAACTCTCAAATTAATATGATAAATGAAATTGGTCAAACCGAGAATGATAAGCCACAGGAACCAACCTTAGCCCACATTCCTTCATCTAGGTCTATAGTCCCTAGAAAAACTACACCTGACCTTAGCCTAGAGATCAGGCCCAACAAATTATTTCAGCCCAACTACAAAGCCTCATCACTGTATGAATGGAATATAGATGGTTTGGTTTGGAATTTTATTAATTTTGGAATTTGAGATACAAGTTTTGAAGTTTGGATAGGTGGTCGATTTTTCTATGAGAGCTCCTGTCTCAATTTTTCGACCCCTTGAAATGAACCACTAAGTCCCTTTTTATAGATGAAAGGGGGTCCTAACAGTTACAATTTGAAAAGTGGATCGGGAATCCACCGAAAATAAATAGTAAAAAGTACACAGTAAAAAGATGTACTAAAAGTTTGAACAATAAAAGGTAAAAAGTACATGAACGGTAAAAGTAACCTAGGAAGTCAAAAGTAATCGACGTGCGTCCTTTTTCCGCAGATTCATTTGTCTTTACTTCCTTTTGCTTTTTGGCCGCTTTTACCTATACTTTTTACCTTTGGTCAAAAACGCCTGTCACAGAAAGTAGATTTCTTTCGTTTTTTGCTGACGACGCTTTTGCTTTTGACACGATCTTTTGTGCTGACAGAATATCCTTTGTCTGCCACCAATTTAATGCATCGTATATATGTATATATGTATATGTATGTATGTATATATGTATGTATAAATGGGGGTATGTGAGCCCAAATATTTTGGTTGATATAAAATTGTGGCTAAGTTGCTTCATGCTCAATCAGTTTAGTACGATGATGGAATTATAAAAGTACTTGTGTTTCAAGGGGACAAGTATGTCTTCACAACCCCATTTAGCGGAATTGAGTACGATATGCAAGTTGAGTTCGCTCCATTTTCATTCCAGGGTTTTATAATGAGCAGGTTTTACTTTAAATTGTAAAAATGTTCTAATATTTTAATTATTATGAGATAAAAATAATGGCAGGTGACAAGAAAATAATGATAACAAGTTTAACTAATGTCTCTCTTTTTTTCTTAATATTTTTGCGGATTTTGATAGGCACTTCCACAAAATGTGCCACTCTAATATCTTATTTGGTCCTATGTTAGCACGAAATGCATATATGCGGGTTATTGTCATTTTTAGCAAATTAATTAAAAAATTATAAATATTGTCTTAAAGGATATTATTAGAAAAATAAAAATAACACTATTTACACCCTTTATTGTTTAGAAACTAATAAAAATAGCATTAAAATGATGCTCACACTCTTTATTAAAAAATATTTAAACATTTAATATATATATATATAATGAAAAAAAGTAAAGGTGAAAGCAAAAAGTCGCATTTGATTTTTTTAAAATAATTTTGTTTATATAAATAGTTACACAAAATGAGTTTTTGTATGTATAAAATATTTAGTAATACAACTAACTTGTATATTTAACATCAATTCCTAATTTGATAAATAATACTACTTTTAAAATTAAATTAAATACTTATCCATAGCTCGAGAGATATCATTAGTAAAATCAATCAATCAATTAATTATTACAAACTGAAGGATCGTTATTGATGAGGCAAGTCCATTCATGTATGTGTACAATCTAATAAGGGTTATTTATGCGATCCGATATCTAAATCAATCAAATTCAATATATGTTTTTGGTTTCAAAAGTTGATCGATTATACAAAAAAAATAAAATAAATCATATACTTGATCCTAAAAATAAAAATGATATCTAATATGATGATATATATACATATATATTCTAAAAATTAGTTATTGTTAGTAAATTTTATTCTTTTTAATTAATTTTTTTATTACATATTTAAATATTATTAGAAATATAAAATTATTAATTGAATATAATACTCAAATCAAAATTATTAGATCATATCAATTTAAAATAGACCAATTTATTATCTTTTGATTGAAAATGTGATTAATTTGATTGCAAAGATGAAGAATTTTGTCTTTGATTCAATCTTAATTTGGAGAAGTTTAAAGAAAAAAAATTATAGATCTTCTTCTCGGCTTTCCAACACATCCATGATCAGCTCATTTTGACTTTGGAGGAAAAAGTTATGAGCATTTTTCCAAAATTTATCCTGCGTACCAGCGTGGCACAACCGTGCACCAGACGAGGCACAACTGTGCATAAATTCTTAGCGATCAACAAAGTAAAGCACGGTCTCCCTATGAGAGGTTGAAAAAACCGTGAGGAACGATGTTGAGAACAATGATACACGACCTAGTTGTGCGAAGATGACACATCCGTGCAACATAACAAAGGCTGAGAGCAATGAAGTCACGTAATTTGATTGTGCAAGACAAGCGTGGTCGTGTGACAGTCATTCCACAATCATATGTACGACACATCCTATTTTAGGAGTAGATTTTTTGGCCTAAATGAAAGGAGGGGAATAGGGGCATCTACAATTTTTTTCTCCCTTTTTCTTTTAGAATAGAGAACCGACCTTTGTATTTTTAATTCCTGGATTCAAATCTTAGTTTTAGTTTTAGATTTATTTATTGATTGAATTCATCTTTGATAGCATATTCCAACATTATTAATCTATGGTTCTATCTTTCTCTCTCTCTTTTGTTATTTATTATGTTTAATGCTACTTATATTCGTGCATTTCATTTATTTTATTTGATTGCAATTATGAGTAAGTAGACTTCTTTTCTAGGATTGGGTCTAGCCTAATTTATTAATTATTAATTAATTATTTTTATTTTTATTATGATTGCTTGAATTCATGTATTCAATTATTATTTCTTCATTTATAGTTGAGTTAATTAATCATCGATTCTACTAGACATAGGTATTTTATAAAATAAAATAAAAACTAAGAGGTGAAGATTAATAACTAGAAATCTAACAATTGAAGGGGAGAATTAAACCATGAAAGTAGGAACAATCTCTATGGAAAATGGCATAATCGCTCGCTTTGTGATTTCAACTATAGAACCGTTATTAAGCCATCGAAGTTTATGAGGTCTAGCATGTGTAGTGGTTGGCAAATTAAGCTTCCGTACAAGAGTACAAGAAGCTAAATTTGCACAAATATCTCCATCAACAATAAGGGAACATATTTTACCAAGTATTGTACACTTAGTATAAAATACATTTTCCCTTGAGGCTCCCCATCAAAAAACTCCCTTGTTCATAAAACCTTGCCCACCATCAATGCTTCTCCTACATCCGGTGGAACCTCCTCAACTTCGGCCCCCATCCATGGTTGATTGGTCTTCATCTTCTTCCCCTTCCAACAACGCCTCTTCTAGGTCAAGCAAGGTCATCACTATCTTGTTTGGACATTCATTTTGATAATGTACAATCTCTTAGCACTTAAAACACCGAACCCCTTTTGTTTCTACTAGACACGCCCACTTCTTACCTTCCCTTATCTTTAACATCAAATGTCTTGGGTGTAGGAGGTGGTTTTGGTGCTTCCTTGGGTGGATATGTATTTGGCCTTAGTACCCCAACCCTCAAACCCCTCTTTTCCCCCTTTATGATTCTCAACCTTAATAGCTAGATGAAACAACTCATATAGACTGTAATACTTATAAAGCTCGACCTTCCTAGAAATATCACTTCTTAAACCTCTGCATAATCGAGACATTTTCTGTTCCTCAATTCCCTCCAAGCCAAGTCTCATAATTATGTTTTAAAACTCCTTAATATAATCTTATACACTTAAGAGACATTGTCTTAAAGAATACATTTTGTTATATAGGTCTTGAGTATAGGAAGATGGAAAAAATCTCTCCCTCATCAATTTTTTCATTTTTTCCCAACTCCACACCATGGACTTGCCATTCCTCCTTTTATGATGCACCAAAATTTTCTACCATAAGGAAGCATGCCCTTTTAACTTAAGGACAACAACCTTACAAGATTTCTCATCATCGTAGGACTTAGCTTCAAATATCCTATTACATCTCAACTCCTACTCTAAAAACTCCTTCAGATTATGAGCACCATCAAACTACAGGATCTCCATCTTGATGTTATTAAAGTATTCTCTCCTAACGAGCCTTCTCCTTTGTGGCACTATAGGATAATCGCTAGAAGATGAGATAAAATCATTATACTCATCCCCTACATCATTTGGTTCTTCTTCTTCTTCACGTGGAGGTGGATTTCTTGCCTTCAAAGTGTTAGAATTCATCACTAATGACTCCAAAATGCTCGACAATCTCCTCATGTCTCCTTACAAGGCCTCGATAGCACTATCCCTACTTAGATTAAGTGCTTCTTCAAGATCAAACATTTGGAAACTAGTTGGTTTTCCATGGTGGTTCGAAGTTGTAGAAAGAGAAAAACCCATAGCAGAAATGAAAGAAAAATAAAGAGGTGGTTCAAATGTTTAATGGTTCATGGTGGTTGGAAGATTGAATGGAGGTAGTGACGAAAGTAAAAGATCTAAATTTACCAACCTTGAGCTTTGATATCAATATGATGCATATTGTTAAACATATTGGATTATGCTAAGTATTGTTGATGAAATTGGGTGAGGTTCCGACAAAATAGAAAAAAAAAATGAAGAGAGACAAGAAAGAGGGCGAGGAAGACTTAATCTCTAAATCCCTCCAAGATTAATCACTTACAAAAATCAAACAAGGTTTCAAAACTTGGTGTAAATGGTGTAAGATTTTAGAAGATAACACAATACTATACACTAAGTCTTAAGCTTGCAAGAGTTTTGAAAAAAAAACAAGTAATAGCCTATGATTTTGTCCGATTCCCTCAGTCATTTACTCCTATATAGAGAGAATTAGGCTTTATCAGACTTAAAAACTATGCCCCTAACTCATAGGGAGCTGACTTGGTTACATTCTAAACATAGCTCACACTAATGCACATTAACTGAGGTTGTAAGTTATCCATACTACAACTAGCTATGAGCTAAATTTTGACCCTTTACAGCCACCCATCACAAGATAGATGAGTCTTACAACCAGTGGCGGAGCCAGTATTTTAATTCCATGGTGTCCCCGTACGTATAAACACACAAAATTAATACATATTTTTTTCAATGTTTTTATTTTTTTTATATTAGCTATAAATTTTACTGCAAATGACATCAAATACAAATGTATTTATAATAATCATAAGAATATATTCACTTACTGATTTCTCATTAAATTTTATACCTTGATCTTAAAAAAATTATAGATAATTGGGATAATTTATTTCATATAATTTAGTGACTAAAATAATTAGCTTGATTTTGTGTCTTTCAATTAAAACTCAAACGACTTATCAAACAATAAAAATATTATAAAAATGATAAAGGAAATATCCATATTAATAATAACAATATCAAATATTTAGAATCACTAATCAATTTAGTTACTAGAATCACTTATCAAACAATTTAATGAATTAACTAAGGAATTTACTAAAACTTAATTGATAATATAATTTTAGAACAAACTAATTCAAAAATTAACTAATAAATTAAACATTTCAATCTATAAATCTAAAAAAATTGATTTCTACAAACTAATTTTAATTTCTACCTAATTAATAAGCCAATTCCTATTTTCTACATTAATAAGATAAATTAGAATTTCTATAAACTAAAAAATATAATCAATTAATACAATAAATATAAACAAATTAACTGCATTCTAATTTCATAAATTTATAAATTTATGATAAATAATTAATAACAAAATAATTCAAAAACTAACTAATAAATTAAACACTTCAATCTATAAATCTAAAAAATTTGATTTCTACAAACTAATTTTAATTTATACCTAATTAATAAGTCAATTTCTATTTTCTACATTAATAAGATAAACTAAAATTTCTATAAACTAAAAAATATAATCAATTAATACAATAAATATAAACAAATTAATTACATTCTAATTTAACATAAATAATTTATGATAACTTGATAAGTAATTTAACAAACTAAATTTTACCTTAGCTATGTGGGTTGTGGTGGCTATTGGCTCGGTTGAAGATTTGAAATTGAAGGCAGGCAACAGGCAACAGGCAACAACAATAGACAGTCGGCGTCGGGCGGTAGTAGAGCAGAATTGGCAGCTTCAGCTCTTCGGCTCTTCCTTTTTGGCTCTAGTGGAGGCTGTCGGCAAGCAGCGGCAGGCGCAGTGGCGGAGGCGCGAAGCAACTACTCAGGCGCACGCGCACCGCGCACAGGAGCAGGCAGGCAGCACAGCACTGGCAGCAACGACGTGCTCCGGGCCTCCGACGACAAGCAATGTGTGTGTCTATCTCCAGGCGGCATGCGTGGTGCTTCTTCACTCTTCTTCACCACTGGACGTTGAGAGACAGAGAGACTCGAGATGAGAGGCTGAGACTAGAGGGTCGAAGTCTCGAAGAAGCAGGAAGCAGCTGGCGGTTGAAGTCGAAGAGGAGGTAAGGGTTGGGGGGTGGGGGGAAACATCAAAACGACGTCGTTTTGATGATGTGAAAAAAATTTGAAAAATAACGACCACAGGACTTGATCCTGTGACCTTCGGATTTCATTACGCGGGAACCCGTCTACCTGACCGCTCATCCATTTTAGTTATTTGCTATGGTGTCCCATACATATTGTATATATTTAATAAGTAAAAATCAAGTAAAATTTTTATATTGCAGCCAGGGCTCCGTGGTGTCCCGGGACACCATGTGGAAGCCCTGGCTCCGCCACTGCTTACAACCTATGACAAGTACTTAGGAAACATAAATTACACTTTAGAAAAGTCTAACAATACACTTTAACATTGCATACTAAAAGAAGCAAATACCAAGTTGATTGAATGTTGATGGAGTAACCCTTCGATAGATGGATTTGGGGGCTGAAAATAAGGTTCGTTCATCCACAAATTATGCTTATTTTGAGACCTTTAAAACCCTATAATATACTTCCCAAAATCCCTTTAAATCAGTCCATGAGATTGGTGCTGAATTGACCAAAATTTGTTGCTGTAACCACTGGTAGTTTTAGCTTTGTAAAGCCATTAAAAGTGTTGAGATTGAGTTGATGACTTTCATCTTTGTGTTGCATGGCTTGCATAGATTCTAATAATCTCACTCATTCATTAATCCAAGTAAGAAGAGTTTTGAATTCATTTATCTTAGAAAAATTAATAAGTAGATAATCATTATTATTATCATTTAAGGGGAATGCTCCTACATCATTACCTATCCATAAATTACCCCAAGTTAAGAAAGCTTAATTGTGGATGTTTTTAATGATAATTTTATTGTTATGGAAAGTCTTATCTATCTTTCTAAGTCTCCACTATCCACCTCTAACTTGGTAGTTTTACATCAATTAAGTACAAAATTGTTTTTGCCTCATTTTAAATCCATCAATTGGTTTTAGCAAATACATCGAGTGATTTTTTAAACCATTCAATAGTTAGTACATGTTCAAAGGACAAAAAAAAAATACAATACATTAAGTGATCTACTAGTTTATGCAATAG
This sequence comes from Tamarix chinensis, assembly GCA_030549775.1. NCBI lineage: Eukaryota > Viridiplantae > Streptophyta > Magnoliopsida > Caryophyllales > Tamaricaceae > Tamarix > Tamarix chinensis. The sequence continues at coordinate 98,890,447 of CM060178.1, read as the reverse complement.
TAACATTTATATTATAAGTCTAAACATTTCCTTATTAAACCAAGTACTCTGAACCAATCAATTGGCTAGCATTAAATTTTGAAAAATTTGTTCTTTATTCACTTAATGATAATATGTTTGTACCGCAACATCCACTTAATTGGTTCATTATATGAATAGCATTCACTGGGAATAATATAACATAAATTTTAAGCTCTCATTAATTGGACATTCAATTATTTATTTAATTGCAATTCATTTTCAAATCTCATTTTCAAATAAGTTTTTTTATAAAAATCTAAGTGCTCACTCAACCAATCTAGATTCAATATTTAACCGTTAAATCATTTTTTTGTAGCTATATTGCATCCTAGTTATTCTTACAATTTCATATCTATAATCTTTGTAATAACTTCTGTAATTATGATACCCTTCACCTATTCTTGAGAAAGTGTCTATCATTGTTGAGAAATTTCATGGTATATCCATTCTAATCAATTAATATATATATGTTTGCTTTGGGTGGGAAATTGAGAATGCTTTGGATGTTGTTATTATATACTCCCTCTCTATATTAAAGAGTGTCATTTTTAAACTTTGGATATATTTAAAGGAGAGGATCAAATAAAATTAAATAATTTTATTTGGTCATTTACTTTTTATTTTATTTCATCAAGTAGAGAGAGGGGGAAGGGGTAATAAACTTATTACATTTTACAAAAACTAAATATAGAAGGATAACTATGAAATTAGTTTTTGTTTTTCTATAAAAGTGATATTTTTGTATAAAAAAAGTATATATATGATAATAATTTGTATACAAAGGAAGTTTGGCATATAATAGATAAATTACATCAATGGTGGTTTTATAATAGATGAATTAACATAAATTTACCATGAATTGAGCGAGAATATTACTCCACTTGTTTATAAAAAATCACTTATGCTTAATTTTTTTAATATTTTTTGTATACAATAATTATTAAATTATTTTAAGTAATTATAATATTAAAAAAATATATATTATCTTTTAAAATAGTATATAAAATATTTAAATAAAGATGGAGTAATATTTTAATAAGTTAAATTGGACTAATTGATTGGGTGGGCCGAGGTTTAACTCGAGTCATTTATGGCTATCCACGGTTTGTTCATAAAATAAAATATATATTGCGTGAAACTGTGTTCACGGACCAAGCAAATGACAGACAGGAGCTCGCATCCAAATACCCGAAAGGAAAAGTCATCCATCCCCATCTAAACTTCCACGTGCAACAATCTCATTTCACCAATCATATCACCTTATTCTTCCTTTCCTCATTCGTCCACCTCTTCCTACTTTCTCGAACCATTCACTCCCGTGTCCCCCAAACCATCAAATTCCAGTATCCCCAGTAAGAAAAAAGAGGGAACAAAAAAAAAAAAAAAATCAAAATAAAGCAACTCCAAGAAAGAGAGCCGAATTCTTTGCAAGTGGAGACCGTATACCTCAATGCTTCAAATTTGTGACACTTGATTACATTATAATCCACATTATATTATCATTCCAAATTCTTCTAAAGGAGTATAATTATTGTCCCTATTTTTATTAATTTATTTTAAATTTAATTTTTTAATCTAGATTGACTATTCTAAATTTGTAATACTCAATTTATTTTGTCTATTATATCACTAATTATTTATACTTTACATTATTTAAATTTTAATATATATATATATATATATATCAATTAATAATAGTATATAATTAATTGATACATTTTTTTTATTTTTTCTTCTCTATTCTCCACGCTCAAAGCATCTTAAAATTTTAAGGTGGTAGTATTTTTAAAGTATTTCATATTTTTTTCTATCAAATTTTTATATTTAAGTATTCTCAAATTTAAACTTGGAAGCCAAATTTTAATACCAAACCTGATTGTTCTAAGGTGTATCCGATTGAACATAATAATAATAATAATAAATTAGGATACAAAAGTTTAATAAGTTAAGAGTTTATTTCATAAGATAACTTTAAAATTAAATAAATGAATCAAATTTATATTTTAATAGTTGGAGCTTGCTTCTTTTATATTAGGAGTCTTGAATTCAAGTTTGATGGGAGTTCTGTATTTTATTTTTAATTGATATCTATATATTTTTTTATTGAGAATTTTTTAGACTAAAATAATTTTAAGTTGATGTGCATTATCTTCAAATTAAAAAATAATATTTTTTATTTTATTTCTATGTGTATATTTATTTTGATTAATGTTTGTCTTTATTTGAGAATGTTATTATTCTTTAGATTAGATTAACATTCATTATTCTCGGGCTTGTTTGGTATAGGGATAATAAAGGTGGAATTCTTTTTCTTCCATATTTTGTGTATTTTATATTAAGTATTTTATAATGATAAATATATTTTTAATAAAATATTTACTTTAGATCAAATTAAGATCTAAAATGGATATTAGTTAAAATAAAATATTTAATTTAAAATAAAATATATAAAATATGAAAATAATTTTTTTATCCTCATTACTTTCATACCAAACAAGCATTCGATATTAAGTAGTAGTAACTATCAGTGATGTACGGGGACAACAATTAAGTGACGTCTCACGTCCTGGAAAACGTTTCATCTTTTAAAATTTTTCGGTGTCGGAATTTATATTAAAATTATTTAATTATTTTTTTATTAAAAAATTATTAATAATTAAAATTAACTAATATAGATAATAATTTTTATTTATTTTTTATTTTAAAAAATGACATTTTCGTATTTTAATCCGTCGTCGTGCAAGGGGTAACTATACTAATCGCTATCCTACTAGGTAATTATTTGGTTATAATTCCTAAGGCGGTTTATACGAACATGTCGTATACTAGTATACAACATTATGCCTTACGTGTCCTGCGTAGAAAAGCAAAGCGACAGCCTCTGAACCCCTATCGGGCTATTCAAATGCCACACACCCCCTCTTCCTCATCCCCAACGAGTCCAGATACGTAGTACGTACAATATATATATATATATATATATATATATATATTATTATTATAGTGGAGTACGTTCGGTTACTATTTCCCATTCGTTTTTAGATTCCACTGCTGCCTGCTGGTCTGTACTCCAAAGTTTAATGCTGGTCCAATGAGTGAGTTTCCGATAAATGCCACCTCTATTTTCTACCCAATCGTTTATCTGTGCTGTGTTTGCTCCAGTGCATACACGTATACCATGGTACACGCGTCCGACTATTGAAGCCTTATATATACCGCATCCCCACGACCGTCTCATCACTGATGCATTACACACTTACACATTCACACCTCCTCCTCCTTCTTAATTCCCGTTGACAGACATATCTTTCCGTTTTTCGATAAAACCAAACGCAGGACGATAAATCGTATGTATAGAACATACGACAAAAATAAAAGGACCCGATAATATTCTCAGGAGGACAAGATCCTGAAAAATCTAAAGCCAGGTGGGGGGATTTAAAAAATGGACGGTAAAGGAGGATGTTGCATAGCGAGGTACAGAGACGGCGGCGGCGGAAGCGCCGGTGCCGGTGCCGATGGGAGGTACGCTGCCTACGACATGTCAAAAATCGACCGAATAATGCTAAGATACCGGCCGATTGCACCAAAGCCCATCGTAGGAGGAGGCAACGGCAGCCCCGGGGAGGCTCAAAATCACACCGGAGCCGGTGCCGCGGTACCCGGAAACAAATCCGTGAAGACAGGACGAGTAAGGAGAAGGTACAGGACCGCTGCTGCGAAGGGCGGCGCTAGTAGCGGGCACAGCAGTGGAAGCAGTCACGGTGGCGGTAGAAAGAGAAAATCTGCTAGGTTCCCGGGAGGTGGAAGTGGGAGCTGCAGGAGCGGATGTGGCGAGACGCGATCAAGAACAGACGGGTCGACGACGATTCACGAGCAGGGTAATTATGACGATCCTATTCTTCCTTCTCCTCCGACTCAAACGGGCGTCGTTACTCTTCCTTTATTACCTGAATCACCAGATCTGGGGGTTATTAAACAAAAAGGCACAGAGGATGATCTTCGTATTCGAAACAACCCCCCTATCCGGCTAAACTTCGATTATAACCCCACAGCCACAGTACTCCCAAACAACAATATCAACACGGACTACGGATCACCGCCGCCGACAGTAGGCTCAGTCGTCACCGTCGAGTGTATAACCGACACATGGATAGACGACGGTGGCAGCGAAATAGGCGGCCTGACGGACCAGGAGAGGCATAAGAGTTTAGAGAAAGACACGTGCCCTGGTTTCATATCGGATGGTCTCCATAGAGTATGGTGGACTAACGACGCGTATAAGAAGATGCTCGTGGGATCAACTAATAATATGGAGGAAACCACGTGGAAGGAGAACCAACAAGGGGGTGGAGTTTTGTTGTTGATGGGAGAGAAACTAGTAACACCGCCAGTACCTTTAAATTACAGGGCGTTCACGTGCAGGGTAAAGGTGCGGTATTATTGTGATGGGACTGGTACCACGCCGGGTGATGCCAGGGAGAACAAGAACAAGAAGAGGGTGGCGATGGCTACTTTTCCGTGTGATGTCTGGAGATTGGAGAACGGCAATGGATTTGCGTGGAGGATGGACGTCAAGGCTGCGCTTAGTCTGGGATTGTAGCCAACAAGATCGTAATCCGGCATTAATCCCTCTTTTCTTGTTCTTTTTTAATTTTGTGCCGCCGCCGCCGCCGCCCCCACCCCAAAACACCAACCCCTTATAGTTTATTTAGAGTTTATGTTAATGTAGCCTGTTCTTTGTTTTATTGATCGTTTGTGTTGTGCTCTGGGTGCGTTAGCTAGCCTTATGATCCAAACAAGGCTGGAACAACAACGACAACGAACAACTGCGATCATGGACGTGACGATTGAGGATCTCTAATCTAGCTATAGTGTGTTGTATGATCTTGATGATGGACATGCATGGATTTTCTATGGCTTCATCATGAACTGTAAATATTTTGTGTAAAATAACATCATAACATATGTGCCCTTTCTTCCTTTTTCATGTTTCTCTTTCTCTCCTTTGTGTACATTGGCATTTAGGACCGATCGATGTTAATGGTGGTCAGTCCGTCCATGCATAGTAACTACACATCCTGAGTTATTGCATTTTCCATGTGGATGTTCGTATTGTTGCGGAATTGGCAGGAGTGCAGTTGGGTCCAGGCCGAGTCTCACAAAAAAAAGACATTAAAATCTTATTTATATTTAAGTAAGGTTTTATTTTCAAATAAATTGGTAAGAGGATGGATGCCTAATACATTAATTTTGTGTAGAGGAGTAACAATCTCTACCTTGTTAATGCGGGGAATTATATGCACCTATTAGAGTAGAAATTAGTGACAAATCTTAGCTGCCAACTTATCAATATTGTCCGCCCCCAATAAGAATTAAAGACAAATCTTGCTTACCCACCTGCCAATTGATAATATTTACGAGTTATTTTTTATCTTTCCATTTTCTGTGTTTACAGTTTTACATCAACTATTCTTCCGTTTATATTAATTTTTGTTACTTAATGAAAAAAAACATCATTAATATGTACTTACGAACCCATATGCGGTTCCTTGTAGCTCGAGTGGGGTGTGTGTGTTCTTACACCAACTTAGACGGTACGGGTTCGAATCGTTAACGCATGCTGGCGCCTTCTCCTTGAGTTTCGACCCACGGGGGGGAAAAATCATCATCTAACTACCCTTATGACTCATTTAAAAAGTGAAGTTGTCAGGCCGGAATTTTTGATGTTGTGGTATTAATCAGATCGTCTGTGCCTATCAAGAGAACTTAATGGAGCCATGTCTTTGACTTCCCTTTTTCTTTGTGCTTCTATAAACTAGTACTACTATTTAAGCTACTAGCAAGCTTCTGGATATATTTGGCGAGATTAGATGATAAGTTAGCTGAAAGTTAAAAATTTAAAGTTGAAGCTGAAATTTTAAGTTTATTTTATAAGCTATTCTATCAAGTTCTTGGAAAAAAAATTTATATATTTTAAACTCCTTATCTAAATGCCAACAAATTTAATTAAGGAGTTTTTTTATTTATTTATCTAAAAATGCTCTCAACTAGTCTTACCTTCAATTTAGTTTTCATTGAATCGAATATATTGGAACATCTGCATTAGATTGAAATACTAGAAACTTTGGAATTTTTGAGTAGAGATCCATCTCGAGCTTGGTCTTTGATTCAATAAAAGATGAATTACTCGAGCATGATGTTTTTCTTTGGATAAATAATAAATTTTATTACAACTATACAAGGGAGTTATCATAATGGCTATATGATAATCTGCTTCACTTGCATCTATTTAGGGTTTAGAAAAGGTCATCATTGATTTGCTTAGGTACCCTTACCTTCCATCAAAAAGTATATACGTGTCATTCCACAATAATGCCTAATTACATCCGAACTTGAATTATATGTATAATTGTAATAATATGCTTTTTAAAAACTTAATTTGCATAAAATATCTATATTAATTTATGAGTTTTGACTTTTTATTTTATTTAAATTATGATTCTTGCAATTGTTTGATAAGTTTCTATTTGATTTATGATTTTATTGTTTGTTTCAAATTCATATTAAAAATTCAATAAATTGATTGTTGTTATGGATAATTCTTGATAAATTTGTTTATTACTATAATTTATTAAATTCATGTGCTTCGATTTTGATTAAAATATAATTTCATTGTGTCACATGTTTTAATTTTTATATATTTTATTCGTTTTCAATTATAACTTTATTGTATAATTACTACTTTGTTTTAAGGTTATATTTTGTTATTGAATATTTTTTTTCAAATTATAAAAATTTTCATAAAGAATTAAAATTATTTTAATAATTTTTATCAATAGAAAAATTTTTTGATTAATTTATTTGTATTTATGAGGTTGATAGGATCTTAAAATTTTCAAATTAAAAAAGTTTCCACAACTTATCATGATTTTCTTTCCAAAATTAATTTTCATCTTGTTTTTTCCCATTTTGGAGTACAAGGGAATTTTTCGAAAGTGTTTCAAATTGCTTATAGTCGCTCTAAATTTCATAAAAAATATTTCTCTAATGCGTTTTGGGTATTATTTTGATATTATATTTATATATTGATAATTATTATGCTTTAGTTTGAATAATAACATTTATTTGGATACTTTTTTGTTTCCACCGAAAAGTTATTTGCAAGGTTATTTCTATTGAATTTATTTTATCTAAATAAATATTTAACTATCATATTTGTTTAGATATTTGACTTAGTTAAAAAAAACATACATCCCCCTCTTTTCTTTCATCCTCTCTCTTCCTTTCCCATTCATTTCTTCAACATGAAAACAAAACTCAATCGAACCCTCTACTTACTTTCTCCTTCAACAATAACTCCACAAACATACTCTCTCCTTTTCGTCCTCCTCAGCTTGTCAACCACCACCATGCCGCCACCAACAACCAACGATTGCTAGGACACAACAACATCCATCCCTTGGCAACAATGAGTAATGCAACATATCAACCTCCAACCATGCAACTCAAGAAGTTTAGCACTAACCTCCACAACCACCATTGTCACTGCAAGTGATGCTAGACCTCCAAAAAAGCTCCACGGGTCCCCGCCCACTTTGTTTTAGCTAATTTTTTTTCGATATAATTACCTTAACCCTAACTCTAATTTATTGGGTTTAATATTTGTGAATTGATTTTGTTTAGACTAAATTGATTGGTCACTTGCATTTATATGAGTTAGATGCTTGATTTGGATGGATTAATTATGTTTTATGTCATTGATTTATAAGATTTAAACTTTTAACTTGGATATATTTGTATACTTCGAGTTTGTCAAAATTTAAGCAATTTTTACCAATTGATTATCTAAAATGTTTTGAAATGTATTTAACTATATTTTGAGGTCTATTTGAAAATTTTGCATGGAATAAATCAAAACTGAATTTTTAGGTTGAAATCCTAATCTTGTTAATTTGGGCCTCTTCTTTATTATTTTTAATCAATTAAGTAAATAATATATTATAAACTGTGTTTGCTTACATTTCTAAACTTTCAATTAAAATAAATTAATAATATTTAACTGAATTGCATTTTGAACCTAAAACCCTACTTGTTAGGAATAGTTTTATGTAATTGATCTGTGTTTTATTATTTTACTTAGTTGATTATTAGCTTTGATTTTATTTCTTTTTTTTCAACCCCCTTATAATTAACTTCTAGAAACTTTTTTATTTGATTTTATTTTCATTTTTCAATTATTCTATAAATTTTTTACCTTATTATTTGTTTTTGTGTGAGTTTATGGTGATAATTAGTCTTTTATTTGGTTTATTTGTGTGATAGATAGACATTAGGCAATCCATTTTAACTATCAACCTAGAAGGATACCCTTATTTACCAGTACTATAATTGTACAAAAAGATGATTTAAATTATACTAAAGCCATGCCCACACCAATGTGTCCATTTGAATTATATCAATGACATAGGAGATTTTGCATTTTTTTTGTATTACTATGGCTCAATTATAAAATTTCAAAGATAATATATTGTTCATATGAGATCATCGATCAAAAGTTTTTTTAAGATTTTTAGTGGGTGCTCGTGCAAATGTTAGTGACTTTCCTATCATTATTACACTTACAGGATGCCAAATCTTATGCCAAAAAAGATATTATATTCTATTCTACTAGTTTCATGTTAGTAACACCTTTTAGCTTTTTACATATATTAGATGAGCACCATGTGTATTTATCTCATACTTATTTATAGCTAATCTCAATGGTAGCAATAACATTAAATAATTATAGACCATAATAAGTTTGTCAGGAACTTAGCTACAATATGACACACTATTTTGTCATTCTATATTTCTTTTAGGAAACCCTTTAATAGGTTTGTCATGCCACATATATGTATAATTTGATTCTTAGAAATTGTAGACCCATAAAATATTTCATCCTTGAAATAAAATTACAATGACATTTTAATTAGATAAATCAATCTTTTGAATCTCATTCAAGTCTATGAGATGGGAACCTAATCTTGAACCATCAAGTTAAAAATAAATTGAGAAGCTTTAGGCTTTTTACAATCAAAGTGCTTATGGGATGGGGACAATTATGCTCCAATTATCAAATTACTTATCTAATGGGACTCATCAGGCTTTAACCATAAAATTATTTATCAAATGAAAAAGCTTCAAGCCTTAACCAAAATTGTTATCTACCCTCTAAAATTATAATGTAAAAAATCAAGGTTGTGGTAAATTCTCTAACCACTGTGGTGGCGGAGGATACCTAATCATAGTAGGTTCTAGCCACTATCAATTATGCAGTAGGTGTATAATCTCATAATGGCTAGAATAATTTGTATATAGTTATCATCATTACTTCATGATTCAAAGAAATATTTCAAATATTACAAAACTTAAAGTTGTAAAAACTAAATTACAAGAACTAAAATTTCATAAATAGAAAGTGCAAAAATAAAGTAAGTGTGTGGCTATTTACAACATCTAAATGATACAATATTTATGATGGAATTGAACTTGAGGTAATCAATATTAATAAATCTCTCAATTTTCTTGATTAGTATTTCATAACTCTTAAAATAATTTTCACTATGTCTTGATCAAGTTGCACATAAGGCATTCATCGCATTTTAATCATTCTATATTTGGGATCAAATTGTACATTAGGTCTTCATAACCATTATATCATCGAGTGAAGCTTATGAATTTCACCACAATTGTGTTATATCCTTCTATATCTTAGGTACATAAATGCAAAACAAAATTGTTGGTTTGGAGTTTTATAATTCTATCAACATTTATACAATCACCATTTTCTAATTTGGGTATAGGAGGAAATTTTAGCCACTTCCAATTCCCCTTGATAAATTGGTAAAAATAATACTATTAGGGTTATTTTATATCTTGATATATGCATACTTCCATGGATTTTCTATTTCTATAGTTAGGTTTTCTATTTGATTCGTGGGTATTACAACCCTTGGTATTGTAAAAAAAACTTAGCATGGATATGACTTCTTTAATTTTAGAGATAATTGCATTTGGTTTGAAAAGTGAATAATTTTTCCTTGGATGAAATATGAATTTAGAGAAGAGTAAAGAATTAAAGTAATATATTATTATGCACTAAATTTTATCTAACCCTAATATCAAGTAATTTATATCTTAACCGAATCCTAATCTCAATTTTGTTTAATCCTACACTAATTCCATATTCCTAAATTTAAACCTTATCCTAGATCATCAATATATTAACCTAAACTTTACCACAAAGGGTTGACAAATTAATTTATCCTAATTTCATAATCAAAAATTTTAACGTAATTCAAATCTTAATCCTAACCTTATTTTCTCCCCCTCCCCCTGTTTTTACCCTTTTTCTCCTTCTCCTTCCCCGAATTCTTCGTCTTCCCCTTCTCCTTACATGAATCCATTTTTTCCTAACCAAATACCCTCTACTTAGCCTCCATCTTGCAACTTACTTATCCAAATTCATCATTATCATCATCCCCTTCCTCAATTCATGGGATCTATTGTTGAAACTTTTTGCCCAAAACCCCAACCTTTTCCTATGCATGTATGCCTCCCCCTCTCTGTCAATTCTCAACCATTCACACCATCTATTCTCTATATATAACCCTCCACTCTCTCTCCTCACCTCATTTAATGCCTCAATAACCTCTCCCCAGACTCCTTCTATAATACCTTGAAATTTTACTTATCCTAATCTCGTATCATTAATATCCTAATTCGATTCTAATCTCAAGAAAATCTTATTTTTAGCCTTAACAAGATCTTTATTGAATACGAATCTTTGACCCGGATAGGATATATTTTGCAACCCGATCTTAAATCCGCTAAAAATTATTACTAATTCTACATATTTTGACTAATCTGAAATAATCTAACACTAATCCCCAACCTTTTCTCTTTCTCCTTTTCTTTTCTTTGCTTATCTTTTCTCTCATCATCTTTACTATACATTTTAATTATCTTAGTCTTACAACTTGCAAATGCACTATCTCCTATCACACCATTACAACCACCATCATCCATCATCCCTCACCCTTTTTCTTTCTTTATGAGCTTCCTGACTTGCATGCACCACCAATCCCCTGTCATTTCATTTTCCCTTCCCACGCAACATACATTCACACACCATCACTATCCTTGCCTACACCCTATGAAGGTTCACCACAACACACAATTATCACCTCCCAATCATCCCTCATGCTGCCTAACCTACACCACTCCCCTTGCATTACTTGTTCTCATGCATCCTCTGCCATTTTCTTCCCAATTTGTACGCCCATATCCATATATATGTATACATACATACATACATACATACATACATACATACACACTACTTCACTCTTCTTCCTTCCTCTTTTGTTTGTGCTATTTCTTGCTCACATCTTGTATAAAATCAACTACCCTAAGATATTATCATTGGAGGCAACATCATGCACATTGCCCAACGACTTGGATACGACATCAAACGTATCCCCGTTGATCTTCTCAATACATATAATATCCCAAATTAAGTGGAGTGTTATAAGAATTGATCTAGCTACTTATATCAAAATAGTATACTATTCTTTTGGTGATTCCATCCTAAGAACTCCATAGTTAAGTGTGTTGTTTATTGAGGAATTTTTTAGGATGAGTGACCCTTATGGAAAGTTTCACAAAATTTCTAAAAATTTCTCAAAAAGTGGATGAGTGAGGACAAATCACATTGAAATGACCATGTTGATCTGTGAGGCTAGCCAATCAATTTGAAAGGACTCTAAGGTAGCCCCACATGGTCGTATCGATTCGAGCTGTTACAATACATATCTAGGGTTAATGAATTGCAATAACGTGAAACTTTGTTCAAGATGGGTTGTAGTTCTGACTATTCTATAATCAGAATGCATGATATCTATTACCTAACAAAACTTTCATCACACTCTTTGGCAACAAGAATGCTAATGGGCTACCTTCGCCCGCCACACATCGCTCTAGTCAACCTATTCCCCCCTCAGGAAGAGCATCTTGACACCATAGGTGAAGTACCGACGTCACCATTGCTTACTCTTTTGCTGCCCCCATCCCTTGGGGCATACCCAGGCCTTTCTTCCTTTGGCACATCTTGGGATGCCTAATTCCAGCATATCAATGCACAATTCGATACACTTGAATCCTAAATAGCTAATCTCCAGGATTCTATCGCTCCTATCAAACAAATGAATATCATGATACACCAAATGTATCAATGACATCTTGAGCATGGTTTCCCACTCCTATAGTCCCTATATTAAGTGCACCTCTTTACCTCCCCCACTTTTTCACCCACACACATTGAGAACCATGTGTTCTTTAAGCATGGAGGGTTTATCGGCTTGCCATTTACCATTTTTGTTGCTTTTCTTTCCTTTTCTTTTCATTTGGTGTGTTTTTTCCCTTTTTATTTTTTGCTTTGTGTGTTTTTTCTTTCTTTCTTTTTTCACCTTTTTAGTGTGCTTTTAGTTTGGTGAATTCATCTTATTTTTTTTGGTAAATGATAGGTTAATGATGAAATTTTGATACAATTCTCTACACGGCTTAATCATACACCAGTAAGACCTATATATTGCGAGAAAGTGTAAAAAAAAGGTTTTGAAAATGTTTTTAGTGTGAACTCTCCAATCGATAGACTCTCAAATCACTTATTACTTTAACACTTTAGAGGTTCATCCTCATTTATTTTCCCATCTAGACCAATATATAGGAAATAGAGTTAGTAGAAAAGAAACTAGTGAGATTTTAAGACTTATAGATTGTCCATCATTTATGCACTCTTAATATTTCCTAATTGTGTGTATTCTCCCTCAATGTGTGATACTAGAACTTGTATGAATTATCTTCAAGGCTATATTTGACTTATGCATGCATTAAGATGATTGAGGCACATGTTTTCCTTTTATATATACATTAGACAATTTACCTACCAAATGACATTTATTTCCTTTGTTTAACCTCTTTGAGACTAATGGCCTATTCATTTTGGGGTGAAAGGAAGATAATTAATTGTTTCACCTCATTTGGGGACTAATTTTATTAACCTCGATGAGGTAAGTTTAACCCTCATTTACCCTAATTAACCTTTAACCTACATTTACCCTAATTAACTTTAGTTTTGTTAACCCTCAATTTTGGGGGCAACGGAGGTGAATGTCAACATATAAGTAATATTTTGACCTGACTAGACAAAATGCCCCTAATTTATATCAATTAAATCACCATCCTCTTCTCATTCACTCTCTCCCGTTATGTGTCTCATCCTTCATTTATTTTATATTTTTAACCTTCATTTACCTCAATCTAAATGGAATTTTTAAAACATTCATCCCAATTCATCCAGGTTAGGCTAATATCATCCAAATAATATTTTAAAATATTCACCTCGATTCACCTCCATTCCCTTCACCTAGGTTTATTTTTAATGTTTACTCTCACCTCGATTCACCCCGATCTAAACGAACCATAAAACCTATTTCTTCAATCAAAAACTTACCTTGGTAGCCATAATTATTAGTTTTTACCTTACCCTTGTCCGAAAAAGAGGGAACGATAACTCTTGAATGTATTTAAATGTAGGAATGCTAAGGATAAACATGAGAGTGAAATAAATAAATGTTTGGTAGATTTTATATTGAGAAAATGACCTAAATGTAGCTTCATCCTCTTTATTATCATATTCCCTCTTTCGTGATGAGAGAGAGAGAGAGAGAGAAGAAGATAAAGAGAAGAATAAAAGTGTTGGAGTTGAGATGTGGACAAATAATCATATGATTTTGATGGGTAGAGATGAATTAATGGTAAAGGCCTTGGTTAATATATTTTCGAGTATGATGGTACATTGTTAATCTTAGATTCTAGGAAATATTTGTGTTGCTATTGCTCCACTTATTTTCTGGCCTTTAACTGCAATCCTAGACTTTTCCTACCCTTTACCCTAGCCCCATTACTCCTTCAATAAGACCTTATACTTTTTACATTACATAATGTCTTTGAGTGGCAAATAATGATAATACGTGAAAGCATATGGTTGATAATAATTGGTATAGAGAATTTTGAGAGAAACAAACACACATGAACTTAGAGCATTTACATTTTCTTAAAGTGAGGAGGTTTAATTCTTTATTAAACCTTTATCTCATAAGGATGAGCACATACATGATCCTAAACCATCTTAGAGTGTCATACTAATACGATTGGGGGTCAAGATTGAGGGTTGTTCACAAATTTATGTTCATTTTCTTACTACTAACACTTGCAATATATGTCAATCTAGCTATTATATGTCTCGCTCATGTAGTTCATTCTATCATCTGAGGCTTTGATCCCATTATCTTCTATCTAAATTTTCTTTATGATGTTTGGAGTTTGCTTGAGAGCAAGTAAAGAGTAAGTATAGTGGAGTTAATAAACTGAATATTTCCCATATTTTACCCTACTTTGCCTTCATTTTTTTTTTGTAATTTTATGCAATATATATTATGAGAATTATCATATTTCAAGTCTTTTTTTGTATTACTGCTCTCTTGCTATTTATTTTGTTAGAAAATTGCACATATTCAATGAAGTGGTGCATGTAATCAAAAGAAAAATAAAATATGAAAGGCATTTAAGGAAGATAATCAACCCCACATAATTTTGTATAAGTCAAGAAAATCAAGGAGCTGAATAGATGAGGAAAGGAATCGAGAATAGCAAGGAAAGAGTATTATATGGCTATAGCACAATCAGTTTCACAACTGTGTAACCTTTAAACCACCATTGAGTGAACAAATGTGTTGCACAACTATAACACAGCCTATTACACAGTAGTGCAACTATCGACCCAAAAGTCATGTGCAAATGTTTTGCACAACCTCAGCACACCCCCTACATAGCCATGAGAAAGTTGAGAATGCCGAGAGTGGAAATGCTGCACACCCAGCCTATGCAACCTTGTATAGCCAAGCAGCTTGTAGTTACCACTATGTATGCCCCTCCTTCCCACGTCCTTTTTTGCTTAATTTTTTCTACTATTGGGCAGCAAGGAACTTGCAGAAAGCATATTTTATTATTTTCTTTTTCTCCATTCTTCCCAAGCAAAGAAATCTATGTATTTTTTTAGGGCATGAAATTTTATTTTACAAATTAAGAGTAGGAAATTGTGTATCATATCTCTATATATAGCTTATTTTATCTTCAATTTACGATTTGATCTATCCACTCTCTCTCTTTCGTTATTTATTATATTTGTAATATGTATGTTGTTTATTTTTATTCTCTATATTTATTTCCAACCATGAGTGAGTAATTTATTTTTTTTAGGATTCAATTAGGCTCGATTTGATATGAATATGATGAGTTAAAGTATAGGTCGTATGTATGGCCCATATGTGTTGTTTCATATGTTAGGAATCATTGTTATGAGTCAGGTTTGATATAATGTGACTTATGTAGATGTTGACTATAACTAAAAGGTTGAAATCAATGTCAGAAATTAATATACGTACATGAATTCAAATTATCACAAAAGTAGAAGTTTAATTCTTAAGCATTATTGAATTAGTGGTATTTAATGGATTAATCTAATTTTTTAGTCACAAAAGCAGTCAATGATTTTGATTAAATATGTTTTTAAACCTTGAAAGAGGCTAGTGAATCACATTAGACTGATTGTTCACCATAATTTTGCATTAGACTACAACATATTATTAATTCGTTACTAAATATCAAGGATGAGACTGAATTTAATCTTAGGCTGTATATCTATCATTCTAGAATCTATAGTTAGTTAGTCATTGCATTTTTATTCATTATCTACTTCCATATTCTTGTTCCATAGCAATCTAGATAGCTAAATTGATAAAAAAAAAATAGGTAATCAATCATGAATTCCATGTGGGATACGATATTGATGTGCTACAACAAAGCTATGTGCTTGTAGATTAGCACTCATCAAGTTTTTGATTGTGTTGTAGCCGTATAACACCCTTTCCTTGCTCTTCTTGATACCTTTATTCCTCTTTTCAGCTCCTTAATTTTCTTAACTTCTCCAAAATCATACGGGGTTGATTATGTTCCTTCAATTCCTTTCATATTTTATTTTTCTTCAGATTCCGGACACCACTTCCTTGGATTTGTGCTTTTATGTTCAATTTTTAAAAAAAAAATTGCCAAGAGAGCAGTAACATAAATAAGAGACTTGAACTATGATAATTCATATAATTTATGTCAATTTTTTTTATTAAAAATGAAGGCAAAGTAGGGTAAAATTATTTATTTTATCAGGATGAAAGAAAGAATGTATCCTCCAACATCCCCATTTTTAAGACTTAATTTTTTTGTTTAAAGAGTTAACTATAGATGCTAAAATAGTAAAAATGTAGGGTGTTACCGCCACACCTACAAGTTTGGTCTCCTATACAATTCTTATACAAAGTGCAAAGGTTAAATAATACTCTGCTTAAATTAATAACACGGCTATAAGAAAGAACAGAGCAGATTAATATTATTTTGAAAAAAAAAGATCAGCGGTTACAAATTCCACGAAAGAAAATATAAAGGGACATAAGATTACAATTACATTCGGATCAAAATATACTAGAAAGGACACCGGATAGTCGTAAATCTCAACCTACAATACTATCCTTCGACTGATTTCACGAGCTAACCTACAAATACAACGATACTGAGTGATCTATTATACAAAACTACCATGAAAAGCCCACATAGACCACATAGAAGACATCACACAAAATCATGGTATAAAATATTAAAATATGATAATAATATCAGATAAGAAAATATTAACAAAGCCACAAACTTCTCATACCTATTTATTTAGGACATACTGGAACTTACAAACCAAGCATCCAATGGATGCTCTCTAGGATAATGATTAGAACCAATCTTAACCCAATAACCATAATATTCACCATATATCTTATATCTCAATATTAATACCAATGAATTCCATAACATTACAAGTATGGGTTAAAGGTATCTATCGACCATAAATAGGCAGAAGAGCTATTACCGAACTAGAGATAGGCACATTGGCTATTGTCGAACCACAAGTATGTATAAAGGCTACTACTAACCAATATATTAATCATTTCAAATCAGAAATAATCATTTTAATTTTTATGTACCCCAAGGAAGAACTTATCAACCCGGATACACTAAGGTACTATAATCATACCAGCATAAAAAAGGTAACATAGTTTCCTATCAATTAACAACCCAAGGACACTAAGACACCCTAGTGACACTAGCACAAAAAGGTTACATAATGCCTTACAAATAAGGACACCTAATTCATAAGTATACATACCCTATATAGGTCCATAAAGCTAAATAAAGTAAGAGATAGGTCATAGTTGGGGCACTAAGGCACATTTAAAAAAATCTATAACCAACCATGGGCTAAACAACATCTTTAGGGTAGCTACTTCTAAAGAGTCACTATTTTCAATCTTGAAGTCTTTCACTTTAAATATTAGTATATTATTAAGGTGATTACAATAAGACTTAATAAACACACATATCAAATTTACATACTTAATCATTTTTACTCGTTCCCAAATTATAAGATAACTATAACCAATGTCAATACTAAGACAAACATGATAATCTATTAAAGTTATCCTAAGTTTAATCATTCACATTTGTGCGCAATAGGCCGAACATGACTAAAATGCCCTTGAGACTATAATTACCACATTATCATCCATTTTAAATAGTAAATCTATTTTATTTATTTATTAGTAATGATAGGCTAAACAAAATAATTAAACTATTTAATATGAAAATAACTTGGTAGACATGGCACATGATTATATTATCCTTATACATGATTTTATCCTTATAGATGATATAATACATAAAAACCTAACCTACAAATTTGATTCATCCGAAATCACATATTCATGTGCTTAATAATAAATGATACATATTAGGCATGCTTATCATAATAAATATCATGATATGATAAAATGACTAAATTACCATTAGGGGACACAACAATGTTAATCATGCTAAATTATGTGTTTCTAAAATACTAAATCACATACCTCCATGTTTACAATAATTAAAACATATTAGGAATTCTTATCAAAATAAATATCATGATATGCTTAAAAGGTTAAATTGTCCCTAAGGCACACAACAATAATAATTATGCTAAAAATATACCCAAGCATGCTCAACCTATCACATTGGACATACATAACATATATAATTTATTTCTAACATTAAATCCATTTTGACATAATTTTGTACACATAATACTTTATACAAATCAACACGCTCCATTTTATTGATTCTCATGCTAACATTATTAATAAAATAATTAAAACATAACAAAAATGCTTAAAACAATTGATTCATCACAACCCTAATGTTATATCATACGATATTTAACATTTTTTTTTTATAAAGCATAATGATTACTTGATTTTTGGCAAAAGCATAAATTATAGGCAACTTATAAAAATTTATTAAGCTCCACAAATTAACCTATTTTACCTAAAAATAATACCAACATTAACCTTATTAATATCTAACATGTAAAATAGCTTTTTATTACAATATTTATAGTAAAGTTATCAAAATATCTTTGAGTTGTAAAGGGGGCAAATGGGCAACCTCACGCTGCATGGGTTGCCAGCATGAGTTCAGGCATGAAGAAGGGGGGGGGGGCTAGATGGTGTTAATGCTGGCTGCAGAAGTTGGTGGTTGAGGGTGGTGTTGCAAGGTGGAGGAGCTAGAATGGCAGTTAGGCTGTAGCTTGGCTAATGGAGGAAATGGACCGCTAGGTGGCATTGGGTGGAGCTTCGGTGGTGGTGATTATTGCTAGCTTGGATAAGTAGAGCTGGAAGGGAGGAGTTAGGGATGAGGGTATATTGATTGAAGGAGGTGGATGGGGTTGGTGAAGCTAGTGTGATGAGGCGCATGGGAAATGGACGGTGGTGGGGCAAAATTAGGATATTTTTGTGCAGGAAAATGAAGCACAATTGGGGAGGAGAAGCCATGTGATGGCTCGTACAGTTGTACCTAGGTGGTGCATTACCGTGTGAGGTACTCAAAACAATAGAAGTGGGCTGAGAAAAAGAAGAAGGAGAAAGGAAAGGAGATGGGGAACATGTGCTTGTAGAGGGAAATGAAGAAGAAGAATGGAAGGAGGAGAAGGAAGGAAGGGAGGTCAGTCTAGTTTGAAAATGATGATGATTAATGGTGGGGATGGTGATAGTAGAGATGGATGATGATCAGGATAGGACGACGAGAAAGAAATGTAAAGGATCAGAATGGTTTTGCTGGAAAACCGAATGAAAACAATGGAGAGGGAGGATGAGTGTATACATACATGCATATGGTTCAGGGTGATGTCTCGACTTGTTGGTTGTGGTGTGGTGTTGGATGTGCACGGGGCTTGACAGAGAGAGTGTGCTTGGATTGGTAGGGCGGTAGCTAGCAGAGGTTGTATGTGCAGAGACATAGGTTGTAAAGTGTAGGAAGGAAAGGGAAAAGGGCATGTGTGAGGGGGATACAGGGGGTGCTTGCCCTGAAGCGGAAATAGGGGAAGGCAGGTTAAGTTAGGGAGGAAGGAAGGAAAAAGAAAATAAATTTGGGGTTAGGATTAGAATTAAGCTTAAATTTAGAATTAAGAAAATATGGTAAAATTAATTTGTTTGGGATTAGGGTATCTGATTTTAAAAAATAAACCAATGAATTTTGATCAATAAATAATGTATATATTGTAACAGTTCTAATAATAAAATAACATATCATATACAATCTAATATAATATATATACGATCTAACAAAATCTAGTACATGTTATAGTATAATTATATATAATAAAATATGTTAAAATTATTAAAAAAATAAAAATTAAAGCCATACCTAATATTTGAGATGCAAGAAAAAATTATAGAGAAGGATCCCAACTAAAGTTTTAATTTTAAGAATTAAAATAAAAATTAAAGAGAAGTGAAATTATTTGCAGATGAGAGAAAGAAATAAATAAATGTTGGCTTAAGAGAATGAAGAAGTAAGTAAAATGGAAAGGGTTGGCTTTATCTGATCGTTGGTTGTATTTTTTTTAAATTTGATTTCTTCCAAATAATATGATATTTAAAGTTGAAATATTTTGTTTTAATAATAACTGCCTTAATAAAACCCAGGGTTGCTGTAAATGGAGGACTATTTTGATTGTTGTGTAACTAAAAATACTATTTTAATATTTGATGAAAAAAAGGGGGCATCGACGATAATTGGTTTGGCTTTCGACATACTCTGGTTACCGTTTGCTTAACTTCCCGTCAATACTCTCATCAGGTGAGCCTACCCGTTGGCGCCCAAAAATGGCTCGATATTTCTCACTTTAAATATTGCATGCTCTCACCAGTCGCACCTCGTTCCTTGTCTTGTCACTCGGCTAGTCCCGCGTAAACACACAAGCCCATTTTATACAACGGATCTGCCATCGATCAGTCCTGCTGCTGCCGATGCCAGAATCTCATCCAATCTGGCATGCATCTCAACGCAGAAACAAACTGTCTCCGATGGCCACAATGAGTAACTCTCTACAATATTTATGAACTATTGTCGAACACTGTTCTCGCTGAATTATTCTTTATTCGCTATTAGTTTTCCGTTCTAAAAATGGTTAAACGATTAAATTCATGCTTCGCCGTTTCATACCGTTGATCTTCGTATTCCGAATTTCGAATAGTACTGTAGTTTCTCTGGTTGATACGTTAAATGTAAGAACGACTTCTCTACCTGATATGCGAAGTAAATCTCTGATTGGATTTGGTTTATATTATCTTGTTGTACTCAAAGTGTTAGACAAAATGCGTGATATAAACTTTTTATGTCATGAATTAGGATTATTCGCCAAGGTTTTCTTGGTCGCTCTTTTGCATGTTTATCAAGAAACATTATATATATTGGATCACCGGTCAATTTACCAAGTGGTATTTAAATTTACTGATGAAAGAAATTTAGGAACCTGAGGTTTGTGTGGGTTACGAACGATTAGTAAATCATAATCGACCATAAAGGAATAATATGCGCATGCTTGATGAGGATGATTATGCAACTTCTGCCATGGCGTGCTGTAATAGCTTGTAGTTTTTTTCGCTGGTTCTTTGACTTTTACAGTGTAGGATTTAATATTCATAGCTGTCTTGGTTTGCGCCTAAGTTCCTGTACTCTCGCTTTCGCTAGGTTCACCTTATTATAATATTCATGATTTGGAATTACTTATGATGAAGAGGATATTTTATCTTAGTGCTAGCATCTCTTGAAATTAGATTAGGTGTCGACTAGTCTTGCTATGCCTGATAACATTAGCAATATTTAACATGGTCGGTGATTTGAAACTATACATTAGGTCCTTTAGTTTTGTGACAGTTACAAGGAAATATTGCATGAAATTAAATATCTTTGTTGATGAAAACAGAAATTAAATACTATTTTGGTCCTTTTACAATGTAATTTTTTCTATTTTGGCCCATGAATAAAAATATTCCTTTTACTCTTTCCATATTTCATTTTTCATTCAAATTAGTTCTTTAATTATGGACCAAAATAGAGTGCCATTCTAGAGGGATTAATTTGAATGAAAATAAAATCTAAAATGACTAAAATGAATATTGATTTTTATTCATTGACCAAAATAGAAAAAATTTCATTCTAGAGGAACCAAAAAACTCATGAAGACAGAGGCACCTTGGCTTGGTGCACTAAGTGAATATCCTGAAGTGGACAATTGTTTTATGCAGTGTTCATTTTTTCTGCTGTGATTCTCTTGCTGTAATCATTTTCTATTGCCAAACTGAAAATTCCTGTCTCTATAAGGTGTGAGACGCAGGAAGCACAACCACAGTGAAGCATATCTTTCCATATAAAACCTGGAATAACTCTGAATGCTTAGATGGTTGAGTATAAGCCCTAATCTATTGGGTTCTTGTGTTTTATTTTTTCTTGACATATATCTTAGCAAGCTTCAAAACGTTTCTCTGTTTGAGATGCATCTTATCTTAAATTTTTTGATTTTTCAGCCCTCTAGGTGGCATCTTGTAGCTTGAACTAAATAAATGCCTCTTTAATGAATTTCTACAGTTCTACCTCCTTTCTCACGTTGCTTAATTTTATCTCCTTTTAGATCTCCCCTATTGGTCAAGAGAAATACAATTGTATATGGAACATGAACATGGGCCTCATACATCAAGGCTTCTTTGATTCTACAGAAATTATAATTAACTGAACACCATGAGCAATGCATGGACATCAAATCTATATGGGCGTGAAAGGTAGTTATTGGCTTTTGTTTGTGTTTTCACTTTACGGATATGACTGGTGTTTGTGAATTTATACCAGACCCATACATACTTTAGCCTTTGTTTCTGTAGTTGACGAATACTTGATTAACAGAATAAATCCATATTTTCTTCTAATTCATTTAGATGTCTCCAAACTTGTCAAATGAGCTTACTCGTAGGAAACAATGTGAATGGTTCTTTCTTTGTAATCAAGGTGCTAGGCTTGAGAAGACATCACTGCTGATGCTCCCTCACATTGCAACTCTTGATATATTCTGATCTATATGGGTATATTGTAAGTTATGAATTGTTGATTCTGATGCAAAATTATGTGTCAGCGATGGTAATGCTGCTATATGTTATAATTTTCTTGCAGCTCCTTCTGGTGTTTGTATGATGAGCAACAAGTGGAGAGACGAGCAACACCCATCTTTTATCAACTTCATCTCCTCTTTTCTCACTGCTAATAATTTCCGACTCAATTTTGTCCCAGTTGCACCGGTAAATACTTTTGCTTGCATCCCTATTTACCCCATCATAATTTGCTTGGCTAATATAGGCTTCCTTTTTTCTTTTGGATTTGCAGGACATGATCTTCAACTGCGGGGGGCTATCAGTAGCATTCATTTTCGTCACTAACTGGGACAATTCTAACACAGGAACAATTTATAACAGGTGAGATATTGGCTTATCTCCTTGTGAATAACCCTCTGTGACTGTAACCTCTTTCCATGCAGGGTGTTCAAACTGAAGGAGCAGTTTTCTAACTTGTATGTAGTTGTCACCCTTCCTACCAAAGAGCAGAACGAATCCTTTGTTCACTCTTACTTCAAGTCAGTACTCAGATTGAGCCTTTTGTGCCTGTTCGTCCATCTCTGAGTAGAGATGATCCTAACAAATAGTTGTACTTAAATTGTCAAGAGCTAATATCGCTGTTGGGAAACCAGTGTTTGTGCCGGTTCAAGACTTGGAGATGGGATTCGAAAAGATTGTGAAGATTGCACTTGCGCGTGGAGGTACTTTCTATTAGATGAATGAACAGTTCTCATACTAGTCATAAAAGCCTATTTTAATAAATAAATGATAAAAACTTCCAGTTTGCAAGCAACAAGATGCTGTAAACAAGATGAAGGCTGAGGTTGGTCAGCCATTTGACTTTGTATAATAGTCCGTCTTGAGTAATGCTTAAATAGTTGAACCTCGTATGCTATTTTTACTCTGAAGAGGAAGCAAGCTGTGCAAGCAATGGATGCTTTTCTCAGGGTGGTAACATCTATACCCGGCTTGGACAACCATGATGCGATTGCGGTAATGCACATAACCTTTAAGCTTGCGTAACAGCTGCTCAGATGACTAGTTTCTTGAATTCTGCATTTCCTCGCAGAGTCTGAGTTCGTCATCATTCTACTGGCTATGATAACATATTTATTTTCAGATTTCACCTCTAGTGTCTTGCCTGTATTGTTTATGAATTCCGTAGATACATGCTGCTACTTGCTGGTTACTTGCCATGAGATCTATTTGATGTCCGTACTCGTATTTCTCACTTGTGAAAACCCATCACCCAATTGAATGGCCGAGTTTTGTGCTTCATTTGCTTGGATTCCATAAATGATACATGTGCATTTTGCTGATGATTTTAATAATGTTAAATATCTGATATTCTCATTTTTTCCAGCTTAATCAAGCTATCGGCTCAATCAAAGAAATTGCCAAAGCATCTAAAGAGTACATCTTAGATAATACTGACCTTTCAGCTGATAAGGCTGAGACGATTACAAAGTTTTTCAGGGACCCTGAGTTCTACCTCAGGCCAAAACTCAACTGATAGTTGAAATTCTCTCGTCTGCTCCATGGTATCTGAACTCATCGAGTATCGCTACTCAATTATAGCTGTGTATGCAGGAAGCTAGATAGTTTTCTAGCAACGTTGTCGGTCCTAAATTGCAGCTGATGGAATGTTAAAATTTCACTTGGTATTGTTGTTTATCGGCTTCTCGTTGTGCTTTCCGTTCTATATTAAACGAGGCATACAAGACTCGGAAGTCGTAAGCCTTGATGTGCAATATATGGTATGTGTGTGTTTTGTTTCTCGAGTTCTTCTATAGATGAAAAGGCTGAAGTGTCAGGCAAGAAAGTTGGAACCCAGCCCGCAAAATGTTTCCATATCTTCCCAGTGATGTTTTCTGGTAGTAAGAAGTTTTATTAATTAGCGTGAATTGTTAGTCTTAGGAGGCCTGACACCATTATGCAAAATGGGATAAGAAACAAATATCAAAATCTTTTGAAATGTCTCATGGTTCCCAAATTTTCTAGTTTGTCAGTTTCTAGACTCCTTTGCCTGAAGATTTGTCAAGCACATCTCTTAGCAACCTCCTGTTCTTTACGATTTAGAATAATTCTAAAGCAGTGGTGAGAGAGATCAACAAACACAACCAAGTGAATACAAGATAGAGCATGACACTCGGTCATGTTTAAGAAAACATTTTGGTCTCAAATTATAATTTTAAAACTGTAATTTCTTCAAAAATATATTAAGTTTAATGAATTTACATACTAAATATAATAAAACATCAAAAAACCAACAGTTGCAGCTTTTCAAAGCAAGGGCTTGATAGAAAAGTGTCTAATATCTAAGGATCTAGCTAAAGATAACCCATCATACTTTATGGGTAACTCCCACATTCTTAGCAAACTCTTTCATTAATCCACTAGCTAGAAGTTGCAAACAAGTCACATGGGTTGGGTTGCCATACAATTGAGTCGGATTTGAGTTTGGATTCAATTTAGGTAATGGTAATTCAGGTTGGATTTCGTTGGACTGAATCGTTTCTTGTTAGGAGAATATTGAGTTGGGCCTGAGGCTACCTCATTGAGTTTTCTTTAAGTATGGGTTCGATTCAGGTCTATAGACTCTAGGTTTGATCAAGATGGATGGATTCGGGTTTACAGATTTTGGGTCACATTAAGTTTGTGTCAAGTTAATTTAATTTAGAATTTATATTGACATTAATTGTAATCAATTTAATATAATTAATAAATAAAATTTTGTAATTCACTATTATTGTTATGATTATCTTAGTAATTTTTATCATATTATATGTAATGATATAATAAATTATTATCATAAAATATTTAATAATAATAATAGCAATAAATTATTATCATTATTGGTAGTATTATTATTATAGTTATTATTACAAATATAATTATAACTATTATTATGTACATAAATATAATGATTGTTATAATAATTATAATTATCATGTTAATTATAATATTTATTGTTTTCATTGTAATAAATTATCATCATCATCATCTTTAGAAACATAATAATCATTATTGTTGGCAGAAATACAAATTTAAATTTTAATATTGTTATTATAATAGTATATATTATGATTATTATATTTATAATTATAATTTTATGTTTATAATAATAATAATGATGATGATCATAGAAATTTTTATGATTTAATCTTATTGATGCTAATATGATATTAAAATAAAACAAGGAGAACGAAATCTTACTAGTGTTGTTTTATTTATTGTTATACGGGTTGTATAATTTTATTTACATAAAAAATTATTAAGAAGATAGTTTATTAGTGTTTACATATTAATTTATATGATATAAAATGTTATATTTGTGGATTACATTTGACTTTAGTTTGTATTAAATTTAAAATTATCTCCAAATATAGGTCGAGATTGAGTCAAATTATTATTAGGTTTTTATTTGAGTATGAGTTAGGTTAATGTTGTATTTTTTTTAGGCTGAATTATGTTGGTTTGGATCATTTCAAATACGGGTCATATACAGATTCGCTAAATTCGAGTCAATTTAGATTGGCTAAGTTATTTCATATTTTTATATTAAGATTGGGTTTACATTTTTGGATGTAGATAGAATTTTGGATGGATCAATAGGATCGGATCAGTTTTGTCAGGTTTACCACTAAACTAATCCTATATGGATGATATATTATTTCTACTATCCTCAATTGATCCATCGGTGCTCAATTCCATGGGAGAAGTATCCAACAGTTTTCAACCAATATTAAATGCGGTATTTAGGGCTATTAACGAGCCGAATCAAGCCGAACCGATGTAGTTTTGGGTTCAACTTGTTTAATAAATGAGCCTAAAATGAAACTTGAGTTTGGCTTGTTTATGAATGAGCCGAGATTTTAACAAGTTGAGTTAAACTTTTAACAAGCCTACTTGTGAGCTATTATGATAAACGAGTCGAGTTTACGAGTTTTTTTTATTGTATACGAGCTTGAGCTCAAACTTATTATGCTTAAGATTGGCTCATTTAATAATTGAGGAAAACTCGAAACTAATTTTTAAGCTTGTTTAACTAAACAAGCGAGCCAAGATGAGTCCAAAAAGCTCACGAGTTGACTTGGTTTGTTAACAGCCCTAGTGGTATTATCTCAATTATTCTCTTTCCTAATCTTTTTTGAGGTACATCCATTAAAACACCCATTTAGAAAGAAGGGCCGATGTAGGTATCTTCGGTGTTAGATTTAAAAATGTTTTGATCACATTTGAACTAAATAGTTGAAATGAGAATATTTGTTTTATCACAAATTTTTTGATCATTTATTATACTTAGCTTAGACAAAAAGTTACAAGCATTGGTATGATAGCAAAACAGATGAAGTGATTTTCCACTTTGTGGTGCAGGGGACAAATGGGTTATCTAATATACTCAATACACAAATACTCCCTCATAGACAATTAATCTTACTAGTAGAGCTACTAATAAGTTGAATCTTCCATTGTTCAAACTTGACTTATTTATTAAATGAGTTGCCCTAACGAGTCAAATCCTCCATCATTCAAACTTGAATCATTTATTAAATGAGTTGCCTTAACGAGTCAAATCCTCTTTAGTTCTAAACAAGTATTAAATATTAGTGTTTAAGTTTGACTCGTTTATAAATAAGAAGAATTATCGCTTCTAGTAATGAAAATAAGTTGAGTTGTTTTACTTCGTTACAATATATGTTTGATTATTAACTCAATTTATATATGCAAATATTTTTTTTGTTGAATTTAAGATTATAATGTTTAATTACAAACTAATTATTGTAAATAAATGTATAGTCGCTACTTATACATAATGTTGCACTTTATGAAGGAGTATCTATCAAACATTTAAATAATCATTAATTAAGCTTCTAAATGATCTTTTAAATCGTTATCTTGAGAACAAATAAGTCGAACCTACCTATCTTTAAGTTTGACTTCATTAATAAACAAGTCTTAAAATCATTTTTCAACTTTGTTTAATTAAATAAACAAATCAAGTTGAACCTATTTATTTTATTATAGATAAATGATTTTATTGAGCTAACTACGATAAAAGGAATTGCCGCATAGATATTATCATGAGCCACTTTTTCCATCGCTATGGATTTGAAAGAGATGTTAATTACTTACTTAAGTAAATCTGGGAACAAATACATCAACCATAGGAACCTCTTAGTAGTTGCCATTCTCTACTTAAGTAGCACCTGACCTACGAGTGTTGGGAGTACAAAAACTAACATACACTCCACAATTTAACCCCTCAAAAAATAAAGGAGTGATATCCCCCTGCTTAATACATAAACCTGAGCCTACTAGTAGCATATAAATAAGAGGGACAAACCATCCCTGGCTAACAAACCCCATATAAATGAAACCACCCACATTTGAGAGGATCTGGACATTGACCTTATAAGCATGCCACAAATTCCCGCAACCACTGCATTCCTAGCTTTGGCAATTATCCGCCCACAAGCTAGTCTCTCTACTCCCACAACAATTTACTTTCAACCAAACTAGCCAAATAGTGTATTCCCCAGTGTAAGCAACACACACATATTACAACCAATAACATTAACCACAACACACCTGCTATTATCATTAACACCAAAACCTTCCCTAATAGTAGTAGCTATGCATCAAATCAAATCTAAGCTACAAATGCTTGAATCCTATTAAGTTCCAATTTTGAAAGCATATTTGCTACAAGTCTACAACCTAGGTCTCTTAGGATCTATATTGTACTTGAAAGGACGACCACTGATACCTAAAATTATTAATAGATTTGAGATGAAAACCCACTTCCCTTGAACTTTTTGTTTACATTCTCACCATTCTACAATATTACGAGAGTCTAATTCAACCATCAACTTCATATGATTTAGTCACGCCTTCTGTAAGGTAATGGAGCAAAGCGTATATTAATGGCACATAAATTTCTCATGGCATTCCCTTAGCACCATGCCTATAGGCTCCTTTTCCAGTTTGTTGCAGATGGACATGTCCGTCTTCCATTTTAGACATTTGTGAGCTGGTGTTTCCCATGAATCCATTACTATTGCTGGACCCCATTAGGATTAGGAGAACGAAAATGCAATAGAAAACTGGCAATGCGGATCACCTCATTTGCCGTGTATGGAAGCAATGGTTGCCAAGCCTTAATCCACCATCCCAGAAGTAATAGCATCAATTCTATTATAGCAACCATGCTCCTCCTTTGATTCTCCAACACTCTAGAATTACGCTCCTTCCACACCAATCATATTATGATAATAAATGGTGCTTTCCACATTTTTTTTTAGAACTTGTCCTTGTATGGGCTTTGTCATTACTCATATAGTTCCAACAAGGAGTTCAGAGAGCTCCATTTGATGTTGTTGATCTTATACCATCAATCCCATAATCCTATGTGAGAGAGCAATGCACAAACAAATTGGTTATCTCCTTCTCATACAAATTGCATAACTCACATATGACATCCTTGTTAGTAATGATGCCCCTATATCCTAGAAATACTTGTGTTGGCGCCTTGCCATATAGTGCAAGCCAAATGAAGCCCTTAATATGCCAAGGGATCATGTCTTACTAGAATTTCAATGTTGCTTTGTGAATCTCGGGATAATTAGCCTCTGGCACTATCATTGTTACTAATTTTAGCTAAATTTCACATCGTTTGAAATAGCTCCAATATAACTGATCCTCCACCATTGGGATAAGAAGGACCACATGTAGCAGTAGCAGTAATTCATGTTTCTGGTCAATCTACCACAAGAAAAAGTTTCCTTCACATAAAAGACTACTTCCAATTACCTTCTTCCTAGGACCCTATATCACTTACCCTACTAAATGTTGTTTTCAGCAAGCTAGAATAGTCACTGAAAGAACAATTTTGATGGGTGACTGCCAATCCAAATGTCTTCCTAAAAGATTTTTTAGTCTCCTTTCGTCAAACTTTTCCTAAGGCCTTTTCAGAACATGAATTTTAGCTCTTGATTAGCTATAACAACACCGCAATCCCTCTGTATTTGGTAACATTCAAGCATAAAGGGAGGAAACGTGGAGCTACCCATATTTTCCTTTGAGAAGTTGTTGTCAGAACCCATTATGGTCATTCAAAAATCTTTAGTGCCATTTAAAGACCAATGCCTAATTTTTATGCCGCACATTTTATAATCCCAACCCTCCAAATTGTTTGGGCCTCTCAATAATATCCCATATAATAGGGTGAAGTTTCCTCCTTTGTGACCCACCTCCATTCCATAGAAAGCACCAAAATATTCCTTCAATCTTTTATGCAACTCCTATCGGCATCTTGAACTTGGACATATAGTATATAGGAAGGTTGCTAAATGCTGCTTTGAGGAGGTTAATTCTCCCATCAAAGGATAAGAATTTTCCTTTCTATGTTGCCAACTTTTTCTGAATCATTTCATTCATGAGACTCCAAAATGCCATTATAATTGGTGCTCTGCCAAAAGGTATATTAAGATATTTAAAGAGGATCCACCCTACAAGGCAGTTTGACTTGTCAGTAGCCCTATGCACCAAAGATAAGGTCACATGGTTGATATATATGGTGGGACATTGAGTCACCAAATCAAAGTTTCATCCAAATTCTTTGGAGCCTCACACAATATCAATTTATAGGCTAGACTCTCCATAGAGAAGTTTGGTGTTAATCTCAGGAGAGAATATTTCATAATGGAGGGTTCTTCCAAGGTATTGGTATGATGTTTTTGTCTCACATTACACTTTATTTGAGAGTGTGATTGGTAATTTCTATCCACCTACCATTTTATGTCATTCTATATATCTATTACTATAAGTGGCAATCAGATCGGGAGGGTCGAGATTGAGTTGGTTATGGGTTGGGTCGATTCATTTCGAGTTTGGGTCATTTTGGGTCGCCTTATTTTCAATGAGAAATTTTATATGATGGTTGATTGAGAAATTGTCAAATTTTTGGCCTTTGATTTTAATTCAAGGTTATTATTTGATTTTGATTTGAAATCATGTTGGAAAATAAATTTTATTTATTTTTACAGGCAAATCCATCAACCAGTTCTAGGGCTCCTTGACTAAACGAATCGACTGGTTGGAAAAAACTGATAGATTGGTGGATGAACAACCAACTAGTAGACCCAAACTGATTGTCTGGTTTGTCGAATTAGACATATTTTTCTAGTTTAATTTTTCTAAAAAAATCTCTTACACTAAAATAGAAACTCACGAACTCATACTAATTATCCCTAAGAGATTCCTAACCATTTTCATAATGCATTTAACCCAAAATATTGCCTCTATTCATTTTAGAGGTTGATTGAGACAAATGAAGGAGAGAGATGACCTTATCCATTATCTTCTTCCTCCTCTCTCCTTTGCCCGATTCTGAGATCTATTGCTTCTATCTCAGACATCCTTTTGAGCAGCAGAAAGATTCCTTCCATGTTGACCTCCCCTTTCTTCATTCATGTATGTTAATTTTAGCTCGATTGACCTAAATCTCCCAGAGTCACCATTTGAGCTCAGGAGACTAGGTCAGTAAATCCTAGACAAGTATGTCTGCTTTGATCTAATTCAAACGGTCAATGGTAGGGTTTCGAGTTTCCCTCAAAATTGTCAGTGTTTCCTTTCAATTAGTTAGATATAAATAACCCCAATCATTCCTACATTTCACTTTTCTTTCGTCCACCAAACTTCCCTAAGTTCTACATTCTCCTTTATTTTTTCCACACTTCGAGCACTTAATAAATTATTTTACACACTCTCCTGCTTCTATTTAGCTCTTTCTTGTTTCAATTATTAAGTAAGGCAGTGTTAGATTCCGGGAAAAAGGTTGAATAGTTCAATTAACCCTTTTTCTCTATTTTAGCCTCAAGTTTGTAAGTTTTGCTCTCTTATGTTTTGAGTTCAAAATTTGATAAGATTTGGGTATAATATATGAGTTTAAGATTAGTTATTTTAAGGTTATAAGAGCTGAAGACTTCATAGATTTGGAAATTCTATTTTAAGGGGATTTAGCCTGCATCAAGTAAATAATTATTGCTTCTAAAATGTTTAGTAAGTGTCCCTGTATGTTAGTGATTATCTTAAGTTTATTGCTGCCTTATAGTATGAAGAGGTTCTATTATGTATATGATTTAGATGCTTAAATGACATGACGTGAATAAAAAGCATGAAAATGGGTAAAAATAGGTTATGATGATTCCATATTGAGTAATGCATGACAACTTGGTTGGAAATATGTTAGATCATGTTGATAAATGTTTAAATGTGGTTAAAACTAATTTATATGCAATAATCTACATGAAATTTATGATTCAATTCCATATTAGGGAAAATTGATTGACTAATTAGGTCAAACAGATCACCTAGTTCCTAGAACATTCGACCGATTGACCAAATTGATCGACTAGTGTGCCTAAAGAGATCTTGATATTACTCTTTGAGTAAATCCATTGATTCTTTTGGCAAAACCAATCAAATAGTCTATGAACAGTTTATTGATTTATCCAAACCGATTGATCGATTTGGAGGAAGCATAGTCTGGTTGAGTCAAACTGATAGATTAGTCAACCTAAATTGATTGACTGGTTTGGACAGACGGATCAAATGGTTTGCTTAATTTGTTTCTTTTAAGTTGGGTTATGTATTGAGACTATGATTGGTATTATATCATGGCTATTAATGGGATAAAATAAAAGTTTTATCATGGACTATTGATCCAATTAAAAGATTAAAATGGAACATAAATTATGGTATACTCAATGAGTATCAAAAATGACTAAATGGGCATTTCACTATAAGTGAAAATAAGTTGAATAAAGAGTAATGAAACTCAACTTAGGCTGGGATTAAGTATAATTCTGGATATGAATAACATTGGCCAAGGATAAATGGTAAACTAGGGGTGTGCAAAACCGGATATCCGTATCCATTCGGATATTTTTTCGGATATCCGCTCCGTATTTTTTTAGACCGGATATCCGGGATGCGGATATCCGAAAAATATAGACCGGATATAGACCGGATTCGGATATATCCAATATCCGTATGAAAATACTATTTTATCAATTTTAATAACTTTTGCTATAATATTTTTAAAAATAAGGATCGTATATCAATTAATATTCATATCTATATTCATATAAATATCTTATTTTATCTAAAAGAAGTATTAAAATATTATTATAAATATTTAAAATATAAAAATAAATAAAATTTTAAAACTTAAAACTATAGAAACACAATAATATGGTGTATTATTGAAATAATCAACAAAATATCGGATATTTTTTCGGATCGGATAATCCAAAAAAAAAACCGGATATCCGAATGTCGGATATCCTTTTAGAATAAAACCGGTTCGGATATCCGAAATGTCGGATTGAATTTTTAAATATCGGATTGGATTTTCGGATCCCGGATTTTTTGCACAGCCCTATGGTAAACCCATATGGTTGGAAAAAATTGAAAGTACAGGATTGATTTGGATTATCATGAAAATGACTTGCTTGCTTTTTATGGGCCTTGTATAATCATCCCTCTTATCAATAAAACACTAATCATGTAAAGTGAAAGAAAGTTGAGTTAAGTAAGGGTCTGAGTTATCTAATTTTCAATTAGCTATCCGAAGCTAGTTTGCCTTTGAGCATTTTTAGTGCCTTCGAGCGAGATCTTGAGAGGTTTCAGTGCCTTATCTACTCTAGACATTGATGATGTACTAGGAGGTATCAATACTAAAGGGTCTGATTACCTAGGTGGTTGGCTTCAGCCTGGACTTATGTCAATATTGGTTTGCTTCGGCCTGGACTTTTGTTCATTATGATGATTTGACTTATGTACACTTGATAATTGGATTTAGCCTAAACTTTATGTCCCTTTTTGGATAGGCTTCCATGGACCATAGAGTGGTGCACAATCCATCGATCAATGATAATAAAATAAGGTTAGCAAATACTGATTAATAACTATGAATGATAATCTCATGAATGGTTGACAATTGGCTATGTAATGGAAGTCATGATATGGTTGACTAAATGGTTAAAGTTAGTTTATACACTTAACTAATTAGTTATAAAATAGAATATGGATTGAATGATTGGCCTATATCTTATATGGATAAATGGATGACATATCTTAATGGAATTAGGTAAATGGAAATAACCCTAGGGGTTGTTGGTTTATTCTCTACTAGTGCTCATGCAAGTGGTTATGTAACAGTACTATAATTTCCTAAGCATGATGTCTTTAATGTGATAATATTGTATATGATAGCATGTGTTATGGACTCTTACTTATATGAATAAAGTCCTACAATGGTGTATGTTGTACGTTATGATAAAATAGCATACTTGTATACATTGAGGGAGAAAATTGACTTACTCAGTATGTAGCATACTGATGTTTTAGTTTTCTCGGTCACCTACTTATTCCCACAAGTAGAGGACCATGTACAAGTTTTTTGGGATGACCAGTAAAGGACCTACCTTAGTTGGGTTGAGGCTTTTGAGTGGGGACTTCTGGAAGGTTTTAGTGGGGTCCGTGGAGGATCATGGACATTATTTTGGGCAACATGCCCCAACCCATGTTTTGTAATCCCTTAATTTTAGAATGTATTCTACAACGATTTGATTAGAACCCGTTAGGGTCATTTGATGTAAATATTTTTGGAATTATTTCAATTAAATTGTTAATTGTGCACTCTATTACTTTAGTATTTGGTTGGTTTAGCCTTGTATATGATATAGGATAGGTGGCAGATGTTTATCCTATTTTAGATACGGCAGCAATGCCCTATTTTTCTTTAAGTGTTTTATACTTTTGTATTTTGTTTTAGCCAAATTTTTCGGTATTAAAAAATGGGGGTATTGTATATATATATTTCTTTTATTAATATTTTAAAAAAAATTATATATATATATGTCATTTTCTAAAGTCATTGTTTCCTATTTTTAGAGAATCAACAAGCATGTTTACTTATGGGAAATAATATATTTTTTTCCTGAAATATGTTGTCCGTTTTTCTAGAAATTTAGAGAACATGTTAATATCATTTGTTTTTCATTTTCCTTGTTGGAAAACTAGAAAATACGGGTTTCTAGCTTTGTGAAAAAAATGGGAAAATAATTAGATTATATTTTCTAATTTTTCAATATAAATGTATATATTTGTTTCTCCATGTGTTTCCAATAAGAAAATAAAAATAAAAATATTAATAATGATAATAATTGTTATTGTTATTGTTATTGTTATTATTATTATTATAATGACTACTATTATTAACATTTATAAAAATAAAAGTAATACTAATGAAAATATTGTTATTATTGTTAATAAATGAAATAGTAGTAGTAGTAGTAGTAGTAGTAGTAGTAGTAGTAGTAGTAATAATGATGATGATAAAAGTAAGATTAATATGATTATTATTTCCATTAATAATAATAATGTTAATATTTTCTTATTAATATTACTATTATTAATACTGCTATAAATAATAATATTTTTATTAATAATATTAATATTAATAAGAAATTAATGTTAATGTTATTATTTCTATTAAAAAAATATAATAATCAAAATATTAATAATATGATTTTAATTAAAATTATTATAAATATTTTGAATAAATAATAAATATAATAATACTTATTATTATAATAATAATAAATAACTAATATTCTATTAATATTATTGAAAATGATATTATTATTATTATTGATAAGAAAGTAATAGTAATGGTACTATTACTATTAATAAAATTATAATAATCATAATATTAATAACATTCTTTTAATTATAGTTATTATTACTAATTTAAGAAATAATTATAATAAATAAAAAGAAAAAAATATTAATATCAATAATATAATTATTTTAATAATCATAATATTAATAACATTAATAATAACATATTTTAGGATAATAATAATAATAATAATAATAATAATAATAATAATAATAATTGTTATCATTTTTTTTAGTTTGATTGACCTTATGATTATTTTAATAATTTTTTAACATGAACGTTAATATTAATATTTTAATATTAACATTCATGCTAGTATTATTAAATATTGGCATTTTTTTATCATTGTTAGTGATACTTTTACTACTAATACAATTATTATTATTATTATTATTATTATTATTATTGATATGATTAGTTTTTATATTACTATTATTATCATTATTATTATTATTATTAAGAATAATATTATCATTATGAATAATAATATTATAACTAAATTTAATGATAATACTCTTAATATAATATTATAAATAATAATAATAATAATAACATATTATTATTATTATTATTATTATTATTGTTATTGTTATTGTTATTATTTCATCTAGAAGAACATAACATGGTTTCAAATGTCTATATTTGAATGTTAGTTTCATAATATGAATAAAAATGGACACATTTTTATAGTTTTCCCTATAAACTAATTTTCTTTTCATAGAAAGTTGGAGATGGAAATTGAAAAATAGTTTTTCAAAAGTAAACGCATTCGACATTTTTCCATTTCTTTCCATTTTCATTTGCACATAGATTCAATTATTCACCTAGAAGCATTATACTTAATGCTCCCAACAAGCAAGTTATTAATATTTTTAAAAAGAAAATACTATTTAACACACCTATCTCATGCCTTCCCACTTCCCTTTCTCCACCCTCATTTGCCTACAACTACCACCATCCTATCATTAACAATATGTAAATAAAAGAATACAACACTGCTACTTTCTTTGCTCTCTCAATTCTATCCTTCAAAACAAAGTGAGTTAATTAACACTAAATTAAACCTAGAGAAAATGAAATGAGTTTTTGTTAAATACATTAGAGCCTTGAATTCCAAAATAATAATAATCTAACATTCAAATCTGAGTCTTGTTGGTACGTCAATGGTGGAGACTAATTATAATTTCATAATTATTATAATTATTATTGAAGACTTTTAGTGCTAATATGTATGTATGTATGTATGTATGTATGTATGTATGTATGTATGTATGTATGCATGTATATATTGTGTAATAGCCCGTTTTTTCAAAAACCCTAATTATAAACTAGTAATTAGGCGTAATTAGGTATAACAATTATTTTTAGAGTGATTTGTATTATATACGTTATTAATATGTATATTATCATGATGTATTAGATATAAATTTAATTGGGTTAAAATTTGACAGAAACTAGGCTATTAAAATTTATCCTAGTATAGACCCTAACCGATATCAAGTGACCCTAAGTTCGATAATCAAATGTTTTTACTCTGTTTCTTTTCTTAAATTATTACCCTTACCCTTACCCTATACTAGATTCTGACCTTACCCTATTCCATCTACCCCGACGTAATCTTTTCTATCCCATACCCATGCACGTCTCCCTCTCCCCCATATTTCCCTCTCCCTTTTATTGTTCGACTATTGCTTTTATGCCACCATCCATTTAAGTCATTTCTCCTCCCATTTTTGTGTCATGTTTTACCCGTAAAATGAAGCATGTACTTCCTCTCCTTCCTCCCAATCTCTCTTAGGCAACAAAAACACTATTGTTCTCCATCGTTGCTCTCATCATCCTCTTTCATTTTCACCATTTTTATCTACAACGCACACCATCACCACTCCTTCTCCTGTAGCGTTGGCCACTTCCAACAATCCCTCACCTCCACCACTAGCAACCCTTTCTAAAGTGACCCCCAAACCAATGCACAAACCCACCAAAGCTCCCATCCCACTTTTAGCTAAAAAGGTCGATCCTCCATTCACCGTCAACCAAAACTACCGAACCCCTCCACCCTGTTGTATCCTCCTCCACCAAATACTCCCCCTTGCACAGGTGATCACTACCAGTCACCCCTAGTAACAACCAAAGGTGATGTTACTCACCCCTTATTCGGCACCTCCCATTATTGCATTCTCTCTTGTTTTGTGAGTTGTTGGTGTTTCTTATTTTCCTGATTAGTTGCTAACCTTTTTTCAGGTGGATTTGATTAATATTTTTATTCACTAATATGTTATTTTATATGTTAATATAATTATTTTTTTGGTGTTTTTTGCTTAGGTAATCCTTGAGGTATCTAGAAGGAGAAGATCTTTTGTACTTTTTGTGTAGCTTAGATTTATGTAAATCCAATTACTCATAAGGAGGGAGAAATTATGTGTAAGAATGTAAGTATTGTTTAGATTTAGAATCATTCTAGGGCTTGGTATTTTTCTTCAAGTATTATGGCATGCATGGTAAGTTAAGAACATGCTAAATAAATGGCATGTATGATTGTTGTTAAGTTAAGCTATATACATGATTAATATGCTAAATGCTTTACATATGCATGTTTAGGGTTTTGTTAGGTTTCTAACCCTATAATATCATGGTTTTAATGACAGGATAAATATTGCATGATTATTATTGCATGGTAGCTAAGGTTGTTATAAAAGGCATAGAAACATGCACACATGATTAGGATTAGCACATGATAATTGTGATTTGCATAATCTAGGGTTAGAGATGTTTCCCTACATGCACCATAATGTTAATTATCCTAATAAATGTCATATCATGCTATTATATCTATGATGTGTTGCATGGAATATAAAATAAGATAGAAACACATTATTAGGGTTTGTATCCATAACTTACTAAATGCATAAAAGTGAAAAATATAACCAATTGCTAAATCATAAAAATTACCTACATGCTAAAATATTGTGAAATATTACCTTTTAGCCTTTTCATAACATATTGCTTGTAGTAAAAATTTTTGGCATGAAATTTGGATAATAATGTTAAAATTAGGGTTTCAAAAGCTTTTTAGTTATTTCCGATCTAATGCACCTAATGTGAATAATTGGGCCTATATTGACCTTAGAATTTGATAGATTGATCTTAGTGTGGACTTTTACATAGTCAATAACTTTAGGTTTTACCGTAATAATTTGAAACAAAGGAAAATAGTGAAGTATGAAAATGAGAATTGTTGTATAATGTGTGATAGAATACTAATACTTAAAGGAGAAGACCTCATGTTTGGGAATAGTTTATCTCTATTATTAGCTACCCTAGAGAAGAGTTGCGGCCCTCATTTGTTGGTTCTCTAGTGTGCCTCTGTACCCCAATAAGGCCCTAGTCTACTCTATAGGTGACATATAAGCCTTATAGGGGATATCGACACTTAAGAATTTGGTGACCAAGGTTGGAAGATAATATGTTTTCTATGTGAACTAGTATGACTAGATGTACCACTGTGTCCCTGCAATCAAGAGTAAGGGTATTGTGCTGATTTTGTGCACTAGTATGATCAGGTGTACCTTAGTTTCCCGAGGTTGATTGTATATCCTTGAGTAAGATGAATAATAATATAAGTATTTGTTTAGTGGCTTTAGTGCCTGATTTAGATTGTTGGTTTAGTATATTCCTTAGTGCCCTACCTTGGTTTTGGAATTAAGTTGATAAGTCATTGGTGTCTATGATTTTAATATGGTTATTTTTTATCTTGTGGTGATATGAATTGACTAACGAACATGATAATTTGATGATATATAGTACCCCATGCTTATTGAATATTGTTAAGGCATGGGGTTGTGTTTAGAGCATGTTTTAAATTATTATGTGATTATGTGCAATGTGGGTATGCTACCTTTTATGATGTATTATGATTTACTCGGTATAAAGAAGTCGTATCGATACTACTTTTGAAGATGACTATATGAAAGACATTGAGTGGTTTGAGGCATATACTAATGATAAGGACAAGTGGAGCCTTTGGGAAGAGATCTAATTATTAGAATGGGTATTTGGGTCTAAGAGTTAAAGTGAACCGGTGTTATACCTTTGGGTACTAGTTTTGATGTGATCAGTTTTCCTTCGGACTCTTATGTCTCTTGGTGTATATTGATTTTTTTTATTATATGAAGCATACTATTTGTAACTCATATTTATGTATTATTTCTTAGTTCTATTTTTTATTCTAGTTATATTTTGTTTTGAGTCTTAGCACTTGGAATAAAAAAAATGTGAGAGAACATAACTTATGCTAAGTGTGGTGGATATACTCATAATAATTATAATTAATGCTTCTATAAAATAAAATTTTTAAGTAGTAAATTTGGAAGTTTTATATATATAACACTTCCAACTTTACATGAGAGAGTGGGATTGGTAGGGTAGAAATATTTTACTTTTAGTTAGGCTTACCGGGTAGGAGAAATAATCTAGAAAAAATAAATCGATTTAGGATTAGTTTAATTAAAAAGGAAAAACATAAAATAATCGGGGGAAATATTTAAGAAATTATTCGGGTTATAGATCAAAGGTTATTAATAAAATAATTAGGTTAAGGTTTACGGGTTAGTTTTGAATAAAACGTAAACACCTGAAAGCAAATGTTATAAAATTTTGGAATGTTACACACATGCTCACATAGGACGTAGAAGGTAAAAGGGATCTTCGAAAAGGTATGGGTGAGGCACATCTATAGAGTAGGGTGTAGGGAATGGCATGGCATAGGCATGTCTGTAAGGTAAAATTTCATGGAAAAAGAACAGGAGAAGAAATGAAAAAAGGGATCGATGGGTGGGGGAGAAAAAGAAAGAAAGAGTGAAAAAAAAAGAAAGATAAATGGAGGTTTAGAATTAGATTTAGGCTAAAATAATTTACTTGTCATAATTTATTTAACAACT
Source organism: Tamarix chinensis (assembly GCA_030549775.1). NCBI lineage: Eukaryota > Viridiplantae > Streptophyta > Magnoliopsida > Caryophyllales > Tamaricaceae > Tamarix > Tamarix chinensis. Next base: position 98,850,053 of record CM060178.1, on the reverse strand, counting down.
TTCTAAGGTTAGGATTAGGTTAAAGTATTAATAATCTGTAATAGAGATTAGGATATGGTAAAATATAATTTTTTTGAGATTAGAATCATGTTATAATATTAATTACTTAAGATTAGGGTTAGCAAAAATTTGGGATATAACACTTTATCCTTACAATCCACCACTCCCATCACTAAAAGTAAACTCTACATTCTCCCTTATTCCCTTTTGTGTGTTGATCATACCCTCACTCTTGGCCTTATTTTCTAATTCATTTCACCACTTAAACACTTGTTCTCATTTCTCTCTTTTTCCCTTATAATATTTTTCTAAGTAGGGATAACCTTCTTCATTGTCTTCCCCTTTTCTTGTTCCTATAGAAAACCAAGGCCCTAACCTCTTTATTCCCTCCATTTATAAGTTTTTTCCCTTCTCTTCCTTCCTTTTAATATTTATTTTAACCCTTATTATCCTTAAACAAAGAAGAGTTAAAGTGTAGAAAGGGTTGAAGATATCTAACTTTTCTTCCTTTTTAGCTATCAATTTCCTTTTTTGGGTTAAAGTTGAGGAAAAAATACTCTTATAGTCTCCTTCTTCTAATTTATTCTTTTCAAACCAATTTTGGTTCTTGGTTCCTCAGGAAATCAAGGATCTTATAGTTATTCATCAAGTTAGGAGTATTTTCTCTTTTGCTAGAAGACTTGCTTTGAGGTAAGATAAATCTCTGCCCTATGATAAAGCTTGGTGTTCATGTTTTCCTTAGTTATTATCTTTGATTGTGAGCATGGTTTCATGTAAAGTATAAGTTATTATGTATATATAAATAAGGCATACGTTGTGAAGTATGGTTGGTTGAAAGCATGAGGCGTGGTATTATGTTGTTTTTAACCATAATAATGGATTATATTTATGTATCTAAAGTTCAGGTTAAGAGTTGATTTAGGAAGGTTTTGGTTATCAGGCATGCTTAATATGTTTGGTTAGTTTCATGTTCTCAACATTATATCTATATATAACATGTTTAGGTGAGTCAAGTTGCCTGTAGTCATTAGGATATTTTTAATGAATCTTGAATATATGTGTATAATTGATGTTGGATGGGATCCTACAAGCTTTATATAAACATAAGTCATTTGTCTTGTTGATTCTTCCTTCATGTCAAGCATGTTAGCATGTTTAGCTATTTTTTTCCCTAAGCATGAATTTGATGAATTATGCATGAGAGTGTGGTGTAAGTTGATTGATAAGCATTTTTAGGATGTATTTATTTTATTTAGAATGTGACCATGATTTTGATGAGTCCTATGAGATGTTTGGGCATGATTTAGATGTTTTGGCCTTAAATGTGAATTTGGTAAATTAATATGATATTGTTGTTTATATCTATTTTGGATCACGATTCATATATTTAATGTATAAGCATTATTTTGTATAAAATTTGTTGTATAGTAGTAGGTTAGGATCGGTTAGCTTAAATTATATACGATTTTAGCATCATTCTCATGATCTTGTCTATGTGTTACCTAGTTAAATTGGTTAACCGGTAAAGTTGAAGCCTTGGTTGTTGATTATTATCAAGTTATGAGCATGATGCCATGCACTTTATTATGTTAAGCATGAATTTATATATGTTCTAACAATATATGAGCATGCTAGGATTAATTGGTTAGGATTTTATTTGCATTTAATTGCATGATTTTGGTATTTCATGCCTAGTGGCACCAACTAACTGGTGCTAGCCAACCAGTCAACTGGTTAAGTTGAGCTTTATCTTCATCTTTATTTCAGCTCTATCTACCGGTTCATGACTTATTTGTCAATGTACTAGCCCTTTGATGTTAGTTAATACTTAATAGTCAACGAGTTGAGCTGGATTTTAACTTCCTTTTGTGTTATAGTATAGTCAGTTGGTTGATATCTTTCTACTTGTAACACCAATCTAGCTCAACTATTTGATTGTTAACTAACACCATTCAAATAGTACCACTATCAAAGAATTCATGAAATGGTGTTGGTTAACACTCAATTGGTCGAGTTGGATTTTAACCTCCTTTTTGTGTTATGGTGTAGTCATCTGGTTGGTATCTTTCCACTTGTGGCATCAATCAACTACTTTGTTTAAATCTTTTATTCGTGCTTTGGTTTGGATACAGTTAACTGGTAAGGGGTAACTTCAAAAACCATAGTTATTTGAGGCTCATAATTTTTGTATAGATCCATGAAAAATTAGGCTTCCATTGACACTATTATAGTGGAGTTCCTCTAATATACATCTTATACATCTACTTCATCCATAAGTTTTCCCTATGTTGTAATAAATACCTTAGATGTTTGCCTATCATTACTTGATTCCACCATATCATGTTGCATACACTAAGTCTACCCTCAACCTTGGGAAGGCAAATAGTTTTCCAAACCACAAGAGGTTTCTTTCCAAATTTTTGCCTTACCTTGCAATAAACCCTACAAATGTCTTCTATTTGATGAATGAAGTTTTTTTGGATTAAGAATAATTAAGCCCAAAAGTGATGTATCCCTAATAACACCTTGTTCACAAGTTGAAATCGCCCTTTGTAGTTGAGGAATTTTTTTTGTCCAACATTAGATCTAATTGATACCGTGCCCAACAATGACCAGTAATCTCCAACAAATTCCTCCAATTTTTAGTTGTAAAATTTCCTTTGGCAAAGATAAGTAGGTTATCATCAAAGTAAATGCCAATGATCCTAAGGCTTTGACAACTTGGGTGACCTTTCAAAGCTTTGTTCTCCCAAATTTGCCTTAAACTTCTTTGTGCCCAATACAAAAAGATAAAGGAGAGACTGGATCTCCCATAGTTCTCTTCTACTCATAAAGGGGTCAGTTAAGGTACCATTGAAATTAAGGGATAGTCTAACAATGCTCATTCACTCCATTGGAACAAAATATTGCATGTACAATATGAGCAAAAATATAATTATTCTCAAATTCCATTCAAATCAACTTCAAAATGCCTTATCTTAATCAAAGATTTTTGTAGAGTATCATTCACTTATTTTTATTCATTATTGGGGGGGGGGGACTTTGCTCTACTCTATATTTCAAATCTTCTTGCAAAACTCCCATTTGTAGCCTACTATTTTCTCTTCTTATTTTTCCTCAAAAAATGAGAAAATTAGATAGAAAAAGGAATGAATGTGTATAATGAAAAATTATGCAAGGCAAAATATAGTTTTTTTAGAGTAAAAATGAAATAAATAAAGGTTCCTTCCCATTAATAAAATTTCTTCCTTATAAAAAGTCAATAATATATAAACTCTATTATGTCACCACCATTATTTACCTGTTTAGTGAACTCTCACACAATATTTAATTTCTATATAATCATAAGCTAAATTTATTATTGGTTTTAGTACATGTTTTAATAATACATAACCACACTATTATTAACATCTTATTTTATATTTTATTGATTTCCATTATCTCTAATGTAAGCTACTCAACAAACCTTTTTTTTTACTTCATTGTTCATTCTACTCATATAATGTACTCTCCGATTGTACCTAAGCTTCCTCCCTTTTACGGTTTGAATCCTAGCTTACTCAGAATTTCTTTAACCACTTATATAAAATACCTAAAAATAATGGAAATGATTTTTTTAATTATATTGTTTGATTTATCAAAATATTATATATATGAAACACAATTAAAAGATACAAATCAGTAGTTATTGAAATTCTAATTCGATTCTAAAATTTTACAATCTAAAAATTACAAAATGATTCACAATTCTAAGTAAAATATTAAAGTAATAGAATCATTATAAAATATGACGATCCTATATAAGATCAATAGATTTTATGATCATAGGTAGAATCCTACGATTCTACATAATACCTATATTTTTTTATTTATAAATTTATCTTCAAATCTATTTTTCTTTTTATCCCAACTATATTCCTTCTTTAATCCTCTATTTATCAAATATATATTATTTTGTAAAATATCTTAAAAATAAGTTGACGCGAGAAAAGTATGTCTAAGATACCACTAAAACAATGAAGTTGATTGTTAAAGTAAAATGTTGATAAAAAATAAAATATTCATCTTAATAGTAAAATAAATATATAAAATTTCACAATATTAGTAATTAATTATTAACTTTTATTTAATTCAATGTTAATTTTATTTTTTATGGTCATAATGGTACAAACAAACTTTATGTTTGTGGTGAATACACGGTTCATATAGTAAATTAATATGTGTACATATAACATATACTCTCTTTTTTATCTTGATTCATCGAAATTTTAGAAGTCAGCATAAAATCTTCATGGGTTTTATCCTCCTAATAATAGAAATTTTTATCTCCTTATTTTACTGTCACCTTCATTATTGTTATTATTATTATTATTATTATTATTTATTATTATTATTATTTATTATTATTATTATTATTATTATTATTATTATTATTATGTTTTTATTAACGTTAATAATATTGTACATTTTGAAAATAATAAATTATATTTTTCTTTTACCTATAATCTCATTATAATTTTAACTTTTCATTTGATAATTTATTTATAATATTATTGACTTAATATAGTTTCTAATATGTAAAACTGCAGCAACCATTTGTGCTACTTCTAACTTTCTACAACTTAATGGATGACTACATGAAAGCTTAATAGTGTATTTTTTTTATGTTCTTTTAACTTATAATACATCGTTATATAGTATACAAGTATACAATTTTCATATTTTATGGCTTGTTGAAGATTTTATGATCCTATGATCATATTTAAAGCCTGCAAATTGATATTTAGTAGAATTACAATTCTAATAACCTTTACAAATCATATAGAATTAAAAATAAATTTTTTTGTTGATATAAAAATGTTTTAACTATTCATTTGGTTTGGAATGAACTGAAATGAAAGAAATTATTTACTTCTATTTACTATGTTTAGGTCACTATTTAAAACTAATCTCAATAGATAAAAAGGTTAAAAATTTACCTTAAATTATATTGTTTTAATTAATTTTATTTTTGGATAATCAAAGTTAAAAAAACAAAACTTAATTAATATAATTTTTATTCAGCTTTGATAAAAATTAAATTAATATTATCTAATTAGCTTTTTAAAATACTCTCACCATTTCTGCTCTGTTCTCTTATAATTTTGTTATTATCTGTCACCTTGTCCGACCCAAACGAACTATAACAGACTCCATTGTGGTGGCAGCCGAAAATGTATCGATGATGTGCGAGCGAGGTTGCGTTTGTTAGACACTGGCGGACGGAGATTCCTATGCGAGGACAGAACGTCAAAGTCCTAATTCCTAACCAAACGCTCATATTCTTCTCTACATACGTACATATGCGTCTAGTGCTTGCACTCTCTTTTCTTTCTCACCTTCATCCTCCTCTTACTCTTCCTGGCTATTCCCAATGGCTGCTTTTTCTGCTATCTCTTCGACATCATCTCCTTCTATCAAATTGTTTTCCTCCTCCAAAAGCTCTCACCCCCGCCAGATCTCTTATCTCCGCCATCCCTCCCCGTTGCCTTCGTCTGGACTCCGACCGTCTTCCACTCATATAAAGAGCAATCTACATTGCAGAGCTTCTGGTATTGCTGATCACATTACGATTTCCAAGCTTGCAACTGATTTTTTTTTCCCAATAATAATATGCTCGAAGTTCGATCGTGTTTTCTGGCTTATTCTGTTGTATGTTGTTTGATATACATATTGTTAAGATATTTGATTTACGGATGGCGTCTTTGTTTTTTATGTTGAATTTGGAACCTGACACAATGATTAATGTAAACTCGCTTGGGAAAATGTGTTTTTTGTTTTAAAACTGGAAGGTTGATGTGTGGTTCGAGTTAATTACATAGGTCAAAAATTCTGTTGATTGTAAATTCAAAATTCTGCTTATGATGGAGAATAAAAATGGGAATGATTTCATATAACGGGAAGTGAAAGAGAGTTGTTTTCAGTTATGATATATTTTCCATGGATATTTGTGTATATGAGGTTCACAGTAGTCCATCATTAGCTCAGATTAACTGTTTTGCATTGGTTCCCTTACAGTAATCAGTATGAAAGATAGCTTGATTGGTGGTGTGCATCTTGTCGTACCTACTTCGATGTGTAAAGTATGTTGGGTAGATTGTTTCAGAGACTTTTTCTTCATTACCATAGTTAGCAATCAATAGAGTTTCACGATTGGTAATGTACTGTTCTTTAGTCCTAATTTCATTTGTAGGGTAGCTAAGGTATACCATTATACTTCTTCTTCTTCTTCCTTTTAGATCTGCTATGGGGTTTCTTGATAAGCAATCTGGGTGATTCAATTTTGAAATTATCTTTATTTGCCGTTTTGTTTTACTCTTTTTTCAAAGGTTCTAAAGCTCAAGCTGCAGCTATTGAACAACTAAGTATCACTGCATCCCATTTGTTTTCCTCTTTTTTCAAAGGTTCTAAAGCTCAAGCTGCAACTATTGAACAACCAAGTATCACTGCATCCCAAAACGTCGAAGGTCCAGTTGTCATTGTCACAGGAGCTTCTAGAGGAATTGGAAAAGCGGTTGCATTGGCTTTTGGAAAGGCTGGATGTAAGGTATGTTTGAAGAATTTGTCAAGTTGGCATTTGCTTCAAATTTCTTGATTGATATGTTTGGTACTTCTAGCGGCAACAAATCACTGGGGAGAGTTTTTGACATTGGCTGTGGAAGCTCCATTTCATCCTTGAAATAGGGTCTAGTTGATATTTGTCATCTAGAATTGGTCATGCTTTATTAGTATCAATATTTATTTTGATGTCCTTGACATGGAGTTGAAGCTTGGTATGAACTGAGAAAGATATATGTAGTGTACATTCAAGAGTTTTAAAGCTAGAAGTTAGAACTTGTATGTCAGCATGTGTCGTCTTTTTCTCATCTTGTTAATTTGAGCTCTATGATTCTGCTGCAGGTTCTTGTAAACTATGCCAGATCATCCAAAGAGGCAGAAGAAGTATCCAAAGAGGTGTGTCGTATTTCTCTCTTAGCGACAATGCAACAAGTGATTATTACTGGGTTAAATTTAAAACTGGCTCTTCTAAATGTCTTTACCTAATAGATGTGGTCATTCTTTGATGGTTTTAAAGATTGGTTCATTTGGCTTGTGTTTTGAATTCTTAGATATCTTATCTTGGATATTTTGATATATCAAATTGATTATGATGAGCCAAATCTGCAAGTGCCCAAACACATTGTAGCATGTCAAGGTTGTCTCTATAGGAACTTCTTGTTAAATAATAATTTTTCACCAATTAAGACTATCTAATCTAAGTCGGTCAAAGAGTAAGTGATAAATATCTAAACAAGCAAGAATGATAAGCAATACACAAAAGAGTCCAATAAAGTATATAAAACTTAGGATTGAGTTTCAATCGTAATTTGGATGTGAACAAATGAATTAATCACTTATTAAATGGACTATTAGCCAAATTTTACTAATAACCTCTTTCAATGTCTAAATTTCTAATTTAATACAACCTAATAACATCTTTTTTATGGTATAAACCCGGATTAAATCCATTAGGTTCAAGCTAATTCAATCAATTTTCCAAGAAACTCTAATCTACTTTCATGATTTGAGATTTCTTATTCAATTGCTACTTTCTGATATCAATATTCACCTTTTGGTTCTTCAATTGATTTCTTGTGTCTAATTAAATTGGTGATCAATCAATTCAATAGAAATTAAAGCTCTAGCAATTGAATAATGAAATTGAGCAATTCACATACACAATCAAACCAATTCATCTATTTGCTACCAAATTAGACTTAATTCAATCCTAGATCTAGAAATTACTCACACGTAGTTGAATCAATAAACATAATAGAGAAATTAGATATGAATGAAATAAATAGGGTAATATATTAGAATATAGAACAAACATGTTGAAGATATCAAGAGTCGATAGCCGGATACGATTGATTACAAAGCTTTTAAATTAAATTCTAATGGTGAATATGTTTTTCTCCCTGGATACAAAGCTTTGAGAATGAAGATGAAAAGAGAGAGAAAAATCCTATTCCAAAAATGAACCCTCCCCCCACCCTAAAATAATGTGTGTTGTCTTTTTATTTTCTTTGCAGATAACTGTCACAGGCTCTCTTACAAAAAATTATCAATGTGCTTTTTAACATAACCTGCTAATGTATTTCTTTTGAAAAAGCATGGGTGTACTTTTTAATGACATGGAGCTCTGTAAACTTCTTTTAGTTCTTATTTTCATGATTGTACCCATTTTACTTTGAGACTTGTTTGCACACTACTTTAATCCATTTTACAATTTTTTCCTCTAATATGACTTACCTGCAAGAAAAATATAAAAAAAATAAAGCTGTATCCCAATACAAAGGCGCTACTTCTAATTTTAAAAAATTGAAATGCAAGCAAATGAACTGCACTATGAGCTAAATAAATTGGTTAATAAAATCATTTATTAGATTACTTATTCAATATGATGGCTTTCAATTGTTTACTTATTTTTACAGATTGAGGCTGTTGGTGGCAAAGCTCTTGCCTTTGGGGCTGATGTATCTAAGGAAGAAGATGTAGAAGCGATGATTAAAACTGTGAGCTACTGGCAGTGATAGAATTTTGAACAATTTGTTTTTTCTTATTAGTAGAGGGGCTCATTAGTATTACATTTGTAGGCAGTGGATGCATGGGGAACAGTTGACATATTGGTGAATAATGCAGGTTAGGCGATTGATGCTCTTTACATCTCTTATCCATTTCTTTTTCACTTTTCTATTACTGTTCTCTGCTGATTTAGGTATTACAAAGGATACCTTGTTGATGAGAATGAGTAAATCCCAGTGGCAAGATGTCATTGATTTGAATCTTACTGGGGTTTTTCTCTGTACACAGGTACAAAGCAATCTACTCTTGAAAAATATGTCAGTCTTCTGTTGTCGTATTCTTACTGCAAATGATATTCTTTTTGCAGGCTGCAACCAAAATTATGATGAAAAAGAAAAAGGTAATTTTGAAATCTTGTTTTATTTGCTATTTTTGTACCATGTTGTTGATTTGTTTAAATTTTCATAAGGAATGGGTGACCAAAGATAAATTCTTCATTTGGTATGATTTCAGCAGTCAAATCTACTTAGTCAAATCTACTTAGATTGTATGTGTGAGAAAGAGGGAGAGAGGGAGAGAGTAATTGCTGTCATGAAGATTTTTTGCAACTTGAGGCAGAGTCTTGATAATTTTTGTAAATTTTGAGTGATGTGGCTGCAATGACCTTGTTAATTTTCTTGCACTTCAGTTATTTTTCCCATGATGTTGAATAGAATTGTTATGTCAAATACATGCCTTAGTAAATGTTTCCACTCTGATTAGTCTTATCCATTGCCCTTAGAGCAATAGTTAGTAACTTAGTACTATTCATTTAACATCTCTGCTAGATTATGTTTTGATTGTATGCTTCTGCAGGGAAGAATCATAAATATAGCCTCTGTTGTTGGTATTGTTGGCAATGTTGGACAAGCCAACTATAGTGCTGCTAAAGCTGGTGTGATCAGTCTGACAAAAACTGTTGCAAAGGAATTTGCAAGCAGAAATATTAATGTAAGTTTTTTGCATTTTAACATTTATATTATGATACCACTGTAAGGTTTCAAGTTTTCAAGCAGAAACGTTTTCATTTTTATCAAGTTCTAACAGGTTTTTTCTTTTTGAGCTGCCTCCTCTTCTGTCTGACGTACTGCGCTCCATATCCTGGGACATATATTCTTGATGTCACATTGTCATTTTCTGTAGGTTAATGCTGTTGCTCCAGGATTTATTGCTTCTGATATGACTGCAAAGCTTAACGAAGACATTGAGAAGAAGATCTTGGCAAATATTCCTCTTGGTGAGTCAATGAGATGCAACATTCTTTATGTCTGGTGGTGGGGGCCAAAACAGTTTCTTTGCTTTTTAGCTTCTATACCTGGCCTAATTTGGATTGAGGGACCAATAGACCCGTTCCTTGCTAAGAAAAGGAGGGAGGGGTAAAGTTGATTTCCGAATGACAACTTTGTTATTAATTTGCTCTCTTGTTCTTGTAATATTTACAGGAAGATATGGCCAACCAGAGGAAATTTCTGGACTAGTGGAATTTTTGGCCCTTAACCCTGCCGCTAGTTATATCACTGGACAGGTACGACTACCTATTATTTTGTGTTTGCGTAAATCATTTTTATCGTGATCATTCTGAAGATACTTCCAAGAAAATTACCTCGGTTGTTTTTGTACAGGTTTTCACAATTGATGGAGGCATGGTGATGTAAATTTTCTGCTTCGAGTTCAATATGAGCTCTAGAGTTACTTCGCTGTCACAGAAGGCTGTTAGAATTAATAGTTCATCTTTCGCATCGGCGCTTTAGTTGATTGAAAAAGAATCGTGTGTTGCATTGGCTGAAGCAAACGTTTTCATGAATCGATACCATTGTAACTGAGCCGCTGTCTGCGTAGTCGGCAGAATTTTTTTTATAATGAATGGATTTGTTGGCCATTGATCACAGGAGAATTTTCTTTATATTTAGCAGATTTGTCTCGTGCGTGAATGACACCAAAATGAATGTTTCTGGTGCCATCTAGCGTTCAATTGCCACCCATAAATATGGGCAGAGGCTGACTACATCCAGCACACTTCATCCAACTTCAACACGAATCCATAGATTATGGGTAGCTTTGTCTCAGCTATTTACCCCAGTCAATTAATTCTCAAACATCCCTTCATCTGACATGCTTGAAGTTTCCATCCCATTAACATGAGGCTGGCTTCCATATTCCACAGTAGAATCACTTAGAATGCTATAGTCAAAGTCATCATCACTGTCATCATCTTCCTCGATGTCCGTAGCCACCTCATTAGTGTCCTCCGCCATACCCTCTGAACGGACTTCTCTTAGCTTCTGTTGTTTGATGGCATCCTCATAAGACATTTCATACCAAACAGTTCCCTTGCCCACAATGGATTTGTTATGGGCGTCAGTCATACGCTCTTGCTTGCTCTTTTCTGAGTTTTTTGGTTCTCCCCAATAGTCATATCGGTATAGGGGGTTTGAAGGGTCATATTGATCCTTCCCAAAGGAATTTGCATCCACATATCTACCAGGCTCTTCCAATGGTAGTCCAAGAGCCTGACGGCTGTAGACAAGAATTTTAAATACAATTGAGTCTAACAAAGATGCTAGAAAAGCCAAATATGAAGTGCTACAGGGACAGCATATGATTATACCTGCTTATATCTCTGAGCAGGGCTTCTCTTTCCTCGAATGATCGGCGCCAATGGATTAGGTCATACTCATCCATTTCTTTATTTCTTCTAAGCTTGTCAACCTTGTATTTCTCTCCTCTTTCTTCGGCTTCCTTTTCAAGTCTATTGTTGAGCTGCATAAAAGATGTATATGAGCATCATAACATAATTGTAAACAGGCTGCGCAACAAAAAATAGTACTCGTCCTTTCATCAAGGGACAGACTTGGAGTGCGAGCACACACATAAATATATATATTTCCATATTATATCAGAAAAAATGACAAATGGTAATACCCACAATTTAGCTTGGAGCACCTATTCTATTATCTCCAAGCTCAAGGGGATCAACTTAAAAGCCTCAATTTTTTACTAGATATGCTTTTGCTGCATCTTCACTTGTTAGCAAATGAAAAATAGTACTCGTTGAAGATTGAGTAGCTCAGCACATAGGAATCTCCTTTACTAAGTACAGCATATGATTGCATCAACTGGTAGCATCTAATATTCTGTTGAAGACAGACGTATGTGGATAGTCCTTCACTCTTGTGGCCTTCAGCATGGCCATATGAAATGTTTTCACCACCTCATGAGGATGAATGACAACAAAAGTTCTCATGGGTTACCTGTACATCATCTATGACCAGAGGTCCTACAGAATGCAGCTAATCAGAGTTTTGCCTTTTAGTTTGTTTTGGGTGGGTGGGGGGAAGGGGTAGGTTTGGAGTGGGACAAGTTGAGTATAAGTAGGCAAAGGGAATTTTAGAAAGATAAACAGGCATCTAACCTCACGCTCAGCAAGAGCAGACTCCAAGTCAAGTTCCCGAACACTAGTTTTCTGCAAACAAACTTGATATCAGAGATTGGCTACTGTGCTTAAAGATATGAAAAAGCACAAAATGAACATTCTTACCAATATCATTTTTGGAAGAAGAGTCTTCTTGTAATATGCCTGTGTGTATTCAACGCTATTTTCTTCATCAAATTCTTCATCATCTGTCAACTCAGATAATTTCTTCCCCTTGTATTTATCAGGATTAGCCTCTACATCATCCAAAATCATTTGCTCAGCAACATGTATCTGCCAGAGCTATGTAACAGGCAAAAACACATGATTAAAACCAGATCTGATGAGATCCAGCCATGTGAGGGCTCAAATTTGATGAAGAATGAAAGGAAAAAGTCACAAGTGATAAGAAACCTCATGATACATGTCACCACTCACCAGGAACGTTCCCGAAATTCAATGCAGATTTAGCATCATAAAAGAAAAGGACTTATAAATATGCATGACGGACCTTGGAAAACTCCAAGTAAAGTGTTACATAAAATGTGTTCAGTTTATAACAGCTCCACAACATAACCTTAGAACATAGAACAGAATCACATGCGTAGCAATATCAAAGCTGCAGAAGCAAGCAAGTGATGCAGGTATATGTCTATGGCATTGTTTGTTGCCCAAGCTTCCACTCTATTATAAAGAGACAACAAAGTTCTGAAACTGAATTATCATGCTCAAGAATTACCTTGTCCACATATGGGTGATCTGACAGCAAAGGCTGCTCTTCTATTTTGATTCCCAAATCCTTTTTTGGAAGAGGCGGTCTTCCACAATCACGCTGCAAATAAAGATAAGTTTGAAAAAGCAGCCTGGATGATGAACGGGACATTTGTTATCATACAAGAATGTCATGCCTTTCACATGCCTCCATCCTAGCTTAGCTCGGCAGACACATTAGACCTTCAATGTTCACAAGTTCTTATGCGTGTGTACTGAAGAAATATTTGTGTGTCAAGTTTCTTCATATCGGTATAAATTGCACAGACTAATATGGACTTCTAACCAGAAAACACAAATGATGATTTTGCAGTAGAATGGCAAGCTACTATTTCCGTAAGGGCATCGCCTTTGGGAAAAACATTGAATGTTTCATGTAGATAGATGCTAGATCCATAATGAAAACACAGGAAGCAACAACTGTCTTCTACCAAGTCCCAACTCGCTTTAAAAAGACTGGAAGAGGTGCAGAGTCTCCAGCAAATATTAGTATAATTCAAGCTGGAAAAGGTATCCCAGTGATCAGATGAATGTTACAAAAGGAAAAAATGGCCATCAAATCAAAAGAAATGAACCATGTGATGATGAAGTTAGGGTACAAAATCCATCTTTAAACTGAGCCGGCAAGCACCAAAGCAACAGCAGGGAGACTAATAAAGTATGTTACATCCCCCCTCCCCTTTCTATGTTATAATTAGTTTCTCTTCTTTTTTCCAGATTGTTAAACAAGGACAGATGAGAAAAGATAAACTTCAATAAGTGGCAGCAATAAGTAAACATAAAAATGTAAACTTACACGTAACTCATCTGGATTAGTGTCCTCGTCACGGTGAAATATTGGAGGGAACTCAAACCTATTAAATCTGTAAGCACAAAGGTGAAAGAACAACTGTGTTGGATATTATATTAAGTCACTGTGATGTGCAGTTACAGAAGAGGATGCTCAAAAGAGAAGGAAAAGGGAGTTGGAAAGATGAACAACATACATCAAATGATCTATGTTAGGATCAACAAAACGCAACTCTAGAGGAAATCGAAATCGATAAGGATCTCTCTTAGCCTGAGAAGGAACACATAGACAAGAACATTAAATGTTATTCTACCAAATATATAATGAAAAGAAAGAGGAGCAGATTTTAGCTAAGTACATGTTCTTTACATCATGAAACAATAAATGGCATTCACCAAAGGCAAGCCATATCATAGTTATATAAATCATTCATGAAAGCTGTAAGAACTGTAGAGCAGAAAGAACATAAATAAGTTACTGAAAGATATCCTCACTATTGCATAATATAATGTTACCTCCATATTAAATATCTTTACATGTCTTACCAGATTGCAGACATAACATAGAGGTAGAATGCGATGAACGAGAGCAAGGAATCAATCGTAAAGTTTACTGTCGTTCATATCTTAAAAAAATTATTGATAATTAAGGTTACTTCATCTTATATTTTATTTTTTCAATTATCACACATGATCAAGTACTAATTATTTTTCTTTTCATTCAGCAGTTTGCCTCTTGTTCCAGCTTCCTGCCTTATCCGTGCAACCTAGCTATGCCTATACATTATAGGCATGTGTTTGACCACCAAGTCTCTAAGAGTATTGAGCAGAAGCTCATATTTACCAGCATATCTAATTATTTAGAAAATGCTGCTCACAAAGTAAAAGGTACAGGAAACAAAATGTATGACTGACAGAACAGTTCGGACAATGGACAAGGAATGGCCTAGTAAGTAAACAATAAGTGTTTCCTGACAATCGTCACTAACCAGAATCTCAACGAACACTTGCATACCCACTTTAATATGCTGACGGATCCAATACCAATCATTACCTTTGATGGGGACCCACCTTTAAAAATAACAAACACACTGTCAAATGGCGATTAATAAATTCATATTAAAGAAAGACATACAGAAGAAGACAACAAAAACCAGATGTCAACCCTAACAAATTCATGCTACGGACAAGTAAATTACAGGTTCAACACGGATGTGTTAAAGCTTCCTTGCACCCTCCCTTCATGAGATGAAGTTCAAATGGTGGAGCATGAAAGAAGAAACTTGTTTGCTTTTTACTAACAAAGAGGACGGCTGGAAAAGAAAGGTGTTCCATTATTGAACTCATTGACAGCTATATCATAATATGGAGGCTTTGATTTAGTGAAGTAAAACTGTTATTTTGTAGATCTAAACAGCGCTATGATTAGCTCATCTTCAAAGTGAATGAACTTCTATACTTTGTGCGAACCAATAATAGGAACATCAAAAATGTTCATTTGTTTGACGATGAAAAGGTTATCACTTCATGCCCCCTCTAAAAATGCTCGGCCATCTATCAGCTGTTAAAAAAGGTAGGATACTTTTTTCTTTCATCTTTGATGCAGAAACAAGAAAAGGAGCTGGTTGCTAACAATAAGTTAGCACAACCAGTGAAAAGAATGCAACCTACCCTTCATATACACCTCCGATGTCCACAAACGCTCCTTGGTACAGATGAAGAGTAGTCACTTCACCCACACAAATCTGCATTTTGTAACAAAATACATACCACATTAGAAGCAGGAATCTGTGTGGAATGGAGTAAACAACAACCATCGACCACCGCTACTTCATTTCACTGATGATGCTCCACTGCGAGTTGCAGGATGGTATACTATGAATAGGAAACTAATGAAGGTTTATAGCTATCATCAAGCCCACACGCAGATAGATACTTACATGCCATACCAAGTGGTAACTAAGATTTGAAGAACAGTTCCACAAGACATTTTTTTAAAAAAATGAAAAGGATCTAGATGGCTTACTTGCCCTGGATAATAAAATGGAAGCTCGTACTGCAATCAGGGAAAAAAATCTTAAAGTTAGGATCCTCCACTATTCATATCAATCTCATGAAACTGAAGTCAAGTAGGCAAAGAAAGGAGATAAAATAGAATAGCATCCACGGTACCATCCCCTCTTGGTAATCTTTGCCTCTTTTCCGTCTTCCTGGGTGATAGTCTTGATCATACTGCATAAAGTATCAAGAAATGCCAAATTAAGGCAGCCGTGCTCATAAACAGTAAACACTCATGGTAATCAAAATTATTCACAAAGTAAATATATTCTATCATCACACAATAGACAGGGAACAGACGGATCACACCTCATAGGACTCTTCCTCCAATCTGTCCTTGTTATGCTCCACCCAATCTTGATATTGCTTCAAAAACAACTTGTATCGATCCAAACGCATACCTTCTTTCTCCTTAACAACACCTTCCAAATCCTCCATAGTAACCCCGTCAGCCATCATCTTATGCCCTTCCCTAATAAACTCCAACTCCTTCCTATCCACCTCCCATCCTCTAGGAGGCCAATCCCTCGGCGCAACCTGCCTAACAACCAAAGGCCCATCCCACATAGTCTTCAATGGCTCCAATATCTCTCCCTTAATCTCAAATTGCTTCTCAAAATACTCCTCCTCGGTCAAGCCCATGTCCTTAATCTTCTTCTCTCTGTAACTAGGAGTCAACATCCTAAACGCCTCAATAGCCTCTGGCGATTTTAGAGCAACTTCCTCGCCTTCATTGAGAGACTTCCGTGCAAAATCAGCTTCTGGTGTTAAAATTTCTTCCCATGGAGCCCAACCCCTTTCGATCCAGTTACGTCTTCGAGCTTCTTCCTCGGTTTCCCGATCTTTAGGGCCGAACTGCTCGAGGAAAGCCTCGTCGACGGGGAATTCATCGGAAGCATATGCTTCTGCGATGAATTTGAGGTGAGGTTTCGGGTAGAATGGGATGAGCGGTGTGGAATTTAAGAAGATGAAATGAGGAGAGTTTCTGAGTTTGGAAATTGAAGGTTTAACGAGGGTTTTTGCATGCTCATGGGGCGCGGGTGTGAGTAAGAGCTGCGAGGTTTGCAGAGCTTGCATTTCGTCTAAGCGGGAGAGAAGCGTAGATGATGGGAAGGGGCGTCAGCTATGGATAAAGCCAGTTAATATATGTTTCCTCTGAGAAATTATTAAATAAGTGCGGCAGATCATGAATTATGTCGTACAGAAATATAATAATAAATAGTATATTTTATATACTATTTTCATACTGTATTAAACAAATAATTTAACTAATTTATATATTTTTTGAAAAAATAATAAAAAGAATTTTAAAATTAAATTTTATATCATTTATTAAAAAATAATAAATATTTAATTCATATATAATTAAAAAATATGGATAAAAATAAAAAGTAGACTATATTTTTAAAATAACTTTTTATATAAAATTTTAATAATAAAATAACTTATTTTTTGATATAGAAATAATATTTATGTAAATTTAGATTTAAGGCGAAATAGATTCAACTAAAAGTTCTCATTTCATAGAATAATTAAGCACCATTATAACACATATACAATATATATCATTATAAATTTACCATTCTTCCCTTAAATAATTGATGGCTTTATTTATACTAATTTTATTTAATATAAATATTATTCATGAACGTTGGTGTGACTTCAAATAAAACCTCTTGCTACATTAATTTTAGATACTAAGTTTTATTCATCATAGCCTTTTTGTAGGTTTTGTTATTTTATATCAATCAATCAATCTATATTTTCCACTCCATCCCACCCCCCCATATTTCCATGTTTAAGTAAACCTATAAACTATTTAATACCTATGATAATTGTTAAAAACCACCAGTTTTTTCATGAATTGCCAAAAATATCCTTCTGTAGTTGAAAATATTATGAAAAAATATGACCTATCAATTAATTGATTGAAATAATAACATGGTGTAAAAACAGCTTTGAGGTCCTAACTAATTATCCTCTTCATGCTTTGTTGGTCCCTGGCCTATCAGGTCTTATTTCTTCCTATCTATTAACTCTTCATCATCTTTCACCTTGCGAGTTTCACGACATTCAGGAGGTCCATTTAACAAATATTGACCCTAGACGATCCTTAAAAAGCTTTAGATGGACGAGCTTGAGTCTTTCGGACTTATGAATTTTTATTGTAATTTTATTTAGAATAGGGTTTAGGTTTTTTGAAGTGGAAATTGATCCTTAGACATTTTCCCTAGCTAAGATAAAGGATCAATTTCCCTAGATAACCTCCAAAAAATTTTGAGTGGCTTTAAGGTAAGATGTTGTTGGCAAGGTTAAGATTTGGAATATTTCTCTCTCCTCAAAATTTCCACTATTATTAAATAAGTCATTGTCCCACCAATTCAAAGGTGTGCAATTAGAAATAGCAAATGGGGTATGCGAGTCGGATTTATGTTGTGTCAAATGAGGTAGAGTTAAAATCAGGTTGTCGTGTAATCGAGTTAGGTTTGTTTAAGTCTAATTCGAGTAATGGTGTATTAGGTTCACTCATTTGGGATTAGAAGAACATTGTGCTGGGTCACAATCTAACCCGTCAAGTTTCTTCGGGTTCAAATTTGATTCAGGTCTATATATTCAGGTAGATTCTTATCTATAAACTTGGGGTTGTATTGGGTTTTGGCCAAGTCAATTCAATTTAGAGCTTTTATTGTCATTGATTGTTATCAATGTAATTTATATAATAAATTTTGTGGTTTATTATTATTGTTATGATTATTATAGTAACTTTTCTCATAATATATGTGATGACATAACAAATCTTTATCGTAGTATATATAATAATAATAAATTATTATCATTATTAATATTATTATTATTATTGTTATAAATGCAATTATAAATATTGTTATATAATAATGATTATTGTAATAGCTATAACTATTATATCAATTATTGTTGTTGTTGTTGTTATCATTTTTAGAAATATGATAGTTATTATTATAAATAGAAATACAAATGTAAATTTTACTATTATTGTTATAATAATATGTATTATAGTTATTATATTTACAATTATAATTTTATGTGTATAATAATGAATACCCATTAATAATAATAATAATATGTGAGGATAAGGGTCAACATATCTATTTATTTAATTATATAAGTAATTAGTTGCATGTAAATTTTTTTCTTTCAAATAAGTAATTGTCAAATAATTTATGTTGTTAATAAAATTTAACAATGAATAGAGCATTGATCATTTTAAATTATATTTATTAACCAATTATCTTCCAATAAATAAGTGATAGCTAGAAATTATCTTTTACTAAGCTCATTCTATCACAATTCTACCATCCTTATCTATTATATAAAAATAAAAAATAAAATAAAATAAAATAAAACTACTAAATCTCAATATAACTGCCACATATTCTAAGGAAAATAAAATATAAGAGTCACCACCACTATAGTTGGATTAGAGAGGGTGCTCTGTGAGAAATATACTACCATACGATATTCATAGCTATTTAACTGATACTTTAAAACATATTTGCTTATACCATATTATACATTTTTATTATTCTAATATGAAATTATTGTATAGGAGTATATAATGTTATCTCTTATCTGGAAACTAAATTTTTAGTTATTCGAACACCTTTTGTTGTATCATCCCAAAATTTACTACTGATTTTTTTTTCAAAAGTACAATACTAAAATATTAGGTGTGACCGATGTAACTGACATAAGTCTAACTTAACATACTATCCTTACGTCAATCACAACGCAAAATAATTAAAACGTAAAACATGATAAATAGAAAATGAGAGAAGATTCATAAACATAAATATGAGTTGGAGATTAATTTTGAGTACAATATAAAAAAATAAAAAAATACAAAAAGAGATGCCATGAAGCTAAGAGTCCAAAAAAGGTATTAACATAAAACTATCATCCGGGTAATAAAACTCCACACTCTAGTGCATAAAGTCACTCCACCCCCACATATGACATCATAAGTAGCAAAATTATCCACTAGGTCCTCATCGACCTGCACATAGACATTTGGATCATCTGCTTATGAAAATGAGTATAATCCATGAAACTAATGGTCGGTACGCTACATATTGAGTAAGGTCATAATGCAATCAAGTAAAGGATACAAATAATTACATAATTTCACAGCAAAAAATAAGCATACATGCGAGATACATAAAACAATGCAAGTTAATCATGGCCCAACTTTCATTATCAGATATAACATACTTAATCTTTTATTTACATTGAGTTTAAGGATCTTACTATTCTTAATCTGGTGAAATAGACTTAAACACCTCTTAGGGACAATACACCCTGAGCAACTATTATTATTTAGTGGAACAGACCCAACATAAACTAGGATAACATACTTATGGCCATTATTCTTAAACTGGTGGAATAGTCTGAAACATCGTTTAATAGAGCTGGTAAAAGTTGACATAACCCGCCCAACCCAACCTAACCTAACATAATCTAATAAATTCATCAACACAACCCGATCCAAACCCTACCTCAAAATAACCTAACCCAATGCTGACCCAAATATAAGTGACCTGACCCGACCCTAACCTAAAACCTGCCATCAACCTGACCCGATAAAACCAAATTCAATATTAATCACTTATGAAAATAAAAATAAAAATAAACATGTCTTATTATTTATTTAAAACTTTTAAAAATATATTATTAATTAAATTTTACTTATTTTTCTTACTTTTATTGTGAACTTACTTATTCACCAACAATATTTTATTTTTATCAAAATTTTTTGCATAAAAACAAAATATTAAAAATTCATAATAATAAACAAATAACAATTAATAACACATTATTAATCACATGCTTATATGAAGTTAAATTTATTCTTGCCTATGAGGTTAATGAGTTAAATTAATTTTGGTGGTTAATGTCTGATTTGACCTAAATCTAAAGTGATTTGATCTAGGATTAGCTCGGCCTAAACCCAACTTGACCTATAAAAACCTAAAAAGACTCAATTTGTTAAGCTAACTCAAACCTAACCCGTCAAATTAACTTAAACACAAAATCACCCTACTCAGAGCAAACTTAACCTGATAGGGATGTAAACGGAGTAAGTTCAGGGTGGGTACGCCCATACGGCCATACCTGTACCTGTATCCGATAAGAAAATGTGTACCCAAATTTTTACTCATGTCCCAAATGGGTATCCACTAACACATCCATATCTGTATACGTTGAATATATATTACTCGATGGATAATTTATTTACCCATTAATGGATATTATCATGCGAATAAATCCATTACATTACAGATAAAACCATTTAGAGTTAAATCAAATGACAATTTGAACCTTTATTTATACTATATTTATTTTAAAATTAAGGGTAAATAGTTATTATATATCTAGTAAATTGGTATGAATATGGATATAGGTATGGGTATAGTATGGATATGGATAACTCACACTCTATCCGTATTCGAACCCGATGGGTATTTTTGTCCATATACATTTAAGTATCCAATGAATAAAATCCATTAGGATTTGGGTAAAATCTGCCCCATTTACTTCCCTAGACCCGACCGAACAAGCTAACTTGAAATAATTCGAACCTTCTTTTACTCAAAATCAAATTATCTCAACCCAAACCCGACTCGGCCTGACCCAGCCCGATAAATTAACCCAATACAATCCGGATCTACAACAACCTGAACCCGAAATGACCCTACCCGACCCACAACTTACCTGTAAAGAAAAATGACCCGTAAATAACTTGACCCAAGAATGACCTAACCTATTATAACCCAAGCCACCCGACTCAATTGCCACCTATACTTCTTGGAAAATAACACACTTGACTTATATTATCATATGGTGGAATAGATACAACACCTCGGTTCTAAAGTATGTAATCTTTCACTTTAATTAATTAATATCTTATCTATTAGTTATATTATCTCAATTAATGTTCCCATTCACATTGAGTTTAGGGCTTCACTATTTTTAATCTGGTGGAATGGATTGATGGACCTCTCAGGAAAAAAATGCACCTGAGCCACTATTATCATTCGATAGAATAAACCTACAAAGCACCTCAGTTTGGCTTACATGATCTTTTAGTTTAAAAGATTAATGTCTTATTCATGATTGATTTGATAGGTATAGAACATAATTGAAGAAAGTAAAACACAACCACATATATATCAAGGTCATTCTCAAGGGTTTAGATCCATATACTTCCTAAGAAACCTTAATTTTATAATTTAGGCATAACTTCTTCTCTATTACCGTTTTATCCACCAAATTTGGTATATCTTCCTCGAATATTATTATTATTAACATAACCAAAAACCCTTATTTTATGAAAACATTATATGTTCAGTATTAATATTTTCAAACCAACCATTTATCGCCATACATATTAATTATGTTCATTTTCCACTCATCATACTAGATCAAATCCATATGACAATACCATTTATCATAACAAGTTACTTAGGGTTTTTATGCATAGTACTTTTCTTAACGATATTGCATGCTCCTTACCTTACTCATTTTTCATAATATAATATCATGACATTGACAATATTTTAATAACATGATAATACATAAAATCATACAAGGCATTTAACACAAAACCTTAAATAACAACAAGAATCCTTATAAAAGAAGACGTCGATCTCTAAACACACATCCAATCCTGCCTCCTCTAGAATATCTAAAAAATCACCTAAGAGACAAAAAAACACCATTAGAACCCAATGATATAATTAGGGAAGAGATAAGCTCATAGATAATGAAATTATTGGAGCAAAAAAGAAAGTTAAACTTGGTGTAATAAGGAGGGGGGCCTAGTTGAAATGGGGAGATAAGGGGGTAATAATGGTAACTACTACCATTGCAAGGGGTGGTGGAATGGCATCAAATATCGAGGGGATTGGGGTTATAAAGATGGACTTGGTCAAAGGAAGGTAGGGATTTCAATGAGTTTTGCCAAAAGTAGTTGGTGTGGTTCGGTGGTTGGTATTGAAGGAATAGGGAAGCAACGATATTTTATGCCATTGCTGAGGGGTGGGGATCGGTAGAGGAGGCTAAAGAGTGTGGTTGGGCTATGGTGGAAATAGTCAAAGGTGGTGGGGGTGTTTGGGTGGTGTTTGCCGGCAGTAGGAGTGAAGAAATGGTGAAGGATGCCAAAGGTAATGGGTGGTGGAGATAAGTGGAGGCTTCGGAGGGAGTTGCTGAAGCAAAGGGAGAGTATAACACCCCCATTTCTAGGACTTAAAAAGTGTTTTTAAAGAGTTAAGTGTGGAAGCTAAAATAATAATAATAAAAAAATAAAGAGTGTTATCACTATACTTGCTACAAGTTTGGTTTCCTATAATATTCTCATACCAAGTGTTAAGGCTAAAATCATTACTCCACTTAAATTAATAATGTTGTTACAAGATTCAAATTAGAGAGAGAACAAACACATTTATATTGTTCTAAAAAAACATTAGTGGTTACAACTCGAAAGAGATAAAGTATAGGAGGACACAAGAATCTAAATACAAACTGGAATCAAAGATACCAAAAAGGCTACTAGATAGTCCTACTCACAACCTGTACTACTATCCTGCGACTAAACTCGTAAGTTAACCTGTGAAGAACACTACCTATTAAATAGGTAGGGGTCCACGAAAGGAACATTTCAGTACAACAGTATAGAGTAACCCATTATACCAAACCAATATGAAAAACCAGTGTGAACACATATAACACATTACAAAAACACATAGTATAACACATAAAATTATACATGCGATGATTGAAATAAGATAACCATATAAAATAGATTAATACCTCCAAGGCCATTTATTTTTCATGTGTATTTAGCTAAACATGATAATACTTACCAACCAAATATTCAAGAGATTCTCTTTAAAATATAATTAGATCCAGATGCTCTTTAAAGTATAATTAGAGCCAACATCATCCTAAAACTAAGACAATAACAACATATCACATATCTCATTATCAATACCAAAAAATCTCATAACACAGGTAGACTCATAGAATCAACATCAATAAGATCCATAGCATCATAGATAAGCAAAAAGGTTACTATCGAATCACAAGTAGATGCAAAACCACTACCAAACCATAGGTAGACACAAAGGATGTTATCGAACAATCCAATAATCATTTTCATTTTTATTTATTTATTTAAGGGGAGATCATATCAAACCAAGAGATACTAAGGTACTCTAATTATACCACCATCCAAGCTAATAGAGTATCCTACCGATAATCAACTAAAGGATACAAAGGTACTTTGGTCACACTAGTACACGAAGGTAACACAATATCCTACTGACAATGACTCCTAATCTATAAATATGCATACCCTCTATTAGTTTGTAGAGTTAAAAAGAGTAAAATATAATGCCTAGTTGGGGAACTAAGCCACACCAGTAAAAATCTATAATCAATCGTGGGTTAAACCATATCTTTAAGGTAGCGACCCTTAAAGAGCTATCATTCTCGATCTTGAAGTCTTTCAATTTAATTATTAATATTTTTTATTAAGGTGATCACGAAATCACAATCAATTACATAGATCTAGCTTCCACACTTAACCATTTTACTCATTTCACATTCATTTAAGATAGACATAAACAAAGTCAATACCAGTGCTAACATTAAAAATATACTAAGGTCATTCTAGGCTCAATTATTCACATTTAGGTGCATTTGGCCAAAATGACCAAACTTTCCCTAAGGCTAAAATTTCTCAATTATCATCCATTTTAAATATTAAATCCATTTTATTTATTAATTTGTCATAAAAAGGCTAAAACATAATAATTAAATTATTTATTATGAAATTAAATTATAAGATATGCCAAATGACCATTTTACCCTTAATCATGATTATACAAATAAAATCCTAGCATACACTTTTATTTAATCCAAAATCACATATTCCTATACACAACAATAAATAACACATATTAGGCACGCATGTCAGGATAAATATCATATTACACATAAATTGACCAAATTGTTTCTACGGCACATAATAATAATTATTATTATACTACAATATGTCGAAGCATGCTCATCTTACCATTTTACGTGTATATAATATACATAATCATTTCCCGATGTTAAAATCATTCTATCCATACATTCGTACCCAAAATATTTTACAAGATGACATGCTTTTTTTTATTTTAATGATAACAATAATAAGCATATAATTACAATGTGATGAATCATGCTTAGCATATTTCATACAAAAAAACAAACTAATGTGCTATCATGAGATGTTTACCATGTTAGTAGAGTATAAGAGTTATTTGTTTT
Organism: Tamarix chinensis; assembly: GCA_030549775.1. Classification (NCBI taxonomy): domain Eukaryota; kingdom Viridiplantae; phylum Streptophyta; class Magnoliopsida; order Caryophyllales; family Tamaricaceae; genus Tamarix; species Tamarix chinensis. The sequence continues at coordinate 98,825,029 of CM060178.1, read as the reverse complement.
CTAGTAAATCACATCTTATTAGTATCCTACTAATATTATTAAGCCCCATTAATCAAACTTTCATTCCCAAAAATAATACCATAATTACTATATTAATATTTAATAAATAAAATAATAATTAAAATATTAAAATATGTATTGTCTAAAATTATCAAAATACCCTTACTTATTAAAATTAGGTACAAAAAATTTTAAAAAGAAAAAATTCCTCATGCTACGCTGAAGGAGGGTTGGATGGTTGTAAGGTGGTGGAGATAATTGGACGATGAAGTTGGGGAGATGGAGGTGGTGCTGGGTTGATCATCAATGGGGTGGTGTGGTGGTGTTGGCGGGGTTGAGGTCGATGAGGTGGCGGGTTGTTGAGAAGCTGGCAGTGATGAGGTGGAAGAGTCTCAACAGAGTAGTGCAAGAAGAAGAGGGGAAAAGGTAGGGTGGAAGGAAGGAAGGTGCTATTGGGATGGTGGCTACGAGGTGGTGGTGTTGGAGGGATCATGAGGTTGTGGTATAAGGTGACAGAGGCTAGGGTCGGCAGCGGTAAAGAGGGTCGAAGGGGGTGGGAAGACTGCAGTAGAAATGATGTACGGGAGGGGAAGGTGTTTTAGGGGTTCTAGTCACAGGGGAGGAGAATAGAGGAGTTCGGGAGGTTCGCTAGCACATGAGAGGTAGTTGGACGATGGTGAATGTTGTGATGGTGTAGGTGTAATAACCCGTGTTTTTAGAATTCAATTTTATTAACCTTAATAATCTTATTAGCATAATTTGATGAAAATATTTAATTATTTAATTTCAATTCATTTTATGGTTTTATCGATGGTTTCAAATTTATATTAGAATTTAATTATCCTTGTTGTTGTGGATCATTCTAGATAAATTCGTTCACAACATTAATTTTATTATATTCATATGATTTTGATTTCTATTTAAAAATATATATTACCCTTCATCCTCATTTTTTTTTAATTTTTAATACTTTATATTTGTTTTTTATTATAACTTCATCGTGTGATTACAACTTTATTTTGGAGTTATACATCGTTAATGAAATAAATTATTTAAATTATAAAATTACCTTTAAAATAGTATAATTATTTTAATAATTTTATTCATAGAAAACATTTCCAATATTGATTTTTTCTATTTTTTCCAGGTTGTTAAGATCTTCAAAAAATTTTGGAGTAAAAAGATTTTCATAACTTATTTATGGTTTTCTATCCAAAATTAATTTTATTCCATTTTACCTTTTTGGTTTGCAGAAGAAATTTTTTAAAAATTATTTAAATTAATCTTAGTTCCATAGAATATTGTTTAAATGTTTTTATATAGTTTTAAATAATTTTCGATGCCGTGTTATGTATTTTTGTAAATATTATAAATTATTGTGTTTGTCAATATTTTCTTCCGAAAGATTTTATGAAATTGTTTAAATAGATTTTGTATTAATTTTATACGTTTGGACCTTTACAAAATAATTTTTCGTTAAATGAATTTTAGATAAAAATTTCCACTAACATTTTCAAATACTTTATGCATTCTTTTGTGTGTGTATGAGTGTGTGTGTGTAATACATAACAGATCAACCACCCTCTCATTTGCCTTTTCTTATTTTCTCTCCCTTTTCTTTTTCCACTATCTCTTCCTATTTGTTTTTTTTTGCAAACCAAACCCAACACCTTAACCTCTGATCCCTGTCTCCTATCCTCTTTGTTGCTCTGCAACATTGACACCACCACCTATCGCGCGACCACACCACTGATGATGCACAATAGCAGGAGTAGCAATGAAAAGTAGCGGTAGTAAGTCGTATAGTAGATCCAGTCTCCATCTAGCCATCGTAAGCCCAACCCAATAGGCTACAAGCTATGGTCGAACTCCGACGGAGCTCCGCCAATCCTCAACCGCCCAATATATATATTCCATTTGGTTAAATTTTACTGAAATCCTAACTTTTGAATTTAGTATATTTTGTGTTTAATTAAGCTAAATTAGTTATTTAATTATTTATATATATATGTTGTATGATTGATTTAGAGATAATTATAATGTATGTGATTGATTTGTGAAAATAAGAATTTTGACCCCCTTATGTTTGTATTTCACAGATTTGTTCGATTAAGCTATGTTTGATAAATTGATTATGTGGTATGTTCTAAGATGTATCTAATTTCATATGGAAACTATCAATTTGAAACTTTTGTACAGAATTAATATGAATTGGATTTCAAGGTCAAAATCCTTGTTTATCAAAATTGAATTGCATAATTGAGTTTTTTTATTCAAGTAATGTAATAATATGCTTTGAAATGTATTTAATTTTATGTTGGAAGTGTAAATTTGGGGAAAATGTGTGAAATCGATTGGAATTGAATTTTTAGGTCAAAACTCTTATAAATCTAAATTGGAATATATAACTGAGTTATTTTATTCAGTTGATTATATGATTTATACTAGAAATCTAGAATACATCTAATTGCAATTCCAAGCCATAAATTTAAATATTGTAATACGAATTGACCGAATTAGCATTTTAGATTCAAAATTCCTAATTATGTTAAAGTGAATATTCCCTTAATTTTTTTTATCAATTGATTATATAACATGTTATAAAATATTTCTAATTGTATTTATAGACATTCAATTAAAATAAAATAATAGAATTCAACCAGATTTGCATTTTTGGGCCTAAAACCCTACATTTCAACAGAAATTATGAAATTGATCATTTATATAGTTATTTTTCTAAAATTAAAATTATAGAAATAGTTGAAATGAGCTTAATTTCATCTTAACACCTTCAATTTAGATTAATTGATTTGAATCATTCGAGTTTGTATGTTGGGCTTTAAAACCTTATTTTCTTGGAAATCAATTATCTTAAATTGGCTACTTGTAAGATTATTTTTATTAAAATTGATTATCTATATTTATCTAAAATTAGTTTGATTGTATTTCTAAGCTCTCAATTAAAGGTAATCGAAGTGAATTGGTTAGTTTGTAGTTCGGGCACGAAACTCTAATTTTTAGAGATGGTTTTATAAAATTAATTTTTGTATGCTTCTTTTACCTAATTGACTCCTGGCTTTGATTTAAAAACATTTGAATTATGTTTTTATCTTATCAATTTGGATTGTTCTTTGAAAATGGTTAGTTTATCTTTTTTATTTTTTGTAAAACTTATTTAATAAGTTATTTTTTATGAAATTAACTTATCCTTTATTGTCTTTTCCTTGGTTTTCCAAATTAACTTAAAATTCCCTAAGTAATATGTGTTGAACTTGATTTGGTCAATACTTAATTTTAAATCTTAATAGAGCTACACTCGTGAGTCTTAGATTTTGGATACATTTTCTAAGAAAGGTTTTTTGTGTTTTTTATTGTTAATTGAATTGTAACACTTGAATTGTTGATCAACAAGGTAGTTTCTAACCTAGCCCTATCTATTGACAATCTAGGAAAAATTTCTTGTGGATTACGAGGCTCTTTATCTCTCTCTCTCTCTCTCTCTCTCACACACACACACACACACAAAATTTGCCTAGCTAGCTTTGAATTTAGGTAAGTCATTACTTACCTTTGCTTATGATGGAATCATGGAATGTATGTCTTCTTAAAGTGGAAGCTGATGAGTATGCTTTATGTTATTTTCGTATGTCAAGCATATACTATGTTTTGTATGGTAATTCTATATATATATATGAGCTTATAACTTCAATGCAAGCACATGTTAGCATGCATCTTGATTATTGTATGTGTTCGAGTATGTGAAAGGTTGAGCCGGATTATGTGGTTAACATATTTAACTAATTATGAAATGTCTGGTGATTTTAGAGTATGTTCAAATGTGTCTCAATTATATTTGGTTTGAAAAATCATATCATTGATTGGGTATGGATTGAAATTGTATGATGCATCATGCTGGATTTTTATACCATAGAATTATTTGACTTTAATGCCACTTGGATTTAATCGACTTTAATGCCACATGAAATTATCCAGCTTTATTGCCTCTTAGAATTATCCGGCTTTAATCCACTTGGAATTATTCAGCTTTAATGCCACTTGGATTGAATCAGTTTTAATGCCCCTTAAAATTGATCGGGTTTAATGTCACTTGGAATGGATACAATAATAGAAATTCATTGTGTTAAATGGAATTTATGTAGGCCTATTTTATGCTTGGTTAAATCTTTTAATAAAACTTTAATTACTTAAAGTAAATGATCTTGAGTCGGGACTTGTACTACTCGGGATAGCTATCCGAGTTAGGTTTACTATTTACTTGGTATCATTCGGGTATTTTTATCGTCTATGATCTTAGGTGTCTTACAAGGTATAGAGAGTCCATCTTCTACTTCATAAGTGTATCAATTTATTTCGGCCCTATAAAGGGTATGTATACTTAAGTGATTAAGTGTCTTATTATTTAGTGGTCTATTTACGTTTTTGGGCGGGCTAGCTAGTGCTTGTACCATTTGAGTACTAGATTAGTTGTTACAATTTTTTTGAGTCTCTGTCCTCAACTTAAAATAATCAAATGTATATGATCACAACAATAGAATATAATAAATGATTATTCTTGTCCATTCATTGATTATATATTTCATTATCATATGCATGTCTCTTCATTATGTTCTTTGCAATAGGGCTACCATATGACTCTTTTTCATACTTTATTATCACATGATTTATTATTTAAATCACATATGGGCCTTATGTGTATAATGTTATTTTATAGGGTAGTTGTGTAATACCTCAAAAATTTACTTAGTCTAATCATGTGTCATTAGTGCACTAATTTGATTCTAATATCAAGAAATCTTATTGTTAGCCTCAACCAAATTTTTTAACCCCGAAACTTTAACTGAAACCGAAACCTTGATTCAAATAAACTGTAATTTGTAAACCAAAACTAAAACCCGCTAAAATTTCTGCTAATCTAAATTATTTGGCTAATCCAAAATTTCCTAATCTAATCCTAATCCTCTAACACTTCTCTCTTTTCCTTTTCTTTTCTTTCTTTATTCCCTTTTCTTCCTTTTTCTTTTCTTTTCTTTTCCCTTCTTCTCGTGCGCCATTTTTCCTTGTGGCGTGAAGAAGTTTGGCTCCTCTGCACCATGCACTGCCCACTTGCCCTCCCTCATGCTTCCTCTTACTATCACCCTACCACCCTCACAGACCATCATCATCATCCCTCATGCTACCTTCTCCTCCTCCTCTCCCTGCTACTGCTCTGTTTTGCAGCAACCATCACTCCCCTGCTACCCTTCTTCTTCCTTCTTCTTTCTTCTTCTCCTTTCCTTCTCCTCCCATGCATGTTTTATTCTTCATCATCACCCCCTCATACCTCTGCATGACTCCCATTCATCTCAACCATCACCATCCCCTATCCTTTCCTTTCTTCTGTCTTCTTTCTTCTTGGTAGATCATCGCTGTCGTCACCCTTTCCATTTTTCTCCTCCAAGGCATGACACCTTACTAGTATATATATACCCTCAATCCCTCTATTTTATTGTCATCCATCAGCTCCCTGACCTTCTTCTCTTCTTCCTTCTTCTTCTTTGTTTTCAGCATCCGCACCAACTAATCCACCACCGAGCACCACCCAAGCCACCACTAGCCACCCTTTGGCCGGTGAACCAACCACCAAGGTTTCCCCAACCTTCCCCCTCACCATCGCCACTGACCACCGCCTATTTTCCCTTCTCCTTCCTCTCATTCGTTGTAGAGTTTCAGAGTGCACAACCTGTACACCGCCTGCTACACGGTCGTTACACGTCCGTGCAACACTCAGATTCCCTGTTGCATAATCGTGCAACTCTTGCACCGTCTGGCCATGCGTTTTATTTTCTCTTGGCTCAGTGTTGCATAGCTGTGCAATTCTTGTACCGTCTAGCCGTGCGTCTTTTCTTCCTTCGACCTGTGGTGCACTGTTGCTACATAGCCATGCAACTTTTACACCGCCTGGCCGTGCAACTCCCTTTTTAGCCATGCAACCTAATTTTCAACCCAAATCTTGTCCAAACACCACCAAAATTTAACCATAGCTCCACCACACATTCTTCTACACTTCCATACAATTTAAGCTTCCATTTGACTCCGATAAATTTTATTTTTACCCTTCTCTACCATAAATTTCCTCTTAATTTTTAACCTCCAATCATAATCGTATTTTATCTTATTTTCATAGGTGATCTTCCAGTGATCTCAGAGGAGGTATAGGATTTACATGCATAGAGCCCGATGTCCATATTAGTAAGGATACATGTTGTAGCTAGATATTTATGTGTTGCTTGTATTTTTGTATGTGCTTTTGTGCTGAGTATGTTGTATTGAATAAATTATTTATGGAAAAGCTATCAAATAATATACTTGAGAGTAATGAAACTATGTGGGTATATTTTTAGGTACAATGTTGAATTTAGGATATCTATGAAAAACTGAGGATATGTACTTCCGAATTTATATATATTTGTATTGGGCTTCATAAGGCATTTGGGAGAATACGATTGTCTTACCTGCCCTAAGGGTATTATGGTCATTTTTTAGTAGTAAATTTGGGGGTATTACAAGTTGTATCACTAAGTATGCATTCATGTTTTGTTATATCACAACTCGTACCATATATGTTTCCATGTCTAGTCATGTATTTATAAACATGAATCTGTGACCACATGTTTTATCGTATGTCATCACCTATCTCATATGTCATCTTCTACTACCACGTGTACCCACGTGTACCCACATGTGCCATTGATAATTATGACTAACATATTCTATATGGGCATATCTTTCTTTAGCTATCTTATGTGTGTCTTTCTCTTGTCATTTTATGTATAATTTTCCTTAATACTTGTTGAGCAAGCAATTAATACTATCATATTTACTTTGGGAAATCATATGAATACTTGTATGAGTGGAATAGTTTTTATATCACATGTATACTTGAGCATGAGTATTGTAAGTTAAAGATTACCATGTTATATGTGCACCATATTTCCTCCTATGAGTTAGGTAGTTGTGATTCACTTAGTATTGGACCCATACTAATACTACCTTCATTGAATGAGTCATGCGACAATCTACTGATAATGGGGAGAAGACCTCTTATGCAGGATTGAGAACGATCACTATTATTAGGTTGAAGACTTGGGCTTTGAGAAAGTAGGTAATCCAGAGTTTAGCCCTCGAGGATTTGTCGTTATTTATCTACATCTACGTTTGGAAAATTTTCAAGTGTTGTATTAAAAATTTAATGGTGTTGTAATTGAATTTTAGATTGCCATTGCTTTGATAAGATTTTAAAAATATAAGGTTATTTCACAGGTTTTTTGCTGGTTTGATCAACAATGATTTTGTTTGGTGAATCTGTTTGTTTCCTATCTACCATTAGATATATCCTTCTGAAATTTATTCTTTCGATATAGATGATATTTGAATCTTAGTTGGATAGGTTTTAGCATTACATCTAATATGAGATAGATGATGAGTATTTATCTTGTAATAAGTGTTGAGGTAACATTCTCAATTTTATCTTTTGGCTTCTTTATTATTATGTTAAACAAAAAAATTTATAAGTAAATTATTGGTGTGTTACATTAGGGTGGAAATCAACGGGCAAAAAACTAGGGTAGGGAGGTGGTGGAGCACAAGTAAGGCATTAGTGATGGTTGATCATAGGGATGAATGGCAGTGTAAAGGAGTAAGCACGGGAAAGGAATTGGCAAAGAAGAATAGGAAAGAAGAAGGAGAAAAGGTTTGACGATAGGGTATAAGGAGATAATGGTGGCCGATGATGGTGCTAGAAGAAGGGACGATGTGCTTGCTGGTGTGGCGCTGGAAGGGATGGTGGTGGCAACATGCGTTGGTGATGGTTGGGTGCTAGATGGAGGGTTAGTTGAGGAAAGAGTGGTTTGCTAGAGAAAGCCACACGAAACAAAAGAGATAGGAATAATATGGATGTATATGCAAATAAAGGAAAATGGAGTATGACTTGATAAAGCATGAAGTGATGGGGATGGCATAGTGGGTTCGACAGAGGGGGTATTGGTAAGTTGCGTAAGGTAAGGAGGGAGACAAGGAGAGTGTTTTGGGGAAGGGGAAATTTGTATGACAAGGGTTACGTAAGGGAGAGAGGGTCAGCAGGTAGGATAGTATTTTTTTTTCATGTTTAGTTTGGTTAGGTTAGGGTATCAAATAGGAAAAATAACCCAAAAAAATATAAAATGGTTTAGGATAGGTTTAAAAAGAAGAAAAAAGGTAAAATAATCAACATAAATATTTAAAAAATTATTTGGGTCACGATTCAAAGGTTATTAATAAAATATGTAGGCCAATATTTAAAGGTTAGTTTTTGAATAAATTCTAAATACTCAAAAGCAAATGTTACAAAATTTTGGAGTGTTGTAGGGAGGGAACAATAGTTTTGGCTAGTGTTTGTTGTGTGGTTTTGGTGGAAGAGACCTATTCTAATAGGGGAGGCACGGTAAGGGTTGCCGATGGTGGTTTTTACGTTATGTTTAGTGACGGAGAGAAGGAGAGAGAGAAAGGAAAGAAGGCTTCATTTGATGGTGTAAATTTTGATAGAAAAGAGAAGGAGGAAAGAGATTATCTCGAGTATTAAATGTGTTATATCTATACATATACCTGCATGAGTAGAGTGAATGAGACATGTGATAGGATAAGATTTTCAACAAAACCCATCAGCACATGATGTAAGTGATGATGTGCTGATGGGGTAGGGTGTAGGTGAAGTCTTGGCAGAGAGTATGATAGAGGATGTGGAAGAGGAAGATTTCACGCAGGATAAAAGGGAGAAAAGAAAGAAAAGGAAATCAACCGGGTAGGGCAAAAGAAAAAGAAAACAAGGGAGAGGGGGAAAGGAAAAGATAAAGGATAAATGAAAAATGAGGGAGGAAAATAAGTGTGGATTTAGAATAGGATTTAGGTTAAAATAATTTAGGTTAGGGTATTAGGATAATTTAATTAACAATTTTATATGGTTGGGTAAAAATATAAATTTTCTAAGTACTAGAATTAGGTTATGATATTAATTACTAAGAAATGGTTAGATAAAATGTGGGATATTACATTTGTAGATACAATTAATAATAGCTTTATAATGTTTATAAAATTATAAAAAAAGGTGTGGAAAATAAAATGGTGTTGTGCACTGCACTTCTCCTTTTTGTATTTCTTAAATAGTGTTTGCATCTTTAATTCATAGTCTTAAGTCAGCAAGTCATAATTTATAGTTATCCAACTATGATGTATACCATTAATTATAGTAACAAATTGTAGAAGCCCTATATAAAGACAAATATATGATTTTATAAAATAAAAAATAGAGAGAGAGAGAGAGAGAGAGAGAGAGAATAATAATTGCATTAATGATGTAGTATAGATATAATAGCAGGCAATTATAAAGCTGAAGTGTCAGCCTTTGGACTTAGTTTTGACAATTTTAATTTGATTGATTTACATAATAATAGCCTCCAATGATGCTATCATATTGATTTTAGTGTCCAAATAGTAGTTAGCAAGTATTAATATTAGATTAATTATTTTTTAACCAAGATTAAATTTATTAGTTTTATTTAGAAGTAAATAATTGAGCAAATGATCACTTGACAATTTATTTATTAGAGTAATTTCATGCCCCTTTAATTATTCTAAAATTAAGGGCTTATATATATATATGAGGTGATAGACTCAAAGATTATTAAATTTAAGGATTTTGATAAGTTAAATATAAGATAATTATAATACACTTATTTAATATATTTCACCTAGCATTAATAAAATATTATTGTTAACTTTAGGATTAGCTGAATAGTGAGACTTCGGTGATCAAACTATATTTCAAGTAACTCACTTACTTTTCTAACTACTCATAGGTAAATTACCAATTATATTTTGATATATGTGGTACTTATTTTGTGATACATAATTTAAGATGCTTTACATTTTATATATGGGGTAACCCTTATTTTACAAAAATTTGTGCTTCGTCAACTTGGTTTATAATTTTATCTAACAATTTGAGTTTTATAAATATAAGTTTATTCCTACGTATTTTTATATATTTCTTTTACTAATTCATTTAGAATGTATGTAAGTGTTTATGTGATTTTATATATTGTTGGTGATTGTATGGAAATTATGGTAGATGTAGCCATATGATATTATTATGAATATATGATTTTGCCTCTAATTGACATTGAATTACAACGATGGTCGATTGAATTCTGACCTAAGTATCCAACTCTTTATGAAAATTGTTCAAATCGGAGAGTGGTATTGAAGAAAACTTTATTTAATAAAAATGTTATTTATAAATGTGTTATTTATCAGATGTGTTAATTATGGAAAATGTTATTTATAAAAGTTGTTGTTTTTGAAAAGTACCAAATATGGAAGATACCAAGATTTAAAAAGCAAATAATTAAGGAATGTGTATGGCTATGCGTTTTGGATGCGTTATATGGTCACTTTGAATAAAACACTAAAATTTAAAGTGAAAGATGAGAATATAATAAGGTCATCTAGGGTTGACCTTTTGGAATTGGGGATCGGCAATAACCTTTCTTTGGATTGTAATAACGTATAATCGCTTAGTTTATTTACTTAACCAAGACAACTAAGGATCTATATCTACTATGTCAGGAGCTTTAGACTTCTTAGAGTGTGTGCATACTTAAAGACCATATAACCAATATTCAGTTTTTATGTTGGTGCTAAGAACACTGGAATTGCCCTAGAGGTGGATCTTTGGATCCTTTAGAGGGTGTACATATTTAAGGACTGAATAACCGAGTTCGGATTTTTCATTTTAGTTTTAGGACAATTGAGATTGCCCTGGAGGTGAATATTTGAGGTTGGATTTTGCTTTTAATGCTAGAACCACTAGGATTGTTCTAAAGGTGGATCTTTTGTGGTTTGTTTTGGTTGTTATTAGATGTTTTTAGACTTATTTGTCGGATAAACCTCATAGTTAGGTATTGCCCACTAAATAAATTAAATTAAATTATGTGTTTATATGGTTAATAATTTAAAAGGCTTTATAAATGGTGAACTAATATGTATCTTATCATTTGATTCATATATTTTATGTGTCATAGTGATTATATAAAGTATGATATTTTTCTTATAAATAATAGATTGCTTAGTTGTTCGTCTAATTAAGTTGTTATTGTTTTAAATAGTGTTGCAATAATTTTATGGTAAGCTGATACTTTTAAGCTAGATAGATTGTAATGATACTTGATAATATATGCATGTTTGCAGATAAGTTGAGAGAGTAATTAGTTATCGAAGTTCTACCGATTGAATTTTATATTTCAGGACAAAATTTAATAAAAAGCCATTAATAAAAAAAATGAAGGGGGATGGAAATAGCGTCTCCCCTCCAAATTATTGTTGAGAATAAACTTACATACAAAGGACTTACCAAGTAGCACATCGACTGACTAATAGCTCTAATCAAATCCAGTGACAGTCAAGCTAACTACGATTGATAGCTATTAGCTAAGCTATGAGTCTGTTGCGTTCTACTGCTTTTAAATATAAGTATTCAACATACGATGCAGATTAAACTAGGAAAAGAATTCATAGGTACTGATGGTTGCTATGATTTGTCTCAATGCGCCAATGGGTGCCAAAACCGTCAGCAAAACTCCCAAAACAATGCAGAACTGAGCATCACGAAAAAAAGGAAAAAAGAAGTATGTGAGCCGGTACATAAATATAAGTCCTTAATATGTGATAATAATAATAATAATAATAATAATAATAATAATGCAGTGTATGTAATTGTGAATACTATATATATATATATAATATAATATAAGACTAATAAAGTCAAACAATTAAGTTAATAAATTACCCAACTAGCACACCAGGAAAAGCTAAACCTGTTTGGTTTTCTAAGTAACAGCCACATTATGCAAGGAAGCTGCAATTCAAAGATGAAATTCCAAATTAAAAGGTTAAGTACGTAGAAAATTCAGCTATCACACACACACAAATAAATATGATATACTATTAATAGAATAATGAGGGAAGGAGGACTTACATAGTATGAGGTGGGTGCTAGAGCAAATCCACCAAAGAAGCTTAAAAGGGTGCCAAAGAAAGGAAATGCGATGCTAAGGAACAACGTCAGTGCTACAAACAAACAAATAGATATACATATATGAAATCATTAAATACATATATATAACGTTAATTTTACGAAGCTTGATGATAATTAAGGCTCATAATTAATCAATATACACGAATATTACTACTATCACCATTATTATACGCATATAGGTAGTGAATGAATAGCATGCATGATATAGAGTAAGTTGCACTCACCAACATAAACACTACGTACACATACACGAAGCATCCTAGTAGGTTGGAGACTGAATTTCCGCACCAACACACCTTCAATCATATCAAAAACAGGCATAGCAAAAACCTATATAATAATAATAATAAATGAAATCACCATACTTACATACATATAAGCAATGCATAGCAATTAATGAATTATATAACGCTAATTAATTACCTGATAGCTTCCTATAACATGAATAACAACGAACAAATTAGCAGCAGCAATCAACCACGACGGTTTTTCAAGAGAAACGAGCACATTATCTTCCACGCCCTTACCAAACGCCCAATAACCAACGAATGCAACAGGGAAATAACACAAGCCAACAACCACATAAGCAGCCAAGACTCCTTTCCACATCGGATTCTTCGACGGTTTCTCCGGCGTCGATGGTATCGTAGCCTGAATCTCCAAAGCCACACAATGACCGGCATAAGCAAATGCTACGTTCCCTAATGCCGCCATAAACCCAAACACACCCCCTGCCGTCGTGCTCCCCGGGTTCGTATACTCAACATCGGGCCCCACGCCTTTTTGCGCCGAAGCTATCCAAGCTATTGCCGAGTAACCGAGGGACATGACGGCCGCCGCGACCGAGATCCCGGCTACGGAGTTGAAGTTGGGTAGCTGCGATAGGACAAAGTGAACGGAGCCGGAGATCAAGATGAAGTAGCTCAGCCTCATGCCTGAGTTAATTTCGGGACAGATTACGTCGTGAAATTTTTTCAATGATCTGCCTCCGGTGACCATATAGACGATATTGCCGCCGACATTAACCATAAGTTGTAAAGGTACGACGATCCAAAGCCCACGTTTTTGGCCGAATGCATGTTGCCCTAGTTCATAGTATCGATCAAATCTCTTGCCCGGTATCATCTCATGCATCTCTATCAATAGCCATAGGGTATATAAGGTTATTAACCATGACAACACCAGAATCGTTACGCCTGGACCCCTGAAGATTAATAATTAGTATCGAATGGTAGATGATTTATATATATATATATATATATCCCATTTCTACTTCGTACGATGAATAATTAATAATTACGTACCAACCAAGTTGGGCCATCGCATAAGGGAGACCCAGAACTCCGGCACCAAGAATAGCAGTGACGTTGTGAAAAGTAGAGTACCACCATCTTGCTTTCCTACTCGCTGTGATTGGAAGCCACTCCTTTAAGTTTTTCTCCCTTAAATCAAGTATTATTTCCTTCTCATCCCTTCCTTTGACTTCCATTATTACCTACGTAGGGTTTGATCCAAACTAATTAACCCACAGCTAGCAAACTAATTTAGTACGCGGCCCGCGGGCGGCGCAGATATATACCTAGCTCCACGCCGGCTAAGGGGACGTGATCACAGAGGCACCCACATTTTTCGGCGTCGGACTCCGTTAGAGCCTTATTTACAGGGCCTCATACTAAATTGTGTTTGAAGATCTAGATAAACTTGATTTGTTCTAGATAAATGGGTATTTGTTTGAAATTTAAAATTAATTTTATGTGTTTTGGGCTTAAAATATAACGATCCTTTAACAAGAAGTCTACTATACATATTTGCGAAGAATAAAAAGAAATAGACTAAAATAAAGAAAGAGATAATTTAGTTTTCATAATATAGACTGTAATTAATTTTTTTTCTTTTATTATGCCTGTCGTATACACATAATTAAAATAACAATTATTGTACAAAAATATAATGTTCTAGAGTTCATAATAAATTTTTCGTACCTTAAAAAAACTATTTTATAATAGACTTATGAAATATATTTTTCTATATTAATAGCTTTATATATTTTTAAAAATTTTTAAGAACAATCACTACAAATGTTATGATCAAAGAATAGCAGTGTCTTTGTGAAAAGTAGAATGCCACCGTTTTACTTTCCTGCCTGATGTAGCTGGAAGCCTCTCGTGCAAGTTTGTCTCCCTCACACTGTCCTTGTTGAATCTAATATTTTTTTTCTCATGTGTTCCTTCGAATTCCGTTGTTACCCGCGTACGCAACTAGGGCTAGATCCAAACTAAGTAGCCACAGCTATGTGCACACTAATTCAGTACGAAAGCACGTATATAATTATAGGCCGTCCCTTTCTCACCAGTAACCATGCCCAATTTATTTCTTAACGGTTTTTCAATCCTAGCTTTCTCTTTCTCACGCAATGTGTTCGCCGGAATGGTTAACACGTGAAGTTTAAAATGACTGGATATATCGACATATAGCTATACTAATCAGGATAAGGTTTCTCTTACTAGATAATAAAAACTGACAAGCATGAAATTCAGAAGATAATGCATGGTACACGCTACAAGATAGCATATTTGTATCACCATAGTCACAATAGTTTTTATCCTTTTTTTTTCCTTCTACCATTGTTTCGGGTAAAAACTTAGAATTCATCATGCTAGCAAATCCGGAGCGGTGCAGGAGTCAAATGTTTTTTTTTTTTTTTTGAAATTTTCTTTAGTAAAAGTATAAGCATGTAAGGATAACTAGATATTTTCTTTAATAAGGCTATACTCTCTCCCGGTTCTCCCAACATCAGGCGTGTTGCCTGCTCATGGTATTATGGTGTAGCCGCAGCCGCAGCTACTAATATTAAATTAATACTCTTCGCATTTTGTTGTGATTTTCCTGTTTGAAAATTGCTAAAGTGCAAACCCCTTCCAAATTGCGATACTAGCTAGGCCATTGACTAGAAAAGAAAAATAACCCAAGCTAGGCATCAGACCAACAATTTTATAGAGCGCTTTCCACTTGAAACGGGACCGGCTGTAAGACTATGAACACAAGATTATCATTCTGGACAGGATATATTTACCTAAACTATACTAGCTCAACTAGTCACTTCACGAACCGAAGCCCTTAATGACCGGCTCAAGGATTGCAACATAGCTGTAGCAAAAATGTGGTACTAATAGAGAACATTCAGCTAAGACGACAGAAGTCCAAATCAAATGAGAAAGGAGCCAAATGAATTGTGACAAAGTAGGAGCCCGCCAGAGGAAATCAGCTCCCGACGCTTCCATCTTTCGAAGAGGAAATCTTCATTGCTTGGAGTCTTCAAGTATTCATCTATGTCCATTCGAGATTTTCTTGGGACGTTGGACAACAGCTGGCTGCCCTTCCGTGCATATGGTTCCCCAGTTCTGCTCATAGCTACTGAGGCTATTGAAAATCGGTCCACAAGACCAGGACTCCAACTTCCACGGCTGCTGGAAGAATGTGCACTCTGCTCTTGCCCTTGCCCACGCACCATACTAGCACCCTAACACGTAATTCAGGCAAAGTGAGCAAACAACTCTTTGTAGCGGAGAATAGAGAAGGGTTCAGTCGTTCATGACCCTAAAATCTGCAACAAAACTTTCGACCTAGTGTAATGCAGGACAAACCATCGGCTCGTGCATGTGATACCTACTTCTGGAGGGTGGTCTCTTAAAAGTTGAAACAACGAGTCCACTTACCAGCAAATAAATGATGAATCAAACACATTGACATAGAAAGAAGGCATCAGTCGAAAGAAAATTTACCTCAAGTGGATCTTCAAAAACAGTCTTTATTGTAGCAGGCACTTGCTTCTCATCCCTGCATTGTACAGGAGAACCATCATTTCCAGTCTCCCCTCCCAACCAAGGTAGAATTACTCCATCTGTCGACATAGGCAGAAAATCAGACCTTGCACTTGCAGCACTTTTTAAGCTCTCTGCTTCCCCAAATTGCATCAAATCATCTTTTGGCTTTGTTGCTGCAACACCAAAAAGCGAACTTGTATCGCTCCTTTCACCATCAAATGATGAAATATCTGTGTCCTCTACACTTGATATGAAGTCTTCAATGATTTTATCAGCTTCTTCAACCAATTGCGCTGACATCCTCCTCCTATCATTACTTCTCTGAAGATATGTAGATTACATCAGCAACATGCCTGATCCTCTTAGTGAAGGAGATAGCAACAGAGATCTATAAATGATATCAAAATTTCAAATAATCAAAGCATGCATGTATTCGCACCCACCACAACATCATTATGAGGATCCTAAAATAAGTTGACAGAGACAGACTCCAACACATTCACAGAAGGCAAAAAAGAAAGAACAAGCTTTCAGCACTGGAGCTGGATAGAAAATAAAATTAAATAAAATAACAAAACTGCTATACCTTCCTTGGCCGAGATGGTCTTTTAAAACCAGCGGTCTGCCTCGTATCAGGGACAGGGACCAATCCTCCAACAATTTTTTGGAGTTCCTTACCACGCTGCTCCTCCAACATAATCTCGGCAAGCAACTCTTGCTTATGCTTTTCCGACTAAAATCAAGGAAGCTTTGTCAGTATCAATAATCATGTCTTACAAATCAAGATAAGATAGTATAAAAGAAATCTGATGCTAATCATCTGTAAACAAATTGCCTATCTTTCATGGCCTACAAGCATTTCAGTTAGTCTCAACATTTTCTAGATTTTGTTTTTGGATTTTGGATGTCAGCATCCAGTGTGGTACATTCACACTGCTTCAGGTCAGAAAAGGAAACTAAAGGAAAATAAAAAATGACCGAGGGAAAATTCATCTAGATATTGACAAAACAGCTGCCAATTAAAACTTCTAAGAAAGCAGAAAAACTAAAAGTGATTAGCCAGAAATTGACTTATACAGAGGATCATTCAAACCACCTCTTCCAGTTCTGCCTTGTAGCTCCTTGTCATAGTGGAAATAGCCTTAAGAACTTCAGAGTCCAGTCGCAGGTCACCAATGTCAACCAACTCAGGTGGTCTAGAGCTGACCCTAACCTGCAGAGGTGACAACAGAAGAAATTAGCAAGATTTGGTGTGTGACAACACATCCCATGACAGATAACAAAAAGATGGATCAATTTTCAGTCACCTGTTCAACTCCAAGCCTGGTATTGTCAACTTTATGTCTAAGTTTACTCCGCATAGAACAATCTTCTGCCTGCATGTTAGAAAGAGAATTAATATCCTCACTCATATTCCATCTTTTCCTTATTTTGGGAAAGTGGGGGAGTCTGGAGAAGAATAACCTTTCTATTTCTGATGTGCAAAGTCTTGTCAATCCCGTCACTGCAATACCAAGCCTCCCTAGCTTCATCATCAGTTAATGCAGAAGAATGGCTCTGGAATTTTCAAAAGTTTATTTGAACAAAAAATAAGCACCAAAATCATAGTTAGCACAAGTAATTGGATTCATTCAATGTGATATACCCGATACAAATTGTCAGAAGTCAACAACCTAGAAACCACTCAATGACACCCAATACAACAAATAGAATAATGAGAAAAGCACGTACTGAGAAGTCGTCATAAGACTTGAACATATCCCTTTGGCTTGCACACCTTCGCAATCCTCTCTGTTGACTTGAAGTGGCAGGCCTCTGCAATTTCTGCTCATTTTCACCAGTAGATTTCTTGGACTTGGCACGGACAGTGTAATTGTCAAAGTGGCCATTTGTCTGTTGTTTGGAGAAGATGAAGGGGCAAGATTATTTCAATACTCTCATATTTGGAAGCAATGCAATATACAGACACTTAAGCCATAACCAAACCCAATATTACAAATCCTTGCCTCCACCTAGTTCTGTCGGGTAGCCAAGGTGCGAAAGATTGGCTACCTTTGTAAATTGCATCAGTAATAAAATAATCTTGATATGAAAAAGTAACAGGCAGACTCACTGGATATATGCCCAAATTTTCCATGCAAGTTTCATTCCAGGTCGAAGCTCAAGCATACATTAAAAGATAAAAAGCCAAGGAATAGCAAAATACACAACATTAATGAGCCATCAAAAGGGATGCCATTTGCAGAAACACCAAATATGAAACAGCTGGTTCAGGGAATAGGCTCAAACAAAACCATAATCACTCTGTGCCACCACAAGGACAAGTTGGAAAGAAATGGGAGACCTGTGATGAAGGGTAAACAAGGTTGTCTGCTGACTTTACTCCATAAAAAATTAACAACTACCAAAAATGGCTGGAAATATAGAAAAAAATCAAAGCTCATCCACTTTTTGGCTTCATTAATCTTGTACAATTAAAACACAATTATTTTAAAGGAAGGATGAAAGCTTCAGCATCTACAATATGTGAATTTCTCAAAATAAATAAGCAATCCAAAATGGCCACTATTTTCAAATTGGTAAAACCAGGCACCTAGTGATTTGGTCAGACTTTGGTTGGATGATAGAAATCTCTCTCAAGCAGAGATCAGGCTCCAAGAATAGAAATGGGATGGAGAAGATCCTAGAATTCAAGAGAAAGAAACATTTCCATTCATTAAATCCACGTTTTAGACTAAGATAAAGCCAAAGGCCATTCTAACTGAATTAAGAAAATGACACGTGACTATGTACAGCTCATTCATTCCCCAAAGAGCACAAATAACATTAAAAGATAGTAGCTACTAAGTAAGCACTAATAGGCATATTCCCAGTTTTCTTAATTTTCTACTCCATTTGGGTGAGGTGCTTCATGAATTTGGGCAGTCAGGTTCATATCATTGCCCCTGTTTAATACAACTTTGTCCTCAAGGTTAAGTAAGTTTGAGGCAAGCTATCATCCAGAGATGGAAAGAAGAGCTATGTAACCGCTGTTCATAGGTCACATGGCAATTTTGTGAACCACGCAAAATCGCCATGCTGCCAATAATTTCAGCACTTTACAGCATATATTTAAAATAATACTCCATAGCAATAACTCTTGCCAGCTGCTCCAATAACAATAATGCAGTATCAAAATTCACAACTTCCCGTGCTGATTTGATCAAGTAGAGTGCAATAAATAAGGGAC
Source organism: Tamarix chinensis (assembly GCA_030549775.1). Lineage (NCBI taxonomy): Eukaryota > Viridiplantae > Streptophyta > Magnoliopsida > Caryophyllales > Tamaricaceae > Tamarix > Tamarix chinensis. Next base: position 98,805,849 of record CM060178.1, on the reverse strand, counting down.
TTGGCATAAATCTATCATCAAGACCAAGCATGTTCCCAACACTAGGTGCTACTATACCACTACATCCACAGGACAGCAGTTGGCATACCTTCCAAATCACCTTATAAATAAGGTCTTTACAGGAAAATGGGTCGGCAATAACAATAATGCAGGTATCAAAATTCACAACTTCCCGTGCTGATTTGATCAAGTAGAGTGCAATAAATAAGGGACTTGGCATAAATCTATCATCAAGACCAAGCATGTTCCCAACACTAGGTGCTACTATACCACTACATCCACAGGACAGCAGTTGGCATACCTTCCAAATCACCTTATAAATAAGGTCTTTACAGGAAAATGGGTCGGCAAAAAGATGGTAATCTATTGATGCTATTGTTGAAATTGCTACCATGGCATAATTCTTGAGGTACCTTTGCACCCATAGTACCTCATCATTGACCCAATGAACCACCTTGTAATCAGCAAAACATGTTGCAGCATACATGCTGGATTACAGAAAGCTCTGTAATTGACTAAATTATTCACATCCCATTCCAAGATGCTACTATCACATATTAGACGAAGTCCCACCATAACTCTCAAGCCTGATTCAAATGAACAGTGAACGAAACAAGTAATGCCATCTATTCTTCAAGCCCCTAACATCACAGTGATAAAATCTTCATTTGAAACCACAAATGAAGCCTCACAATTTTCAAATTGATGCATTGATGTGATTGGCACCCAAAATCACATATACAGGAGCTCAAAAGTTCCAGGAGGTATTTCATCAGACAGCTTATACGCATAACCCCAATTCATACCTTTATCAAAAAACCTTAAGAGTGCAAGCAGTAAATGCTGATTGATCCCATAGATCCATCTTGGTATAAAAATTGCAAATGACCTACAGTTCCCTTTTATGACATTAAGTGCAATTTTTTTATACCACTGTCCCCCACAGTTAGCATTCTTCGCAAAATTACCTATTTCAAAATTGGTACTAAGCATCCTATCATCAGCATAGTTTACGTAGATACCATCAAGTATATTAAATAAGGGTTCACTTTTGTTCAATTGATCTTGGCAACTGAGGACAACTCACAAACATCAACCAATATACCCAGTAATAACAACATTCAGCAAGGCCATATTCCTCTAAGTCATTTTATCAAACATATCATAGGCATCAGTAAAAACAAAATCATTAGCACAACCATTAAGAGTGTTCTCCCTTTTCCAAATCCCTTGATAGATAATCAAGGTATAGAGATCTAGGATTAAATAGTTTATTCCCATCACCACTTGAATACCTATTATACCATCTAATAGTAACCATCCATGAAACGACATTGCTTTCAGGCCTGTTGTCAAACACACTACGTGCATTATAAAAAAACACACTGACAGCACATTGTGTAATCCCAGCAACTGACTTCTTCCAACAATCAGAGATATAATCTTGTGCTTCAGGATGTCATTGATGATGGGAAAGATGCTAGAATATAATGATGCAAATTCACATCTTCCTGATCAGAAGGTGGAAGCATTTTTGCATCAGCAATAACGAACGCTGCTGCTTTAGTAATCATACCCAAATTAACAGAGATGGATTCTTCTACATCACAATGTATACAGCATATCTCACACTCTATTTCCTTCAACATCTTTGTCCTGGTATCATGCTGGTACATGAACTTAAGTTTCACATATTTTCCAGTAGAGACAGACCAAACCAGATTGGCTTCAAGATTGAGAACAATTTCAGCTTTTCATTTAACTTCAACTTCAAGAAGGGAACTTGTCATTTAATAAATTCAGTTAGATCGCAAGCCTTCCATTATCACATTTTCATTCATTATATAAAGGTTAGACTGGGATAAGGCCAAAGGCCATTCTAACTGAATTTATTAAATGACAAGTGACTTTGGACAGCTCATTCATTCTCTGATGAGTACAAATAACAGTAAATGACAGTAAGAAACTACTTTCATTTTTTTTATTTTTTATAAGATAGTAACAAACTACCAAGTAGGTACTAACTGGCATGTTCCCAGGTTCCTTAATTTTCTACCTCTGGACAATATTTATCCTAGAGTAGGGCGCATGAGGTGCATCTTGACCTTGGAGCAAAAGAAAATCACCCGCATAGGTAAAGTAGATACAAAATATCTCTTTGCAAAAGTTATAATTTTAACCAATAACTATCATCACAAATAATAAACTCCAAATCATAATAAGAATACAAGTTTCTAACCTTGAGAGAATAGAATGCTCTACTCTAATAATTATCATCATAGAAATCCCAGAATCGCAGTCACAGGTGTATGCTAACCTAAATCAGTTACATAAGTGCAAGCCACCGAAATGCCATAACTTATCACCATCATATTTGGAATATAATACCAATCCCACTCCCACCGCACTGAATAAAAGGTGTACTATTCAAGAAATTTTAACTGATTTCGTTTCTCATGTACACAGTGTCGTCCCTGAAAACACTACACTAGCAGCAAATCTATCAACGTCAGCCTAAGGTCTAGTCGTAAATTATAGTTGTTTTTAAACTACATATGAATCACAGCATGGACCAACCGCAGGTATCCAAATGAATGAAGTCACCACAGAAACACCGAGGAAAACACTAATTTGTACAGAATTGAATTAACAACATTAAATGGGAAAGCAAATCAATTTGGAATAAAGAGTTACATTACATCTCTTAGTAGCACAGATGTAATCGACCAACATATATGAAATGCGCAGGAGGTTCAGGAACTCATCTACTGTAGCCAAAAGCCAAAAAGCTAGCCACAAAGCATAAAGCAAAGAAGAACAGGTTTTTGATTAAAAAAAATTAAAAAAGAAAATAGAAGCATATACGCCACCTTTACCACCCACGACGGCCCACCATCATAAACCTCTTACAAAATTCAGCCAATTTAGCAGCACAAAAGCATTAAATTCAAACTCATTCCCTCCTAATCACCTAATTGAATATATTTTCAGACCGAATAGAGAGGAATGGGTACTAAATTTACCTCAGAATCACTGGCTTGATGATACTTAGCGACCGAAAGCGACCTTCTTCTCCTCGAGGTGGCATCGGAAGCCAATGTTCCACTCCCAATCCCACCACTCCGACCAACGTCCCCGCCTCTACCCCCTGTGCGATCACTAATCCCCGCCTCTTTCCTCGACACCGATCGCCCTCTCCTAGTCTCTGCCCCGCGCCTGGCCTCCACCTCATTACTCCTCCCTCTACTACCAAAAGCACTAGATGAAAACAACTCAATAGCGAGATCATCAAGGCTAATCTCGGGAAACTCCGATCCTCTAATTGTATTCACAAACTTTCCTCTAGACCTTGGCGCTTTCGCCGGAGTCTGCTCGGAATCAGCTAATTCAACCGGTAGTTGGTGAGAGAATCGGCTTACACTTCTTGAACGACGATGAATCGGTGCATTCGCTGAGTCTGCATTAGATTTCCGTGAACCGGAGTTCCTCGAGTCATCAGTGTCTCGTCCTCCCAGCGACGACCTCTTAGTCGTCGATTTGAAGGCTGCCGTAGCCATTCCAAGGAAGATAGGGCAAGTTTAAGTTAGCAAACTTGTCGATGCATGGGTACTCGAAAATGAAGAGAGAGAGAAAGCTCACGGAAGGGGAGTGAGGACTGAGGACACCGATAAAGAGTAGATAGGTGAGAGACAGACTGAATTAATTGCAGGAGACGGGAACGGGGGTTGGCGGAGAGGACGAATTTTGGGTGATTTTGAAATTCAATAAAGACAAAATGACTTTGAAATCCTTCGGTACGACTCAAAATTGCGAGTTTGCCCCTGTAAGATGGGAATCGCTAATGACTTATGAGTACTACGAAGCACTAGGAGTAGCTAGTAAAAAGGTCCGTTGGCGGAGCAGAGCAGTTACGAACATTTTACTCAATTGTTTAATAGGATTATTGGCCAGCAGGCGTTGGAAGTTTGTTGAACAGATTTGGATGTTTTCAATTTTCCGTTGCGTGAGTCATATATGAAAGGGAGGAGATATACGATGGAGTGTTTGTTCTCGTGAAGAAAGTTCACTCTACCCCCCATCCTAATTCTACAGAGCCATTGAGTCCAGCACCATACAATAATATTGAGAGATTGGTCCCGTTTTTTTAGCTTCATTGAGAGATTTAGCCAAAAAGAACCATTATCGTTCGTTGATATTTGCAATTTATTTACTATGAATTTTTTTTTTAAATAAAACTATGGTTAGAAAGAAAAATGCATTTGTAAACCAAAATGCCATCCTAAACATGGGCGGCTGCTCCTGTTAGCCATCCATCAAATCATCATACTCGTATGTTCATGCCACTTTTTACACTAAATTTGGTCTCAACTAAATGCATTCAATTGTAACATATGACACCCATTATTCATTGGTGATGAGACAACTTTGTCTCAACCAAATGCATTCAATTGTGACCTATTATGCATTGTTCATGGTTGATAAGACAACAAGATACACATCCCCAAAGCATATTATATTATATTATTCAGTATATATAGCTATGATAAGATCAATCCATGAAGACTTATCTTCTTATTTGAATGTTCTCTAAAGTTCTCGGTCATATATTTCTCCTACTTTCCTTTGTTATATTGTATTTCTTCACCATTGTGCTCTTCTTTTATAAATTTCGTTCTCCTTTAGCACAATATCAAGCAAGGTTACGAGAATTAGTGCTTAACGTGTAGGTGTCATCCAAATTTTCTTCAACATATAAATCACCAATCTCAAATTCAATCTCCTCTTTACCCCAATCAAATGTCACCTCATATAATTCTCTTGCTTTTTGAGTTTTGATCAATAAAAGAGATCGGAATTGTAAACACCCTGATCATTTTGCATTCTCCAAACAAAAGTCATAGGTTGCTACATCACAACATCAGCTTGCCTGCCCATTATCTTATCCTTTTTTCCATCTACTCAAATATATTTATCTAGTACACTTTGCTAACACTTTACAAATAATATGTGTAGATTATGGTGGTAAAGTGTTCTTAGCGTCGTATAAAATTTACATGGAAAGGAGATAGTTATTTCATAAATCACATTTGGAGGGAAAAACCAAGAGGTTTTAAAATAGAATTTTAGAGAGAGAAAATCAACTTTCTTCAAATAATAGGATTTCTTTTGTTTTTTAGTATTCTAAGAGAGAAATGTTATTACTTATACTTCCTTTAGTCTAGAGAGAATTGTTGTAATCCTTCTTATTATTAAAATTTTCTTACAAATTTATTTCCTTCACATAAATCTTTGTTGAGACAATACCATAACAATCCTAACATTTTTTGACGTCAACCAAATACTAACTCATTATGACAACCGAAAGTGTGTAAGCATTTTAATTTATCAATTATGAAAATAATATGCACATAATCAATTGAAAATTGACCATTGAAATTTTGCAAGCATTTTATTTGATCAAATTATAAGAACGGTGTGCACCTAATGGATTGACATATAAATTAATACCCGACCATATTTTAATTAATCAAGGGTATAAACACGTTTTAAATATACATGTACATAATGTGTTAATATATTTTTATTTTATAAAAGTATTGTTATTATTTTATAAATAAAGAGTTTTATATTTTATATATATATTAATCTTTAATATGGTCCATATTAAATTAGATATAAAGTTATTGGCCATAAAGTTTATGTTGTATAGTAATATGTTAGTAATTAAGTATAATCATAAATCTCTCTATTTAATTCTTGATGGTAGAATTAGAATTAAGTTATTATGGATAAAGACATGTGTATTATGTAATGAATAAATTAAGTGAGATAATTTAATTATTTTATTGATTAAATTATCTTAATCTTCTTATTTAAATGATTTTTAAATGTAAATTTGAATTAAAGGGAGGAAAAATAATTATTGGTTGTCATATCCAACTCCACCTATTTTCTTACATGACATGTGTGGAATTAAGGGTGTTGATAAAGAAAGAGGCTATTTTTTTTAATTTTCTTAGTAATTTATGTGTGAAATCAAAGAAAACGAAGAAATAAAAAGAAGATCAACGTTCTCATTTTTTATTATAAACGCACACTATCGGATTTGAGGAAAAGGAAGTAGAATAGTAAAATTTGACACTGAAAATTATAAATTACGAATTCGATGCAATTAATTCCATTAATTGCAAAAGATACACTATATATATTTATATATTATATTTTATGATCTTAATTCCACATAAAATTTGTTATTTTATATATTAAAATTTTATATAAATTTTTAATTTAATTGTGCATAAATTTATATTAATAATGTATTAATTATATGATTTATACCATTTTATTGCCTAATATAATGATCATAATTCAGTTTCAAAAAACAAACCACCTTCATTACAGTAACACTTGGGCTGGGACAATCGTGACTCATCAATAGGCATTTCAAACGCCCTGGCTCGGATGAGCGTCACTCGTCACTCGTCACTCGTCAACACCTATGGCTCGAAAGATCCTCACGCATCAATAATCATATCAACTGCCTAATCGTCTCATGCACTTGGGCATAATTTCAAGGTTTTATATCGGCAGCTGACAAAAAGTATTTTTAAAGTATTGCTTGATGCAGAACTAATAAGAGTAAAAAATATTCCTCTTATTTTATATTTTTTATATTAAATATTTAATAATAATAAATATATTTATAATAAAATATTTATTTAAAATTAAATCAAAATTTAAAATAAATATTTATTAAAATAAAAATATTTAATTTTAAATTAATTATATAAAATATAAAAAATATGAGAATAAAATTTTCATCTCTATAACTACCGTACCAAACAGGCACTGAATGTATAGTCGTTTTCGATTTGTTTTTATAAAATTATAAATAAATTTCAATTTTTTGTCTATCAACTGTGATATAAACCCATAGCCGATGCTATAATCGGCAGCCGGTAGGAAACAGCCGACTGTTTCCGCACCAGCGACGCTTCACATGCGCATGAATCATAAATCCATGAAAATAATAGCAAGCACATGGCAAACACTCAGAAGCTCAGACAGGAACAGTGCCTGAATCAAGCTCAGTCCCTAACCACAAATTAAATATTCTAAAACAGAAAACTATTGCATACATTTTCCATTGTCCACCTATCCAATGAATATTCTATTCGTGTTTAAAATATTTTTGCTATGTAATTTAAAAATAAATGTTAATTATCATTACTTTCTTAATAAATATATTTTTATATGATAATATATCATACTTTAAATAAAATAATAATCAAAACTTGTTATAAAATAACAAACAATCTTTTAAATATAAAATAAAAAACCTTTATGATTTAAATAATATTTCAGTCAGTAGAGTTTTCTTCGTTATCCATTTCGATCTATATACAAATAAAATATATATTTTAATCATTCACTATACATTTTAATTAATCTCCAAGCCTTATATAATAAGCCTTATATAAATCTAATTACTTAATAATATAGTAATTAAACTGTTACTAATTTCAAATCTAATTAAAAATTTCATCAGCTAGAGATTAAGGGATTTGATTTTTCTTAGAATTTTTTTTACCTAAATTTAAAATTAGTAATTATAATACTTAGCAAGTAGATAATTAGATACAAACTTACTAGAAGATAATACAACGTTCAAGGACTAAATAAATATTTTATGTTTATAGGAATCAAAATATTTTATTTAATAAAATTGCAAATGGAACCAAATAAATATTTAACTCGGAACTTCGACCCCGAAGCGCGGAAAAATAGAACAGCGCGAATGAATCACAGAATTTTCAAGTCCAGATCGGAAATGGAAGAGATGCGTGAAAACCATTTTGCAAGAAGCTAGCAAAAGTTAATCAGTAAAAGCCGTAGAATCCAACAAACTCTGAACACTTCATCATGGGCAATAGCCTCCCATAGATCAGAGAAAGATAAAAAGGAAGTCCAAACGCTTAGCAAACCTATAGGAAAACTGGACGACAAAAATATAATTCTCGAGCTACAATTTATTACGAAAATTTCCTGCCTCATGACACAGGTAGAAGACACAAAATGCTGCTCGGAGTAATAACACCATCTCTTCTGTTTAACCACACTTTGAGATGTGAGAGATCAAGTCAACAACACGGGAGCTGCAAAGTTCATTCACAAAAAGAGAAGTGGGTAAGCATCATATAAACCATACCAAAGACTAAAGAGTCACAAAATTTATGAAACACGACTCGATAGAAAGACAATTATCTACCTGTAACCCCATTCATTGTCGTACCAAGACACGAGCTTAACAAAGTTCCCGCTCAAGGCAATTCCAGCCTTGGCATCAAAAATGCTTGACCTGTGGATAAGAACCAACAAGTGCCCATCATAAGATACAAGAACTGAAGTCTGACAGGTGTGTGAATACTGGAAACTAAACAACAACGTAGAATTACAGAATCCCAGCACTATAAGTCATACCTGTTGTCGCCAACAAAATCGGTGGAGACAACATCATCCTCGGTGTATCCCAATATGCCCTTCATCTTGCCCTCAGAGGCCTCCCTGCAGAGCCCATGACAACAATATCAGAAACTAGTAGATGTCCCAACTCACCAAGCTGATCAACATGCAAACTGATCTGAAAGAACCGAAGCTCAATGAGTCGATGTATTAGCAACACAAAAGCGATGTTTTACTTGATTGCAGCCTTGATTTGATCATAAGTGGCAGACTTCTCCAATCTGACAGTCAGATCCACAACTGAAACATCAACAGTTGGCACACGGAAGGCCATACCAGTTAACTTTCCGTTCAGTGATGGCAAGACCTTGCCCACGGCCTACAATTTAAAAAATCAAACATTGGACAGGATCAGGAAGGTTAACCATGGAAGTTTACTGTGATTAGCATAATTAAATAAATAGAACTGAGCTAAAATCAAACTTGGCTGTCACTACATTGAGTCAGAACAGATACCTTGGCTGCACCAGTGCTGCTGGGGATAATGTTGAATGAGGCAGCCCTTCCACCTCTCCAGTCCTTCATTGATGGTCCATCAACAGTCTTTTGAGTGGCTGCAGAGTTTGGAACAAAGGGCATCACTCAAAGGAAATATGAGAGACTAGAAGCCATATCTAGAACACGTCACTGCAATCTTACCGGTGATGGAGTGGACAGTGGTCATGAGACCCTCAACGATGCCAAAATTGTCATGGATGACCTTGGCCAATGGAGCCAAACAGTTGGTTGTGCAGCTAGCATTGGAGACGATATTAAGTTCTGGCTTGTATTCATGCTCATTAACACCAACAACAAACATAGGAGCGTCCTTGCTGGGCGCAGAAATGATGACCTTCTTAGCACCACCCTGATAGGTCAACAGTCACACTAACAGTCAATATAATTGTTAAACACTACTGAAATCTCATGTGAACAAGCACAACATGATGACAAAAGAAGCTACCGCTAAAATCAGTATCATCCTAAAATCCACCTTATTTGGTATGTCAATATAATTAGGTAATCCATCACGAACAGTCACACTAACAGTCAATATAATTGTTAAACACTACTGAAATCTCATGTGAACAAGCACAACATGATGACAAAAGAAGCTACCGCTAAAATCAGTATCATCCTAAAATCCACCTTATTTGGTATGTCAATATAATTAGGTAATCCATCACGACCACCTAATATTTCATAGTGAGCTAACAAAAGCAAAGAAACTGCTCAGTTCACTAAACAAGTCTGATACAGCGACACTAACATACCCCAAGCTGCTCAAATTCAAACGAGTAGTAATAATGGGATCGAATAATTTATGCTTCTAGAATAGGCAAAGCCCAAAAGTGCAAAAGAAAGCACAAAGATCACTGCATACATATGAATCACAATAAAGACCACGCACAACGAAATGAACACTGCAGCACCTCGGACGTTGATCAGTTAAGCAATCATGATGGCAGCTGGAAAACATACTACGTAAACAAAGCGGCAAACTCAAGTATAAGTGGATGCAGAATAATCACGTGCTAAATTCGCAGAAACTGTCATAGATCAAACAAAGGAACATTTGCAAAGAAAACCAAGGCTTCTAAGAGGCAAGAGCCAGATGACCTTCAAGTGAGCAGCAGCCTTCTCCTTGTCAGTGAATACTCCAGTGGACTCGACTACGAAATCAGCACCGGCCTGGCCCCATGGGATCTCCTCTGGGTTCCTGTATAGAACATTATCGATTCAGTTACAACAAAACAAGGATATCACATACCATAAACAAAGAACCTAATATACAAAAAGCTCATGCTCCCTGGATAGATGTACGCAAAAAGATAATCACTGGTATAAAATAAAAAAAAGAGAAGTTCACCCACTCATGGCCATCAAATTCTGAAACAGATCAAATGAAACTTCATATACAATCACTAAGTCACAACTACCATTACCTGATACCGAAAACAGTGACGGACTTCTCACCGAAGAGAAGAGTCTTCTCATCCTTAACCTTAAGATCGTGGTGCTTCCACTGACCGTGGACACTGTCGTACTTGAACATGTAGGTCTATAAACAGCACAAAACTCACCAATCAGCAATCATCAGAACATTTCTATGAAGAAAAAACAACAAAAAACAGTGTCCAAAAGTCAATAGGCTAGAGAAATCATACATCTACATCGATCAACCAACTCAAAACACACCGATCAAAGTATTATACATATTCAAGAATCAAATCGACCAAGGAATGCAGCTCGAAAATGAAGATCAGAACAAAACAGCTAGAAACTAACCATGTAGTCGGTTGTGATGAAGGGATCGTTAACAGCAACGAGCTCAACATCATCCCTCTGAAGAATAACTCTAGCGACCAAACGGCCGATTCTTCCGAAACCTAAAAACATAGAATAGAATATATGTATATATATATTAATTCTTGGAATTCAAAATACTTTCAGAAGAAAAAAATACGATCAGATCGGAGCTGGAATCAGCTAGATCGCTCAAAGATAAAGGTTATTACCGTTGATTCCGACCTTGATCTTTGCTGTATAGCCAGAAAATAGAACAGAGAAAACACAGGAAAAATTCAGTGCTCAAACAAATTCAACTTGAAATGTAAATCATAAACAAATATAAGAAAACAAAATCGATAGGTGGCGAAGAAAAATTGAAATCAAAGCTCTTACCCATAATATTGTAGGAAGAAATAATCGAAGAAAGTTCTAGAGGGAGAGTAAAATGACGCCTGAAAAATAGTGTTGAAGCAGAGTAGAGAGAAGTGAGTGAGGGTAGGGTCTAATATAGGGAAAGGGAGAAGTCGAGAAGAGGTAAGAAACTAATGCTCTGTTTGGATACAGGTAAATTCGAATATTTAAAATTAATTTATCTTAAAAAAAATGAACTGAGATAAATATTTTAAAATATTATTTGTATAATATTAATCTAATATAAATAATAGTAAATATTTTTTTAAAAATTATTTGAATTGAGATTAACACATAAAATTTACTAATATTTTTATCTTCACCTTTATTACCTTTGAAATTAAAAGTTAAAAAATGAGGTTATTTAAAATGAACAGATATAATACTTTAACTCTTATTTAATTGCATGATATTAGCAAAATTCGTTCTAAAATAAGGTAAATTAATTGATTCGTCTTCGTTAATTCTTATTTATCACAAACTAAATGAACTATAAATGCTTATTTGGTATAGGATCAATAATAGTAAAGTTGCAAATGAATAAAGTTAACTTTGAGTTATTTGGATTTAACTTGGTTTATTAATTTATCTAAATAAATCGATATTGAACATAAAAATTTGAATTCGGAGCTTGGTTATGGTGTAAAAGTTAGCGAGCTTGGTTCATTTATTACAAAAGCTCGTAATCTTATTCAACTCAATTCAATTCATTTACGATTCTAATTAATAAATGTAGAAAATTATCATTATGTGTGTTATATCTTATATAGTCTATTAAAAATTTAAAAAAAATTCAAGCTAATACCTATTTTAAGTCTTAATTTGATCTAAAAATAGTATTTTATTGGAAATATATTTATTATTTTTAAATTATTGAGATAAAATATATAAAATAGGAAGAAAAATATTCCACCCATTTTATCCCCATACCATATAAGCTCCACGTACTCTATTGGTTCTGATAGTTATTTATATTTTTTAAATTAAATATCTAAATTTTTAGATATTTAAAAATACGAATCAAATATGAATATAATATCATATATATATAGAGAGAGAGAGAGAGAATGTCCTTATAAAAATACTATTTTTACAATTTTAATACCTTTTTAATAAATTTAAAAATAGAAATATATCAATTGATATTAATATTTATATTCATATGAATGCATTATTTTATATAAAAAGAGTATTTAAATATTAATATTAATTTTTAAATTAAAAATATATAAAATTTAAAAACTTATTAATATAAAATTATAAAAAAAATATATTGTTAAACTAATCAGTTAACTATTAAATATTTTTTAGAATCAGATAATTTAATTTAAAATGTATTAATTTAGAGGTCGAACGTGCTTTTAAAAAAATCAGATCGAAAATTTTACTATCGTATCAAATTTTTTGAATTTGAATTTTATTTCTCTCGTAAGTCGTAACCTCAATTTTTTGTAGATATGTCACCGCGGCGCCCCTAGGTTTTAGACCCATCTTTTGAAGCATGAAAAAGCTAGTACGTAACGCCTCTACTGTTTTGTAACGTCATTTTGAGTGTGGTGGTCCTGCATTTGTCGTCAGCCAATTGGCGTTCCGTGGATCGCTACTCGGCACTCGCTTGTAAAATGAATAGACACGGAAGTCTTGAGAGTTCGTATGCCTTTCGGACTCGTGACCTAAAAAGTAGTATTTATTATTGTACGTATCAGGTTTATGGTCGATTCCGGTGGTGTAGATGTATATTTTATTTATTTATATTTTATATTCATGTAGTTTATATATATATTATATATATATATATATAATAATTATGGCTAATTTTTTTATTTTATATGCTCAAAGTCAGAACCACAAAAGAGTCGAATTGAATATGTTTAGACCCGTTTAATAAACTAATAGGTGGTACTTCTTACTATCCTAAATTATAAATATATTGAATTAAAAAATTTTAAATCCGAATTTAATTTATTTAATAAATGAATATATAAAAGTATACTTTTAACAAGTCGAATCAAATTATTTGCAAGATGACTTACCTCATATATAACTCCAGTAAAATTATATAACTATACATTTTTTGGATTTATGATATCATAATTAATAACTATTTTTATGTTTCAGCATAAAAAAAATATAATGAACATATATCAATATTAATTTAAAAGAAAGTAATAGCATCATAAAAAATATTATCGGGGTACACAATGCGAGCGTACGCCCACGCTATAAAAATTACGCCCGAAGCCTCTGAGTTTGGTGAGAGATTGAACAGCGGACACGTCAAATTATTGTGGCTCGGAATGGTTGTTAAATTTTCGTTTCTCCAACTTCATAATAGAAATTTAGAAATATGATGATCCACGACTGCAGTCTCGAAAATATTTCTTTATTTTCATTAACATTTACTTATTTTTCTGAATTAATTTTTATGAATTTCTTGCATAACAGTACGTATGGTGAAATCTAGATAAGAAAAATGTTTTCAAAATAAATAAATAAATAATGTTATGTTGTGTCTCACTGGTATAAACTTAGGGCATGTTTGGTATGGGGTAATAGGGGTGGAAAAAATTTTCCTCTATTTTATACCTCTTATATTAAGTATTTAATAATAATAAATATATTTTTAATGAAATACTCATTTTAGATTAAATTAAGATCTCAAATGGGTATTTATTAGAATAAAAATATTTAATTTTGAATAAATTATATAAGATATATAAAATATAGGGATAATTTTTCCACCCCTATTACCCCCGTACCAAACGAGTACTTATTATATATATTATTTTTCCTATAAGATACATGTCAAACTAATAAAATCAATAAATAATTTATGATATAACACACACTCACCGTAAGATATGAATCGTTAATTAACTTTGTTATTATTTGGGAAAGGAAATAAAAAGAATTGAAACCATTTCAAAGAACAACCGATTGGAAAGCAAGGGGAACCGGAAATGTGATAGATGAAAAAGCAAGGGGAATATAATTTTTCCGTACTTGTTCCACTACTACTATTTTTTATTTCTCCTTTACTACGGAAACGAAATAAGAAAAAAGTTGAAGAATGAAGAAGCAAACACAAATTTTGCTATCTTGAGATAGATAAATTGTCCAAAACTAAAAGAAGCAATGGCATCCACTATCATTGATGGAAAAATGGCGGGCCTTCTGTGAGATTTTTGGCGGTCAGTTTTGGGACTTTGTTGCTGTCTTTGGATGCTGGTCTGACTCTTCAGAGTTGTGAAAGGTAGATTGTAGATGCAAAGTTGGAAAGGTAGCGAGCTACTCTCTTTGGCCATTTTAGTAAAGGTAGGTTGTCTTTTACTTGTCTCAGTGTCTCGCTTGAGCGAGAATGAGTCTGACAGTTGTTTCGCCTTACCTGTTCATGTATACTTCAGTTCGATAAAGGGTTGAGAGATTATTGTAGAGAGAGATAGGGCTCTATAGAAAAATTGTTGGATATCCGATTCAATTTTTTAGTGAATAATTTGATCCGTCAAAAATATCCGATTTTAAGAATAAGTTAGTTAATTATAGGCATAATTTAATTTATAATCTGATTTTTTTTCTTTCAATCTTCAAGTTTTGATCATTTTTTTTACTATAGTACATACATCCAAAAATAATTTACTAAACTAATCTACAGTCTACAAACAGTCAAATAAGTCACGGCCTACATACACACAAATATCCGGACTAGAAAAAAAAACTCCTAAATTTGTCGAGCCTCTTACTTAGGTCATTTCACGGTTCTAAAGCGTCATTGTTCACAAATATTGATCACTAATTTTTGTGGATATGATTAATCATGTATTATATCTTTTTGTATGCAGGTTGAATAATTAAACAAATGTTTCTACAGGAAAAAAATAGTTATAGATTATATAGGTAAATTTAATAATTAGATTTTTTTTTAATAATCAGATATATTTGAAATCCAATCCAATATTTCGAATATCTGATGTTTCGGATATCCGAAGTATTCTGATGCAAATTCGAATATAGGATATTGAATATCAGGTCGGATCGGATATTCGAAAAAAATATCCGTTCAGATGCAGATATTGGACAATGCATAGCCCGAGAGAGAGAGAGAGAGAGAGCGCTAGTGCGGAGGGGCAAAATGTTAGATGTTTTTTGTACTTGGTTGGCTATTTTAGTAAGATGCACTCGTTCTGTGATATTATTTAGACAAAATTATTTTAAAGTCTAATCAAGTTAAATAATTTATTTATTATTTAGATTACTTTTAGTAGTAGTAGTAGTAGTAGTAGTAGTAGTGTGTGTATATATATATATATATATTTGTGTATAATTAGACTTACATATTAGTATAGTTATATGTACACAATATTTTATATTTAAAATCAAATACTTTAGTATCATGTTAACTTTTATTCTATTAATTTTTTTTAAGTAGATCTCAAACTAATATTTTTTATAATTTATAAAAAGTGACTACGCTATGTGGTTGCTTCCTTTAGTGACTTTTAAATATAAAAAAGGTTCTTAAACTAATTATTATATATAAGGAATTGCTGACATGAGATATCTTTAATTTTAATAGTTTATGTGTTAGTCGTACGAAAATCAATACCATTATTTGATATCAAGTAAATACAATGCATATTAATAATTTAATACATCCATCACGGCGGAAAGTTTGAGTGTATTAGTTTATTTATTTACTTATTTTTTGATTTATATGGTTTCTAATAAAGATTGGAAGTGTGAATCCATAAATATTGAGATGAAAGTAGAATTCGAACTTAAAACTACTTATCTATAGCACCTCAACCTCAACCACTAAAATATAAACTTATTGATTTTAAGATTATCTTTCTAACGCATATTTGTCAATTACAAAGTCATGGTAAGCTCTCTAAGTAATAAATTTTCATATGCTCAACACAATTAGATGAAAAAATAAAATGCTAACTAAAGAAAGATTTGTAGCTTATTTTCAAGGTTATTCTAATAGTGCCATAAAAAGAAGCTAATTATCCATGTATTATTACGAGTCACTTGAACCCCAAAAAGCTTGTCATTCTAATAAAGTTATTGATTACTTGAACGTTATTAAAATAAAATACATTAAAAAGCTAACTTCTTTAGACATTTAAACATATTATTATCTTTTACCGGATATATTAGAAATATTTAGATATGATATTTTTGATCCAAAGTGATATACATTGATACTTTTGGACATGGATTATAATATTATTTATTTGCTTGGAATTACTTTATCGTAATCTATATCTGATTAGATGGTTTTGTGATAAAATTAATCATCGACATAATTCGAAATTAATAAATAATATAATTGCCAAACACACTCTAATAATGATTTAAATAATTTATCATTAAGGAGGGGGTGAGCTCTTATCACATGGAGATTTGAGATGTAGATCAAGCTTATAATTATGGTTCGGCGACGGAACTTCTATTGTTTTGTGTTGGGTCTCTCACTAACCATTCAACTAATGATTCAGGTTTAAAAAGCTAATAGCACAATGGGATAAAATATCAGTCATATCATCTTAATAACTACTGAACAAGATTAAATTACCTAATTCGACATAATTAACTTATAAACTTAATTCTAACTTCATGGCTTGATATTTATTCATTTATTGTTATTATCTTAGCGGATGCGATGTCGCTTTTAGTTGTGCCAGAAGTGGCCGTTGCTTTGTTCCACTTGCTTGAGATAGCATTTCCTTCATGCTTATACGTACGGCAATTTTCAAAGTGGATCCGTACTGCATGCCTCCTCCCCTTGAAAATACGAATACCATCGAATAGTATGAGGCTATAAACCAGGGAAACGTCAACGGCATCTCGTTTTCTATTTTGAAAATGTTTTATCACAGTTTTCTATTTTGAAAATTTTTTGAGGTTTAAATCGATATCAAAACTAATTTTATATATTTATTTATTTTAAAATTTATTAATAATTTATATTAATTAATGTAGGAATTGGTTTTAAATTATTTATTTTTTATTTTAATAGATTTAATCTATTTTTTAAATATATATAATACATGTGTATACCTTTTTTTTTGTCATTTTCTACCATTTTCGTTTTTAAAATTTTTAATAAATAACATTTCTTTATTTCCACGTCTTCGCTTCCGTGGGTAAGGTACGCAATTTTAATTCGGACCAAATCTATTCAAATATCACCATTCATGATTCATCCAAGTTCGGCGACAGTTACGTCGGCAGCTGTGACCAGAAATCGTGAATTCCAAAATCTTGTTTTCTGATAGCGCCTAATCAGACAGGTGCACATTGTTTGCCGCATATAGTTTCAAACTTACGACTTCACGTCCAATGCGATGCTTTTTTGCTTCACCTGTTTGACTGTTTCTTTAGCCTTTTCAAATAAGTGACCTACTCACGATTAAGGCTGGTACAAATCGGGCATCGCCTGACTATTATTTAAATTCCACAAGAAAATTTATATTTTTATTTTTATTTAAATTTACTGAATTTTTTTTATATATTTATTTATGTTTATGTTTATACATATAAGATAAAATCTATTAAGTTTCGTATAAAATCCATCAAGTTTAAAGTAAAAACTATTTAATATTAAAATTATATATTTAGATTATTAGAGTTTAATTATATTTTTTCTTTTAGCCTTATAAAATATATTGAATATTATATAAATGAAGATTAAAAGAGGGGTGTTAAATATACACCATATTTTCTAACTTCATATCCTATAAAAATATAAAATAAAAATTAAATTTTTACTCCTCTACCTTTCTATCCTCCACACACACTCTTCTATCTTCTCTTTTCACACTTGTTTTTGATTCTTTCATATTGCACCGAATTTTTTTTAAAAAAAATCGATGGATTATTATCTCACAAAAATTGGAATAAAAGAAATTATGGTAATGAATTTTTTTTAGTGAATTTAAAGCCCACAGGTGAACCACTTATAGACTATGACAAAGGTACATGTAAACCACCTATCGCTAACATTGTATGACCGGCGATTCACCCGAAAATACGGTCAATGTACAATCGAACCACCCGCCCATAGCAGACAAAGAACGGGCCACTCATCCATAGCTCAAGCAAGCCGACATGCGATCCACCCGTAGCTTGCGTTTTACAACGGGTGGTCCACTAGTAACTTAGTGTGATGACAGACAACCCACCCGTAGCCCGGTCGGTCCATTTTTTTCCTCATTTCCCTTATATATTTAATAATAAAATATTTATTTTTTGTTTATTGCATATGGAAGACCCAATTGATACTGATTGGATGAGTTTATTTTCAACGGATTGTATTTTTAATGATTGTGAGTCCCTAATTAAGCATGTTGATGACACCGGAATATCACATAATATGATTTTCACTATAGAACAATCAAAACGGGAAAAGCTTCGACTTCGTTGTGAGAGAGATGGTACATATAAAAGATATTTGTTAGTGAATTCAAAAAGTGCACGATCTTTCGAGTAAAAAAAAATATAACTATAAATTTAGAATATGTGAGAGGAAAATTCCTTACAATGGTTGAGTATTGAAGGTTAAATGTGGCATACACAACCATTGTTTGGGTAAGTTCAGACAAAGGTATTCTTTTGGGTAACGGTTATCACCAAAAGAATAAAAGTTAGTAGAGGAATTGACCACGATAAATGTGAAACCTATGGAGATCATCGAAAAATTACAAAGGGGTCATGGTGATATTGCTACAATACTTTGAACAATCTACAATGCAAGATACAAGTTTAGGGTGCAGAAGTTAGTCGAGCGTATAGTTATGCAACAACTATTATATTTGATGGAAACCAACGAGTATCAATATTAGTATCATAGGTATCCAGACTCTGATATGGTCAATAATATTATATTTATTCATTTTGATTCTGTTATTCTTTTACTTGAATTCCCATATGGCATTTGCCTAGATTGCACATACAAAACCAATAGGTACAACATTCTTTTCTTAAAAGTTGTTGGTTTTGTGTCTAGTGGTATAAATTTTATCATTGCTTTGGCATTCATGGGAATGAAAAAGAATATAATTATCAATGGGTGCTTGATAAGGTGAACGGGATGATGGAACCCGATGAACCTAATGTTGTCATCACTAACAGATAAATGGGTGTGACATAAGTAGTTTCTGAGATCTTTCCTAATAAAGTCTCCCTCTTATGCAGATGGTATATTGGTAAGAATGTTATCTCACATGTAATAAAAAAAATTAGGATCTACAGCATCCGAAGAACATTTCATAATCCAATAGAGGAAGATTGTGAAGGTAACCACATTGTAGATATATGAGAATGAGCTTTTACTTATGTACAACAAATGGGGCCAATTTTCTCATCTAATATAATATGTCTACGATACTTGGTTGAATCCTTATAAGGAGATGTTTGTTTCTGTTTGGGTTGACCAGGAGCTTCACTTTGGTACTTATATGACCAACAAGTATAATTTTATTAGTGTGGATATTTTTTTTATTTGAATTGTAATTATATAACCAACACTTAGATTTTTAAACATTAAATTTAGGGTGAAAAGTGACCATTCGAGGCTGAAGAAATCTATAGCATCACCTCATATAAGTTTTGATACATTATAGTCAAATATCGATACGTTGATTCGACTCCAAATGAATGAGTTGAAGAAAGATTTGGAGCACTCTTGGGTCATTATTCCACATCACTCTACCAATAACATGTTGTTTAAGGATATCACATATGTTGTATGTCGTAGAGCACTAGACGTGATTGAGGAGGAGAATAAGAGATATAATTTGGTTGGTTCTAATCCTTTAAGGTGTGGGTGTTGCTCTAGGCAGACACATTGTCTACCATGTGTATACAAGATATTTTAGTACAAACGAGATAATCAACCTATCCTAGAATCGATAGTTCATCAATTCTATAAGACTTTTACTTTTGTTAGACAAGCTGAAGAATGATTTCAATTCAATGATTCAGCCATTTCTCCAACCGTACATCCTTTTGCCTCTAATACTATATCAAATGTACAAATCTAATATAACCATTCTAATGCGACAAAGTAACATGATCCTTATTCTTTATATAACCATACTAGTATGTAATTTCAAATTTGTGAGCAATTCCCTATACATTGCCCCCTAACATCTACTCAGAGCTCCTTATTTCCAAATAGTTGTAGTGCAACAGCTCTAAATCCATCATTTTCCTCCCCATTACTCCATTCGTGAATGCTAATTCTAGCCTAATTGACATGCATTCTCCAAAGACACTATTTAAGCTATGGAGAACAGGTCAACAAATCCTAATCAAAATTCTTCTGTTATCCTTGAATTTAAATGATCAATCATAGGGTTTCGAGTTGGTTCCTAAACCTTTAGTATTTTCCTTTGATCAATTGGTTATAAATATCCCCAATCATCCCTTATATACACCTTTCTTTCAGCCATCGAATTCTCTAAGTCTTATATTCATCTTCCTTCTTTCCACACTTCGAGCCTTACCAATCCCTTTTATTGCACTCTTTTAATCTTATATCTAGCTCTCTCTTGTTTCATTTGTTATGCAAGGAAGAGTTAGATTATGGAAAAAAGGTGGAGTGGTACAGCTAAACTTCTTCTCTGTTTTTGCCTCAAGTGGTATGCTC
Source organism: Tamarix chinensis (assembly GCA_030549775.1). Classification (NCBI taxonomy): domain Eukaryota; kingdom Viridiplantae; phylum Streptophyta; class Magnoliopsida; order Caryophyllales; family Tamaricaceae; genus Tamarix; species Tamarix chinensis. The sequence goes on along the minus strand of CM060178.1, from coordinate 98,784,989 downwards.
TTCTTTCTTTTTGTTTTTAAGTTCAAAAATTTAATAAGATTTTGGTAAGTATAATATTTTGGTTTTAAGGTTTTAAAAGCTGATAATTTATATGGTGGGAAATTTCTAGTTTTAAGAGGGTTTTGTCTGCATTAAGTAAGTGATTATTGCTTCTAAAATGTTTAATAAGTATTCCTACATGTTAGGTATTTCCTTTAATTGATTTCTCCATGTTGGTATGAATGAATAAAGTTTTTATAGGTGATTTAGATGATTAGATGACATGATTTGAGTAGAAAGCATGAATTTTGGCATAAACAAAGGGACATGATGGTTCCCTATTGAGAAATGTATGTTAATTTGGTTAAAAATATGTTAGACTATGTCGATGCATGCTTTAATGTGGTTAAGGATGATTTATATGTTAGAATCTGCATGAAATTTATGATTTGGTGTTGTGTTAGGGTAAACCGATCGATTGGTTTTTAGAATAGTCGATTGGTTGACCCAACCCATTGACTGGTAAGCCTACAAAGACCTTAGTCTTACTCTCTACTTAAACCCATCGACTGGTTAGGCAGAATTGATCGACTGGTCTATGAACAATCAACTGGTTTGCCTAAACCAATCAATTTATTTAAGGAAAGCATGGTTTGGTTGAGTTAAATGGATCGACTAGTCAACCCAAACTGATCGAGTAGTTAGTGCAACCAATCAACTAGTTGGGCCAGACCGATCAAGTGGTTCGACTAGTTTATATGATTTATTTCTTTTTGGTTCAATTATGATTTGAGGATATATTGGGGACTATACCATGAATATTAATAGGATAAAATGAAGTTTTATCATGGATTATTGGCCTAATGAAATGATTAAAATGGATCATATTTTATGGTACACTATGAGTAATGTAAAGGCTAAATGGGTATTTCACTTATGATAAATAATGATATTGAAAAAAGAATAATGAAACTCAGCATGGGCTTGAATAAATAATATGGTGGATATGAATATTATTGGTTAAGGATAAGTGGAAAACTCACATGATTGGAAAAATAGAAAGAAAAGAAATGCTATGGGATAAAGATGGAAATTGCCTTGCTTGTCTTGCACGGATCTTGTGTGATCATTTATCCATAAAAATAAAATACTAATCACGTAAAGTAAAAGACAATCGAGTTGAGTATGGGTTTGGATTACCCGATCCTCAATTATCTACTGGAGGTTAGTCTACCTTTGGATATTTTTGGTGTCTTCAGACTTTGCCTTCGGGTAGGATCTCGAGATATACCTGTGCCTTATGTACTCTAGACATTGATGATGTACTAGGGGCTATCGATAGTAAAGGGCCTAGTTACTTAGGTGGTTAGCTTTGGCCTGGACTTATGTCCATATTGACCGGCTTGGACCCAGACTTATGTCCATTTTAGTGATTAGCTTCAACCAGGACTTATGCCTACTTGGTGATTGTCTTCGGCCTGGACTTTATGTCCCTTATTTGGATAGGATTCCATGGTATGTAAGACTATGGGTTAGTGCACAGTACATTGCTTGATGATAATACAATATGGATAATAAGTGGTTGGCTGGTAATGATGACCAAGATAATAGTTAATGCTTGGTTAAGAATGGGAGTAATGGTATGATTAATTGAAAAGGAATAATAGCCAGTTTATACGCTTGGCTCATGCTCGAAATGACTCACTGGTTATGGAATGGAATATTGATTGGATGACTCATTTGTCTCATAAATGGGTAAGGAAATGACATAATCTAAATAATTGGCTAATTGGAAATAAACTCTAGAGGTTGCTTGGATTCTCTCTGCTATTACATGTGTAAGTGCTTATGTGAGGAGGATGCCAAACTAAGCATGATCTATTCTACTTGGTTGGAGTTATGCATGATAGCTTGTCATTATGTAACCATACCTTTATATATATGGCTTGATCATGATGCATGCCATATTTATATCCATATATGATATTTTGGTATACTTGTGTTTACATTGAGGGAGCAACTTGGCTTACTCAGTATATAGTGTACTGTTGTGTCTGTTTTCTCGATCGCCTGCTCATTCCCACAAGTAGAAGGTCATGTACAGGTCTTTGAGGATGGCCAGTAAAAGGCCTACCTTGTCTATTTTAGGGCTTGAGAGCAAGGACATCCAGATGTTTTTTTTGGAGTTCGTGGCAAACTGAGATTTTAAGTTGGACACAACCCTATTTTAACTATAGCTAGTATTTCTACATAATTGTATTTTGTAATGATCTGGTCGGCAACCATTAGAGTTATTCCATGCAAACACTCTTTTAAGTTAATTATGTAATCTTATTTGCGCACTCTATTGTTTCAAGTGTTTTAGTTGGTTTAGCCTTATATCTGATATAGGGTAGGTGGCGGATGTCTATCCTATGTCAGGTATGACGGTAACACCCTATTTTTCCTAGGCGTTTTCTGCTTCCGCAAATGTTTTAGTGAATTGTTTTGATAGTAAAAAATTGGGGTGATACAACTCCCTCCCTACCTCCATTATTGTTGAGCAGTACAACATCGAACACCGCCCTTATCCTCCTTCATTTCATGCTCTGTTTGTCGTCATAATTCACCATTAACACCACTTGCCACCACCGACCACCAAACACTGCCATTTCCTTGAGAACCAACCACCACTACCTCCCCATCATTCCCTCTTGTCATTGCCACCCTATGTTATTTCTTTCCCTTATCATCGTCATGCTTTGTTTCATTTTTTTAAGGCACATAACCAAACACCCTTGCACGCCCCAATTGTGTCTTTCTTGCATGACCCATGTAGGATTTCGTGCACAGCCCGTTTACACCTTTCTTCTCACACGTGCGCACCCTTCACCCTTCGTTCATGCACATTCCACCCTCTCAGCCCATGCATGTGTTGCATGCTTTGCATATTCACCTTTGAATTTTCCCATTGATATAGTCGTGCCTCATCCTATCAAACCCAATGCTACACTCTAGCACCACCGTACATTCCATCATGCTCCCTCGCAGCCTGGGCTTTTCCATTTTTTATTTTTATTCCAATTTCCACCCTCCTTCACCTTAACGTTCCCCTAAGTTTTACTTAAGTTCTAATTTTGTACTGTTCTTGTTTCGTAGGTAACTTCTTGGTGATTTAGAAGGAGGCAGGGTTAGGCATATGTGCTTAGAGACCAACACCCTTTTTTGTAAAATTACATATCGTAGTTGGAGCTTATTTGTGTAATATGTATTTGTATGTGATATCCTATTTGATAATATTATATGGATAGTGTTGATTATAATAATGTCATTATATGATATCTTAAAAGTGAGAAAAATATGAAATTATATATTTGTGTATATCGTTGGGTAGCATAATCTAGATATGTAATATCTATATATAATTGTGACTATGTATTTCATATAAATACTGCCAAACACACTCTAATGATTTGAATAATTTAACATTAAGGAGGGGGAGAGCTCTTATCACATGAAGATTTGAGATGTAGATTAAGTTATGGTTTGACAACGGAACTTCTATCGTTTTATGTTGGATCTCTCACTTACTATTCTGCTAATGACTCAAATTTGGAAAGTGAATGGTACAACGGGATAAAATATCAGTCATGTCGTCTTAATAACTACTAAACAAGATTATATTATCTAATCCGACATAATTAACTTATGAACTTAATTCTAGCTTCATGGCTTGAGATTTATTTATTCATTTATTATTATTATTATTTTACTGGATGCAATGTTGCTTTTAGGGGTATGAAGTTGTCGTTGCTTTGTTCCACTTGCATTTCCACCGTGCCTGCACGTACGGCAATCTTCAAAGTGGATCCGTACTGCGTGCCTCCTCCCATTGAAAATACCATCAAATAGTATGAGACTGTGAACCACGGAAAAGACAACAACATCCTACCCCAAATATATTCTCCATGCCAAAAGGCAAAATCCTTCACCCTCACGACCTTAACCTACTAGCCCGATGGTTTTTGATCAGATGATGTAAATTACGATGACCCAACAATTAATAATACAACGGTCCTTTCTACGGTACTCACAAGGAGTCACCCCCACTTTGAAAGGTTAAAACTCCTACGCTACAGCTGCCACAATTCCAACCTAGGACCCTCCGCGCCAACTTACCGTGCCACGACCATTGAGCTAAGTCCGTGAGGGCACCCCAAAAATATTCTATCAGGCTATCACCGTTTTCAAATTTTAAAAATCTTTTAAATTGGTATTGAAAACATTTTACTAATTTTATTTATTTATTTTAATTTTTATTAATAATTTACTTTAACTAAAATAGATAATAATTTTATTTTTTTTTAATTTTAATATATTTAATCTATTTTGTTTAAAAAAAATATAATATGGGTGTATAATTTTTTTTTATCATTTTCTATCATTTTTTATTAAATTTTTACTAAATATTATATTCATATAAAAAGAAAGTTATTATATTATTTTATATATTTTAAAAAATAAAAATAGTGTTAAAATAATACTAACATTATTTATTAACAATTAATAAAGTCTTTAATATATATATAATTAAAAATAAAATAAGACTATTTTTTTTTTCATTTTTCATGTTCATGTTCCCGTGAAATAATGGTAAGGCACACAATTTTAATTCAGACCAAATCTATTCAAATATCACCATTCATCCAAGTTCGGGGACCAATTACGTCGGCAGTAGTGTCTAGAAATTGTGAACTCTAAAATCTTGTTTTCTAGCAGCGCCTAATAAGGTAGGCGCACATTGTTTGCCGCATGTAGTTTCAAACTTACGAGTAAGACTTCACGTCGAATGCGATCCTTTTTTGCTTTACCTGTTTCTTTAGCGTTTTCATGGTACCCTTGAATTTACGTTTTAAATTGTAGTACTATCTAATTATTTATATATTTTTATTTTTATTAATTTATCTTAAATTCAATTATTTATTCTATATCTTATTACCTCAAATTTACACCATTCAATTAAATTAATTAATCAAATTACTAATTATTTATACTTTATAATATTTAACTTTTAATTTACATTAATCTATAAATATCAATTAATGATATTAAATAATCAAATTTCATTAAATATAATTTTACAAATAATTTAATTAATAACAACTATTTTTTAAAAATAAAAAAATACCTCATATATATTATAATAATAAAAATCAATCTAAAAAGTATACTAAATGTGTCTCGATTTTTAAACTTTGAGTACCTCAAATTTGAGGTATTTTCTTTTACACTTACAATTTTTTCCTCAAGTTTGAGGATGGGAGTACCCATTGTAGATGCTCTAAGTAAACTACTTTTGATTAGCGATAGTACAAATCGAGTATCATGTGACCATTATTTAAATTCTACAAGAAAATTCATATTTATATTCCTATTCAAATTTATCAAATATTTTTTTATATCCATTTATATATATATATCAGACAAAACTTATTGAGTTTTGGGTAAAATCCATCAATTTTAAAATAAAAACTACATAATATTAGAATTATATACTTAGATTGTTAGAATTTAATTATACTTTTACTTTTAGCCTTACAAAATATATTATAGGTTATATAAATTAATGTTAAAAATATAATTTTATATGAGATAAACTAATGTGAGTACGAGCATAGATATGAAGGCGGATACGAATTTAATAATCATTTATTCATATCCATATCCGACAGATATTTCTCTCATTCATCCATATGAGTATCTATATCTATTTATTTACATATCCAAATAATAAAATCCGTCTGACCGTCATCCCTACTCTCACTTGCAAAGAGTTTGTAAATGAGTAACTATTTTATATAGTCATTTATTTTAGAAATCTTTTATACTATTTTTTTAAATAACTATATAAAACAATCACTTTTCATAAATAATACCACACAAGCTAATTTGAATGAAAAAACTATTCGAATACATCAAAATAATCAATTATTTATTTCTTAATAGTAAAAAAATGAGTGAAGTAATCATTTTATAGATGACATATTAAAATTATACACTTTTTAGAAAATCTTTATTTGTGTAGGATTTTACTTTCTTTAAATGAGCACAAATGGAATAAATTGTACATAATTATATGGATGATAATGTGTCTTGATTTTATCATCACTATATATTCCTTAATTGATAATAAATTTCAATTACAAAATAAATATTTTAGATTTTTTTTAAATTAATAAAACGTCACTAAATTTATAATAAAAGAAGAAACATTTGAGTCTTATTCCAATTAAGAAAAGTCTCTATTAAAATAACATTATTTTCATATAAATAAGATATTTTACATATTATAAACATATATGTACAAAGACATCTACTAATACTTAGTTTATAATTAATATACTAATTAACTATCAATTAATTTAATATATAGTTATATTAGTATTTATTTAATATTTGAACAAAAAACATATATTCTAAAATTATATCTTTTTAGATTAATAAATTTGAAAATTAGTATCACCCCAAATTTTACATTTGCTAGTTTAAGAATTTAAACCTTAGATGATGATAATAAATCAATACTATGGAAACACAATTGAATAGAGGCAATAAGACAATGGCTGCACCAAAACCGAGATAAAAAAATATGAAAAATTTGAGAATCATCTAAAAAAAAAGGAGGTTTTGATAGCAATCATTGTACAAAATTGTTGTTAAAACCTAACAATGAGTGACATTTATTGTCTTTTAGACTTTAACAACAATTTTTTTAAAAACTATTACTAATTATTCTAATAATTATTGTTTAATAGATAAAAAACTGTTATTATATGTTGCATTTAATTTTAATTAATTCATTCTCATCCCAAATAGAATCATTGTTATTGTATTTATTCTGGTGCAAAGTTTTAATAACGATTGTTTGTTAATAATCATAATTACAAATTGTGTTTAATTACATTTTAACTATTTATTTCGCTTAAAACTGTAACAATAGTTTTTAGTTGAAACTATTATTAAATTTTCTTCTTTATCCTTTTTAACCCCCTTCCAACTAACATATCTATATCATTTCCTCCTCTATTGACTCTACATTCTTTTTCTTTCACGATAATTATACACTCCTAGCCCTTAACCTTTGCCCCATCATCCTCCATTGCTCCCACCATGTGAATCACCGACCATTCTCTAGTCTACACTCCATTGACCATTGCCACCATTCTTCAGTCCACATGCACTTCACTTGCCATTCATCATCCTCCATTACACCATTCTTCTTGTCCGTCGGTGTTTCCATTCTTCTTGTTAATTAGGCATGATAATGCTCCATTAATTTATATTACATATTCTAGCAACATACTAGGTTAGATTAATCTACATTAAAAGGAGGCTACCGCTTTATGTGTCATATTTCATGACTAATTTATGCTCCAATTTTCTTGTTTGATGTATCTCATAATGTAGTCACAATTATAGGTTTTTATAGCCTTTTCATTTATCTTTGGCTTTAAGATTATATATTAAAAAAAGTAGTAGCTATTATGCCTTTTTTTAGATAGCATTGTGACATCATTTATTCAATAACATATATTTAATACGATATAAAATGCAATCATTAGGGCAAACATAAGTTTTTCCCCCATAATTCAAGCTAATAGAGCAAATATCTTTTTTTTTCTTATGTTTTAGGGGAAAGTACATTATCCTATAGAAGCATCGCTTTCAACAATTTGAGAAGAGATGTGAAGTTTTATTTCTTCATTCCTTATTCGCTTTGAGGTTGTATGTTCGTAACACCACCAATAATTTTATAAATGTAGTACAATTATCATACAAGGGTTTTCCAAATCATTAACCAACTTATTAGACTTTTTAGGAGAATCTTTGATATATTCTTTTATATTGTTTTCAAGTCTTTCATGTTCACAAAGTCGTCATATTTAAGATCATTGCTTTCAATAGCATTAGTTTGGACACCGATGGAATCTCCATTCCATATTCAATTAGTGTAACTCTATCAAATCCATGCATAATAAGATAATTCTGTATTTCATTGATACCTTTCTTCTTATGGTTGTAACAACCAATACACGAGCAATATATTTGCAAGGGATATTGAACATGTTTAATTGGAAATTTTTGGAACTTATCTACACAATCTGTATATTCTCTAGTCAACTTACCAGAGTATACCCATGAGCAATCCATTATATCCTATGTCAAAAAGAAAATTGAGCAAAATAATTTAGGAACAAGTAGAACAAAAATATTGAGACCAAATGTATATAAAACATACATAAATTTATATATATGTGGCCAACAACACGACGGTTTCTCATAGAAGACACTAACAACAACAACAATGATATTAAATCCACACTTCTATAAATATATAGAACGTATCACATAGTCAAAAATTTGAAGAAGCACAATGATGTCTTAATTTGTAAAAGCATGGAAAAAATAGGGAACATATAGCATGTCAACAATAAAGAAGAGCAAAGATAAACATCTGTACCTCTAAGGGAAGAATGACAACAAAAAGAGAAGAAAAAGAAGGAAGGTTGGCGGAGAAGACTCCAGAGGTGACCAATGGAGAAGAATAAAGAGGATGTGGAGGAATCAACAATGGTGGAATATAAAAAAGAACAAATAATTTATGTGAATGAGAGGATAAAAGGGATGATGGTTCGATCAAAAGTGAAAAATGAAAAACACAAAAATCTCTCATAGATAATCAAAACTGCCATCTATACCCTTTAAAATTGAAAAAAAAAATCACCCCACTTTATAATAGATGATTGTTTTAGCTAATGACCATCATCTAAATCTTAAAAACTTAGAGTTGTGCTTTATACGATGATTTTATATATGTAATCATTGTCTATAATGTCAAAAATAAAACACCTATTTCTCCACCGCCTTTTTTTTACTAGGTATTATATACGATAATATTTATTATAATCGTTGTATATATGATGCTATCGATTTTGATTTTTGTATTAGTGGATGGTCCATAGTCTTATCATCAAAGAAATAGGATGATAAAATAGAAGTGAGAATGTATTGAGTATGGTGTAACTCCCCTAAAATTTACAATTGAAAATTTGAATTTATTCAAAAGGTTAAAACAAGCACAAAATAAGCATAATTGGGTATTACCGTCGTACTCGGCATAAGGTTGACTTATAATGCCATCCTTACATTGAATATAAGGCAAAATAGTTAAACATTTTAACGTAATAAAATAGAGAAAGAGATAAATTCATAACATATATAAGAGTTTGGAGGTTAACTCCGAATATAATATTTAAAATGCATAACTGAATACCCTGAATGAAGAGACCCAAAAGGTATTTGGGTCAAAACAAAGAACTAGATAGCATGACTCTTCTATCCCAAACCCCATACATAAAGTAGGTTCGCTTCTCCTTAATCAAGGTGTCATAAGCGACAAAGTCATCCAGTGGATCTTCAATGACCCTCACAAATTCAACTAGCCCCTATACTTGTAGGAATGAGTAGCGCTTATGAAAATAATGATTAGTATATTACGTACCAAGTAAGATAACAATATAATCATATAAATATTACACAAGGTCATAGGGAAAAACAACAAGGGATATCATAAATATAGATTAGCATAGGAGGAGACCAAATTTTTTATTGATTCCAAGTCCTACAACAATAATGGCATGATCAATCTCCATAATCTTATTCATGTTGAGCTTGTGAACCCCATTATTATCAATCTTTGGAATGGTATTATTAATATAAAACCCTAAGACATAAAGATCTTGTCCATTATTCTCAATTGGTTGAATGGTAACAATAATGTACAACCCTAGAGGCAGAAAGCTCATGGTTACTATTCTTGTCTGGTGGAATGGACTGGTACAATTAGTCTTGATTCACATAGTATTTTACTTTAAGTGATTAATTAATATCTTATCAATGATTACAATTATTCATATTATTTATTCAAATTTAAAGTTAGTGAACTCACTATTCTCAACAGGTGAAATGGTATCATAATATACAACTCCACGGCATAAAGCTCTCAGTCACTATTTTCATTTGATGTGGATAGGTGCAAACAATATTAACTTGTATGATCTTTCACTATAAATAATTACTATATTATTCAAGGTTATTTATTTAAAGGAAATCATACAAGATAGATATAGGCATGCAAGGCACATGACCCATCATACTTTTCCCAAGGACAAGTTATATTTCCCTAAGATACCCTAATTTCATAAGTCAAGCATAACTTCTCTCCAATTACTCATTTTATCACCAATTTCAATACACATTATTAAAATATTATCATTGAAAACATAAAAAAAAAAAATCAAAGTTTAACTTTTATGTGTTAAGCATGCGATAATAACCTACCTTTAGGGTTACTATTTATATTCCCCCACAAAACCTTAATTTTACTACTAAATCATAACTTTTTTCATAAGACTCATATGACTCCCAAATTTAATATGCATCCTTAAATTGACAATATTAACAAAATATCCATAAATCAAGGTTAAACTCCAAAATTCCACACATGTGGTAATAATTCCGCCCCTAGGGTTACTATTCTCACTTAAAATCACTTTTCTCGTGTATTAGACTTAGACGATTCATATTGCTCTAAAGAATCCACATAATATACTTAAACTATTTATAAACAACTATCACATTAAAATACCCAATATTTTTTTAACTCAAATTGACAAAAATGCTTTCAAGTCAACTAAAGTACCCATATTTCCACAAAACCTTACGAGTCTTGATATGAATGATTTTTCAACCTCTTATATATATGTATATATAAATGCATGACCAAAATTATGTATATATATTTTATATACTCCAATTTATTCCAACTCACAGTATGCACAAAAACACATGATCCCACAACTTTTCACTCTTACGTTACATGGTACAACATATATATATCATTACTATAAAAAAACTATCCATATAAAATTTTCAAACATGATATCACATAAAAGATATAACACACCAAAATTTTAAAATATAAAATTTAAATATTTAACCTTTTATCTAAAAAAAATTTAATCTTCACATTTTGATTTAATTATTTTTGTAAACCTTTGACTTACAAAAATAGATAAAATTATTTAATAAATTAATATAATTATTTTTATTATTTTATCTTACTCTTTTTATTTAAAAAATCATAAACCCATAATTTTACCAAAATTATTTTCTTAAATTAATACCTTAATTTTTAGGTAAACCAATTTAATATTTTTTTTTCTAATAGCTTAATTTTAATCTAAATTCTAATTTGAACTCTAAATCTATTTTCCTTTTTTTTCCCCTTTCCCTTTTTCCTTTTTCTTCCTTTTTTTTCCTTTTCTTTCTTTTCTTTCCTTCTCACTTCTTCCTTCGGGCCACCCCGAATCGTCTCCCTACTCCTTTTCTTTTTCCGAGAGGTTAGCTTAAGTTTCCCCCTTTCTTTTATTTTCTTTTTCCCCTCGGGCCAGCCTAGCCTCTCCTCCTCCTCCTCTCTCGTGCGACCCAACTTCTCCCTCTTTCTTCTTCTTCTTCTTCTTTTGCGTAGGCCGACCCAGTTCTTTCTATTTTCTTTTCTTACTGCGTAGCCTAGTTCCTCTCCCCCTTTCTTTTCTTCCCCATCTGTACCCTCGCTAAATGCACCCCAGAACATCCCCCTTTGCATGCCCTCTTCTTCCTCCTACACCTTTGAAAGCCAACACACGCCACCCCCTCTTCCGGTTAGACAAACTAAACCACTGTCCTCCACCTGTCCTTTTCTTTTCCTTTTCTAGCCCTGCAGCTCCCCAGGTCCCCTCCATGCATGCCCCCTTCCTTGCCATTTACGACTGACTTACCCTTGCCCGCAACCTCCTTGCACTGCCACCTAACCTAGCACGCTGAAAACCCTCTCTCCTTCTCTTCTTCCTTACCACTCTTCTTCCTTGTGGTCTGCTCTATCCCTTAACCTTCTCTTCTCTTTTCTCCTTTCTTCTATTGCACTTGTTTTTCCCCTTCGACACCCCTACAACCATCTCCGTCGCCTCGACCTCTAACTCACCCTCTATGTCACCAACTCCTCCATGCTACCTCCTCCCTACACTATCCTGAGTAGCCAACACCCAGCCTACCCTACAACCTGCCTCCTTTTTCCTTCTCCCTTCTTCGACATCCCTACAACCACCACCCTTTCATTCAGCCAACCTTCCTCTCCCTTTCCTCCACCACCGCAACTCCTCCCAGCAGCATGCCACCACCTTGACCTCCACTCCTGCACCATCACCTAAAACCACCCCAACACCACCTACCTTTCCCCCTTCTCTTTCTCTTCTTCCCTTCTCTACACCTCCATCCCTATAGCCTACTCCATTATCTCGACCGCCTTCGAGCCACAAGCACCACACCCCTAACCACCAACCATCTCCTCCTTTACCCCTTACACCTAACAATCAAAGCCAACACCTCCCACCATCTCTCACCACCCTTAAGCAAGCCACCTTTCCATCCTCCCCTTTTCCATTCCCTTCGTCCAAATTCTATATGGCCCATGTTGCACATATAACATGAGTTCTGTAGCGTATATTTTTAGGTATTTTTGGATAATATTAAGGATAAGGGTAGTTTGATAATTTTATATTTAATAAATATTTTCAATAAAAATTATTATTTCATTAATCTAATATTAATATGTATTTATGATATTATTTTAGGTATAAAATTTTATTAAACTGAGCCTAAGATTTTTTAGCCAGATACTGGTAAAATTTATTTTTACTAGAAATTAGGTGACCTTTATACCCCACTAAAATATTTGGATTATCATATGTTAGCACATTAGGGTTTTTGACATGTGATTTAAGTAGATATGATGTGTTATAAATAGTCCCATGATTATTAATGTTATCTTAGAAAATAGAAAAAAAAATGCATGTTATCTTGTGTAAGATGTTATGTGTGTGAAGTGGTGATTAAGAAGCGGTCTAATGTATGATGATAGATGTTATGTGTCTATAAAATGCTAGGTTAAGTATGCATGGACACTTTTAGTAAAAATATTACTACCTTGAGCCCTAGGGCAATTTGGTCATTTATACATATTATAATATTTAACCCTAACTAGGATGCCTATTGTGTTATAAATATTGCTAAGAATGGAGATAGGAGTTTGGTGTATTATAAATATATGTATTAGCATGAATATCAATATTTTATTGCCTAAGGGTATTTTGGTAATTTTTAATGTACGACAATAATCATCCTAATAAATATGCATGCTAAGTGTCATGTGGTGTTGAGAGTGATAATAGGGGGTTTGTGGCATTAAAAATACATGTTCCATAATGAATATTCATATTATATGACCTACGAGCATTTTGATAATTTTACACATGCAATTTGGGTTATCCTAGTAAATATGCATGGTAATTGGTAAGTAATAATTTTTACTAAGTATCAAAATAGGGGTTTGTTGCAGTAGTAACTCATGTTTGAGCATGATAATCATTATTATATGGTATAGAAGTAATTTGGTAATTTTTTATGTACTATGGTAATTAGTCTAATAAACATGCATAATAAATATTATTTGATGTTAAATATGATAATAAGGGTTTGTTATCTTAGTATCACTTATTTATGCATAATAATCAATATTGCATGGTTTGGGGGCATTTTGGCAATTTTGCATGTGTAACACTACCAAAATTCACTACTAATTTTTTAATTTATTATATTTACAAGTTAGGCAAAAGGAAATACATTAAATTTTGGAGATGCTACCACCACACTTAGTACCATGCCAATTTCTTTCTACTGTTCTAGAACAAGTGCTAAGGCTTAGAAGGACAATACATAATTTACACAAATTCAAATTTTCGTTTAAATCAGAGTAACGCGTTAAAGACGTTATAAAATATAAAACCCACTGTTAGCGGTTACAAGAAAATAAAATTATTACACATGGAAATATGAAAGTTTAAAAGATAAATTTAGAAAACTTCCCAGACAGTTCGTACTCTCTTACCTGATAATAACTTGAATATCATCTGCAGCTAATCTACACGGGTACTACCCATTAAATAGGTAGGGGCCTACAAACGGTAACCTTCAGTACTACTACGGTACCGAGTAACCCTTTATATAAAACTAAAAGGTATGACCTGCATGCAATACATCATACAAATACAAATACAAATATAAGAACAATAACATACACAAGTATAGAAATAATCATAACAACATATGATGGACGCGTACCGTAAAAATCATATATCATAAAGCCCGTTAACTTAGCATTTCTAGCACTTAACATGAGAGGCAGGCATTAATGCCACATTTATACTATAACAATATATCATAATGGAGAAATCAACATTGTTTTGTCTTAGGCCATTAATTAAATATCATTCAACATCATCTCTCGAATTATATCCACGTAGGTTCGAGGACCCCACTATTATAATCGGTGGACCAGACACAAGATATCCAACTCTAGGGCAAAACGCACTTGGCCACTATTATAACCGGTGGATCGATAAATACATAAAGTCTCCAGGGCAACACATACCTAGACACTATTATAACAAGCGGATTAGTACACATATATAACTTCCAAGACAAAACGCTCCAAGCCACTATTATAATCGGTGGACCGGTACAAATGATATAATCCATCTAGTTCCGATCTACGTGGTGTTCCACTATAAGTAATTAATGTCTTTCTATTTATTTTGCACACTAGTTCCATTCATTTAACTCAAGGGAGAGAACACGAGCCCGGAGACACAAAGGTAAACCGATCATACTGGCGCATACAAGCAACACAGTACCCTTTAACCATCAGCCCACAGATGTAAAGGTATCCTGGTCATATTGGTGCATGAGGAGATATAGTACCCTACGAACAATGACACTTAATCCATAAGTATACATACCCCCTAAGTAGGTCCGCAAAGCTAAATATAGTAAGATGTAGGGTTTGGATGGGGCATTAAGGCTCACCAGCAAAATCCAGAATAAACGTGGGCTAAACCACATCCTTAGGGTAGCCACCCCTAAAGAGCCACCATTTCCGAGCTCGAGGTCTTCCACTTTAATTATTAGTATTTTAATTAAGGTGACCACGAAAAATACAACAATCACATGCTTATTCATTTTTGTTTATTTATGTTATTATTATGTAATCATTATTATTATTATTGTCCATATTAATTTAGATAGTCCACTAAGGCTAACTTAGGTTCCAATTCTTATACTTAGGCACCCTAGGTCAAAATGACCAAAATGCCCCTAAGGCTAAGGCTTTCTCTTATCATCTATTTTCATCATATTCTTTATTTTTATTTAGTCGCATGACATAATAGGTTATTATATCATAATTATATTATTGGCCATGGAATCGTATACTCTATACCAAAGGATCATTGAGTATATAAACCCTAACATATACTTCTAGCACATATAGCACACATTTCCATGCACAATTAACAATTAAAGCACCTTTTGCATGATTATAACATTGACATCATAATACACCCATTGTTATCCATTCAACCCCACACCATGCATTATCCTTATGATATATATTGAAATACCCACATCCTTATAATATACCTAATTATACTTAAATAAATGATACTAAGGCCATAAGCCTTTACTCTATTATTTATCTCTTATGAGTTATTAGGAAGGTTTATTAGATCAATTGCTATGTTATATGTAGTTTGTCAATTTACCCCTTCTCACTTACCAAATTACCAAATTACCCATCTTACCTGCTTATCTACTAAAATACCCCTTTTACTTGCTAAATTACCCCTCATACTTATATAATTACCAAAAGTGCCCCTCCTACTTATGAAATTACCAAATTAACCTTCATAGTTGTATAATTACCAAACTACCCTTCATGTTTTTATAATTAACAAAATACCCTTTATACTTGTTAAATTAACAAATTACCATTTATATTTATTAAATTACCAAATTACCCTTCATACGTGTTAATTTACCAAATTACCCTTAATATTTGTATAATTAACAAAATATCCTTCATACTCGTTAAATTACCAAGTTACCCATCATCCCTATATAATTACCAAAATACCTCATTATACTTGTTAAATTACCAAATTATCCCTTTCTCATGCCAAATTATTAAAAATACCCTTCTTACTTGTTAAATTACCAAATTGCCCATTTCTCATGTTAAAATACCAAAATACCCTTCTTATTTATTAAATTACTAAATTTCCCATTTCTCATGTTAAAATACCAAAATACCCTTCTTATTTATTAAATTACTAAATTGCCTATTTCTCATGTTAAAATACCAAAATACTATTCTTACTGATTAAATTACCAAATTACTCCCTTCTCATACCAAATTACCAGAATACACGTCTTATTAAATTACCAAATTACTCATTTCTTATGCCAAATTACCAAAATACCCCCTCTTACTTATTAAATTACGAAATTATTTATGCCAAATTACCAAAATACCTCTATTACTTATTAAATTATGAAATTACCTCTTTCTCATGCTAAATTATTAAAATACCCTTCTTACTTATTAAATTACCAAATTATCCTTTTTATTCATGAAATTACCAACTTACCCCTTTTTCATGCAAAAATTACCAAACTACCCTTAACACATAAAATATTGTCACCCATGGTCCACATGCTTCATCTAACACCACTAACCATTATTATTTATTATTAATACCCATTATCACCTACCATGTATACTTATTTAGGCCACACCCTATATACGTGTAAAATTACTAAAATGCGCCTTGGACTCATATTAATATTATCTTTACTACAAATGGCCACATTTACTTATCATGACATATACATGTATCTAATATCATTATTAACAACAACGCTCCTTTCTTAACCATCATTTCTACACATGACACATTTCATAATATAGCATGCTTTTCATTCCAACTTCCACCATACATTACAAATCATGATATGAATAACATCACATAATATGCACACAAACATATTCTAAAACCCTAACGTGCCGGCATACATATAGTCAAATATTATATTAGGGTGTAATGATTACCTTATTTCCAACAATAACTAAACTTTATGGCTAACTCGGTTGAAAAGTTTAAGCTTTGATTAGTAAAAATTAGTACCTAGAAATAATATAAAAATTAGCCTATTAGTAGTAGAAAATTAAAAGAATAGACTTTTATCAAAAATGCTTATTAAATACACATTAATACTAACTATATTATACCTCAAAACTTGGTTAATTAAAATTATAAGGTGCATCAAGACTCACACTGCATGCACCAAAGGGAAGGGGAGAAATGGGAGAGTAAGGGTGGAAGGTGGTGGATGAATGAGCAGAAAAAGGATCTTTGCAAGCATTAATGTTTAAGTATGGAAAATCCAATATAGAAAAGAAATACTATAAAGAAATAGAATGACATAAGAGAGAATCCAGCCACGTCGCTCTGATCATTGAATCAAGCCCATGATCAACACTTAGCCCCGTCTGATGCCTCATGAACATCGAAGGCATCAAAATAGGCATTGCCTACCTGTATAAAGTCAGAAGGTTCTTCTACTCGTGGGAACGAGCAGCACCCATAAAAAGGGTGATCAGTATGCTACATACTGAGTAAGGTAACCGTGCACTAAGACTAATGCACAAGTAAATAAATAAATAACCATATAGGATAATAAAACAACACACGATCACCTCAGATAAATAAATGAATAAATAAGGGCCATCCATAATCCGGATTATTTAATTAATTAAACTCTTATTAGAACTCATTACACACCATGCTCTTTATCAAATCCATGCAAATATGAGAACCCCCACTATCATACCTGGTGGAGTGGAGACGCACAGGGCATAATGCACCTGACCACTATTATTAGCCGGTGGATCGATCACATATAGGGTAACATACCCTAATAGTTATTTATTACCGTGGATCTGTTGACCTCGGCTCGCATGGTGTTCCACTGTAAGTACTTAATGTCTTTTATGTGTCTTAACAACTTAGGGTTTGGTTTATTGAGTTCGGAATCTGCCACTATTATAGCCGGTGGATCGGTCACACATAGGGTAACATACCCTAACCACTATTATAGTCGGTGGATCGGACACGCATAAGATGAAGCGCCCTAACCACTATTTCTTATCGGTGGATCGGTTGGACCCGGCTCAATAATCTTCCACTTTACATGATTAATGTCTTAAGGGTCTTATTCAGAAATTTCACCCAAGACATGCATGATTAACTCCCTCTATGCTTATCCTTCAAAGATCCCATCCCACATCATGAGACTTATACACCTCCTAACTCGACCCTACATCCTTTCCTCCTTACTCTAACTCATATTAAAGCCCATCTCCCATATATGTGGGTTAAGGCCCACTATTTTTCACCTCTAATCCACTCACTGCCTCCCTCTAGGGTTTTTTCCCTAGAAACCCTAGTTTAGACTTAGTGGCCCATCCTACTCCACCTTACACAACTCAAATTATTTTAACACTCTATCCATCACAACCTATAGATTCTACCTCTATCATCACAATTTACTCACCAAGTACACGTATGTCCATGAAAACCCTAAGTAGCCACACCAAACCCTAGCTGGTCATACAAAACCCTAGATCGGTCTTCTATGTATCCTTATACTGTCCCACATACTATTTTTCATTCAAAGCATTCCAACACCCAAAAAACACTTCCATTACCTTCCTCACACCTCAAATAAACTTTCCATATATAAAACTTACCCCCATGTAGGCTCTATACATCCCATGCAACCCTTCAAACTATTTTATGCAAAGCCCTAAGAATCCCACGTGAAACCCTAAATTCACCCATACAAACCCTAGATTCTTCCTTACGTACTTAGATTCTCCCATGCAAACCCTAGATCCATGCATACACAACCCTAGATTCCTCCAAGCAAAACCCTAGATTCCTCCATGCAAACCCTATATTCATCCATACAAACCCTAGATTCTTCCACTCATGGTCACGCAACACTTAGGTCAACTCCACATCATTTCACTCCATATCATCATATTACATAACCTAGCATGCATGTCTTAAAGGGCCACATCATAATCACAACTTATACATATTATACACATGCCATAAAATAACACATGAACATACCTCAACTCCAAGTCATACTACACATATATTAGTTATAACAATACGCATAAAATATATCACATATCATGGCACATGGCATACAAGGCATGCAAAACACATTACATACGAATGGTCTTAGCTACACCCTTACGTAAAACGATACCGGTCTTGAAGCACACTCCTACACCTCCTTAGGGCTTTGACCGGTCTCACCTATATGAGGGAAATGTTAAAGATTAGATTCCCTCCTACCAAAAATACTATTATTTCCTAATTTATTCTAAGATTAGGTTTTTGATAAAATAATAATAATAACACTAACAAATTACTAATTTTGCTAAAGATATAAGAAATAATAGTAATATTATAAAAGTTGATAATATAAGGTTTGAAGACTTTAGCCTAATAATAATAATGATACTAAAAATAATAATAATGATGATAATAATAATAATAATAGTAAAAAAATAACAATAACAATAATAATAATACTAATAATAATAATAGTATGGTTCGAAATAAATGGTGGAATAAGGGCTTTGACCCTTCACCAGAATAATACTAATAATAATACTAGTAACATTAATAATAAAAATAGTAATAATAATAATAATGAAATAATAATAGTAATTACAAAACAACAACAACAACAACAACAACAACAACACTAATAATAGTATAAATTGAAAATAAAGTAAAGTAGGGTTTCAACCCTACTTTGGAATAATAATAACACTATTAATGGCGACGACGACGACGACGACGACGACGACGACGACGAAGATGATGATGATGATGATGATGATAATAATAATAATAATAATAATAATAAGAAGAAGAAGAATAAGAAGAAGAAGAAGAAGAAGAAGAAGAAGAAGAAGAAGAAGAAGAAGAAGAAGAAGAAGAAGAAGAAGAAGAAGAACACATAATAGTAATAATGATATTAACAATAACAATAACAATAACAACAACAACAACAAAAACAACAACAACAACAATAATAATAATATAATTGAACTTAAAATAGAATAAGGCTTCGACCCTTAATAAAAATAATAACATTAGTAGTAGTAATAGTAGTAGTAGTAGTAGTAGTAGTAGTAGTAATATATTCAAAATAATGTAAATATAAACAAATAAAATAAATAAAGCTTGAACAAATGGTGAAAAAAGGTTGAGAGGGTTTAGGGTTCCACCTTAGGTTAGTGGTGACAGGCGTCACCGGCGGTGGTGCACAACAGTGGCGGCGGTGGCCGAAAAAAGAGAAGAAAAGGGAAAAAGTCGAATGCAGGGAAAAAAAGGGGAAGAATGAGGATGGAAGTAGGGGTGTTTATGATTGCCCAGATGGAGATGAGTAGAATGAGGGTGGCGGCGCACAACGGTGGTAGTGGTGGTTGAAAGTGGAAGAAGAAGAGAAAGAGAGGATGAGAGGGAGGAAGAGAAAAAGAAGAGTTGGGGGAGATAAAGGAGGGTCTGCAGGTGTTTTTGGGAGGTGTAAGGGGCAGTGGCGGCGGCAGAAATGGTGGCTAAGGGTGGTGCAAAGGGTGGCGGATAGGGAAGAAAGGGCTGGTCGAGGGGGCTACTTTGCACAGCTAGGGTAGCTCGTGTAGGGAAAATGGAAGGAGATGGGAGGTGTAGTTAGTTACAGGGTGGTGCAGGGAGTACTCAGGTGGGTAGAGTGGGCGGCGGAGTTGGCCGATGATGGCGGAAATAACGTCTGATTAGGCGGTGGCGCACGAGAGTAAGATTTTAGGGTTTCGGGAAAAAGTTTCGACCAAAGATGGTTATGGGGGTATTTATAGAACTAAAGGAGGGCTAAGGTCAGAGGGGAGACAAGAGAATCGGGGCAGGTCAGTTAGGGCTCACCGACGGCGACGGTTAGCCGACAAAATTCAAATGTGGCCTACAATTGACCAAGGGAAAAAGAGGGGGATCGTGCAAGAAGAGAGGGGAGTGGGTTGGGTCAAGTTGACTGGAGAATCAGGGGAGTAGAGAGGAGAGGAAACGTCCAGTCAATTTGGGCGTAACCAGCGATGAAACTCTTAGGAAGGTGGGCGTTGCAGGTCGACGGGGAAGAAGAAGGAGGAAGAAGAAGATGGCGTGGACCGACGGTCCAGAAAGAAAAGAAAATAAGTACTGGTCAGGCGACGGTAAAAAGAAGAAGGCAACACACAATGTCCTAGGTCGTCAAAGAAGAAAAGAAAAAGAAGGGAAAATGGGCCGCAGACAGGCTCGGGTCGGTAAGGAAGAAAAAGAAAGGAAGAAGAAGGAAAAAGAAGAAAAAGTAAAGAAAAAAGGAAAAAGGAAAAGGAAAAGGAAAAAGGAAAAAAGAAAAATAGGTGGGTTGGGATATTTGGATTATTTTGGTAATTTGGGATATTTAAAAATAATACTATCTAAATAAAGTAATATATAATTTCCTTTTTAGGCTAATTTAGGGTTTTTAAAAGATTTTTCCTAAATTTTATTTTAATTAGCAAAATACCCAAATTTTTCTAATAAAAATTATTTATTATTTTCTTCTTGATTTGCCCTAATTAATTCCCTATTATTTTAATAAAAATAATTTATTTAATTAATTTTTATAATAAGTCCTTATTGAACTAAAATTCTTAATATTAGGTTTTGGGGCATTTCAGATGGGTTCTCGATAGAGGAATGAAGACGGGAGCAATGGGGAAGGAAGAAAAAATAGAGGGTATGCTGTATGCACATAGGTTTATCTATCTATCTCTCTATACATACATACATATATACATACATACATATATAGATACATACATACATGCATACATGTGCATGGGGTTGAGGTGAAAGAGATGGGACCCGCAAGGTGAGGGCTCAATATGGTTGGTGTGATAGAGTGGGGGTGCAATTTGTCTAGAGGTGGCTGGTATAGGCAGTGGGAATGGATCGGAAGGGGAAAGGGAAAATGATTGCATGCACGGTAAGGAGGGACGTGTAAGGCCTAAAGAGGAAAGGAGGAATGGCTGGTTGTGCCAGTCATGGAAAAGGGGAAGAAAGAAAAAAAAAGGGATAAGAAAAGGAGATAAGAAAAAGAAAAAAGGAAAGAAAATTTTGAGTTTAGGATTATGATTTGTTTTAAGTTTGAATTGAGAGATTCGGTTAAAAATTTAATCCATCAATTACCTGGGGTCATGGTTAGGTTAACAATAAAATATAAATGACTCAAAAAATAGAATTTAGATTATGTTAAATATTAATTATTCGAGGTTAAAATTAGATAAAATTTAAGAGTATCACACATGGACCTACCTTTCTTATCCAATATTGATGGTATTACTAACGGCATTTATGTGTAGGATGATCAGCAAGAAGGATTTTATGTACTTAGAATAGACTTTGGGCATAAGGAAGTTATACACCATAATGTAAAATAATGTAGATGAATGATGTATGTTAATATATTATAAGTTATTTCAATTTCCTAAAATTTGGAAAACATGAATTGTTGAGATTGAATATTATATTTATGAATGACATATATTTGTGATCAATGCCTTACCAAAATGTATGGCTAATTATTACTTTGATGGTTTAGTGTAGGTATGACTTTTGATGGTCATAAGGAAGATGTCAAGCCTATGAGTTCACAAGAAGAGTTTATTTATTTATTTATTTTATCTTTCTTAGTATATTTAATTCACATGGTAGAGCTCTTACTAATCCTATGAGAACTAGAGATACCAAGTAGATAAAAATGACCTTTATTTGTGATGAATGCCCTGTCATAATATTTATATCTATTTCTATCTTATTTGAAAATTATATTTTTTGCTCTATTATTATTATTATTATTATTATTATTTGAAGTATTTGATGTGAATAATTTTAATGTAAATTGAGTGATGTTATGAGTAGCTAGTTGATGTGTGTGTGTGTATGTTATACTAAACCTTATGACGTGACTAGTTGATGTAAATATATAGTGAACAATTTAAATTTTGAGATGGGACATGTACTATTGATTCTTGTGCATTATTTGGGAATGTATGTAGAAATTTGTGAATGGTGTAGGTAGCAGGTGCAATACAGATTAAACAAAGGCATCATAGAAGGTGGTTTTAGATCATAACTGTCATCTATTTCTTTGTTGGAAAATCTTGAAGGTTTTAGATGACGCTATTGACTTACAATTGTCATTTATATTACTTTATAGATGACAATTTGAAATAATAACTGTTGTCTATTCCTCTTTAGAAAAAAATCTTAAAGGTTTTAGATAATGATATTAACTTATAAGCACCACCAATATTATAATAAGATGGTTCTTATAGGTAAAAACCGTTATCTAGAGTCCAATGGAAAGTGGAGGTGAGACTTTAGATGTTAGTTGTTGCTTAGAACCATCATCTATGTAAAGATATAGATGAAAGTTTTAGGGGAAAACCACCATCTATTCTTTTCCATAAGGCTCCAATTTTATTTTTCCATTTTGTTATGGACGGTTATGTTTTGAATTGTCATCTAGACTATAGGCAGATGTAACCTACATGACCATTGTTTTCCTTCATCTTGATTTCTTTTCCACTGTCATCTATGCCTCTATTTATAGTGCTTGATGCTTCGGGGTATGCCACTTGTGTGCCCATAGAGGTCGTTGATGTATCAATCGAGTAAGAATTGAAAAGAAGAAAAAGATAAGCACAGGTCGATTGGACAATATGTCTTCAATAAATGCCATTTTAGCTAATTACTTAACACTAAATACTACATATTAAAGTAATTCAAATCCTTTTAGAGCATAACCATTCATATAGGAAATAAATTCTTTGGATTTGAATGGAGAAAAGAGGAATGCTTGTTTGAAAACTTTAGAGGGCACAACAAACACACAAGTTTAGTTATCTCTCTTAAATATTTGAAAACCTCTACATGACTTTAAAAAAAATCACCTTTAGTGAGACCATGAAGGCTGCATATATTAATGTATATATTTAGCAACACTTAACAATGATCCTTATCAAAAGAACAATATACTACTAAATAATAAGGGACCACTATCAGGGACAGTTTCAGTTCAATTATTAACATAGGTAGAAATGAATGTTTTTCATCGTAAAAGTACTAAAAACATTCAATTAAAATCTTATAATCATTAAAAAGAGACCAATGATGCTTATACTACCTAACCATCAAGATTATAAAAGACATGATTGACAACAAAAATGGAACTTTAGAGGATCAAGCTAACTAAAACCAAAACGTGACTATCCAAAACATAGCTAAGGCATGCAAAGCATGATAATTGAATGGTTGCACCCATTTCCAGGCCAATTGAATCATCAATTCCGTGTAAAAACATACACAAAGTAGGATAATCATGAAACCAACAATAATAAAACCATAATATCCATAACCAACCCAAAATGCTCTACACTGATGTGTTAAAACCATAACCTTCTTTTGATAATTCAAGGCCATAAATTTTTTATTATCACCATTAAGTTTTTGCCACCATACTATAATGCCTCAAAATTTATCTAATCTTAATGTAGAGTAATTGATATCTTTACTAAATACTAATCTTTATTTGAAGTAATTTATATTTTAACCTAACCCTAATCCTAGATGATTAATATTTTAATATTACCTAATTTTTTGACCTAATCCGAACCATAATCACACACTTATCTCCTTTTCTCCTTTTTTCTTTTTTATCCCTTCCTTTTTTCCTTTTCTTTTCCCCATGTCCAAATTTTCTTTTTCTTTTTCCACCTCGTGTGCTCTTCTTCTTTGCCCCTGCACTAATGTCTGACTCTACCATCCCCTCCCTCAATCCATAGAATATGTCCCATTGAAAATTTCCCAAACATTCCCTGATCGTGTGCACCATGCCCCTGCCTTACCTTCTTTGAGGAGCATACAGATACCCCTTTTAACTTTATCTCTCTGCCTTATTTATTACCTCAACCAACTCCCTCACTCTC
This sequence comes from Tamarix chinensis, assembly GCA_030549775.1. Taxonomy (NCBI): domain Eukaryota; kingdom Viridiplantae; phylum Streptophyta; class Magnoliopsida; order Caryophyllales; family Tamaricaceae; genus Tamarix; species Tamarix chinensis. The sequence goes on along the minus strand of CM060178.1, from coordinate 98,759,911 downwards.
TCTATTACTGTTAAGTACCACAACCTCTTTCTCCTCCTTCATTTCTTCCTTTATTCATCATCGTAATTTACCACCAACATTGCTTGCCACCATTGACCACCAAACACCACCATTTTCTTAGAAAACCAACCACTACTACCTCCCCATCATTCCCCCTCATCATCGCCCAACCATTGCTATCATATGTTATTTATTTTCCTTATCCTTGCCATGCTGTGTTTTATTTTTGTTAAGGTATAGAACCATGAACCCTTGCACGCCCTAGTTGTCTCTCTCTCTCTCTCTCACACACACATGACTTACACACAATTTTGCACATAGTCCGTGTGCACCTTTCTTCTCGCCCATGAGCACCCTTCACCCCTTTTCCATCCATATTATTCCCTCTCCACCCATGCATACATTGCATGTTTTGCATTCACCTTCAACATTTCCCTTTGGCATAATCGTGCCTCCCTTCTATCACCACAGTACATTCCGTCATACTCCCTCGCAAACTGAGATTTTCTATTTATTTTTGTTATTCTCATTTCCACCCTCATTAACCTTAAATTTCCTTTAGGTTTTATTCTTAAGTTTTAATTTTGTATTATTCTTGTTTCGTAGGTGACTTCCTGGTAATTTCAAAGGAGATGGGTTTACGTGCTTAGAGACCAACACCCTTTTGGGTAAAGATACATATTATAGTTTGGGATTGCTTGTGCAATGTGTATTTGTATATGATGACATATTTGGTAATATTTATATGGATAATGTTGATTAAAAATGAGAAAAATGTGAAAATATACATTTTTGTATATTGTTGGGTGGCATGTACATAGATACATGGTGCCTATATATAATTAGGACTATGTATTTCATATAAATATGGGAGGTTGAAATTCATGAATATTGGGACTCGTAAGTTCTTTAGAAAAATATTAATATTTTAGCTATTGTAAGGGCATTATAGTCATTTGATGACAATATGAAAAATAATCATGGCATGATAAGTTTTTGAGGTTTCTATCAATTATTTCATAAGTAATATGATTCTATGACAATTGAGTAAGACATAATTTACCTAATATGAGATTATGAATTTTTTTATAAGGGAATGACTTTTGTGTCAATAAGGGTTAAAAGTGGAATATTATAAGTATGACACATATAATATTCGGGATAACGATGAGTAGTATAAGTACAATACAATGATAAGTTATGATCAATTGGTGAAATTTGGGTTTCTTAGGGGATTATAGATCTTTTCCTTTGGGAAATTCCCTAATAACTATGTAGTTGTGCCTTATGTGTTTTGAATTATGTGTTATGTACATCTACATGAGTATTGTATGATGATCTTAGTATAAACAACTAAAGAATAATAAACTAATCATTTAATGTGAAGATCATGTAAGTTGGTTCGAGGTATTGTGGTTCCATTTTATTGGACGATAAAAGTGGCTTAGGGTTGTTATGTTTTGAGTGGTACTTCAATTTGTTTCATTGGATTAAGAATAGTGGGAATATATACTCGACATGAATGATAATATAATTTTGAGATAAATACTAATGGATAAGACATTAACCTCTTAAAGTGAAAAATTACCTAAGTTAGAACTGGGGTGTTGTGTTCATTCCACCGAACATTAATAGTAGTTCATGTGTGTTTTGCCCTGAGAGGTGCTTTAGATCATTTCATCGATTTAATAATAGTGGTCAGGAGCATGTTTCTTTAGTATATGTTGGGTCCATTTTACTAGATGATATGACTTAAGTGTGTTATACTCTAAGAGGTACTTCAGTCTGCTTTGCCAGATTAAGAATAGCAGAGTCTCTGAACTCAATGTAAATAAAAGTATGTATCTTGTTTACATATAATAATTATTTATGGAATCAGTGTTTGCCATACATCGCTTATTGTTAACTCGCATGTACGCTTATTCTCTTTTTTTGACACTTACTTCAATTGTATGGTTATCTTACTCAATACGTAATGTACCGATCATCCTTTTCATGGGATTTGCTCATTTCCACAAGAAGACGACCTAGATATTTTTGTGCAAGTTAATGAGGACCCTTTGGATGATGTTGTTGCATATGATACCTTATGTGTGGAGGAGTGATTATTATGTATTAGGGTTGGGCGTAGAGTAATGTTATCCGATGGTTAACTTTTATCCGGATATTTTTTTAACTCTTGGTTCCATGGGATCACTTATGATGTATTTTGATATTATACTTAAAGTTAACCTCTAAACTTTTATCTATATTAATGGAAATTCTCTTATTATATGTTTATCATTTTTTAACTTTTAACTATTTTTTCTTATATTCCATATAAGGACGATATAGTAAGCTAGACTTAGGTCGAGTATGACAGTAACATCCAACTATTTTGTTAATACGCTTATGCTAAAATAAAAATTTTCAGTAATAAAATTCGGAATGTTATGCATACTGCCTATGAAGGGATGGGTAGTGTCATTAATCATGTGCTTTGGCAAAAACCATAAAAAAAAACTATATCATAAACCAATACCTACACGAACAACCATATAAAAAATATAACTACACAAGTAGACCCCTTTATAACTAGACTTACAACACCGAGAATAAAATTAACACCAACTTTCAACTATAACAACTTGAAAACAAGAAAAGAAAACTACGCCCATGGAGGCACCACGGATACAAAGAGATGCCTATCCATGCAGACATCCAATGACAACCTATTCTTCAAATACATACCCAAAACTTTTTTCAAAATAGATACAGAGAACCAATCATGAACTATGTACCTATAAAAAAGTCATGAATTAAGTGCAAAGGCCTTATTAACTAGATGAATTAAAAAAAAAAATGAGTTAGGAAGATTGGAGGAAAGACTTGAAAACTGGAAAACCTAGAATTAGATGTTAATTGCACCGAACAGAACTCACTAAAGAGCGTTGGAGGGGCATGGAACTTGTTGCGTTAAAGATGAAGTACTCAAACTAACTACGTTGAAGGAACGATTTTTGGGTATTGGGAACACAAAACAACGATGATGGGTGCGCGTAATGGACTCCCATCTCCCATCTCCCATCTCCCATCTCCCATCAAATACTTGGATGACGGGGGGACTCTAATTTATTTAAATATTATTTTTTTTTCTTTTTGAACATGGGCGAACATAGGTTTAAATAGTAGGCAACTCAATTTAGGCATAACAAAAAATTTATATTTTACCCCCAAAAAATTAGTTTATTTTTTGAAGGTTTTAAATATAATATAGTTGTGTATTTCTTGTTCGGCCCAAAAAATATACTAGTAAATGTTTTAGCGACCAAAAACTTTAGTTATTACTAACAAAAATCATGTTGGTCACAATAGGCTTATTGTTAATAGTATATTAATAGCAAGATTAGTTGGTCATTAATTTGGTCACAAATTAATGTACCCATTGTTTCTTGTAGTGTAGTCTAGGTTAATTTCTTAAGTTATATACTAATTTAGGTTTATAATATATTTTTCTTCTATAATTTATGTCAATTTAATTATAAAATAGAAACAAAAACTTATAATATTTTTCTACCGTAGAACTCAAATTAATTAATTTTAACTAATGTCTTTTGATATGATGGCATATCTAATACATATGTAGATAAATATAATACTGCATGTAGATAAACATTATATTATAAATATCTAAAGATATTTATTTAGACAAAATTGGTATATCCTAAAAAATATCTTAAAGATACAATTATATGAGACTAAATAGTAAATATAATGTTACGATTATAAATAGAGAAATATACGTGCGGTTATATATGTATGCCGACATAAATATTCAAAGATTTTATAAAATATGACACATTAAAAAGTATATTGATTGAATAAGATGAGTATATTCGATAAGCTCTAATAGTATCATTATTTATGTTTGTAACATAATAGCTTTTTAGCATGAATACTGTCATTATTTAATAACAAAATATAGATTTGAAAAAGGTGTCTTTTATATACTATAATATTATAATTTTAGATTGATAGTAAATTTGTGATCCTAACTATATACTTTTAACGGTATAGAATCATTATTTAACATTAATGATACAACTTTATATGTTTATAGTATATTAATTAGTTGCCAAACATTTTTCAATCAAAATATTAGTCTTTATTAATTTTGTAAGATTATAACTTATATGCCTAAAATATTTTTTCTTTTAGAATATTTACGATCTTGCAAATATAATAGATTTATTTTAAACAAAGAATCAAGGAAATTTTTTGTATGATACAACCCAAATGATTGAAAAGGAAATGCATGTTTAAAACTGGCCTAAAATTAGCACAATAATAATTTTTTTAATCTTAATGGAAAAATAGAAATGACCTAACATATGATTTCCTATTAGAATAATGTAGTACAAAGTTCATGAAAAGAGAACAATTTTAAATTAGTGTTTGTTCTTTTAATCTGAATTTGCTCACTTGATTTTTTAACATAATTATATGAATCTTTTTTTTTAAATGACACTATAATAATAATAATCATTTATAATTTTTATTAAACATATTTTATTTAATCCGATATCAAAATAAGGTGAGAAGAATAATGACCTTATTTATTTTCCCAATCGTTATTTTATTTGGATAATAAGCATATATAATATATATTAAGAAGTTACAAACGTGTTCCTTACACAATATATTCCCATATCATCTTTAGATATAATAACCTTAACAAATGAAAGGATGACAACAAAAAATGAAAAATTAAGGCCAATACATAATCCAAATCTAAGTTATCGTACTACATTACCCGTCTAAAGATGTGTTAGATAAAAAATTTACACAATTCCTTTAGTGCTCGTTTGGTATGAGGATAATAAGGGTGAAAAAATTGCTTACATATTTTACATATTTTGTGTAGTATAATTAAAATTAATAAAAAATTTTAAATACTTAATATAAAAAATATAAAATATGAGAGAATTTTTTTCACTCCTATTAACTTTACCTCAAACAAGCCCTAAAAGTAAGCATTCTGTAAGCCAGGATAATTAATGCCAAAACTAGAGTGTGAAGAGCAAGTACTAATAAGTTGGATAACAGGCAGAGAATTCGGTGACGAGATTCTATGGATTGACCTAAGTTTAGCCCATCTCTCGAAGCCCATAATTTTGTAGTGAAACAGCCTACCTAGCCTATACCTCCTACAAGCCTCAGCAGTCATCACCCATTCTTGTGAGTGGTTTACCGAGCAATCCACCTGTACCATTATATGCATTTCTTATATCAAACGCTAAAGGACACTTGTCCAGTTGTATGCGGACTTGCTGTCTAATATATCAAAATACTGATAAAGACAACATGATAATGAAAGAGCGGTGGCAATTCTAAAATTATATTTAACTTTTTCTTCTTCATTTTCGTTTAATTCTTACTGAATTTAAATTTAAAAATACCAAATGAAGATATGACCAAATAATATAGGATAGAAAAAGATGAGAAAGTTTATAATAAAAAATAGAGTATTGGCAATCTTTTTTAATTGTTCAATAAATATATGATATAGGTTCAATAAATATTTAATATACCTTTGATAAGATTTTGATATGGGATCAATATATATTTAGTGTAGGTTTAGCATAAAATAATTTGATTTATATAAATTAAATTCAACATTAAAAACTTTTATATTTATAATATTTAATATATATGTTTATGTCATAAAATAAGTCACTTTATTGTATCATTCATTTATGTTTATAAGTATATTATAGATTAGGATCATGCCTAAAAATATTTACGTTCATTAACACATAAGATATATGTTTATGTGGTAAAAAAATTAGATTCATCCCTTAGTTTTTCCCCATCCCTTGGAAAGTTTCCAAAAGACAAATAAAAAAAAGAAAGAAAAAAAAGAGGGGGGAAGTTTATGTGGGTTGTCTGTAGTATGTTCCGTTGAAAAAAGTGTTTTCCAAGCCGCTGTGCCTATCAGGTTACGTAACTTACAGAATATAGATTCATATTAGAACTAATAAGTTGGTCAAAAATTTCATTTACAGTGATGAACGAATATTTTTATATGTTTTATTTTAATTTTTTTATTATTTAATTAAATAATGTATGAGACAAATTATATTAATTTTAATTATGTACTTAATTTATAATAATTTTATGTATTTAATTAACTTAGAGTTTAAAATTGATTTTTGTATGAGTTTTGATAGTCTACGGTATTTTGACCATAACTTTCACTTTTGAACTTAGATTTAAGTGATTTAAATTTTAGTATATATATATATATATATAAATGAGATCTACAATTGTTATTTCTAGTATTATTTCTAAATTGGATTACATAAGGGTCCAAATTTATATTAAATTTAAGGCTGGGATTAGGTGTGGGTGATTAGGAAAGTTTGGAATTATATGTACTACTTTTTATTTATTATTATTATTATCATCATCGTCATCATCATCGTCTTCTTCTTCTTTGCAATCTCATCAGATATTGCATCAACAATCTATAGAAACAACAATTAATTCATAAGAAAAGATTGAGAAAAGATAAAAAAGTTGAGAAAAAGATATATGTTTGACTTGTCAAACATAACTTTTTTTAATATTCTGCAACAAAAAAATAATAGACATTCAGTATGTGTGTGTGTGTGTGTATATATATATAGACCTATGAAGAGAAAAACGGAGGCAACATAGAAGACGAAAAAAATACATGACGATAGAGGGCCGGAAGGAGTTGAGAAGAAAAATTTAATATTGCAAATCATCTATTCTATATAATATTATTTTATTGGTTCTTATTTTAAATATGAAGTGATGTAATTTTATATTTAAATATTCCCAGGTTCAATATTTTTTATTTTTTATTTAAATTTACTTCTTTTATTTTAATTAATAACATGTTCTAATTTTCTTTTATCAAGGATATAGTGAAACTCTATTCTTTATACTGATAGATTGATTGATTGTTTGATTAATATATTACTTTATGTATTTTATGCTATTATTCTATATTTTACCTAATTAATAGACTGACCACCTTTAAATAATATTTAACAAATCTAGAAAAGATGTGAGAGCGAATTCTCTACTTTAGGTCAAATAACATAAATAGGAATAAATGAGTTGTGAGAACAATTATATAATTTTTACAGCAATAAGGAAGGATAAATAATTAATTAAACATAAATCATAGTATTTTATTTAAATCCTTTGATTAGAGATAGCAAGACTAATAATTGGCAATAGAACTACATAACTCGAGATATTTCATTAGTTAAATATTGTCTTTAATACATGACTAGTAATTAAAAAGATTAGGCAATTAATTAATTAGTCATTATAATTGGATAGATGTATATCTAGATTCATTGGTAATTTTTATTGATCAATTTTATCTTTGTTAAATTTTATTTATTTTAATTTATATCTTTTAAAATTCTTAGTTTAGATTAATAATTTATTTTATTTTATTTTGATAACCTAAGCCTGATTTAATTTAGTAGAAATTTTGAATTATTGATTAGTCTATGTGCAATGATAATTTGGTAGTCATTGTACCCTATATTATTTTCCACTGGTATATTTGTTGATAAATATATTTGATTGATATCATATAATCTAAAAATCATAATCATCCTAGCAACTTAGAAGAACGCAGCATATATGTTTGGTTGACGAGCATCATTTTGTAGGCATATAGACCATCCAATGCAAACCTTTAACACGATTTGTATTTGAATTGACAAATTTAGGTATGTAATTGAATAACCGAAATAGAAATAACTTCACCACAAACTTTATATGGTTCAGCAAAGCAAATCATATAGGTGTAAGAAAAGTTTGATATAGGTTAAGTAAATATTTAATATAGGTCCGGTAAAAATTTGATATAGGTTCACCATATATTTAGTGTAGATTTAACATAACATATTTTGATTCTTCACATAATCCTTTTAGATTTATAAATTTATATAAATTATGTTTAACATAAGAAATATTTAAATTTATGACACTTAATATAATGTTTATGTCATAAAATAATTTGTTTAGGTTTATAAATATATTATAGATTAAGTTAATTTCTGACAACGTTTAGTTTCAATAATGTTTAAAATATAGATTCATTAATCAGTTTATTTTTTTCCACCCCTGAAAAATTTCCAAAAAGTTCAAAAAAAGAAAAAGAAAAAGAGAGTGAAAGGCCAAAAAGGATGCAAGCAATCTTAATTGTGACTTTGTGAGCAGCAAAATGTTTGTGTTAACGCACCCAATGAATATTCAGAAGTTGCATCCAATCCATAAATAGAATTACTCTGTATGTTCTCTCTATATATTTGCACATGACTGTCTATATGCCCGGCTGAAAATGTGTTTTTCAAGCCGCCATGCTCGTGAGCTTAATGTAGTTTACAAATTTGTATTAGAATTAATAAGTTGGTCGAAGCCCCATGTATAGTTTGACGGCCAGTCTAGCAGTTCAGAAGGGGGGGATTATATATTTGGTTGTTGAGCATCATTTTGTACAGTTAAAGACGGTTCTCTTAAATTTTTAACATGCATTTTATTTGAATCGAATTAAATGAAGTCAAACAAATATAGATTCAGCACAAATTTCATAGAAATGTAGAAAAATATTTTATATAGGTTTAATAAAAGTTTGATATAGGTTTAATAAACATTTAATATATTTAGTAAAAATTTAATATATGTTCGACATATATCTAGTATAGGTTCAATATATATATCTAGTGTAAGTTCAACAAAATAATGAACATGAAATGATTATGATGAATTCATAAGATTTTTCTATATAATAATTTTTGTATGTTTAGAGTATAACAATATATATATCTATTTACAAAAAAAATTTAATATAATTTCTTTTAATAGCCTAAATTAAATTTTAAAATTTAAATTCAAGTGAAAACAATTAAATTATAGAGGGAGAATATTAAAATGATTTTTTTTTTTTGTGTTAGTGTTTTGGGAATGTCATTTATAGTGCTATAATTTTTTATTTGATGTCGGTTTGCGTCTGACTAGAAATATTTTACAAGGTACACTTCAGATGTAGTGTATAAATTGCGCATCTTGTGTAGTTGACATGTCCTTGTTGAGTTTCATGAGGTAGGCGCTGTGCTGTAGTATCTAGTTATCTACAATCGACAAAAGTTTATTCGATGTAATTTGTCCAACTTGACCCGACTTGTATAAAATTATATTCGATATAATCTGTAAATTTTATTAATTTGATCCGATCTAAATTTAATTCAAAACTATCCGACTTGACCCCAATCCTAATATATATGACCTAATCCGACCCAAATCCAACCTATAATCTGATATTAATCAGCCTCACTATCAATCTAACACGACACGACAAAATTAATTTCGATATCAAATGATTATGATAAAAAAATATTTACAAGTCTTATTATTTATTTACAGCTTTTTAAAAATATTGGTATATAAATTTTACTTATTTTTCTTACTTTTATTGTGGATATATTTATTCACCAATAATATCCTAATTTTATCAAATTCTTTGTATAAAAATACAACATTAAAAAGTCATAATAATAAACAAACAATAATTAATAACATGTCATGAATCACATGTTTATATAAAATCAAACTTAATGCTTGCTTTATGAGCTTGATAAGCTAAATTAATTTTGCCGATCAATGTCCAATTTGATCCATATACAAAGTGATTCAATTCAGAATTCGTTCGATCTGAACCCAACCCGATCCATCAAAACATCAAATGATTCGATTCGTCTGGTTAACTCAAACCTGATCTGTCAAATTAACTCGGATACAAAATAATTAGAATAAGAACTTACTCAGCTCAAATCTAATGCAACAAGCTAACCTAAAACAATCATTATCTAATCGAGACTAGTTCAACCTAAAACCGACCCAACCCGACACTATAAAATAACTCGATAGAACCTGAATTTGCAATGTTCCGATCCTATCCGAATAATAAGATAATCCAAAATAAGCTAAATCTAAAAGAACCCAACTAATCCACTACCAATTCATAAAATAATTCAACCTGCTATAATTCATCTATCCGACCTGATTGTCATCAATAGAGGTATCCGTCATTCTATCATTCTTTTTCCGATTAGTGTAGGCATCCAAGATATTAAATAAAATTTGTCGACTTGCAATCACTACAAAATCTCAAGTAGCGTCAATAGAGACAAACACTTGGAAAGGTCGAATTCAAATACTATTCACAATTGAGCTTGTCGTCTACAAAGCCGGCAGCCCATTTGGAAAGATGGATGCTAATATCATATGCGGTGATTAGAGTTATGTACTAAATGAAAAACACATACACATATGTATGTATATGTATATATAGATGTAGATGTATATGTATTTGCATGTATATAGCACTGAATTTACACAAATAGAAAGACAGGGCGGTCAATTTCTAAGATGAAATCCGGTCCGTCTTCCTGTTAAAAAAGCCCATGTTAAAATGAAAGGCAAGGGCCTTTCTTTCTTCTCCAAGCCCGTGCTTATCGTGTTGGATTAATTGGCTTACTTTTAGGTGTTAATCAGTAAAAGCAAAATCTTCAATATTTGTCACGTCCTTAGCTTGCAAAGAAGCCCTTATACATAGAGCTGACAATCGTACGGATCGGGTCACTATCGGATCGGGTTATATAATAATCGGGTCATATCGGTATCGAATAATTTCGGATCATTTTGTCGGGTCGGGCTGGGTCGGGTTTAATTCGAATCAACTCAGTATCGGATAATCTCGGGTTATTCTAAGTTCTCGGATCGGGTCTGGTTGAGATCAAATGGACTTAGATTCGGGTAAATTTGGGTTATTCTAATTTCAGTTCGGGTTCGGATCGGGCTTGGGTGAGTTTGAATTATTATATTTTCGGGTCAAATTTAAATTGGATTTAGGTTATTTCATATTTGAGTCATGCTTGTGTCATTTTCTTTTTTTATTTATTCAAAGATATTATTAAAAGCTAATTATTTTAAGATCATTTATTTTAATCTATCCTATTCAATTCAAAGTGAATTATTATATTAATTATTTTGGGGCCTTAGAATTTTTTATTATTATTTAATCTTTGGAGATGTATTTGACATTTTAAATTTAAAAGTTTTCAAATCGTATCACTTTTCTTTTTATGTTAAGGTGTAGCTTATAATGTAACTCTATTATTAGCTTGGTCATATTGAGTTCGAGTATTATTTTAATAGTTTATATGCTCCTTATATAATATTAAGTTATAATAATAATTGATAATTGATAACAAATGAAGGCTTCTAAGGTTGTGCTTCTCATATTATTTTTATAAGAGATTGATCACATCATATCAACATAATAATAATAATAATAATAATAATAATAATAATAATAATACAAAAATAATGATAACAATAGTAATAGTAATTAATGAAAATTATGGCAAAATAATAATAACAACACATTAGTTTTTTTTATTATATATTTTGATTATATTATATCAAGCAAAATAAGATAAAAATTAGATAAAGTAAGTAATAATGACTATTATTGATAAAAAACTAACTAATATTGACTTCTTACTATTTAACATTGTTGATGTGATTTTTTTTTTATAGTTTAGCAGTTAGACAAAAGTATCAAACACAGCTACGAGGTTTGAGCTAAGGTACAAAGACTCGAAAGTCCACACAACCACCCATAAAAGAGAAAAGCTCCGAAGGAGACCAAACTACAGGACAATCAAGATCAAATAAAGCCAACGTCGAGTGATCCTATACTCAGCCTAGGCATTGCAACTGATGTACAATATCATCGACCCTATAGTCACCCATATGTTGACCGTCTTTTAACCATAAAGCCACCCTAGTCTTGACCAACATTGAAATCCAGTTCATGCAAATATTTGCATTGTCAAACACCGCTTTATTTCGAAACTACCAAATGGTTCCAACAACTGCAAAAAAGGCCGCAACCCAGATTTTCCCTTTTATACCTTTTCATCTCACTCCTAGCCATGATGTGAAGGCCATATGAGTGTTTTCCAGCATTACCCAATTGAATCCCATCCAGCAGCAAATGTCATTCCATAGTCTCCCCGTGAGCCTGCAGTGCAGAAATAAATGCGAGACAATTTCCACTTCTGATCCACAGAAAGGGCATAACGCATCCCTAGTCGTGATGAGCTGTAACTTTGCGAGTTTATCCTTTGTGTTTAGCTTTTGTTGAATCACGAACCAGGTCAACAGTTCAATCCTTGGTGGGGCTATAACGATCCAGACTTTTCGACCGTTTTCCTTTGTTTCTACCTCCCCTACATTTCCTCTGAAGTGGGCTTCACAAAAGGATTTGACTGTATACACCCCACTGTTGTCATGATCCCATAGGATGCTATCTCTCTTATGCTTGCTCGGTAAGGTTTGATTTATCAGGTTCATCAGATTATGCTCCTGTTCCTCTTCCCATACAAAGAGTCTTCTTCTCCAAATGATACTCCAGTTCCAGAACGCTCTGTCCCAAACTCCCATGTTTGCCACTTTTTCGTTTTGCTGACAGGAAACAGAGAAAAGCCTTGGGAACCTTTCACGTTTGTTGCCATGCCCCGCCCAATTGTCATGCCAGAAACTAATCTTTCCCCCATCCCCTAATCTTATCTTGATGCCTTCCACAAGAATCTTGCTATCACGACCTCGATTGACGATGTCCCCCCAAGTAGTCTTGCCTCTGTCAATCCCCGGGACTTCTATTATTCCATTCTGAACCTTTGGATACACCGCCTCGATAACTTGTTTCCATAAGGCTCCCTCATCGGTAAAGAAAAACCACCACCATTTAAAAAGTAAAGCATTATTCTTGATTGCCAGATCGCCAACACCAAGCCCATCCATACTCCATGGTTTCTATATAGTGCTCCAGCGAACAAGAGGCAGATTCTTCCTATCTCCAGTCCCTGCCCAGAAGAAGTTCCTATGAATGCGAATGATCTCCTTTATTACCCCTTTTGGAATGCTAAACATGCTCATGTAGTACAGGGGGAGGCTATTCAGAACACTCTTTATCAGAACCAGTATTCCTGCTCTAGATAGCGTTCTAGCCTTCTAGCTTTGTAGACGCTTTTGAACTTTTTCAACCACCGGCTTCCACGTTCCTCTTCTTATAGGGTTTGCACCTAATGGCAAGCCAAGGTAGGTAATAGGTAAGTATCCCACCCCACACTGAAGAATCTCAGCCATTTCCTTTGTCTGATTTATATTTGTACCTAATCCTATCACTTCTCTCTTGGAGGAGTTGATCCGGAGCCCTGATAAAATGGAGAAGCAATCAAGAACCCTCCTCCAATTTATCACATTATCCCTTGACGCTTCACAGAACACCATTGCGTCATCTGCATACTGTAGATGCGACACCTCCAGCTGCTCATGTCCTACCTTTAGTCCCCGAAGCACACCTGCAATTAAACCCCTTCGCACAAGCTGGTTGAAACCATCTGTAGCTAGGATAAAAAGGAAAGGGGATAGAGGGTCCCCTTGCCTCAGTCCTCTCCTCATTTGAAACGGGGTAGTAAGGGTCCCGTTTACAAGGATAGAAATACTAGCTGTTGTAATACATTCACTGATCCAACCTCTCCAAAATTTCCCGAACCCCATAAGCTCCAGAATCGAGTCAACGAAGTCCCATCTCAAGGTGTCGTAGGCCTTATGGAAGTCCAGCTTGATCATCAACCCTTGAGTATCTTTATTCTTCTTAAACCAGTGCACTAACTCATTTGCAACTAGAACCCCATCGAGGATACTTCTCCCCGCAATAAAAGCCGATTGAGTGTCACTAACCAGTGGTTGAATAACCTGCTTCAGCCGGTCTTCCATGATCTTTGCGATAACTTTATAGATGCACCCAACCATACTAATGGGTCTAAACTGTGTCACCTCTTTTGCTCCTTGCACTTTGGGGATGAGAGTGACCAGGGTCGTATTTAGGGAATGCGGTAATCGGACCGTGATGAAGAAGTATATCACCACTTCAGAGAAATCGTCACCGATCACATTCCACATCTTCTTGATGAAGCTTAAGTGAAAACCATCATACCCAGGTGCCTTCATAGGATCACAAGCCACACTGCCGCTTTGACATCGTCCTTCTTCGGGATGCTTTCTAACCATTGATTTTGCTCTTGAGTAATTGTTTTGAAACCATCTCCTGTCATTCTGATATCTGGTAGGTCGTGAGGGCCAAACAACTCCTTGTAATAAGAAGTAAGCGCTTCCTTAATCTGCTGAGAATCTGTTACATAACTCCCCTTCACTTTTATTTTGTGGATGGTCGTCCTTCTCTTTCGAGCGTTTGCAATCACATGGAAGTACTTTGTGTTCTTGTCCTTTTCCCTGAAACCTCGGACTCTCGATACTTGATGCCAGTAGCTTTCTCTTCTTTTATGCCATAACCATAGTTGTTGTTGCAAAACTGCTCTTCTAGCTAGATCCACTTCCGAGACAGGACTACTGGTACTATTATCATCCAGCTTCTGCATTTCTGTTTCCAATATTGAAATCCTTTCTTCAAAATTCCCGAACTCTGTCTTATTCCAAGCTCTAAGCGGTTGTTTGATCAATTTGAGCTTTTCATGGCAGGGCACCTCCCCCAATTTCCCCCAGTAATCAGCAACAAAATTTCTGAACTTCGGGTGAGTAAACCACATATCCCAAGTCCGGAAAGGTTTAGGGCCCCCACAATGGAAATAAGCACTAAGCGGATCGGGTTATGATCCGATAATGATCTCCTCAACCCCGAACAACTCAATTGGGGAAAGCAAGCAATCCACTCCTGATCAATTAAGAATCTATCCAGTAAGCTCGCTGTTCCAATTCTATGCCAAGTGAACTCCATGTTCTCCGGTTTTACATCAATGAGACACAATTTATCAATCCATTCATTAAAAAATCTCATGCTAGGCGATTCAATTGTGCCCCCTTTTCTCTCCCTAGGCCACCTAACCTCATTATAATCCCCCATGACTAAAATCGGTCTGTGAACTCCCTGTCTTTCACTCCAAACTTCTTCGAGCAATTGTTCCCTAGCACGAACTTCAAAAAAACAATATAAAAGTAACACCACACAATCGAAGTTAAACGGGAGAAGAATACCATCTAGCAGAATCCATCGGTTCCCAGACTTAACATTTGTAATCTTCCACTTTCTCGTATCCCAAGCGCAAATCAGCCCCCACTTCTCCCATCAGCTGCGACGTCACACCACCGTACATCATCATTGCCCCAAACCCTCCTTTTCCATCCTTCAGAAATCAAGCCGTGCTTTGTCTCCACTAAACCCAAGATCCAAGGCTTCTCTCTAGCTATAAGAGATCGGATAATAGAGATCTTGCCTTTTGCTCTTATTCCCCTAACGTTCCAACTAATAATCACCATAAGCAACATTTCTACAAACCACCCTTCCATAACGACGGATAAAGAGCATCAACAGTCTTGCCTCCTTTCTAGTCTTTGACTTCTCCTTACCGCTGCTATCTTATTTATACAAGCTATATCATCCTTAGAGGATAATCCCAGCCTCTGCCCCAGCTTCCATGATTCTTCCGCTTTAAGAAGATCCTCTACCGCCTCCTTTTTATTTTCTGCTAAGATATGCCCTTCCGGTGAATCCCCTATTTCAAATTTCTCACCTTCTTCGGACCATCCCTTCTGCAAAAAAAACTGGGCTAAAACTATGGGCTTTATCAAACCCCGACGGTGGGTTAAGCTCAAAATAAAATTTATCCAGCCCCCGCGCTTCAGCCCGATCCTGCACCATTTCCTCTTCAGCATCCAAATCATACGTGACCCCCACTTCCCTTGTCCCTTCGGGTGTTGAGATTTCACCACCCTCGACTCTTGTAACATCAGCTGTGCCGCTTCCACAGTTGTCTCCTTGTGATTCTTCAAAGCCCGCCGTCAACTTTCTCACTGGTTCCCATGCGTTTGTCGTGTGCAAGGAATTAATGAACTCCTCTTTGCCTTGTTTATGACAGTGCTTATCCTGTCTCTGTTCCCCGTGTTCAAGTTCCACATCATCTTTCATCTTCTCTATCCATGTGCCATCTCCGTCCTCATTCGGCCGCAGATCTGACTCCGCCACTATTGTCCCTCGTGTCATCCCAACTGACTCTTCACGTTCCTCCATCGCCGAGCTTGTTGTCGCCTGCCATTGCTTGCTGTTCGTTCTGCCACTTTTCCATGGGAGATAGCTACTTCCAACCTCTTTCAAGATAACGTTGAAACTCTAGCCAACAACCTTAATCGCCACCCGGTCCCTAATGTCCTCCAGGGAATCTGTGTCCACTAGTACTTTTGCTGTCTCCATGGATAACCCTCCTTCCGTCTCTGAGTCGCAGCATATCATCTTCCCCCATGGTCGTATGATATCTTGTATTACATCGTTACCCCAAACATACGGCGGAAGACCTCTTATTTCCACCCATGTCCTCCTTTTTTTACATGTATCCTCAATCTTCCATCGCCTCACAATTGGAAAATGATCATGAATCATGCTTTCATCCTGCATTGCTCTCGCACTGTCCTCCTTTGAATCGAAAGTAAGAAGGAATCGATACCTCCCAAGGTCACTTACCTTACATATAGTGCTCCAGTTCCGCAACAGCTCCTCCACGACAATGTTCGGGTTGCAAGGTTGGTACGTCTCTACGACTAGGCTTCGTTCCAACCGCTCACGGATGTCTTCCTTCATCGAGCAGTGAAGCACCCTACCACTTGAGACCATTCCAGTTTCTTGATGAAAAGTCCCTCTGGTTACCTCTGCATAAGTCCTATGACCTCTGTACGCCGCTTCCTTTTTCCTATCTATAGTAACTCCATCTTTTGCATGCTTGAATTTCTGCCCTTGGTGATCCTTCTTCTCTCCTTTGTCGAATCTCGCTCTTTTTACAAACACTTTAATCCCATGCAACAACATACCGTTTGTTTTCCTAATAGCTTCCCCCGCTTCTTCTTCTTTGAGGAACCTAATGAAGCCGAAACTTAGGTTTGTAAACTTTCTTTCCTTCCCACAAATATAACAGTCAACAACAGTTCCAAATTCTTCGAAGATTTTCTTCACTTCTGCTGCCTGAATCCCCTTCTTCAGGTTATCTATGAAGATCGTGAAGGTTTTCTGTATAATCTTAATCTCCTGCCATTGCCGATACCGCCCAGCCCCCTGTACTCCTTGTTGTCTTCTATTCACTGCGGCTTTATGTGCGCTCCATCGATGGGTGTTGTTCCTCCTCTGCTGTTGATAACGTTGAGGTTGTGTAGGCTGGACGATGTATCCTTTTCGTCTATATAGAGCCATTTTGGCCCTTTTCTTCTCTCTTGAGTAATTGCTGCAAGTCACAGTATCTGGCCGACATGCATTTCGTCGAACAGTTTATGGGCAACTTTCAGAATTCACATTGTCCGCATCAACTTGATTCAGGGCTAAGCCCAATCGAAAAAGGTGGAAGAACAACTAGCATCCAGCGATAAAGAACAACAAAATTGCCGCAAACAAGAGTTTCGTTGGCTTGATCGAGCAAAAACGAAATGGCAGCGAGGGAGGGAGAAAATGTGTATGGATAGTGATCGTGAAAGTTTGAATTTCTTCCGATGTAATCCCAAGTAAAAGTTATCGATCTACTTAATCGCATTAGGAAACGGGGCACCTGAACCGTCACTAGCTACATTTGGTGCTGATCAGTTTGATGAAGAAGATCTGTTCGCTCGTATGTTTTGCAGTGACAATATCTCACAGTGGAACAATAGCTCGCAACATTGTTGATGTGATAAAAAAATATTAATCTTCAATTTTCATAATGAATAACTAACATTCTCACTCTAGATTTTTCCTACTTTCCTATGATGTAGTAGGTGCGATATTACAAGGTATGGCCGTATAGATACTAACATATAGTGTTCAAGGCTGCACTGTTATTATCTTATGGTACTAAATGTAATCATAGAAGTAAACTAATATTTAGATGGCATAGTAGAGTTTTTTTTTTCTCTACTTTTATTTCTATACTTTTATATCGGTATCAATGGATATTTTATTTGTATACACATAAGTGATATAACTTTTATGATTTCTAGATTTTGATGTAAGTGCTGGTGTGGATTAGTTACACATCTATATTATTTCATGTTTTATGAAGTTTTGAAAAATTTGAGTTATGGGTTAATGTTAATTTTTGGATATTACCAAGTTGAATCTTTATAGATTTATAATTTTTCGGATAATATTGAATTTCGGATAAATAATGAATCAGGTCGGGTCATTTCGAATTTATAATTTTTCGGGTTATATCGGGTTTCAGGTGAGTAGCAGGTCGGATCGGATTTATTTCGAGCTTACGATTTATCGGGTTATATCGGACATCGGATATATATCAGAACGGATCGGATAGGTTTCGGGCTTTTAATTATTCGGATAAAATCGGATCAGATTTCGGACGGATCGAGTCGGTATTCGTCGGATTTTTCGGGTCGAGTCAACTTTTGCTAGCTCTACTTATACATACCAAGTCTAAGAATAAGTAGATAAATGACTTCCTTTTATATTCTATAGTGCCTTTTGTATTTTTTAAAGAAATGTTTGAATAAATTCTATCTTCTCCTATCTCTGCTTTTGCTAACGAATGTTCAAAGAATTGGGAAATTGATAAAGAGGGTAAACTGATGACTTTTTAAATTTGACAGGCTCATCCTCTTAGGTGATAAATGCCTCCCCTATTTCAAAAACGAATTAAAAAAGGTTTGATATATCTACTGGAATGAATATTCTATTCTACTTCCTCAAAAATATAGACGAAGGCTTGCCAATTCCCATCTAGAAAGCTAGCAATCTTCACTGAAGTGGGAATGAAGATAAAAGTTACCGTCAAAAGGCTTTCCATGCAAGGTTTTGAACATTTCATAAACTCATTGGCTTGGATTCGTCTCTGTCTCAACTCTCTACCCTCCCTCGACTCCTATCTTATTTTTCCACTCCCTCAATCTACTTATAGGTAGATGAATTATACTAGGAAGTAAGATAATCATCTTAGTTAGAACACATTAGACTGTTGGAATATGAATTAATATTTTAAAAGTCAGATGGAAAATTGATTTATTATAAAAATCATGTGGTTCAATTGTAATTTAATTGAAAATTGGATTAATTTGATAATTTTTGGAGCATAACTCGATACAATATCGGTTGAATCAGTTTAACCTATCGTGTTTGTATTTTTATTTTAAAAACTAGATGATGGTAATTTAATTTATATCGGGTTAAATTTCTGTACTTGGGTAGACCAGTTGAAATGACCCATCCGTATGTTTTTTATTTTTATTTTTAAATTTTTTTATTCCCCGATATGGACAAACATCTATAATTAGTTACAAAAATATGGCCCTTTCCGACTACGTACATAGGAGTAAAGTCCGGTCCTTTTCTTACTTTCGGTGATGCACGACCCTTCAAGCACTTTGTGGTCCAGGAGACTGTACAGTGTACATTGACCCGGAATGGACAATTTCATATTTCCATATTGATGCCTGTCTCATTCATTTATGCTCCAGAATACTAGGTCGAGCACGTTACAAATTCCACACTAAATGCTGCAGCCTGCACTGCCCCTACCACATGCGTGTACATGAAAACCAGCGATTTTCTAGCTACCCGGCCCGATTATGGCTAGCCTAGACCATTCGCCAAATTCTTCATTTCCTTTCAATTGAATCACATAGTAATAATATATTTTCCTGATAACCCACATGCGATTGTCCTTTGTCAAAGAGATAAGAAAGACATGCATGCACCTATATGCTGTTAATTGGGGCTACTTGAGCATACATATAGGAAAATGCTACCAATAATTCTAAGAATTATAGTTTAAAAACTAAAATTTAAAATAATTATCGTTTAACGGTCTACCTCTTTTAAATAGAGCATAATAATAAATAAGTTAAATTATTGAACTCTACGATCTTTAATTATATGACAGTATTGGCTTTAAAAGTCACTCTAGCTAGTTTAATAATATTCTTGTAAGGACGAATCCGTATGAAATATAGCGTTGTAATAAATTATATAGATAGAGCTGTACATAAATAGAGTCGAGCCGAACACCTCTGAACTTGGACTACGGTCATTTAATAAATAGACCCAAAATATTGATCTACCTTGACTTCAAAATAATCAAGTCGAGTTTTTAACGAGTCAAGCTTACGAATCTAAGCTATAATTAAGTCGATGGCCAAACTTTTTCTGACTCGATCTCAACTAGTTTAATAAACGAGTTCAACTAGCTAAAAATGAGGCTTAGGTTCTACTCATTTAACTAAATGAACTGAGCCTACCAGTTCACAAGCCGGTTCAACTAGTTTATAGCTCTACGTATATACATCTCCATATTACCGTATTATAATATCACATATCTTAGATCTTAGTAAATGGATACCTAGTGTAAACGGAATTAAGTTGTGAAGCAAAATTACAATACAAGTTTTAAGATACGTGAACCTAGAGCAAATAACCTTGTCCAAGTCCAAGGTATTATCCCCTCGCTATTAACCAACACCATGTCCCAAAAACCAAAAATGAATAATAATTAAAATAATAATGATGATGATGACAATAATAATAATAATTGGAGACCGGGCGCTATAAAACTAATAAGAAATCAAACCTTGATCCATCGTGAAATAATTAGATACATCCGAAAGTATTTAGTTTTATATACTTGATCCGACACAATTTTTGGCGATTATTTTAGTGATTTTTCGTGATTGTATCAATCATTTTAATAATTATATTTTGTAATTGTATTAAATTTTGGTGATTATGTCTATTTTGTTTATGCGTTTTTTAATTGTTCTTTGATAGAGCATACCAGACATGTGACGTAATTTGTTGTTATGGTTATTACTATTATTATTACTATTGTGGTGATTGTATTTATAATTAAGATAATTATTTCAATTATCTTAGTAGTTATATTTGTATCTGTGGTCATTGTTGGGTAGCCGGGGAAACATATAATTATATACATGTCCGGGCGTACTTTATTCCATACAAACAGTGATCCATGACTAGAGTCAGCTCAGCTCTAGGAAAACGACAAAAAGCCATGGACACATGCCCACATGGCTTGGCACATGAACATGACTGCAACTGCGGCCACCAAACTTGTAGGACACAAATCGACACCAAAAAGCACTCTATTTTGGTTTGAAACCGAAAGGATTCGTTCATATAACTTAATTTATGGCATAATTGTAAGTGACCAATCATAATGCTGTGGATTTACTTATGATTACTTGGTTAATTAATAGTGATCTCTACTGTTGGAATCATTGAGCCTGCAACAAACGTAGATAGATAAGGGTATAGCTGGATCGGAGATGACCAGAATTGTGAGGCCAGCTTGTGTGGTTCTTAATTATTCAGCCCTGAGCTGGGAGAACGGCGGGCGTTGTCGATTCTCAGGTTGCATGTCGGAGCACGCTGCATGCGAGTCGTGCTAGCTATTTCGCGACGATAGGATTAATACCGGTCGGTGTGATTAAGGTCCGGTTTACCAAAATTGTGTTCGGTACCTTAGTAGACTTGGATTTTCTCCCTTACTATTTGTTGTAAATTTATATCCTGTATCGGTCGACGTACATTCATCAAGATTGGACTTTGGATACATTATATTCAAGGTCGTATATCCCCGTTTTATGGAATGAAAAATATTTTTTTGCATTGTTTCTATCTATTATTATAATCGATTATTATATTTTTATAATAATTTTGATATTTATGAATTAATGAAAAATTGCATCCTCCGGAAGCATATATAAATTAATTAACGATCTACTCTTTCGTAACGGGTTCAAAAATAATTTTTTATTTTTATTTTTTTCCGACTTAAACTAGAAAAATACAGTTTGATGGTCAACTAAATATTGAAAAGTCACTAATAATTCTTAATTTTATATTATTAATCTAGTCCATACATAGTTATTAAATTAATGAGTAGTAGTAGTATTTTTCAGTATTAAAAGTAAGAATATTAATGTTGCTGTAAGAGATTCCATCATCACTGCATAAAGAAAGCAAGGGTATTTACGGACCAGATAAAGTCTATAAATAGGTAAGATACATGAATGCTGTTTTTTCTTCTCATACACATTCTCCCTTCGCCCTCTAGCTCCCCCACCTCCCCTCAAAATCCCCACTACAGAGAAGCAAATTAATTTTATAGGAATATAAGTAAGGAAGAAATAAAAAATAAAAAAATGGTTTCTAGAGTGGAGAAGCAGCAACAAGAGAACAACGTCCATCCTCAACAACATCATCAATATCAGCAGCAACAAAAACAACAAATAATGCAATGCAACAAAGGAAAGACATCGAAATTCAAGAGAAGCATATCTGATCTTGAAGACGATGGCGCTTCCTCTGCTATTCTTCTTCTTGCTTGCATTGCTTGTACTCCCTCTTCTTACCTATAAATTTATAGAAATCATAATAATCAATAATCAGCTACATAATACTGAGGTCTGCTAGCTGTAATATGCCAATTAGATGTAATTCTATATACTTTTCCTGTCCAATTTGTAATAGTTTCAATATATATTCTTTCAGGTTCATACTTATTAATTGGCTGTTCGCAGCATATGTATTCTTTGTAAGTGCTTTAATTACTTAATTAATTAATAAAATGTATTTACATGTGAAATAACTGATTGTCTATTTTTTTTTAAATTTTTTTGGGTTATTTTTTTCTGTATCAATTTATTACGAGTCCCTATTTTCCTTTTTATTCATTTATTCATTTATTTATTTATTCATCATTCATTCTTTCCTTTGGATAAGAATTATTATTACGGGTCTTCTAAATATAGCTCCAGGAATCATAGTCGTTAAAAAAATGTGGTATGTTTGGCAAATTTGAACCGATATGTCTTTACTTTATTGAAGCGATTTCTAAGAGATTTACATGCTCTTATATACCTAGCTATTTCATTAAACCAAGCTTTACGTTATAATATATATAGGAAACGATCGAGATGAATCTCGAGCAGACTAAATGGATTTGCTTGTTTTATTTAAATAGTACTCTTTTGATTTCAAAAGGCAGTATTACTCTTTCAATGATTTGTTTGTGTGTGGCGTCAATAGAAGATGCCAAACAAACCTTGTCGGGTTCAACTCAGACACGTTTATATATAGAGTGAAAGATTTTGCTTTTCATCACAAGAAATTGCTACTTTGCTATATATATTTATATATATTAAGTGGATAAAACAAGCATATGAGTACCAATATTTAAGTCCCCTAATTTCTATCGTATAAATGGTTGTACCATGTGGATGACATCAACATTTTTTTAAATTAATTTTTTAGTAGGATTGTTAGAAAACAAGAAAATATATCATAAAGTTTTTTAAATTCTTATAAACAAATAGAGATTTAGATTGATATACTTTTGGTAAAAAAAATTATGGTAAAATATCAGTATAATCTAGGTGAACGATCATGAAATAAATTTTAAATAAAAACAATCGTGAAAATTTTAGTAGCATAATTGTGAAACATCGGTTTTTGTATAACAAAAGTGAAATATTAGTAGAATAATAGAGTAAAATATTAGTCAATAATAATGATGAAAAATAAGAAAAATAATGGTGAAAAGTTGGTGTAATAATGTTGAAGCATCGATAGTTAACAGATGAAATATTACTAATGATAGTCATGAAAGATTATTTTAATAATAGAATATAAAGGCAATTATAATAAAATCTAAAAATAATTATGATAAAACATGGAGATAATTGTAATAAAAGATGAAGCCAACAATAGTGAAACATAAGAATAATAATAGTGAACTATAACATAATAGTAATGAAATATGAAGAAAAATGACAAGTTAGTTCACTAAGAAAATCGCAACTAATAATAGTGTAAAATAATACCAACAATGGTGAAACATGAAGACAACAACGGTAAAACATAACACAAGTATGACAATAGTGAAACATAACACAATATTTGTGAATTATAAGTGTAATAGTGGTAAAATTAATTTTGCGAAAAAATATTACAACAATGGTAAAATATAACCATGATCATAGTAAAACATACAAATATATTATATATAATAATGTTTTTAAATTAGAAATATACCAATATTGATCTTGGCTTTAGAAAAATTTCTCAAAAGCGTTATGCTATTTTTTTTCAATGACCTTAATTAAAGAAAAATTCAGTTAAATAAAAATTAAAACACACACACACATTATAGTATAATATATCTTATTGTTGTGGTAGTTATTGTGACTATTATTATGATTGCTATTATTGTTAGTATTCATGTTATTATAATTATAATTATAAGTATTTTATAATATTAATAACAATTATTATAAATTCACATTAATGATAATAAAAAATTGGAAGTTTTAATGAAAGGAGGAAAAAGAAGAAAAGACATATTTCACCCATAATGTTTTTGTTTAGATAATTCATTTGGTCTGAATGCTTAAACGTTATTTACTAAGAAGATGGAAGCCATCGAATCATAAGTGATCACATTAACTAATATAGATATTGCAGTTTATACCATGTAACCTATCACATGGTCTAGCACCATGCATGCAACGGGTTCCACATCATTCTTTTTTTAATCTTTTTTCTAACTAAATTATTTTAAGTTTAGTTTATTAAAAAATATCATAATGTTTCTATTTTTTTTTATAAATAGAGATCCATATTAAGTGATAAAAATAAAATTTGGTGAAAATTTAGTACATTAGTAGTGAAAAATTAATTTTGAGTAGAATAATCGTGAAAAATTATCTCACTGGTAAAAAATAGTACATTAGGGATGAAAAATCAGTTTTAAGTAAAATAATGGTAAAATATCAGTATATTGCTTGTGAAAGTTTAGTTTATATATGGTGAAATATTAGTTAATATATAGTGAAATCTTAAGTACATTCTATGGTAAAAGGTCAATATAGTTATGGTGGTGATAGATCAATACATGGTGAAAGATATGGACATGAGTAGTAATATATGCTTAGATGAATGTTTAAAAAAACTCAAAAATAAATGTAGGTGAAAAATATGTTTCACATTGGCAAAAGTTTAGGTATATTGTGATGAAAGATATGTAAGTAATGATAAAAGGTCAGTTTTTGTAAGCGAAATTGTTAGGTTTGAATGATATCCTATGTGAGCTAGTGAAAGATTTGTTATGTGATGGTGAAATATACTTCTCCTTGGTGAAAGATATATTTTTATGTGGCAAAAGATATATGTTGGTGAAAGATATGTTGTTCGGTAGTAAAACATATTTCTCTCTGATTGCTAAAAGTTATAATATGTGTCGGTATAAGTTTTTTTTTTGTTTAGTGAAAGATAAGTTGTTCAGAGGTGAAAGATTGGTTTACTATTGATGAAATATTAGTTTAGTGGAGTATAGGCATACGTCCCATAGTTTAGGACCATGCGACTAGTTATGCGATATAGTATGGTACTATTATAATACTCTACATATTTAAATCATTCACGAATGACCAAAAAATCAAATCGAAGCATTAACTAGAATTTTAAGTGGAAGAGTTATATGACTCAATTCACATTTACACCTACTACAATGATATATACAAATGACATCCATAAATCATAGATAAATGGAAGGTGGAAAACCACAAGGTAATCATGAGCATGTTATGTGGTTTTGATTATAAATAAGATGGGTATTGTAACATGTAACACCCCAAAATTTACTATTTTTTTTAAGTGGAAGAAATTACAATAGAAATATTTAAATTAAAACCCGTGAATTCTGGGGATGTTACCGCCACACTTAGTACCAAACCGGTTCTCTCCGACTATTTCAGTACCAAGTGCTAAGGCCAAAAAGATTGACATAAAACTTAAACCAAGATTCCATAAAATGAATTAAAGAAATAATAACATAGAAATCAGAGTACGCATAAAGAATTATTATTCATATCCAAAAGAGAAGTAGCTTACAACGGATAAAAGATTCATTTAAAGTACTCAATGCAAGGTAATAAATTAGATTGGATAAATCCGATACAAAGGAAATAATAGAAGGAATATAAAATAACGAGAAGAGTGAATCTGGCTACATATATACTCAACGCTTAGCTCCATCGGATGTCCCGCCCACCTGCACAAAGTCAGAAAGGGCCTTCTGCTCGTGGGAATAAGCAACACCCATGAAAAGGGTGATCAGTACGCTACATACTGAGTAAGGTAACCGAGCACTAAGGCCCACACATAAGCATATAAATCATGCAGAAGAATAGAAGAACACAATCATAATACATATGATCAACCAGGTAAAAGTACAAATGCCCATATATAATCTGGATTGATTACTTAATTAATCACTGGTCAAAAGTCGATTCATACCATGCTTTTTATCAAATCCACACGAGTACGGGAACCCCACTATTATAGCCGGTGGACTAGAAAGCACACAGGGTATATAGCTCCTGACCACTATTATAGTCGGTGGATCGGTCTCCAGGATACCGTAGTACCTGGCCACTATTATTTGCCGATGGACCGGTATGGCCCCTGCTCACATAGTATTCCACTATAAGTAATTAGTGTCTTTCCCATGTCTTGGCACAAATATGTTCGGTTTTGATGAGCACGGAATCCCCCATTATTATAGCCGGTGGACTGAAAATGCACAGGTACAAAGCCTGACCACTATTATTACCGGTGGACTGGTTACACATAGGAAATCATGTCCTAACCACTATTATTCGCCGGTGGATCGGTCTGGGCCCGGCTCAACAATCTTTCACTTTACATGATTAATGTTTTAAGTATCTTATTCAAAAGATTTCACCATGGACATGCACAAATCATTCTCTTTATACTTCACACATCACAAATCATAAACTTCCACCATCATAGTTACACTTTAAACACCAAATACACATGATAACACAAGAATTCTAAGCAACCACAACAAACCCTAATTGTCCACACAAACCCTAGTTCGGTCTCCTATGGACCCTTATATAACTCCACGTACTATTTTTCATCCAAAATGTCCAAACACCCAAATAACACTTACATTACCTTCCTTATATCCCAAATCAACCTTTCATATGTAAATTTCACTCCCATGCAAACTTTACACATCCCATGCAACTTTTCAAACTTTTCATAAAAAACCCTACATCCCATGCAATCATTAACTCCCATGCAAAACCCTAGCTCAATCATGCAAACCCTAATACCACCATTCAACCATTAATACCACCATGTAACCATTAATACCACCATGCAAACCCTAATACCGCCATGCAAACCCTAATATCACCATGCAACATTAATTCCATGCAAATCCTAATACCATGCATCCCAAAACTCCATGCAAAACCCTATATCATGCAACATTAACTCCATGCAAAGCCTAGTGCCATGTAAACCCTAATACCATGCATCCCACAAATCCATGCAAAACCCTACACCATGCAAAGCCCAACATCATGCACCTCCATGCAAAACCCTAACACCATGCAATTCCACGCAAACCCTAATACCATGTTATTCCATGCAGAACCCTAACACTACATTGTTACACTCCCCATCATTATTTTACAACCTTAGCATGCATGTCTTAAGGCCACATCATACCATAAGAATAATACAATTATACACATAATTCTTATGCCACAATTTATTCACACCAACATACTTCAACTCTATAATCATGGTGCATTCATAAAAATTATACAATATACACATGAAATACACTATAATTCATATCACATGGCATGCATAACATAAAATCACATATTACACATATGGCCTTAGCACCCCTCACTTAAAACGACACCGGTCTTGGAGCACGCTCCTATGCCTCCTTAGGGTTTTGACTGGTTTCACCTATTATGAGGGAAAATCTAAAATTAGACCCCCTATCAAAAATACTATTAATCACTAACTTATTATAAGACTAGGTTTTTAAATAAATAATAATATATTAATAAAATATCATTAATTAATTACTAACTTTGCTAAAGATATAGAAATAATATAAATATTATAAAAGTTGATAACATAAGGTTGAAAACCTTACCCTAATAATAGTAATAATGATACTAAAATAATAATAGCAAAGATACTAAAAATAATATCAATGATAATATAAATAAGAATAATAATAATAATAGTAACAATAATAATAACAAGGACATAATTCAAAACAAAGTGAAATAAGGGCTTCGACCCCTTTACTAAAATAATAATAATAATGATATTACTAAACTAAATAACCAAATTTAGTAATAATAATAGTGATGAAATAATAATAATAATAATGATAAAAACCATAATAATATCTTAATAATAATAATAATCATAATGGTGATAATAGTAAGGATAATATTTGAAGATAAAAATTAGGGTTTCCACCCTACATTGAATAATGATAACTTAATAAATAATAATAATAACACTAGTAAGAATAAATACTAATAATAATAAGAATACTAATAACCCTAATAATAATAATAAGACATGATGTTTATATTAATACTACTAAAATTTAAAATAAGCACAATAGGGTTTCAGCTCTATATACAATAATAATACTAACACTTGAAAACAATAATAATGATAGTAATAATAATAATAGTAATAATAATAACAACAACAACAACAACAACAACACTAATGGTAAAATAGTTGTATTAATAATAATGGAATAAGAATAATAGAAATTCGAAATAGGAAATAATAATAATAATAAGTATACTTATAACATATTAATATTAATAATAGAAACGATAGAAATATTAAGGGTAATAGTGCTAAAATAGAATTAAAAATTATAATAGGGCTTCAGCCCTCAACAGAATAATAATAAAAACATTAATATTAATAACGATAATAATACATATTAAAAATGGAAATAGTAGTAGTAATAATAATAATAATAATAGGATTTATATTAGAATAAATGAAATAAAATAATTTAAGGCTTGTAAAAATAGGGAAAAAGGGTTGAGAGGGTCTAGGGTTCAACCTTCGGCTGACGGGGATAGGCGGTACCGGCGGTGGTCGGAAAAAGAGAAGAAAATGATAAAAGTTGAGGGATGGGAAAAAGAGAAAGAGAAAAAGGGTGGAAGCAAGGGTGATTATGGTTGTATAGAAGGAGGGGAACATAATAGTGGTGGTGGCGCAGCCAAAGGTGGCGGCGCACGGTGGCGGCGGCGGTGGCTAAATAGGGAAGAAGAAGAGAAAGAGAGGAAGAGAGGGAGAAAGGGGAAAAGAAAGGTAGGGGAGGTAGAGGGTGGTCTGCAGAATAATTTGGCAAGTGAAAGAAGTGGCGGCAGTGGTATAAGAGGTGGCTAAGGGTGGTTCGAAGGGCGGCGGTGGTAGAAAATTGTTTTGTTAAGAAGGGAAATTCACACGGTCGGGGTGGATTGTGCAGGAAGAATCGAAGGGTGTGGGTGGTCTAGTTAGTTAGAGGGCGGTGCAGGGAAGGTGTAGGTGGAAAGAACGGGCGGCGTTGTTGGCCGTAGGCGGTGGAAGTGGCATCTAATGGGGAGGTGGCGGTAGTGTCAGGGAATTCTGGGTAAGTGACTAAAAACTCAATATAAGGCAGAATCTGAGGGTATTTATAGACCAAAGGGGAAGTTAGGGTCGAAGGGAAAGTGGGAGAGTGGTAGGAAGGAGTGGGCACCGACCGACGAGGACAACCAGCGCACTTTCCTGATCGTGGTCTGCAAGTGGCCAAGGGAGTGGAAAACATGCGGGGAAAGGGGGAAGTGGGCAGACATATGTCAATGGATCGTCGTGGAAGAGAGGGGAATAAAGTGGGCAACGAACGTGCGAAAAACCTGGGAGTTGGGCCGGCGGAGTTGTAGGTTGCCCACGACCGGGGGGGAGGTGCGAAGGAAGAAGAAGAAGAAGAAAGGTGGGCTGGACCGGCAGTTCAGGGAAAGAAAGAAAGAAAGGAAAGAAGACAGACCAGGCTGGTCGGGTGTGAGGAGGGGAGGACGTTTAAGTGAAACGCGGCGTCTAGGGGAAAAAGGAGTCAAAATGCGGCGTGGAAAAGGTGCAAAGAATGGGACGGCTGCGGGGGCTGGGCGTGGCTAAATTTTTTTAAATGAAACGATGTGTTTTAAAGGAAAAAAAAGGCGAGACGCGACACATAACTCTAGGCCGCCAAAGAGGAAGGAAAGGAAGGATTGGGCCGCGGGCAGGCAGGCCCAATCAAGGAGGAAAAGAAAAAGAAAAAGGAAAGAAGAAGAAAGAGAAAGAAAGAAAAAGAAAGAAAAAGGGAGAAATAAAGGAAAAAGGAAGAAGAAAAAGAGAAGAATAATGGTTTAGGTTAATTAAATTAATTGAGATATTTAAATCCCTTTTTAGGCTAAAATAGGATTTTTAAAGGATTGTTCATAAATTCCATTTTAATTAGCAAAACACCCAAATTTTCTTCAATTAAATTATTTATAAAATTAATATTAATTTGAAACTACTTTATCCTTCTTACTTTAAATAAAATAATTTATTTAATTAATTTCCAAATTAAAATCCTTAATTAGCTAAAGTACCCAAAACTTTTCCAATAATTTTTTTTCTTAAATAACCCTAATTAATTCCCTTTTATTTTAATAAAAATAATTTATTTGTTTAATTTTTCTAATAAAACCTTATTTAATAATAATAAATAAAAATAAAAATTTTGGGGCATTTCATAACACCCCTAACTTTACTACTTAAAAAATTTATTTTGCGGAAGTGTTAATTACATAAATAATAGGTATTACCACCACTTTTAGTATGAGTCCGACATTCTGTACCTTTCTTATATTGAGTGCTAAGGTTAAAATGTTACTATACTTAAATTAGCATTTTCAATGTAAGAACAATATAGTGATTTCATTATAAGTTAACGTTGTTTTGATAAATACAAAAGGATCAGACAAAAGAGTTACAATATGATAAAAGAGAAATAATAAGGGGTATAAGAGTCCAAGGAATATCTAGATCAAAAGATGACGAGACAAATACCATATAGTCCTAACTCTCAACCCCTACTAGAAGCCATCAAGATGAACCCTCAAAGTACTCTTGTAAGGTAATCACTACCTATTGAATAGCCAGGGATTAAGAAACAGAACCCGACAATACTATAATACTAAGTGAACCATTACATAACACTAACATATAACGCCACATGAGGCATATAGATAATAACATGCCATGGATAGATTAAGGAAATTATGCGATACCGAAAATGACAACACCGATATAATAAAATAAATTCCAAATACTAAGGGTAGGGCATTGAGGTACCTAATGAATAACAAATCTAAAATAATTCTAAATACCAAAAGTAGGGTGCTAAGACAAATACCAAACCACATTCTAAAAACTAAGTAACGTACAGAGGTTGCTACCAAACAAGCAACCTAGAAAAAAAAAACCATTACATTCTTATATACGAGTTACTTCCATTTTTAATTATTCAAGTGGGATGAAATAATAACTCAGAGACATAAAAGTATACCTGTAATACCCCAAAATTTTTTAGCCTAATCCCGCGTCATTAATGTCCTAATTTTTTCTAATCTCAAGAAATATTATTTTAACCTTAACCTAATTTCTTAACCTTGAAAATTTAACCGAAACTAAAACCTTGACTTAGATAAATTGTAATTTGTAAACCAAAATCAAAACCCGCTAAAATTTTCACTAATCCTAATTACTTTTAGCATATCCAAAATCATCCTAATCTAATCCCCTAATCCTTCTCTTTTTCCTTTTCTTTCCTCCTTTCTTTTCTTTCTTTCTTCTCCTCCTTCTACCAACCTTAAGCTACAACAATTGAAATTGTTGCAACTTGCACCCTCCCCACTTGCTCCATCACCCATCACCTTTTTGCACCCTCATCCATTATCCATTACCTTTCTTCTTCTTCTTCTCCTTTTTCCATATCTGTAGACCTACACACCCCACGCAAATACCTTTCACACTCCCCTTGCCATTTTACTTCTCACGTAACACACCTATATACAACCATCACCACCTTCACCCAGTAGCTACTACCCTACTCTTCACCATACTCTACAACCATCATCATCATCACACGCCACCTGTTCTTTTTCTTTCTTCATCAATTCACACCACACACGCACACATGTACACACACACACACACACACACACACACACTACACACTCTTATTCCGCTGTCTTTGTTTGCCTCCATTCTACCCATCTTTGTGTCCAAAATACTTCTTGAGCACTCCTTCTTCCTTCTCCTTTCTTCCTTCTATTTTATTCTTCTTCTTCCTCCTCCTTTCCCCTATTTTGGCCTTTGCACCACCCATTCCACCACCATGCACCACCTTGGCCACCATTCTCCGCCCATTGGTCAGTGGACCGATCACCAAGGTCACCCTAACCTTCCTCAACACTGTTGCTGACCATCTCCACTGCCCATTAGTAACAACTGAGGTATTACAATACCAGTTATATTGGCACACAAAGCATCATGGTATCCTCCAAATCATCCAACCTAGAGGCATAATATCACTCTAGTCATATTGGTGCATAAGGAAACATAATATCCTTCATATCTATGACACATTATCTTTAAGTATCAATACCCTCTATAGGACTTGTAGGTTACCTATATAGTAGGCTAGGGCCTTACTGGGGCATAATGGAATGCCAGCGAACCAAATAAACTGAGGGCTCCTACTTCATCTCTAGGGTACCAACCCTAAAGAGAAACCATTCCCAAATCTCAAAGCCATCCACTTTTAGTATTAATATATTATAGGGTGATCACAAATATCACATATCACACAACAATTTCCATTCCCATACTTAACCATTTTTCTTTATTTTAAATTATCTAAGTTCATCCTAAGGTCAACTATCCAATTCATGTTCAAAGTCATCACTAAGGTCAATCTATCAATACTTTAAGGTAATCCTATGTCCAATTATTCATAATAGGTGCATTGGGTCAAAAATGACCCTTGAACCCTTATTTCACTATTATTATCCAATTTTGTATCAAGCATCATGAAAAGGCTAAAATACAATAATTCACAATATTTTAGCATATAGGTGATTTTTACAATTTAACAATTGACTGTATTTTTTACTTTTTATGCATTTAGTAACTTACGTGTACAAATCCTAATGATGCATTTCTAATGTATTATATAATCAATGCAACACATACATACATATTTATAGCATAATTTGACATTTAATAAGAAAATTAACATCATGGTAAGTCAAACCCTAGATCATGTGAATAACAATTATATTATTTTAAACTTAATCATTAGTGCATGTTTTTATTATATTTATATGAACTCTGGCTACCATGAAATGATACTCATGGAATCCTTATCATGGAATTTGCATAATAAATTCATAAGATCCAAAACCCTAACAAAATCCTAAACATGCATACATTAACCATTCAACATAATACACATGTATGTAGCTCATATTTAATGGTAAGTCAAATTTATTTACCAAATATTTACCAACATGTTAATATCCTTTCATACATTTAATAACACATGCATACCTATTGTAAAAATTTGGTGTATAGCACTTATATATGTAATTTCAAAAACCCATGCATAAATCATACCCTAAGCAACATAATGACCCTTATGTGTCACCATATGATCCCACATCTTAGTAGAATGGTATGATTACCTCCTATCCAAGTAAAAGAATCACCCAACTAATCTCCACTCAACCTCTTCAAAATCCTTTTATCAACATAACCAACACATATATTAACATATAATATAACAAAATAATAACCAAAGTTAATTAAAATCAAATAAAAAAAAAGAGGGTTAGAAAATAGTCAGGCAACTGAAGCTATGCAAGCCAAGGAATAACAATGTAAAGTAAGAAGAGGGTAATAACACTTGTTGCCGTTGTAATGAGGGAAGCTTTGGCAGTTTTAGGCATAGCCAATGAGAGAGTTGCAATAGTTTTGGACATAGCTTAGTGGCAGGCTACGATAGTTTTATGTGGATCCCAAGGGAGGGTTGTAGTAGTTTTAGGTGTACCCTAGGGCGAGGATGCAACTGTTTTGGTGTAGCCCAGGGTGAGGTTATAGTAGTTTTAGGTGTAGCTTAGGGGAATGCTGCGACAATTTTAGGTGTAAGCCAAGGGAAGTCTACAACAATTTTGGGTGTAGCCAAGGGTAGATTTGATGGTTTTGGCCAAATCCCAGAGGGCAGTGATTTTGTTCATAGTAAGAGGGAAGGAACTGATGGTGGCTGCCATTGCTAAATGACGGTGATGTTTTTTGACAAAACCTTTAGTGATAATGGAGAAACAACAACGAGAACGATTGCTAAAAGGAGCTTGGGATGATGGAGAATATTAATGTACTTAGCCCTTTGGGTTTTCTGGTGGAATGAAAACACACAAATTGAGAATGATGAGGGGCGATGACATGAACGGGGAAGTGGAGCTAGACACACATAAGAGGAACATGTGGGAGAAAGGTGGCATGGAGAAGAAAATTATGCTGGGGATTATGTGTAGCAAATGAATAAAATATTAATAGGGTAGAGGTGCTATATTAAATATCTTGACTAGAAAAAAATATATCCGGTTTGTAGAATTAGGGTACTTTGGTAAAATAGGTACGGATCAGGGTCCCAACTATGGTTAAAACTAATAACCATGGCTATTTCAAATTTTAATCTAATTAATTTATATCTAATATGCCATATTAATAAAAATAATAATAACACATTTAATGGGAAAATCGTACAATATTTATTATAACTAATAACACACAATCATTAGTTTACAATTTGGGTTTTTATAAATGGGATATTAGATGTACTGGAAAACCTTATTAAATCAAAGCTATATACTTTTGAGTAAATAAATTAAAGATTCATGGGTTTAGAATAAAAAATTGAACTAAATTGACACTATGTACCAATTTTTATGTCAATCAGACTAATCGATCCGCTTCTGACCACAATTTGAAAAAAGTTTAGACCAATTTTTTTCATTGAGTCTAGTTCATACACACACTTTTATTAGCAAAACTTTGCAAGTTTCTAAACTAGGACATAGCTAAATTATATTCTTTTAGTAGAAAAAATATATATTTTATTAGGTTACCGACATACATCTCACAATTGTAGGACTACATATCTCCACTAAATTATTATTTATGAAAAAAAAATGATTAGATCATTTTAATAAGGTAAATAAAAAATGAGTTTCATCATATTTTTTTATGCTTATCAAGTCATTTTGATTATATAGTATGCGTTATAATTCATTATAGTTACACCAATTGTCATCCATGAGATATAGATATTGTATACTAAAATTGTAATATCCTGAATTTTTAGTTAAACCTAATATCATATAATTAATATTTTAATCCAATTCTAATTTCAAGAAATTTTATTCTACCCTTACCCTAATTCTTTAATCACAAAATCTTAAACTAATCCAAATCTTTAACCTAATATTTATATTTATTAACCTAACCTTAATCCTGATTGATTTATATCATTAATATTGCCTATTTTAGCTAATCAAAATATAATCTAATCCTAACCTTAAGCTATTTTCTCCCTTTTATTTTCTTTCTCCTTTTCCTTTTTCCTTCCTCCTTCTTGTGCCAATTTCTTCTCTCCTTCTCTCGTATTGCATCAAAAATCCTTAACCTCTACAACACATAACTCTCATGTCAACCATCATCTCACCTTATGTCCATTAAATTTTTCCCTACCACCATCGTGCACCATGAAACCAACCATCATCACCCCCTTCCATCACCCTTGTGCCTCTACCATGCTAATCACCATCATCGATCATCCTCTACCATTTCCCCCTATTTTCACACCACCCATACGTACATATATACTACCTTCTGGTGTGTTCTTGGTTCAATAATGCTTGATAAGGTAATAAAATAAATGGAGCACAACACAATCATGGAAGTATACATGATCGATCCAAGTAATAAAGTGATGAATGAGTATCGATCCCATAGGAAATTGAACGAAATATGAGTATTCTGTGAATTTAACTATATAATGAAATATTGGTTGGGAAATAATAAAATATACACTGACGTAAATTAGCTCTTAGGAGTTTACTAATATCAACATAAGATAGATAGAAAGGAAATAAGAAGATAGAGTAGTAAGAGGGAAATTGTTTATAACCAAGTGCATGCACCTTGTGACAAATTGTCTCCATCATTGACAATGGATATTAATCATTCTAGACACAATGGATTTCACTCAATGATGAAATATACTCTCAGGTTGTCTCCATCATGGTGCATGGGCCAAGCAATGTCACGTAGTGAGTTTTGGAGGATTAATGACAAGGTCACTTCACCTTTCAGTGCTAACCTTGTCACCATTTGTCATCATAAGTTCTGTAACACCCCAAAATTTACTATATATATTTTTAAAACAAAACTTCTAAATTTTAAACCCATAAATTTCTGGGGATGCTACCGCCACACTTAGTACCAGACCGGTTCACTCCTACCGTTCCAGTACCAAGTGCTAAGGCTAAGAAAACATTACCATCAACTCATATCAATACATAAATCAAGATTCGTAATTCAATAATCAGAGTACGCATGAATTATTACATAATCGAAATACAAGAGAAAGTTTCTTAAAGTAGAAAGATGTCAATGACGTTAAAGTTATTTATGGAATTCATAACATAGCTAAAAGAGAAAAAAGGAATAATAATTTCATTAAGGAAAAACCGGCCACGCCACTCCAAAGACTTGATCCAGCCTAAATCAACACTCGCCCCTACCTGACGTCCCGTGGAAATCAATAGCATCAAAGAACATGTCTCCTACCTACAACACGTTAGATGGGCCTTCTGCTCGTGGGAATGAGTAGCACCTGTAAAAAGGGTGATCAGTACGCTACATACTGAGTAAGGTAACCGAGCACTAAGGCTAACACACAAGTACATAAAGTCATGCAGGATAATATTCAGCCTACAAACATTTAAACCCACACATATAATACATAAAGTCATGCAGGATTATATACAAATTATAAATGTTCAAGCCCACGCATAAAGGCCCAATTAGTCTATATTAATTATTTAATTAATCTCTTATCAAAAATTGATTCACACCATGCATTTTTATTAAATCCATGCGAGTACGGGAACCTCCCACTATTTTAGTCGGTGGGCCGGTCACTTGCGGGACATCATGTCCTCACCACTATTATTGGCCTATGGATCGGTCACTTATAGGGTAAAACCCTAACCATTATTCCTTACAGGTGGATCGGCTAGGTTCTTGCTCGCATAGTATTCCACTGTAAGTAATTAGTATCTTTTAAGTGCCTTAGAAAAACTTTGGTTTGTATTTATTGAGCTCGGGATCCCCCTTTATTATAGTCGATGGGCCAGTCACTTGTGGAACATCATGTCTTTACCACTATTATTCACTGGTGGATCGGTCACTTATAGTGTAAGAACCCTAACCACTATTCCTAACCGGTGGATCGTCTGGACCTAACTCAATAATCTTTCATCTTAAATGATTCATGTCTTAAGTATCTTATTCAGAAGCTTTTACCTAGACATGCATGACTGACTTCTACTATTCTTATCCTCCAACCCTAGTTAACCACACCAAACCCTAGTTATTCACACCAACCCTAGTTAAACACAACTCGCTATAGCTAACCACTCCAAACCCTAGTTAACTACAACAACCATAGTTAACCATACCAACCCCAGTGAACCACAATAGACCATAGTTAACCATAACAAACCCTAACTCAGTCTCCTCCATACCCTTATAATATCCCACGTACTATTTTCCACCCAATGTTTTCAAAACCCCATACGACACTTTTAATGCCTCCCTTACACCCCATATCAACTTTCCACACGTAAATCTTTCTCTCATGCACACTTTATATCCCCCAAGAAAACGTACGAAATTTTTCACGCAAAATCTTACGCTCACATGTGAAACCCTAAATTCCCATAAAAACCCTAACTCCCATGCAAACCCTAAACTCCCATGCAAACCCTAAACTCCACCATCCATCTTTCGATGCCACCATGTATGGTCATGTAACACACAAACCGACCCCACATTATTACACTCCCTAACATCATATTACAAAACCTATCATGCATGTCTTATGGGCCACACCATACCACAATAACAAACACAACCCATACACATAATATACATGCCACAATTTATTGCACGGACTTACCTCAACTCCATATTATGCTGCATATATGGTAATCATACAAATACACATGAAATACATTATAGTTCATATCACATGGCATGCATGGCATATAAAACACATAATACACAAACAGACTTAGTACCCCTTGCCTAAAACGTCATTAGTCTTGGAGCACGCTCCTACGCCTCTTTAGGGCTTTGGCTGGTCTCACCAATATGAGGAAAAACTAGAATTAGGTTCCCTCCTACTAAAAATACTATTATTTACTAACTCATTCTAAAACTAGGTTTTTAATAAAATAATACTATACTAATAATAACTATACAAAATAATACCAAAAATGCTAATAATAATATTAATATGGTTCAAAATAGATGGTGATATAAGGGCTTCTACGCTCCACCCAAAATAATGCTAACAATA
Source organism: Tamarix chinensis (assembly GCA_030549775.1). Classification (NCBI taxonomy): domain Eukaryota; kingdom Viridiplantae; phylum Streptophyta; class Magnoliopsida; order Caryophyllales; family Tamaricaceae; genus Tamarix; species Tamarix chinensis. The sequence goes on along the minus strand of CM060178.1, from coordinate 98,721,185 downwards.
TCATTAAGACATTACTAATAAAAATAGTAATGAAATAGTAATCAAATTATTAAATAACAACAACAACAACAACAACAACAACAATAGTTATAATAATAATGAAATGATTTAACTCGAAAGTAATATAAGGTAAGGTTTTCAACCCTATCCTAAAATAGTAAAAGTACCATTAGTAGTAGTAGTAGTAGTAGTAGTAGTAATAAACATATTGCTTATAATAATAATGATAATAATGATAATAATAATATCAATAATAAGATAGTAATACTCGCATTAGATAATAAAGTAGGGCTTCTGCCCTCTCAATAGATAATAGTAATAATAAAAATAATAATACTAATAATAATAATATTAGTAATAATAATAATAATGATAATAAAACTCATAATAATACTAATAATACTAATAATTCGAAACTAATAACCTAAATAATTTATATAAACTCTCGACCTTGATAAGAAATGATAACATTAATATTAAATCCAATAATAATAATAATACTAATTATAATTATAATAATAATAATCGAATGTTAGTTAAAAATTGAAATAAAATAAAACAAGCTTAAATAAATAGTGGAGAAGGACTGAGAGGGTTTAGGGTTCACTTTGGGTCGGCGGAGATAGGTGGCACCGGGGGTGGTGCACGACGGTAGTGGCGGTGGCCCAAAAAGAGGAAAGAAATAGAAAAAAGTTAAGATTTGAGAAGAAAAGATAGAGAATGAGGGTGGTGGTTGAAGTGTTGGTGGTAGCCTAGACTGAGAGGAGTAAAGTGAGGGTGGTGGTGCAGCAAGTGGCGGCGGCGCATGACGGTAGTGGTGGCGGCCGAAATGAAGAAAAGAAGAAAAAGAGAGAAGGAGAAGGAGAAAGGAGAAAAGAAGGGTAAGGTGAGGTGGAGGAATAGTGATAGTAGTTTTTGGGTGGTGTAGAAGGCAGTGATAACTACGGATGTGGTGGTGGACGGCTGCGCGAAGGGTTGTAGGTGTAAAATCTGGCTGGTGCAAGAAGAATTGTGGGTAAAGGGTGGTTCAGTTAGTTAGAGGGTGGTGCAGGGAAGACTTAGGTAGGTAGAACAGGCGGCGTAGTTGGCTAATGGCAGAGGAAAGGGCATATAAATTTGCGGTAGTGCATAGGGTAAGTTCTTAGGGTTTCGGGAAGAAGTTTCGAGATCAACCAAACAAGGGGTATTTATAGAGGTTGGAGGGGAAAGTAGGGTTCTGAGGGTCGATAGGAAGGTAATGCAGGTAGGGTTTGGGGTAGCTGACGGTGTCAATTGGCTGGTACAAATTCAAGTCATGGCAGATCATTCAAGCAAGAAAATGAGGTTTTTGCGTAAAGAAAAGGAAAGCGGGTTAGGTCATGTTGAACTGCGATCCACGGGAAAGAGAAAGAGAGGAAAAATGACCGGTCAAGTTGAGCGTAGCCGGCGGTGCCATTTTCAGAGGTGAAGGAGATGTAGGTCAATGATGGAGGAGGAAGGGTGGTGGACCGGCCGACTAGGGGAAAGAAAGAAAAGAAAAAGAAGGGAGAACCGGGCCGATTGGTAACTGTTATAAACTTTTTAAATGGAATGCGGCGTTCCAGGGTAAAAGAGGAAGAATGAGCATCATTTTGGTCCTGGGCCGCGCCGAAGGAATCGGGCGACGGGACTGTGATAGGCCCAACCAGAAGAAAAAGGAGAGAAAAAGGAAGAAAGAAAGAAAAAGAAAGAAAAAGAAAGAAAAAGAAAGAAAAAGAAAAGAAAAAGGAAGAAAGAAAAATAAAGAGGAAAAAGGGAAAAAGAAAAATAGGTAGGTTAGGGTTAATTAAATTAATTAGAATATTTTGGGTATTTAAAATAAAAATAATATTAAATTTCCTTTTTAGGCTAATTTAAGATTTTTAAAAGATTATTCCTAAATTCCTTTTTAATTATTAAAATACCTAATTTTCCCTTATAAAAATATTTGTAAATTTCCTCTTAATTTACCCTAAATAGTTTTTCCTATTCCAAGAAAAATAATTAATTAAATTAATTCCCTAATAAATTATTATTTAATTATACTTCTTAAAATAAATATTTTTGGGGTATTTTAAGTTCTGTCCACTATCACAATTGATATAATATTTAGATGAGACCCTAATGTAGGCAACATTCAACACATCAACAAATGACACTTAGCGATATGAAATATCATTCAATCCAAACATGACTACAATGTCATAGATTACATCAGCAAAGGTTGATCAATATTTTCCTCTCACCAAGGAGTTTAGCCAATGCTAAATTTCCTCCATCTACATGAGAAAATAGTGAAGAGAAAGAAGAGAAAGGATTAGGCAGATCATGGTAATCAAACCCCTATTTAGCCTAATCTCTCCTTCTTCTTTTTCCTCCCTTGGTATAGCCCTTCTGGTACTTTTCTTCTTCTACCTTTCTCTTATAATCTCTCATTTCTATTTTCTTCTTCCCTTTGTCCCTCTGTGTCTCTATCTCTAAGAGGTATTTATAGTGTACAATATGTGTAGGTTGGTACAAGTGTCCTCTAACACTGCATATGGTACCTGTACCCTATGTCAGGTGACTATATCCTACCTCATATGGTTGTGATCTACAGTTGTCCCCTAGTGAATGCCGCCAAATTTGAAGATTTGGGCATTATTTTTTTTTGTTGGCATTATCGACCCTTGATAGTGACCTAAACAGTGACTTCTGCAGCCTTGACAGGGTGAGGACATGGTTTGATATGCTATGTTGCAGTTATCCCTTCACATGCTTTGCAATTGGTTGAGTAAAAGCATTAAGTATGTGAGTTATCATAAGAGTGCAAGTATTGTTAGTTCATAGGATATTAGAGCTCTTTTAGGTTAAACTCAAGAGAGTCATGCGAGATCTCAAAGGGTGTAAAAATTGTTAAGAAACACACCCTATGACTCCCTCATGTGGTAAAAATCATATATATAATGATTCTTGTAGAGTATTTTAATTTACACAAATCAACTCATATCACCTTATCCTTTCTCCCTCCCTCATTTATTGTCCAATTTTTCTTTGTCGAGCATCACCTACCCGAGCCACCACATCCATCGTCACCCTCTGTTATCGCTTTCTCCTCTTCTTTCCTCATCTGCTATTGCATTTTTGTGAGGCACACAACCATGTAGATCATGCACACCCTAGTTGTGCCCCCTCAGAGACCATTGCACACCTTACACATGGTCTCTCACACAGTCGTGCACCATCCTTCTATCTTATCGCACACTTGTGCTTCCCTCGTACAACCCATCCGTGCATGCTTGTAGAGACCACACATGGTCTCATGCATGCTCGAGCATTCTCCTTTCTTTCTTGGTTGCGTACGCTTGTGATTTCTTTGCATAGCTTGCCTATGTGCCTTCCCCAACTCATGGCTTGAGTATGCATTGCATGATGTACGATCGTGTAAGCCCCTTTTCTTGGTCGTGCTTCTCAAAACATCATCATAAAACCACCATAGCACCACCATACCTTCCACCACACTTCCATGCAACTCAAGCTTCCTTTTGACTTCGGTTATTTCTATTTTACCCTTCTTTACCTTATTTTTTCTCTCAATAATAATATTCAATCCTAATCATATATTATCTTATTTTCGTAGGTGACTTTTTGGTGATCTTGGAGGAGGCGGTTTAGGATTTACATGCTTAGAGTTTGGTGTCCTTGTTGGTAAGGATACATGTTTTAGCTAGGACTTTATGTGCATGTGTTGTTATGTCGAACATATGAATAATGTATTTATGAGAATTCTTCGTTATGTTATCTTGAGAGTAATGAAATTGTGGGATTATGACTTTAGGTATAATATTGGAGATACATCTTTTTATATGATTGAGGATATGTATCTCGAATGAATATTATAGATTTGTTTGTATTAGAATTGGAATTTATAAGGCTTTGGGAGAATATAAACATTTTAACTACCTTAAGTATAGTATGGTTGTTTGAGGATAATTGTGTGGTTGTGTTATGTTATTCAATTATATGTCTTGCATATCTATATGAGTCTCGCATGATAATCTCGAATATGCAAACACCTATAAATAAGATACTAATTATTTAAAGTGAAAGATCACGTGAGTCAGGCTAAGGAGTTTATATGGGTTTATTCCACCGGATAATAATAGTGGTTCAGGTGTGTTGTCCTTGAGAGGTGAATTAGTCCATTCTACTGGATTAAGAATAATGGGGCCTCATACTCAAAGTTAATGAAAATATGACTTAGAGATGAAGTATTGGTGGAAAATATACTAATTATTTAAGTTGAAAGACTACTTGAGTAATGACTGAAGTGTTGAGTCTGTTCTAGTAGATAATAATAGTGGCTCAAGTGTATTGTCCCTAAGAGGTGCTTCAAACCATTCCACCAGTTTAAGAATAGTGGCTCATGAGCATTTTTGCTCTAAGAGGTGTTGGATCTATTCGGCCAAATAATAATAGTGGCTTAGGTGTGTTAATTTTTAGAGATGTTTCAGACCGTTCCATTGGTTTCAAAATAATAGGGCTCCTGAACTTAATGTAAATAAAAGATTGAAATATAATAAATCTATATAGTGAGACCTGGAATTAGTTTTTACCTAACATTATTTTAGTTTTTACTCTTTGATGAACTCATGTATTTTGTGTATCCTGTGTCGACTATACTGTTACCTTACTCAGTACGTAGTGTACTGATCATTCGTTTATGGGTGCTACTCATTACCACGAGTAGACAACCCATATGTCTTTGTGAAGGTTGATGATGACCTAATGGCAGCATTTGATGCATTATATATGAAGGAGGGAATTTTGTATTATGGTTTTGGGTGTAGAGTCATGTTATTCGAATGGTAGTTATAACCAAATTCCTTTTTGGACTCTTAGATCTATGGTATCTATTTTTGTATTTTAGATTATTATACTTGGAGTAAATCTCCAAACTATTATCTAATGTTTATAAAAGTTCCCTTATTTTGTATTTATCAGGTTTTAATTTATAATTTTTTTACTTTGTGGTTGATGTAAGGATGGTATGGTAGGTTAAATTTCTGCCAATTACGGTGGTAATACCCAACTATTTGATAATTTACTTTCGCTTAAAATAAAAAAATTTAGTAGTAAATTTTGGGGGTGTTACAAAAACACACAATATTCATTAAATTTGTATACTATATTATGTAATAAGTAGGTGTACTATAATTTGTTTGAGTAAGGAAAGAATATATATGACACATACACCTCTATTCAAACTTCTAATAGTACGTATGATCCATTAACCATTAAGTAAGTAAGAAAAATATAAAATTTCAATACATAATTGTAGTATAAAAATATTACTATATGTAGAAAAAAATTCTACTATATGTAAGCATACTACTATTAACGTCTTAGATACAAATATAAACAGTAAAATATACTATAGAAAATATCATAATATACTATTACATGAAGCTAAATATAAATATACTACTATAGACATAAATAAATATGATTTTATCATATAAATATTTTACAACATATATTCAAAGATTTTAACAAGGAAAAAACACTTATACTTGTAAACATATGAAGATAAAAATACTAAATATATACATTTAAAGAATTGAATATAATCATAAAATATTATTATGGAAAGCTATAATGTAATCTTGAACTATAGTTTAGGAATAATATACAAACTTGTGATTGGTAAAAAAAAATATGAATATTTTGATAAATAATGGACTAAAATTAAATAATCAATATCCTATTTTGTGGGTGTAATACTCCATTCTTTTAAAATCATAATTAATATTTATTAAGAGAAAATAGTCAATTTATGTCATTTAAAGTGGTTTAAATGATAATTTGATGGATTTGTGTTTAGACACAAAGTTCTATATGATTACTATTTATCTCAGTAATATTTTAGATAAGAATTTCAAATGATTTATAAAATTTATTTTTAGGTTCCAAATAATTTGAAATGTTGATTTGGAAATTTTCATGTTTTTTAGAATTTTATTAGTATATATTTTGATTGTCCTTTAAAACTTTAATTTTCACATTTAGGACCTTATTTAATATATTCATTAATATTATAAAATTATGAAAAGTTTTATCTGACTTGAAGTGATATTCTAAGTTTATCTATAAATTTTCATGAATTTGTAAGTTCTTTTTCTATTTATTTTGAAAAATTCCTTATAACTTAAAATTTCAATTTTAGCACTATATTTTATGCATGTTTTCTTATCATAAAATTATGAACGTTACCATATAAGATTAAAATATTATTTTGATATTGGCCACAAATTTTCATAATTTTTGGAGCATGTTTACTATTTTTTTTCTTAAACACCAATTTAATTGATTTTCAATCTTTATAAATATTATTAACAAATAATGTTTGACCAATAAAAGGAATAGACAAGATTTTTGGGCCCCTCCTTAACTATGATCAGATTTATTATGTTTTTATTCAATCAAACATTATTCTAGCTTAAAGTACTACAATCATATCTGTTCTTACGTTCTCCATACTTTTATAACATTTATCCTTCAACACTTCACCTCTTAATCACTTTATCACTCTCCCTCCTTCCTCTAACTAATTTCGATCACTGTTTGGGAATAAGGGGTCAGATGTTTTTGATCTTTGGGCCATACAAGTCATCACAACTTCATTTCCTGTCGTTCATAAAATTATTCGAAGTGTTTAGGACACCTTTGCTCTCTTCTCAATCTTATTCTTCACAATTATTGAACTTTCTCTTCCTTTTCTTGATTTTCTCTTCTCTTCTCTTAACCTTTATTATATTTTTAGTAAATGATGCTTAAGTATGATAAGGTTAGTTTCTAGAAAAAAAAATGAAGAATGTCTTGATTCTTCTCTTGTTTTTTCTAGCTTTAGAGGAGGTTGAAGATCATTTTTATTTAACATATATATCCTTCCTTACACATTTAAGTTTGTTAAATTGCTTTTTAGTCCTTTTTTTAAGGTATTTATGGAGAGGAGGGTTAGGATTTCTCTATTAATTTCTATAGAGGTAAACTCTTTGGTCTTCTAAATTTGTATTAATACTATACTAGGAGCATGATTAGGGATATTGATACGCTAGGGCATGCTTTAATTCTTTTGTATTTCCATGAAATATGTGCATAAACTGCTATATTATGATTTTTTCTAAGTATTTGACCCTTGAAAGTTTATGTGGGAACATGCTAAAATATATATTTTAATATGTATGGATACACAACCATGATAATACATGATTTTATTTACAAAATATTTGTATGCCTGTTATACAACGGTGGTGGTCATCTTGGCCAAGGGAAATTTTGTCATTTCCAAGCCATTTTCTTACTATTTCAAGTATTTCATTGAATTCATTCTATAATTTATATAAAATTTCATGGGTAATACGTTAGCTTTTGAACTTGATTAGCTTAAGTTATGTGAAATTGAAGTTTTAGCCTGAATTGGAGTAATTTTGGAATTTCACTTATGTATTAATAATTTTTCCAAACTTTAGATCATGCTTATCTTCCTTATAATTTATAGCTTGTTTGGACCTACTTATAAGTAGTAATCTAAGATAATTACTTATTTTTAAAAAATTTAAGCTAATTTTTTTTCAAAATAAGTAATTATCTTGGATAACTACTTTTAACAAGTAGCTCCAAAAAAGCTCTTATTTACTAAGTATGAATTTTATGGAATTTTTATATGCATAAAATATCACTTTAAATTTAATATAGAAAATTGAAGTTTGAGGGGAAAAGGATATTTTCACAAAGTAGTAAGAAAAATTATCATACTCTTTTTTTTATTTAGTAAATTTTCATAACTATGAATTACAAAAGTGGTTTGATAATTATTTGAGGTTTAAAGCATGCCTTTATAATATCTAAGTTTTAAAAAGTATATTTTTAACATACAGGGAATTTTTGTTGCTGAAAATTTCTATAAAAATAAATATTTTATGACATAATTGTAAAAGTCTTAAAACATATAATTATTGGTAGGTATCTTGCATGGATATATTTAGAAAGGGTATTTTTTATTACCTTATAAGTATTTTAACTATATTAAGGATATTTTGGTCTTATCAGTATAAAATGTGTTTGAAAGTTGTAAGGTAACCGTGTGAGATTTTGTTGACTTTTAATCAATCTTGAACTTTTCATTTGATCTTTGGTTATTAACTTTTTGTACAGTTGACTTTTGTTGACCTCTAATAATTTGATATCATTGAATGATCCTTTGTGATCTAATAGTTAGGCTTCGTTCCTTATTTGACGTAAATGAATTGGTTAAGTGTTGATACTTAGTTGATCTTTGCTGATCATGGACTTAATTAATATTTTATTTGAAGTATGGACTCATATGTATCATATGTTACCAAAAAAATAAAACTTATCAACTTAATAATAAATTAGCACTATAGTGAATCTAGAATATCAAATTATTGATTAGCTACCAAGGGTTAATCTGCTTTACCCATTTTTATTATTGATTGGCTTAGGGGTAGGACCAAGTTGTATTGCCACGTTTTTCTACTCTATTAGACTTATGATCCCTTAGGGGGATGTGAATGCTTAAGAAAATCGATTGTTAGTTGGCTTTGATCAAGCTTTATGCCCTTTTATTATAACTTCAGGTGGAATTTATGTCCATATTGTTTACATGGATGTATTCAATAGGAATATAGAGATCATGAGGTAATCATATATATCACTACTCAATAAGTATATGGACTTATGTGTTCACCTTGAATGAATTCAAATAATCACCTTTACTCCTAGGTATGCATTGTAGTCTTAGTCTTAGTTGCTTTAACTTCTATTTCCATTATCATATGCTTGATCCGTTATTGACCATATTTCATGTTTATTTTTTATATCTACATCATGTGTTATAGTATGTTAAGTATTGTGTGTTCTATGATCATATGCTATTGTAATATCACATGTATCCATATATCATGTAATATGTGTTAGGATAGTCTAGATTTGTACCTATGACTTGTATTGATCTTGCACTTGAGTCAGACCCTATAATGATACACCGATGGTAGAAAGTAAATAATTATGAGTAGGTTTTTGAGATCCTTAATGTTGACAATGAATATGATTGTAACACTCTAAATTTTCAATTTAAAATTTTCATTTAAAACAATATATGCTAAGGAAGTGAGAATCAAAATATGGGTGTTACCACTGCTCTTAGCACAGGTTTGATCACCCTATCATTCTTATACCAAGGGTAAGAATAAAACTTAGTTAACAGACAAGCCACAAAATATAGACAAGAAGCAGAAGTAGATATAAATATATCTAGATAAATGTCAGCAGATATCAACTCTCATAATACAACAAAAGGGGACAAAGAACATAAGACTCCAAAATATCTAGAATACAAAAGATCGTGAAGTACTACCGAATAACTCATACTCTATAACCCAACTCATATATAAGATACCATTCCTACCTAGGCACACCATCATATAAAGCAACATCATCTTTATCTTGTACCTAAAACATATCACTTGTAAGTGTAATATTAATACACCAATATATTGAGTATATACAACCTCCCTTATAGAGGCGTTATGCAACACATAAAACCTGGTATAAAAATAGAAAATCATGTTATCCACAGAGACATGTTGTGATAAATTACTCATAATCAACTCATAGAAGAACCACATTCATACTCCTCACACAATAGTTAACATTCTCACATCACACTTATAATTAGATAGGAGGGATGTTTACCATTAGTTAACCTAATATAGATATTTAGTATGTCTCATTAAAGGTAGAATAAAACCATCAGCTGACTTATTATAGATAATCAACACAACATAAATAAATGTGGACTAAAATTTCCAGTTGACCTAGTATAGATAGCAAATGCTAATATAGATAGTCAATGTAACTCAAATAAAGGTGAAATCAAATCACTAGTTGACCTAGTACAGATGGTCAATATATCTTAAATCAAGATGGAATAAAACCACTAGTTGATCTAGAAAGGAAAGTTTACACGTAATTCTATTATCTTCCACTTAATCTAAAACGTTTATTGAAGGCCAACACTTAATCATAAATCATACATGGACACTTAACCTAAATATTTCCATTTTAATCATAGTTTAATAAGGTCTAAGGCCAAAAAATTATTCAATCCTAGAAGTTAATAGTTGAAAAGTTCACCAAAAGTCCCAGGAAAACCAATTGGCTAGTCTTATATGGTAGTGGAATGGTATGGGAAATAAATAAAAAGAAAAATAGGAAAACTAGTTGACTAGTATGGGAAAATTAGTTGACTAGTGTCACCAAGTAATAAGCCTAACCAATTGATCGATACCATGATAAAAATTTACTCCAATTTATAGTGAATCAGTTGATTAGTAGGTCAAAGCCAATTAACTGTTAAACTAATGAACCGATTTTACCCCATACTAATTGGCTGGATCTACTGGATAAAACACAATTCGAAAACTATCATTCTTTCAAACTTAATCCAAACACACCTATAACTCATGAAACTTTCCAAAAATTAAACATTACCTTAATACTTTGTAAATCAATAATCAAACCACCAATTTGTACATTAATCATGCCACATTCAACTCCATAGTTCCTCTTATCTAGTCCAATCTCTAATATTCTTGCTCGCCTAAAAAAGAATTAGAGAAAAAACTTAGCAAGATATATTTAGAGATTAAAATTATACATAAACCATAGAGAGAGGAGGGAGTAGAGGAGAAGAAATCAATGAGGAAGAATAGAGGAGCACTTGGAGATTTTTTTTTTTTTTGTAAAAGGAGCACAAGGGAGGTTTAAGGGTTGCTATGGAATTAGTCAAGCTAAAAGAGTAGGGAAACATAAGGATCAGGCACACTTGAGTGTGAGGAATAAAAGTGCAAAAAGGGTGTGGGGTAAAGTGAAGGATATGACCAAGATTTAAGGGAATATCTAATCAGCTAAAAAAGGATGCCCAAAAGGTGGAATTTGGGTTGAAAGTAGCGATCTACGATACAACCACAAGGTGGAGAGACAAGGGGAAATAACTAAAAAAAGTGAAAAGGTGTGGAATCATATCAAGTAGGGGTAAATGTAAAAATTAGTTTGTAATAAGAGTTTAAAATAAAATAATTTATAATCCAAGTATAACATATTCAAAGCTAGGTAAGGATTTAAAGATATATGAGTTCAAAAATAGAATAGAGTTCATGAATTCTAGTAGAACGACTTGGAATGGGTTAGTTAACTAGCTGATTGGTTCATCATAATAATAAAAAAATAGCGATACGGTTTACTAGTCAACCAATCCCTTTTTTGAAACTTATTTCATAATTCATTTTTAAGTATTATTATTATTATTATTATTATTATTATATATGATAACCATGCTTCAAGTGATGTCCAATAGTGACATATGGTGGGATTGAACAGAGATTTTAAGCTAAATAATGTAGAGCTTTAGATTTGATACTATTAAAACTCTTAGTTGTTTTGCATTATTTTATTCTAATTATGTGTTTTGTTGGTAGTACATTCAATTTGTAGTTATTAGTGCTTTTATTATGCCTTTGCATCTCTCGTTTGACTTATCTTTATTATTTACTGGCATTTAAGTTTCATTTTAGCCTTGCATATAATATGTAAAAATTAGTGGTCGTTGAACCTGTGCAAGTTATGGTGGTGAAATTTCCTAATTTTTTGTTTTAGGTCTCATTTGGTACATATATTATGAATTATTCAGGAAGTAAAACTTCCAAAAACCTTAATAGAAATTATATGATTGATATATTTGTATTTGGTTTATCAAAGAAAATATGAGAAGAAATTACAATAATTTATTTTTTTTAATTTACTTTATATGAGGAAAATATGAATTTGAGAGAGGATCTACAACTTATTGAGAGGTATCTTAATAAGTAGTTTCTTCATAGAAATATATGTCCAGAGTCAAGAAATTTTTACTTACTTTCAACATTTTTATTACTTCTATACCAAACAACCTTTAAATTGATATTTCTTGGGAAGTCTTACTTCCTCATTCTACTCCCTTGTACCAAATGAGGGCTTAGCTTCCACAAATAAAGTGTTTTAAATGAAATTTTCTAGTAATGAAAATGGGGGGGGGGAGTCTTATAGTGCATGTTTACATTGGTATCTATAGTTAAATAGCTGTTTACATTTAATTTTAAAAGTAAAATTAGCAATGAAAAATTTTGATTAATTTTAATGGTGTAATAAGAAAATATAATTCAAAAAATGACCTAAAATAAACAAAAAATTGTTAAAAAATTATCAAAAAATTGTTAAAAAATTATCAAAAAATTGTAACTAAAAATTGACATAATATATAATTTGCTATTTATTTGTTTTCATGGGCAATGGTATAAGGATCTTTAAATCTCATGAAAAATAGGTCAACCACATGCATTATGTTGGGCCACATGTTATCATTGAGATATTGTCATTACAAAACTATTTTAAAGCATATGATAAGGCAGTTGAATATTTAGCAAGAAAACTCATACCTCTGTAGTTTTTTTTTATAGAAAGATTCCTAATGGTCTCTCTCTGGTTTGTTAAAGTCGGACTGAATGTATTTTACAAATACATATATGAAGCTTCTTCCCCTTTCAAATAAATAAAAATAAAAATTGAAGTAAACAACACTTCAACATCGTTACATTGCATTCCGTTGCGTTGCGTTGGTTTCCTTCAAATCATGTGTAAACTATCAACCTAAATCTAAGACCAACCTATTTTCTTAAAAGATTAATCACCGATAAAAGGAAAATTTCAAGAGTTATTTTTTTATTTTATATGATATAAATTACACTCAAAGGCTAATTAAAATATTTTTCTAAATGATCTATTATATGAAATTAAATTATTAATAATGAGAATATGATTCAATAATTAATTACACTAATAGGCTAATGACATCAATGAAATGCAATAACTTATATCAAGAATACCTTTTTCTTTTCTTGATTAAATTTTACGGGAGTTTAGATGATTTTGAAACCGCTAACGCTCTATAGTATTGTTAAAAACTTAAACATGTGCTATATTTTTTTATCTTTGTTTTTTTTTTTGTAATTCTTTATCTGAGTTGGTCAAACATGATCCCTGCTAACACTTAAGAGTAATTATGTTTAAGTAGTTGAGAATTCGACACCTTGTAAAAATCGCCAAAAAATATAGAGATATCCTTTTTTTTAATGTCAATGATCATTAATATAGTCTATGAATACACACGTGATGATCGATCAAGGATGGATGCACTACTAATATACAGAAGCAAAATAGTACCATGATACTTTTAATTAATTACTATCTTTAAATCAAAGACACACAATGGTTAAAGATCAATTGATGTTGATCTTATTATACATAAGCTTCTAGTGTGTATCAATTAAAAGATACGCAAGCTGTAAGCAAGAAATCCAATCAAAGCTAATGTTTATTTAATTTTCAACCAAATCAAATGGCTTCTATGATCGATCAACGTTGAGGCTATAAAGAGACGATCAAACTAGAATCTCTAACTCCTTAATTAAGATCCATAGTAACTCATTTATAGATTGAATTAATCATACCTCTTATTTACATTCCTCTCATTTTATTCTATCCAATTTATCATCCATCCGAGTTAGCAATATTAGATGATCATCTTTGAAATAGTCACTTTCTAAAAGTCTAGACGACTTCACTTCAACCCAGTAGATGCAACAATTTAAGGTGTTGATAATAGATGATCCACCAACTGTACCGATGAAGGGGTCTAGTTTATATAAGCCAAAGCCTCTAAAAATTTCTCACAGAAGTCATTTAAAATCCTCAGCTTGAAGAACTAAAGATATTGCGCCCTTTTGACCCTTTTGGGGGGCATCACGAAATGAAAGTTGTCCTCAGTGTCCAAGTCAACCAATTTGCTGGTAGTGGTAGGGTGTTGGCATGGTTTTTGGTGTCTACATATCTTATAAGGTTGCAGATGGCACCAGCGTGGTCACATTCATGAATGCATGGGATGCCATACATGACTCATGGTGCCCCTGATGAAAGTACTATCACATTACCTAAATTTGGTTATGCAAAGATATAAACTCCCTCCCATTGGACTAAATATCCTAACCAAAAGGCCTATATCTGAAGAATTTGTGGTCTGGTAAGCTAGCTGATTACTCCAATTTATATGTCTTTAGTTAACTTGCTTATGCTTATGAAAATGATAGTAAACTTGAGTCTAGATCCATAAAGTTTATCTTTTTTTGCCTTACATTTGAAGTGATGGGGTACAAGTTATGGGAACCAACTGCATCTAAGTTCTTGAATAAAAGAGATGTTACCTTTAATGGGTATGTGTTCCTCTACAAGAATGAATTTTGTGATGGTGTATCTAAGGATGTGGAGTAGGATAGTGCTTTAGGCCAAGTGGAGGTTGAGGTTGAGTTGAATGACATAGACCCTTTTGATAGACCCATTATTTGTAAAGTGGGTGGATCTAAGTAGTAGGTGGAGAAAAAGGTTGTTTCTCTAAGAATATCATGAAAGATTGTTAAGCCTCTAATCAGGTATGATTTATAAAAAATAAGCTGACTATGCTTTATCTAGTGTAGGGATTGTTGTTGATGTGTATGAGCCAACATCATTCTGAGAGGTTATTGAGAGTTTTGATTATATGGTGTGATGTGTTGCTATGGAGGAGGAGATGTAGTTCTTATGGAAGAATCAAATATGGAAACTTGTGAAGGTATCCAGGAAGAAGAAGATAGTTGATTGCAAGTGGGTGTAAAAGTTCAAAAAAGTAGCTTCAGGGGATGAGAGACAAAGGTACAAAGCTCATAGTTGGGTGTGGATTCAACTAGATTCTAGGCATAGACTATAACGAGTATTTTCTCCTGTGGTTAGGCATACTTCTATTTGTACTTTTATTGCACTTGTGGCTATAAATGATCTAGAGTTGGAGCAATTGGATGTTAAAACTGCATTTTTTCATGGTGAGTTTGAGGAGGAGATTTACATGTGAACCCGATGTGTTTGTTGTTGAGGGGATGTATGATCATTTGTGCCTATTGAATATATCATTGTATGGTTAGAAGTAGTCTCCTAGATAATGGTATAAATGGTTTGATCATTTTATGCTTGAGCATAGTTTCTCTAAGAGTAAGTATGATCGATGTGTGTACTTGAAGAGATAGAGGGTGGCTCACTTGTATATATTTTTCAATATGTTGATGACATGCTAGTGAAAAAAAAGAAATATGCGATGTTGATAAAGTAAAGGCAATGCCGAAAAGTGAGTTTGAGATGAAGGATCTTGGAACTATAAAGAGGATCCTTAGCATGGATATTATAAAAGACCATGAGCCGAAGCTTTTGTAATTGTTAAAAGATTCCTATGTGAACAAGGTGCTGGAGAGGTTTCAGATGATGGATTCCAAGATGGTGAGCACTCCATTGGCTACTCACTTCATATTATCAACTTTAGATTGTTTCAAATCCAAATAGGAAGAGGATTTTATGGATATTGTTCCATATTCGAATAATGTTTGTTTTATCATGTTCACTATAATGTGTACCCAATTTGATATCGCTTAAGCTGTTAGTATTGTGAGTCGATATATAGCAAATTCGAGAAAGGCTCACTAACAAGCTAAGTAGTGAAGTGGATTCTGAGGTAATTGAAGGGTATTTCATTAACTTTTATAGAGTATGGGAGATTAGTAGATTTAGGGGTTGGAGTCGTGGACTCTAATTATGATGAAAACTTGATAAAAAGAAATCCATCAGTAGATATATATATATATATATATATATCTTTGTGGTTCAACTATTAGCCGAAGGTCTTCCTTACTGGACGTGATGGTCTTGTCCATCACCGAGGTAGAGTATATGGCTATGACATAGGCTTTTTAGGAATCCACGTGTCTTGGTGGTTTAGTACATTAGTTGGGGTTTGGTTATGATGCTTCAATCATTTGAGGTGATAGATAGAGTGCTATCTCATTAGTAAAGAATTAGGATTATTTCCATTACCAAATGAATCACATTAACATTAGGTATTAGCTTATTCAAGGCACTATTGCTTCTTGAAAATTTATGTTGGAGAAAGTGATTACTTTGGATAATCTAGTTAATATGCTAGTGAATCCAATGATCGTGAGTAAGCTTGAGTGTTTCTTAGACTTAATTGTTGTTCATAAACCATGAGGTCCCTTATTGGGCCATGAGTTTTTGGTAGAGGTCTTTACATGTCGTGTTTCACTAATATTATGTTAAGGTGGAGAATTATAAGCTTTTACAATGTATTTTATGCACAAAATAATATTGTGTTGGTTCGTGCAGGTTTTAGAGAAGTTATAAAGTTGGAATTGAGATTTCTGTGATAGACACCGGGGGACATGTTTACTAACTCGGGTCGTGTTTAATCAAAAAAAAATTTGGATGATTTATGGGGGGAAAAAATACAAGAGTAAGGAAATAAACATGGGATTCCCATGTTTTTTCCCCTTATTTTACAAAACATGTTGTACAAAACATACTGTTTTGCTAGGTAGGGTTTTATCTAGTATAAAAGAGATATGAGAAAACCCTAGCTATCAAGTCGTGCGAGCCAATTTCTTCTTCTTCACCATAATTTTCTCCATTTTTAGAGAATTACTAGTTTGCGTAATTAATTGATTGATTTATTGAATCACCTTATAATTACAAAATTTCATAAGTAAAGATCTTTATTTTCCCCTAGATGTTCCATTTTGTGATTGAACTTTCAATTGTTCATTTTATTATTATTTTAGATTTTGGTTTTGGATCTATTCAATCTACCTTATTTTGCAATAGAGGATAATAACATTTTGTTGCAAATAAGAGGAAGCAATGGAATTTGAAATGTTTGAATAATGTCATCCGATTATACTTCTAGGAATTGGTTTTGCCTTGTAGCTTAAGTTTAGGTAATCATTGCATCATATTATATGCACTTTATTCTTCTTTTTTAATTTATAAGGGTAAAACCATATATAATATACCAAACTGGATATCAATGAAAAAGGAAAATTTGCAAGTACGTAGCCTATATTATTATAGGTTATGCCAATACAGATATATATCACCAATCTTCCTTTCATTAAAGTGGTAATATCACAAAGAGAGGATTGAGATGGTATAGAGGCATGGTGATCATAATCTCTATCATATCCCTTGTTGATCTTCCATTAGGAGTGGAATAGCTTGCAATAGACCTTGCTTTTGCATTTCCAAAAATCTACTCGCAAAATTTTCAGCAACATATGCCACCTCTTGTGGGTTTGAGCCTATGTTTCCATGCTCCAACCTGTTTCGTTCATTCCATGGAATCTAAAAAATAATAAAGAAGAGAGAAAAATATTCTTTATGAATCAAATGAAGCCCCTATTGGATCCACTCATTAAGATTATTAATCATAATTTAGTCAGTTTTGATAGATAATCACAACACTACCAAAAAATCCAAACCCAAGGATAGTCTTTCAACACATGAATGGAGGATTCGAACAAGCTATCACACCATTTATAAAGAAGAGAAATAAGAATACCTATTTGCATAAGCTTAACTTTTGAGTGTAAATAATCATTATGTTGTGTATGTTGCCTTAAATTGGGTGCATTTGATGTGTGAAGTGAATATACCAAGTTTGGAGGTAAACTTCAAAAGGTAACGATATGCACGACTAGCCTATAAAGCTTTGGTAGGACTGTGCAAGTGTGTTGCTTAATTTTTTTTTTTTCATTTTACTGAGAGGGAGAAGTTGGTATGGTCAGGTCGTGCAGCCTTGACATGACCATTCCTCAGGACCCCGATACCTTTTTTATCCTATTTCATCATGTCTTTTAGAATGCTTTTGGTTATGCTTGTTCTTGATTTATATAGAGTGTTTGAGAGAGAAGTATGTAGGGTTTTTGAGAGATCCACTCACACCATCAATTATCCACTTGAACTAATTAATTCAATGATTAATAATCCATTGTAGTCATCTCTAATTTTGCAATCCCTTGATTGATTAAGATACTAATCCACCTATCATTTTCCATGGATGCAGATTGGTTTGACAAAACCATGTTAATATTTGTGTATTTGATTTACTTTATGCTTTCTCAAATGATTTATATTTTTGGTTTTCAATCTTCCTCTATTTGTGTGATGATCCATATCCAATTCTTGTTCCATTTGTTATGTGTTTTGTTACATCTTCTTTGCCTTCTTACCAAAGAGGATAATATTCAAGATCACCATAGTCTTCCAAACCAAAAAAAAAACCCTCTTTCCTATTGTTAAATTACCCTCGTGCTATGGTATGTTGATTCTCATGTTTTTCTCCATCCAGATGCATCAATAATCTAACTTAATTTTGTAAATCCTAGATTTGTAGAAGTTCCATAATACTCTATCATTTGTTGATTCTCTTCCTATTGGAATAGAAATAAAATGGTTTGTTTCCTATGTTGAAAAATATAGCTCTAATTAATTCTTCATTCCAGGCATTACCTTCGTCGATCATTCATTAGGTCCCTTAGTGTAGCTAGAGTATTAGGTATTGGATGCAACCTAAAGTTTGGGACCTCTATAAACCATGGATCTTACCAAATCTTGATATTATCCCAATTGCCTACTCCAAACTTATTCCTTTTACTAGCATCTTTCATCCCCCTTAGTGTAGCCAGAGTATTAGGTGTTGGATGCAACCTAAAGTTTGGGATCTCTATAAACCATGGATCTTACCAAATCTTGATATTATCCCAATTGCCTACCCCAAACTTATTCCTTTTACTAGCATCTTTCATCCCCCTACCAACCACCACTAAATAGTTGATGTCTGATATTTGCTTCAAAGAAAGACATTATTGGATACTATTTAGCTTTTAGCAACTTGGTTATCAATGATTAAACATTTGTTTCTAGTCTCCAGCATTGTTTTGCAAGCATGGCCCTACTATGATTTTCAAAATCCCTGAAACCCAAACCTCCTTTAGGCTTTCTGTCGCAGAGATTCTCTTATTTGCACTAATGAAGGCATCTATCCTTATTCCAGCCTCTCTACTAAAATTGTGAGATAACTTATTGAAGCTCGATGCAAAAAGGCAAAGGGAAAATGGAAAGGATAGATTGCTCCATAACTTTGATAAGGTCAATCTTCCCAGCTCTAGAAAGCAATTTTTGCTTCCATATGGAAAACTTTTACAAATTTTACCTTTTAGGGTTTCAAAGATGGTTTTCTTTAACTACCAAATTTACCCGTCATGGTTGATAGTCCTAGGTACTTGGTGTACCTCTCCACTTTGGTTCAAACCTATATTTTCTCCAATATATTGTCGATCATCACTAGGAACTACTTTAGAGAACATTATCTCAAAGTCTAATAAATTTACTTTTTATCCCGACACTACCTCACATCTCCTGCTCATTCCTTTAGATCATAGCTTAATGCCCTTTTGTGCGCAAGAGGAAAAGGTAAGGAGATAGTGGTTCGCCTCATTAGAGACCCTATTAGGGCTTCAAAATTCCCTTAGGAGAATTATTGAGATATATTAAAGGAGAAATAAATAAAATTCATGTATGAAGATTTTGATGTTTCCTTTAATAACACTTGTAAGGATGATGTGCTAATCCTTAATGACATGTGGCTACAAATCTACCTTACTGGAGAAGAAAAAATGGAGTTGGGGAAACCCTTTCGGCGTTGCTTATTCATTAAGCTTGTTGGACATAACATCCAATACAAAACATTATCCTATACGTTACAGACTATTTTTTCATTAGAGGGAATGTTTAAGTTGACCATATTAGGCAAGGGTTTTTCCCGTGTTAAACTTCAAAAGTGCAATGATAATGTATTTGCTTTGAGTGTGGGGTTGTGGTTGATTATCTAACATTACCTTACCATGCATCGCTGAATGCCAAAGTTTAGCACATACATGGCTATCATTATGTTAATAGGTTCAAATTCCTAGCCTCGCCCATTGAACTACATGGAAGCAAGGAGTGAATCCAGTAGATAGGGTTGTTAATGAGCCAAATCGAGCCAAATACCTTCTAGCTCAAGCTTGGCTCAATAAAGTTTGTAAGTTTACTTGGCTTGACTCATTTAAATTTTTTAAAAAATAAATTAACTATACCGGCTCGTCTATCAACTATCATGATTCAATTCGTAACTTGACTCGTATAGCTATGTGCCTCATTTTAAAGTTAAACAAACTAAATCAACTGTTTAATTATTCGACTTGTTTAAAGGCTCATTTAATTATTTAGCTCATTTATTTTATAAATTCTACATAAGCCCAATCTATTGACAATAAATCTAAACCAAGATCGAGTCAAATTCAATCCGGCTCGTAAACAAATGAGTCAAACCTCCCTTAACTTGAATTTATCTCTTTTAATAAACAAGCATATAATAAGGCTCGAATTTGATTTGTTATGCTAAATAAATGAGCCGAGCCAAGCAGAGCTCTTAACTAACAGGCTCGGTTTGACAACAACCCTACCACTAGAATAGGAATGCCTTTGTGTGTTTTCTTTAGAGTGAAAATTCTACCAGCAATGCCTCTAAGGGATGATTTGCTGGGATTGCAGTGAAGGTTGACCTTAGTAAACATCTACTCCCCAAGTTATACATTATGCCTTAATCATAATTAATTATTTATTAACCCTAAAAAAGTAATTAACTCTTCACTAAACCTACTTATGGTGATTAGTGAATAATACTTTAAATGTCATCAATAACGCATTGAATATATGGAGAACACATGAAGAACATTCAACATATTTTTAAAACTTACCCAAGCTTTAATCTCTTACAAATTACGTTATAATAAACCAAACAATGTCATAATATGTATCAAATTACATCTAAAAATGCTAATGAATATCATGGAATTATCAAATTCAATTAAAAACAACAACAATACATACAAATCTTAAAAGGCATAGCATTACACAAACAAGGAAAAATCAAAATTTTGATAGCTTTGATTGTTTGTGCCAAGTTAGCCATAACTTTATACATGCTTAAAATTTTTAAGATCCATAAAATGCGTAGTCAGCTATGAATCTTAATCATTCATATAAAATATCAAACATGCAAAAATTTAAACCTCACAATTCCATATCTTTCACAAAACACATGGTAAAATTTAGGATTACATACTAGCATGATAAATCTATTTCCAAATACTTTAGGAGGTTTACAAACAAGAATAAAAGATTAAGAACCAATCATACTTAAAAACCAAAGCAAATAAGAAGGTATTGAAGAGGAAAAGAAAATCATCATTATCTTGACATTTGGAAGGGAAAACAAGCTTCATCAATGGAGGTAATGGTCGTAGAAGGCCCCAAAAGAGATGAGGAAGAAGGAGGTGGTCTAGTCATAAGAGGGAAGAAAGGAGAAAAGATGACAAGGTTGGGGATACATTCCCAGACTTGGGATTTAAATGTAATCAAAGTCTTAGGCTTAATGAAATGTGTAGATATTTTACTAAACAAATAATGAAGGCCACCAAGAGAATACGTGGTGCACATGGGTAGTGAATGGAGAAGGGTCATGTACGTAAGAAAGGAAAGAGAGAATGAGGGGGTGACATGCCATTTTTATAAATTAAGAAAACTAATGATTAAGGAATACTTTGATTAATTTGCACATGAAAGTGCAATGTAGGAGAGAAGAGGGGAATGCCACCTCTTTGGCCCAAATTTAGATGGCCATGATCCAATCTTAGCAAGATTTGATGGGTAGGATTAAATCTCAAAATATTAAATATGATTCAAGTACAAAAAGTTAGGTTTTGGTAGTTAATTATGTTAGAAAATAATATATTAATCAAAAAATAATAAAAGTCATACCAAATTTTTTTTAATTCATTTTGAACTTAATAACATAATATATATACACATACCCAAAGTTTCATATATTTCTGATAGCTAGAAATGACTTTTTTGGGCTTAAAATACACAATTAATGTATATTGATATGATAAATAGTGTCTTTTGCAAAATTTTGGTTTAACATTTATAAAAAAATGCTAGGAAAATTAGAAAAATATGAAGAATTTTAAATATCTAAGTAACGAAGAATCTCAAAATAGTTTGAATGCCAAAAATAACTTGAAAGTTTCATGGGATATAAAATCGTAAAAATTATATAAGAAAAAACTAAGGAGCCTTAAACAAAATATTTCAAAAACATAACTAGGGATATAAATTTTCCAAATGATGTAATAATGCTTCGAACTAGAATAAATTCATCACTACAAATGCAAATATTGAATAAAACAGATTTCCAAAATAATAGGGTATTACAATTATAAACGCTTGCATGTGTCTTAATTAATATATACACCTAGTTGGTAAGCTTAAAAATCCAAGAGGCTATAAAAGATTATATTTAGATAGTTGACTTGTAATATAGTTTAATGCTTCTAAAGTAAATTAAGTTTAGTATGGATCCACGAGAAACATTTATGCTTTAGAATAAGCACTGTTAAATTGTATAAGGAACCCACTGACGTACTTGAATCTTCCTATCGGTAATAACTAATAGACATTATAGTGATTGAAAGTTTAAAAAATACGAAGTGTTCAAAATTATTCCTCGCATATGAAACAAGCAAAAATGTTTATAATTCATTTATAAAAATTCAAAGCCTTTATTTTTTAAGAATCCATGGGGGGGGGGGGTATTTAACCCACTTGGAATTGACATATCCATAATAATATAGTGTGAAGATAGGATATCTGATGTCAAGGAGCCTTGACTGTGTCAAAAGTCAAAACACGCAAAATGATGGAATTTTGTTTTATTTCTATAGAGAACCGAAGCAATGAAATTACAACTTTTATAATAACTTCCATAGACTGACAAGTGGAATGCTTATAGCTCTCTATATATAACAACAACGAAGATGCATGTACGTGATAAGATACAAAAAATAAGCCAAAAGCAAGCATCTTTTTTTCGAACCAAAAATGGCCGGTATCAAAGTTGAGGTTACATCTAGAGAGATGATCAAACCAGCATCGCCAACACCACATCATCTTGACACCCTCAAACTCTCCTTCATAGATCAATTCGCGCCTCCTATTTACATTCCTCTCATTTTCTTCTACCAAAATAACGATCCGCCATCATCTACAGCAGCAGCAAATCATCATCAATTCATCCAAAAATCCGAATTACTAAAACAGTCACTTCCACAAGTCTTGACTCACTTTTACCCGCTCGCCGGAACTCTTCAAGGTGATAACTCCATCAGCTGTAACGACCAAGGTGTTGAGTTTATATCATCCAAAGTCTCTAACACCCTTGCAGAAACAATTGAAGATCCCCCGATGGAAGAGTTGAAGAAGTTGCTACCTTTTGACCCCTTGGGTAGTAACAATAATGTTGTCGTCGGTGTCCAAGTCAACCACTTCATTGGCTGTGGTGGCATGGCTATTGGTGTATGCATATCTCATAAGATTGCTGATGGGACAGCTGCCGTTACGTTTATGAATGCGTGGGCTGCCATGGCTCGTGGTGACGGGGAATGTGTCATGTTACCTAAATTTGACTCTGCAAATCACTTTCCCCCAAATGACCTCCTAAATGAAATGACAGCTACACCCAAATCATCAATCATTCGGGAAAAGATTGTGACCAAAAGATTCATCTTTGATGAGAAAATGTTAAGCACGCTTAAGGAGAAGGCGTCGTCGATCAAGGCTCCGACTCGAGTGGAGGCCGTGTCTGCTTTTATTTGGGAGCATATCGCGGAGGCAATGAAAGCTCAAGATGACCCCAACAAAATAATGTCTGCAGTTTCTCATGCTGTGAACTTGAGAACGAGGATGGAGCCTCCTCTATCCCAGGAGACCTTTGGTAACTTTTGGTGGTTCACCGTCGGCACCACGTCGATAGTCCAAGGTGCTGAGATTAAGACCTGTGATTTGGCCGGACATCTGAGGAGTGCAATAAAGAAAATCGACAACGACTTCGTCAAAACGATTCATAGTGGTGAGTGCTTACTTGAACTTAAGAAGGCGCATGAATTTCGTTCTAGTGGTGCAGTAGACTTCTGTAGTTTCAGCAGTTGGTGTAGATTTCCAATGTACGACGTAGATTTCGGCTGGGGTGCGCCTGTATGGGTGTGTACCACGACTCTACCATTCAAGAACTTGGTGATATTGTTGAGCACAAAGAGCGGAGATGGTATAGAGGCATGGATGAACATGGCGGAGGACGATGTTGCTCAGTTCGACCATCGTCTTGACCAGCTACTTTCACCTCAACATTGATTCTCCAAGGGGCGCCCCTTGGTGGTTGATGATGGAGTATCTTGTTGAAGCTTTATTTCAGTAATTTGTTTATTCCGTACATTATCGTATCAAAAGTGTGCGGAGTTTGTATTTTCCATTACTTTTTTTTTGTTCACTTACTACAATACGCAATATTCGTCCTCCCAGTTTAGACCTTGGCCCTTCCGACAGGAAGCTCGTCGTCTTAGGTGGAATGAGGCAATTATGGTGCTGCTCGTGAGATGTTAATTTCTTCTTGTTCTTTGGCTGACGGGTACTTCTATGTTACGTTGTTTTGGTCTTCAGTCCTTGTCATTTAATTGTTTTCTGGAACCGACTGGCATGCTTGTAAACTTGTAAGAGGTACATGTTTTTTGGATAATTGAGTGAAGGAGTTACAACAAAATATAGATCGACAAAAATAAAAATAACTAAGGAACTACTTTCTTCTAATATCCTAAATCATAAGAAAACCTGGACATCGTGGACTACCTCCTTAATTCTATATCTTTTATTCTTGATCTAAAAACTAATTTTTGATTTGATAAGTATAAGCATCCACCTTATGTAAATTTACTGACTATTAAACACAATCTTATTTCTAAATTCCTATATAGTTCCTATTATTATAAAGCTGCATTCTAAATTTTCTCCCTCAGTCCCTTTCTTTTACCTCCTAGCCAAATAACATCATTATTCTCAACGGATCTTGGCATCACCCATATGCATCCAAGTCAATCACAAACCTCATACCAAACCTTCTCAATCACGGTACAATGAAAGAAAACATGGTTAACAGATTCTTGTTCAGACTTACAAAAAGGGTATCCTGACTCCCTAATATCAACAATCTGAAGCATAACTAGTCTTTCTTTTGTGTTTAGTCTATGTTGAACCGTAAATCAAGAAATAAGTTCAATCCTCGAGGGTGCTATAACACCCCAAATCATGCCGAATATACTACTACTCGAGTCATCTCCATGTACTTCCTGGTAAAAGACCTGACAAAAAGATATCACAGAAAAGACTCACATATCATTATAAGCCTACCTAATCGTATCTTTTTTTATCCTTACTCAAATAAAATTGCTTGATCAAACTTTCCACCTGTTCCACTTAATTTTTCTTCAAAGTAAAAAGGCACCGCCTCCACCAAAAATGTCAAATCCACTGTGTCCCACCCCATACGTCCATTTGTGCAACATTTTCTTCCTATTGACCTGACACTATAAAAAACTTCAGAAATAAACTTTTCAAAAATCCCTATCCCTTCCAATTATCGTGCCAAAATCTAACGCTTCAATCATTTCTAAGCACAATTTTTAGACCTAAATTAAAAATGGAATTTATTCATCCAATCTTAACAATATCCACCAACCGAGTCTACCTTCTCATTTGATCTGAAATTTCTAAATTTCCAATATAATCTCCAAAATAAATTAAGAAAATGATTCTTTTCTAAGATGCTCCTTCAATACATGTATCTACACAGAAGCTGCAAGGCATGCTTTTAGGTTACGCTGAACAGGTGCCTCATTACTATGGATATACGACAGTCACACAATTTGTCAACTAAATAATTCTCATGAAACTATGCTTTCTTGCAAAACAAACTCATTTTTTCACGCGTTTTAGTATGCACAAGAGACCGTAATTAAACCTAGCTTTGACTTCACACGCCACTAGCGCTCCTGGAGGTTGGAATTCAACTTAAACAAACAAAATAAAAATGCAGTTGACCCGGCTAATAAGCAATGAGCATTGAGCAATAAATATAGATGATGTTAAGTACAATTTTAACGAAACGAAATGAAATGAAAACGAAACATAAATATATTAATGTACTACTTTAGAGGAATTAGTAAGCCGACTCCACATCACCATTTACGTCAAGCACTATTGCCAGCAATTAGAATTCTTTTTCTAGTAACACCACCGGTAACGAAGAACATCTATAATAGCTGAAATACAACCCTGAAGAAGCAAAGTAACATTTATCATGCCAGCAACCCATTTGTACCAAATTTAAAGACATTCTTATGAAACACTCAACGAACATCAAAATACATGCCAGAATAAGAAAACTATACTAAATAAATTTTCCTGAATGGGTCCATTCTTAATAACAAAAACTTATCAGAGATCGATTACACGAGATAACTTCTGGATCCTGTTGAGCAAGAAGTCTCCTTGTTTGATGGTTGCTTGATAGAGTGCATTCTTTGCATCAGGGCGATTGGTTTCCAATACACCAGCTACCTTGTCGATTTTGCAGTGGAGCTTTCCTGCTGCAATGAATCTTGACAGCTCCCTGGTACGCCCAAAAAGATGGTTAAGATATACTTTGACAAAATTACATAACTATAATAGAGGTGGACCACTTACAAATCAATAAATTCAACTGTGACGCCAAATGCCCTGGCCATGGCTTCGATGGTAACACTCTTGTATGATTCCAGAAACTGAGAATACACCACAGTTCTGACCTCCCTCATGTAATACCGGAAATGTGGGTACAAATATCGGTCAAACTTGATTTGCTCTGTCAGCCCGGCTGAAATCCATTCAAATAACATCAGACAACTATATGATTCAAAATTTAAACAATGCAAGCCATTTAATGGAGGGGCAGAATGGCAACAATTACATGATAAACTACACGAGTCCACATTCTCATCACGAACGGAGGACTGTATATGCAGAAAATGTGATGAATTCAAGATCTATAAAGACAATTCATGACACAATGACACCGATCTCCTGAATAAAGGTTCCAATCAATCCAGAGTAGGTTGTTGACACACCGAGCAGACTTGCGAGCCAATTCAGCTCAACTCGTTAAGGAATTGGTTTGGTTCATTATTTAGATGAATGAATCAAACTTAATCCTATTTTTAGACTCATTTAATAAAGGAGCCAAACTCGAGCAATGGTAGGCTCGGCTCATTCGTTCGCAAGCCAATCTTGTTCTTTAAATTGTTTATGAGCTCGTTCATAGGTCTATTTATAAGACCATTTATATGTTTGTTTATAATCTTGTACATAAAATTTGAAAGGTTTACATAAAATATTCAAAATACTTATATAGAGTATATTTAATAAACAAGCCAAATAGTTAAATAAATTATTGATCAAGCCAAATACTTAAACTAGTTGATATGATTTGTAGAATTTTCAAATGAACCAAATAGTTAAACAAACCAAACCACGAATCGAATTATGATAAATGAGCTGATTTAGTTTACTTACGTTAATCGAGCTGAGCCGAATAGCTCACAAGCCTTTTCAAGCCGAGTTTGAGTCAGGCTCATTTGGCTCTTTTCAAACTTGATTAGAGATCATGCCTTTAAAAAAAAAAAAACACTGAATGAGCCAAGCTCAAGCCAAGGGAGGTTCGGTTTTATTCAGCCCGTCAACAACCCTAATCTAGAGTCAGGACAAATAAATAGACTTGGTCTGTGAGCAAGAGTGTAGTTGACGCATATAAAAGGGCTGGCATTTTAGCCTATCAGCAAGGCATAACACTGAAGATGGTATGAACAACGAACAAGAAGATGTCACCCAACTCGGAAACCATTCTCCCTCCCACAAAAGAAGGGATTGCAGATTATGAAAGCAGGAATGGTCAAGCATGTATTTTGTCCAATCAAGGCACAGAGATCAGAAAAAAGGAGGCACAGTAAGATAAATGAATGGAAAAGGCCAACCACAGATGAGAGAACCCAATCACGACAGACAAGGGAATAAACTAACACCACAAATATTACAATTGGAAGTTTACCGAAGAAAATGGAGGTAAAACTTTTTGCATTTTTTCATGGTTATAATAATAGAGCCATTAAGCAAAACACACCAAAGGATGAAGAGAACACAATCATAAAAACCAAAAAGGAACAAAGAAATTCCATACTCACCAAATGCTTGGAAAAATGACTTGTACTGACAGTCATATAGGGAGTTCAAGAATTCTGACAAATGCGGGACTTTTCCAATCACAGTCAAAATCTCAGGAGCATCCACTACCTGCAACATATGCACCATTGTTATACATCAAATCTGTCACGCTAATTCAAAAAAAATGCAGCATGCTACACATCAGAGACCTGCTAGTTGAGCCACTAATACCTTTTGTTTCAAGGATACTCTGTCCAAAGATATGACGCTTGCAAGGACAGTGTAGAAAATAAAGGTATCATAAGGAAAGAGCTCATAAGTGGTGAATGTTGAGATGGAATCCAAAAATAAGCTAGCTGCCTTCCTAAAATTTCGAGTGGACATGCAGTGTAGACCCTCATACACCTTCAGCCGGTTCTTCCTTTCCCAATCACCTCCTTCCTCAAACAAGCTATCATCAAGTCAGAAGTCTTAAAATCAAAACTCAACTAAAAAGCCAATGAAACTAGCCAAAGAAGCCAGAAGAGCAGATATAAAAGATGATATTCCAAAAAACTACATACTTTTTTGCTTTGTCTATGCTTCTGGAAATTAGATCAAAGTCCATGTAGAAAAGGCCAATCTGAAGAGTGTAGAATACCAAATCCATTTTCTGTCCAACAGCAACAGTTTTACTTTCTGTTACCTTGAGCTGCTCTAGAGCTTTTTCCTGGATTGGTATTTGAACAAGTCAAAAGAAAACAAGATAAGAAAACAATAAATTTCTAAATAGAGATCAAGAAGTGCAGTTCAATAAGAGTGGCTCTTACCTTGTCCCCTATTTGGATGTAGAACAAGGATTTTGCTAAATGAGCTTCCCGTACTTCACTCTCACCTAAATTCTCTTCAGCATCAACGATCCTAACAAAATGTAATATGAATACATTAAACAAAATCATAACTGGATCAAATAATGTACCTAACTAAAGCAAAGGTACATGAAACTCTCATACATGGATACACCAAATGAAAACCACAAACATAAATAATAATTTGATACATCATGGGCACAGTATCCACATTGCCTCATTTATTCAGCCACATATAGGTATAGTCCCCTGATATGTTGACCTCTTGTAATATTCAGACCACAACACAAAATCAAAGCTCAAATCCACAAACATAATGATTCCCCTAATCTGTGAATAGGGATGGCAATTTTCCCTGCAGGTTCAAGGCCCCGTCGGGGATTCCCTGTTCAGGTTTGGGTTTGGGTTCAGGGAGAGAATTTGGGGATCGGGATTAGGTATTCTTAACGGGGATTTTTTCGGGGACAGGGCAGGGACGGGTTGGGGGTCCCCATCCCCGAACCTGCCCCGAAATTTTTTATATATATAATTATATAATATATGATTTTTTTATAAAATATAAATTAAAAATATGATATAAAAAAATAGTTTGAAGATCGGGGATGGGATTGGAGATCGTGTATAAAGTCGGGTTTCGGGGATCGGGTTGGGTTTTAAGAACAGGGAATAAATAGGGAATGAGAAATAAATCGGGAATCGGGTCGGGTATGGGGATTTAATCCCTGCAAGGATCGGGTCGGGGAATCCCCGATAAAAAAAATATCGGGAATCGGGTCGGGTTCAAGGATTATTTTCCTTATCGGGTTCGAGGATGGGGATGGGATCCCTATCCCTGACCCGCCCCGTTGCCATCCCTATCTGTGAACCTCATCGAGACACCATAAAGCACGGTGTTTGATCATGTGAGAATCTGTAACTTATGAGTGACCTAACTAACTACATAACCATTAGTCATATCAGCAATCTATAATAAATGATGAAGCTAGATTCTGAACAAGAGGTGAGGCTGGTTTAGCATCATGACTTCGATCATGGCCAACAAACAACCTTCTTTCTTGGTAAATAAATTTATATTATATATACCAAATAGTCATGAACTACATACTCCAACATAAACACACATAACAAAACTCATTACCCTATGGCATTGACATAGGCAACCAAATCATTATAAGACTTACAATGGTGACTAATAGTAATTTTAGTAGAGTTACCCAAAAGTTGACATGGTGTTCTTTCCTTGACTTGAAAAATGTAAGAGTTCCTCTCTATCCAAATATGATAGGAAGTAGCAGCATCTTCTGTCAGTTTTGATCCTCTATTTATCACTTTGGAAGGAAAAATCCCAACAGAATTCAAGGCAGTTCCTTAAAACATTGAGAAAGCTTGGAAGATGTCTTCTGGAGTTTCTTTGAACCTACCATTTTTTAGCCAATTTACCCTTGATTTTTGTTTATAAAAGCTCTCCTCACATTTTGTGAAGTGTGCACGTCTTCCCCTACAATGAGCTTCTCGTTGAATAAGATTACGATCGGTAGAAATATCAAGCTTCTGTTGGGCAAACTCCAATTCCTCCCTTACATCCTACACTTGATATGCTGCCAAATTTCAGCTCATTGAATTGCTTCAGTAGGCCTTTCAACCCTTATAATGCTAATTGAATACCTTCAAGGATAGAACCTCTCCTAGTACATCTCCCATTCTCCTCTAAGATGGAATAGAAGGAAGCATCTGCTACCCACATGTTATAGAAATGAAAAGGTCTAAGTCCTGGATTAGATGCTTGTTTCACTTTCACAATAAGGGAAACGTGATCAGAAATACCTAGAGGCAAGAACAAAGTATGAGAATCTTGAAACCTGTTTACCCATGATTAATTGCATAAAAATCTATCCAGTTTACACACAATCTTGTGCTGAGCTTCTTGCCTATTATTCTAGGTAAAGTGCACCCCTGTGTACTTCATATCTTCCACTTGCAACATAAGAATACACTGCCAGAATTCAATTGAGTCTTGCGTATTCCAGTTGCCTTGCACCTTCTCTATTTGGTCAAGGACAACATTGAAATCCCCCATAATTATCCATGGTCATAGCTATAGAGTCAACCTTCTCTAAACACTGCCATAGCTATCTTCTTTCTACACTTGTGTTGCTTGCATAAATCAAGCATAGTAGGAATTTCATCTCACCCTTCTTGTCCGTGATTTTAAACACCCCACCCTGATCACAAGCATTTATAGTGTCAACCTTCCATGAGATTGAATCCCATCCAAGCCAAATTCTTCCAGTAGAATGAAAGTGATGGTTGCCCATTGTCATCCTTTGAATAATGATTTATGTACAATATCTACATTGTGAATCTTTATTCTAGTTTTCACTAAATCTACCATTGTCAACTTACTTTCCTTGACCCACTTCCTTACCTCCTGTTGCTTTTGAGGATATTTAAACCTATTATGTTCCATGAGTGCTCCTGCACCACAGTTCGACCATGGATGACTCTCATCCAGGGGTAAGGACTATCCTCCAAACCAAGGATCCTATCCAACTCATGCTCATTCACCTAAAATGGAATTGTTGCATTAGTTTGATGTCCAACAACACCCTAGCTTTGTCCTTCAACCGAAAGACTTGGAGTAATCTCTCTTCTATGACAATGGGCTAGGATTAGTGATAGGCTCAAGTTCATTTTTCCTGGCATTCTGTCGACCATCATGTTTGATCACCCATTTTTGTACTATTAGGAGGTTTGAAGTCCTACAATGTTGAGCTAGGTCACCCTCTTTATTGCATAATAAACATATTTTAAGTCTCCATTCATAAGTCACAAGCTGTTTGATTAAATTCCCTGAGAGTTTTAATCATCACAAAATCAGGGGGATTTCTATGAGTGTCTATTTCCACCATTACTCTTGCAAAAGAGATTTGATCTTTCATTGCAATCACACCATCCATCCCTATAGGTTTCCCAACACAGCTTGAGTTCCTACTCAAAGAATCAACTGACCAAAGGTGCAAAGGTGACCTTGGGAGTTGAATCCAAGTGTGATCATAATGGAATTTAGTTGGGTCAAAAGTGAATCCCATAATATGGGACATCCAAGAAGAGTCCAATGAGGTTGATCCAACAACAACTAACACTCTCCCTCACAATTGAATAGAAACACATAATACCCCTTCTCATGTGTGAAAATCTTTAGAATGGAAACACGGTTCCATTGGATTTTCACAAAGTGGTGAATTTGACTATAATTGGGTCGAGCACCAAAAACATAAGCAACAAGAATATGTTGCCAACCCCTAGCCTCCCTAATTGTATCTTTTTCGTCAATAGCAGCCACAATCATGCCATCATGAACGTCTGGTGCTTCATACCACAATTGTACAATGTTGGTAGGGTTATGAAACTGTAACACCTTATCTCACTAGGATATATTCACTTCTTGATCATTCGCAGAGGTAATTCATCATCCATATGTTTTAGAATGATTGTGATCCCTTCTTATGGGATTTCAATCGTCTCCTCTAGTATTATTCATCAATAAGCTTTTGATATGTCCTTCGCATGGGATTGTTCATGATCCTCCAGCAAGTCATCCACTAATTATTCAATTGCACTCTTTGAATCGTCGCCACCTTTGTAATTTACTTTTCGGCAAGGGAGTCTTGTACCATGTCCTTGGCTGGTTTCTTCACCTTTGTTGTTGACGAACTCTTCTTTTGACAGGCCATGGGAGGAGCATGAGGCTCTAGGATTCTAAGCACCCCCACACGGCAAATCTTAACAAACAACCTTATTCCTTTCTTTTGTAAGTTACTTTAGTATTTCCACCACAATTTTTTCCTTTTTTTTTACCATTTTTGTTGGGGTAAATGATAGAGAGGCCAAAAGAGCATTTCAACTCTCCTTTATCAAAACAAGAAACAATCATAATTCATATATTACCTAAAAACACACTCACCAGGAACTGGTTAAAACAATGAGACTTCTCCAAAACAAATCCTCAATTGAAAATAGCCATCCAGTGATAGTCATATATATAGGTCAAAAACCACTCTGACTAGAAACAGCAAAGACAGAGGCTTGTGACACAGAAAACATGCTGCGCACATATTACACAATCATACCTAAAAATTATGTCTGAGCAAAACAGGTATGCATGCAATGAAAGATAAAATGGATAAGATAGATCCTCAGATGTCTCTTCTTTTCCACAAATAAAGCTCTATCAAATCTGAGAAAGCCATAATTTCAGGAATTGGAACGATAAACACGAGGCAAACCATCACAGGATCATTTTTCCATCCTCAGTTAGGTCCTTGATGAAAGAGCACATGACAAAAACACAGGCACGCACAAGAGAAAATATTAGGAAGTCGTTTGTCTTCCCATGACGAAAATGAAGTAAAGAAAATAGTCAGTAGAAAACTTCAGCATAACTAAAATATGACGGATAACTTACTACGTCTAAGATACAATTCAAAACAATACATCCCTAATTTCACAAGACAAAGTCTTATAGTGACAAATGCCATGCTCGTTAAAACTATGATGTTTATTAATTACAATATCATGATTTCATACGCTTGATTACTTGTCGTATCTTGCCGTTCATTGAAGAGGAACCTGTCCTTAAAAAGTAAGAAGCTACAGGATACAGCTGTCATTTAACAGTTTGATCAAATATTAGTATTCACCAATGCCAGTAACCTAAAAAACAAATGCTCACAAAGGACATGTTCAATAAGCAGACTTAGGCAAAAATCATCAAATCCAATTCAGCATGCATTTCTAGATTCAACAGGATGCACTAAACAGGAAAGATTTCCAATGTCCAGAGATTCAAATAAGCAAAATCTTATTTCATTGTACTCACTTCTCATCGAGTTTTTTCAGCTCCTCTTCGATCTTCCCTCGCATCGAGTCCAAAACTGATTGATCAAGCTCAAACAATCCATCGGCGGCTAACATTCCGTACAAAGGGGCCATGGCTACACGGAGGACCCCAATATTAGGAAAATGCAAATGCTCAAAAGCACGAATCGAAGAATCTGATGGTTAGGGTTTCTTACAGTCGGATTTAATAGCAGCCACAACTTCTTCTTTAAGATGGACTTTTTCAATGTCTTGGACATCAGGATGACTGAGAAGGAAGAGCTTATGAGCGAGAACTAAGTGCGTATTCTGGCTTTCTTCATGACCTTCCATGGCTTCTTCGTCTTCCCCTTTCTCTTCTTGCCTCTCAAATCTCAAGTCGCTCACCTCCCGGAGGAATTCGACGCAAGCTCGCTCGCTCGGTACTTTGTTCTGGGCCTAAAACAGAAGGATTGTAACATGAAACATGTATGGTTATCTGTAGACCATTTTATTAACTCATTGACAGTGGATTCTTCAGGCCTTAAGGTATAGATTTGGTTTTTAGGGTGTTTGGTTGAAAAATGAAATTTTGGCCCGTGTTTAGTTGAAAAGGGAAATTTCAGCCCGAAACATAAAGAGTATCTAATTATTATTGGGGCGAGTCCAAACTTAAGACATGTTCACCAGCGCTACATCTTCCAAATAAATCAAAGCAGACTTTTGCCATTGCTCTGGCCTTCTAGATAGGGATGTAAATAAATCAAAGCAGACTTTTGCCATTGCTCTGGCCTTCTAGATAGGGATGTAAATGGGGCGGGTATTATCCGAAACCCGACGGATTTTATCCGGTGGATACTTAAATGGATATGGATAAACGGATATGGATACGGATATGGATGATAGAAAAAAATATCTGTCGGGTTCGGGTACGGATACGGGTATGGGATATCCATACCCGTACCCGTAACCATACCCGTATCCATATCCGTACCCGTTTACCCGATATATAATTACCCTTTACCCTTAATTTTAAAATAAATATAGTATAAATTAAGGTTAAAATTTTCATTTGGCTTAACTATAAATGGATTTATCCGTCGGGTAATGGATTTATCCGTTGGACAATATCCATTAACGGGTAAACGGATAATCCGTCGGGTAATGGATATCCAACGGATACGGATACGGATATGTCAACGGATATCCGTTCGGGTACGGATTTTCTTATCGGGTACGGATACGGGTATGGTATACCCGACCCGAACTCGCCCCGTTTACATTCCTACTTCTAGAGCCTTTGCCTCTTCCCACGGAAGTTTGGTCGACCATCGACATGGACTTCATTGATCATTTTCCAAAATCCCAATGGTACGATATACCACACTACTTGTAGAAGGGAGAAGTCTAAGGAAAATGAAGAGAAAGCGCTTTTAAGCCCTCCCCCCCCCCTTTGTGATCCTCCTCGTTTCCCTTCGTGTGATCATTGTTCTTGATTTTTTTTCCTTCTCTTCTTTTGTTCTTATGGCTAGTGGTGCTAATCTTCAATTTTCTCAACCCCAATCCATTTGAACTTTTTCTAGCATGATGATAATATGGACGTCCCTTATCAAGTTGAGGATAATTTCAAATCCCTAATGGATGGTGTTACTTCTGATGATGAAGATGTGGCTAACGTGGTCGATGATACACCCGCTATCAAATTTTCCTAATTTAAAAAGAAATATATGTATTGGTCATGACACTTCTCCTTCATTGTCAACACTATAGTACTTTGAGACAATGCACAATAAACTCCCAAATTTTTTTAAGTTGTCCAATGTTTTTGATGTAGTTAACTTAGGCAAGCGTTTCTTTATTGTGAAATTTTTAACCAAAGAAGACCAGTAGTGGGCACTTCTTGTAATATCCCAAATTGAACGGAGTGTTATAATGATTGATCTGATTACTTATATCAACATGGTATACCATCATTTTGGTGATTCTATCGTAAGAACTTTGTAGTTAAGCGTGTTGACTGTGGAATAATTTTAGGATGGGTGACCCTCCTGGGAAGTTTTGAAAATTTTCTTAAAATTTCTGGGGAAGTGCATGAGTGAAACAATTTTAGGATGGGTGACCCTCCTGGAAAGTTTTAAAAAAATTTCTGAAAATTTATGGGGAAGTGTGTGAGTGAGAACAAAGCATGCTGAAAGGACTTGTGTTGATCTGTGGGCTCAGTCGATCAATCTAAAAGCACTCCAAGGTAGCCCCCGTGTGGTCGTATCGACTCAGGGTGTTACACTTCTCTATGATCATACTTCATTAACCAAAAATCCTTGCCTATGAGGCTCTAGGAACCTAATTTCAAACCCCATAAATCATCTAATAAAGCCATGGCTATTTGGGCTAGAATTTGAATGATGGTTATTAAATATTATGGTAGGGGGCTCTAATACATTGGAAATCTCATTGATGAAGTACTTAAAATTGATATCCATACTGCTAACTCAAAATATGGAAGGTTTGTCAAAGTTTATATCCAAATTAGCATGAATCGGCCTTTGTTCTCCAGATTTCGTGTTGTCAATGCTTTAGTTTGAAAATATATCTTGTATATGTTTCAAGTGTGGGTGTTTTGATCACTTTAGAGACTAATGCCCTAGTATATTGAAACATGGAAGGCCTTATTCCATAGCTAGCTAGCCAATGATTGATAGTGAGAAATTTTTTAATTCATATTCAAGCTCTCTTAACCAATCCTATAAAGATAAGCGTGTTCCATGGGCTTTGGTGAGGAAAAGAGTGCCACCCAAGAATCTAGATACAAGCATGTCCCTAGCCCCTATCAATTAAGAAAATTGATGCCAATGACTATAACTTCCCTATTTTTTACTACCAAAATTTTTTACTTTTGAAATAATTGGGGAAACAGAAATAAGAAAATACTCTTACAAAAAAAATAGGGTATTATCGATGCACTGAACATAGGATAGATGTCCAGTATCCATTCCATGTTAGATACAAGGCTAAAAGTCTAACCAAATAAAACATAAGAAAAAAGAGTGCACAAAATATATAGCATAAAGGTAATAAAAATTAAGGTTTACAAAATAAAATCATGCTGGGTCCAAAATAAACTAAAATCCATAAATGGGGCAAAACAAAAAATAAGGAAAAACCATAAATCTTAGGTCTCTCAAGGATCAAAAAAGGGCAACCACCAAAATTCCGTGCTCGGTTGTCCCATGCCTAAATATATACTATGCTGACTAATGACCACCCTCAAATACCTGCACAAAGTCATCTTCTCGTGGGATTAAGCATGCGACCTAATAAAAGGGCATGTCAGTACGCTGTGTACTAAGTAAGCCAAGTTACCTACTTATGGGAATTAAAGAAACACATGTGATCATAGAAAGGCATATAGGTCATACTAGCACATGTTCCCATGAATTAGTAATAATGTACCAACTTATATACTCTACTAACATAGAGTTCTTATTATAGTAAAATAATCATGATCAGAGAAGAGGATAGTATCATGCTTGACAACAGATATGAGATTCACTGAGCATCATACTTTACACCATGTATAGTGGATTAATAGTTCATCATACTTTTCTTAATATTCAAGAGTAATGGACAACAACATATGATCATGTGAAATAACAAATCAATAGTGTGGTTTACCTAGATAAATTATAAGTTTCATTCCACTTTTCCAATTATGAGATTCGAATCATAACATTATAAGACAATTAACTCATTAACTTATATTTCTCTTCCCTTTTTTTAAGCAAGTGGTTGGATTATCCTCCATAGTCTTTCAATAACCATGGAAGTAAAACCAATAACCAAAGGACATCAAGTCAGGCCGAAGCCAAGTAACCACCAATAGACATAAGTACCACAGAAGTCAAATATACTATCAATGGACATAAAGGCTGGCTGAAGTCAAATAAACTACCTAGGTGACCAAATCTTTTAGTATTGATAACATCTAATACATCATCAGTGTCTAGAGTAGAAAAGGCGTCTGGATCAATTAAAATCCCACCCAAAGGCAAATCAATATGCCCAAAGGCATGCTAACTCCTGATATCTAATCAAGAATTGGATAATTTAGACACATATAGTGTTACATGATCTTTTACTTTAAGTGATTAGTGTTTTATTAACCAATATATATGCTAAATAAGGCCCACATAGCATGCTAAGTCCTTACATAACCATTCCAATTTATATATAATAACTCTTCAAGAGTGCTTAGTGATAACATCATCAATACCTGACCAATTTAATTTTACCAAATAAGTTAATTAATTTAGGTCAAGAAGTGAATTCCATCATATAAGAATCATACCAAAATATTGTAACACCCCCATATTCGTTACTCATTAAAATTTTTATTTTGTGAAAGCGTTAGTTACCAAATTACTAGATGTTACCACCACACTTAACATAAGTCCAACTCCCTCATCTTCCTTATGCCAAGTGTTAAGGCTAATATAAATCATAACCAAAGTAAATCAACAGAAATATAAGACATTACATAACAAAAGTTGTGGGTAATACACTTTCGTACAACAATGGAAAATTAAAACATCAAGGAACATAAGAGTCCAAAGAAAACCGATTACATCAAAAATAAGCACCCGAAGGTAAAACACCAATTTGCCTTATCTATTAGACCGAAAGTTCCACTCTGAAAATGGCTAGAGTCACTTTATATCCTTCACGTAGTCATCTATAAAATTAGTATCAGTACAACTTTCTCATACTAAGTAAATCACAATACCTCACAAGAGGTAGCATACACACATTATATATCATCACACAATGATCTGAAATCTTACTAGCACACAAAGCATATACCATAATCACATGCAACAATTATGGAATAGTATAAATAGCATTAAGTCTCAAGATCAATAATAAAATATACCAGTTCAGTTCTCACCATCTCAAGGTCTAATAGGTATATCCAATGAATCAAATATACTAGAAAACTAAGGTAGGGTACTAAGGCAAATACCGAACCAACAAATACAAAATAATTCCAAATACTAAGGTAGGGTACTGAGGCAATTACTGGACCAAAAATAATTCCAAATACCCAGGTAGGGCGCTAAGATGATTACTGAACCAATAAGTTCAAAAAAAATTAAAATCAAGATAGGGCATTGAGGCGACTATTGAACCAACAAATCTAAAACAATTTCAAATACCAAGGTAGGGCACTGAGGTAACTACTAAACTAGCAAATCCATTTTTTTTATTATACAATAGGTACTTCCATTTTATATTACTCAAGGGGAATACAATCAACCGAGGGATAATGAGGTACAGTTGGTCATATTAACACCAAAAGGAGACACAATACCTTTACTCTCAAACCCATGGACACAGTAGTGTGCTTGGTAATAACGACACACAAAGGAAACACAATATCCTCCAACCTTGTTCACCTAGTCCTTAAGTTTAATATCCCCTATAGGGCTTGTAGATCACTTATAGAGTATAATATGGCTTTACTATGGCACAACGGTATGCCAACAAACCAAAACAAACAAAAGCTAACACCTCATCTCTAGGGTAGTTAATTTTAGAGAGCAACCATTCCTAACTCGAGGTATTTTACTTTGAGTATTAATATTTTATGAGATGATCCACAGATGTCACATACTATACAGCAATTTCCACTTCCATCCTTAACCATTTTTTCTTTTATTTTCAATTATTAAGGTAAACCCTAAGGTCATCGGTCTATGTCAAGTCCAGTCGACATTAAGGTTAACCTATTAAAAGTCTAAAGCCATCATAACACTTGATTATTCATAAAAGATACATTAAGCTAAAATTAGCAAAATTCCCTTTAAAACCCTAGTTTCTACATTTTATTCATAAAAAGATTATTATTATGAGAATTATGTCATGAAGATTCTAAAAGGTAATATTTTACATTATTTTAGTATGTAGGTAATATTTGCATTTTGGCAATTAACTGTATTTTTTACTTTTCATACATTTAGTGGGTTGCACCCACAAAATCTAATCATGTAACTCTCATGTATCACATATCACATGTAGCATGTACATACGTATTTAATGCATAATACACATTTAAATAGGAAAATTATCATCATGGTACATAGTAAATATCTCTAACCCTAGGTCATGCGAATAAAACTCATCATAGCTAATAGTAATCATGCATATATGCTTCCATATGAATAGTAACCCTAACTACTATACATTAGCAATCATGAGGTATTTACCATGGCATTTAAATCATAACTTGAAAAGAATAAAAGTCCTAATAAAACTCTAGACATGCGGATGTAAATCATATAACATGTTACTATGCTTATAGCTTAATTTACAATAATTGTTTGTATCATTCATTCAATATGTTATCATTTTGTCATGGATGTCATAATACTTGAAAACTATAAAACCCTAGCATTATTTTAGATCTAAAAAATCCTAGCATACTTGCGCATAATTTCTACCATCTTATGAGTGATTGGATTTACCTAATCTAAGATCACAGAAAAAGTCTTCTCCAAGAACCTTAAGAATTACCTTGAAATTTAACACCCAAACACACATATATTAGCTAGGCGGCCCAGGCGTTAGACTAAGTAAACTAGGATCAGGCCTAGGGCCCATAGTTACGGTATATATGTATATATTATTAAAAAAGAAGAAGTTACCTCTGTATTTGTATTACTTTAGGTTAACAGTGTAGAGATAGAAGCGTTCCCATGAAGTCTGAAGACCGAAGATGAAACACATAAGAAGAAAAAGTCAAAATTTTAACTGGCAAAATGACTAATTGTTTACTTCCATTTCTCTACAACTTGTGCAAGAAAGTCAACAAGTAAAGTCTTTGTCTTCCTCTTGTAAATTTTACCATTAACGATAAAAAAGAAATAGCTTATTTTGACATAAACCTATGGTTCATCTATTGTTCACAATTGCTATCAAGTTAAACTTCAAGAACAAAAACTTGGATGGCTGGATTTTGATTTGAACTTACTGATTTATAACTTTGAAGTTTTAATTAGATTTTTTTTATTCGGTGTTTTAGTTCTTTTATCCCTAATTTACCACCATTCATAAATGTTAGAAAAATAAGGCAGGATCTCGAGGCTCTGCCACAATTTCATTCCCATATCTCGGTAATATTGAGATTCTTGCAAGTCATCGGATTCCTGGTTCACATACCAATCTATCCCTTCTCTAATTTTCCAACGTTCATCATCTTCAATTTTTCCTTATTACTTATCTTTTGTCCATTGTGTCTCCCCAAGTCTTCCACATCGGCAGCAGTCAGGACCTCCTTTGCTAGACAGGTGTGTTTAACTTCGAATATGATATTTTTTATTTGTATAAAAACTAAAGCTAGTGAAATGAATATAAATGACTAAATAACTAATTAGATAGTAACTTAGAATTTTGTTTTGATTTTATTTCAATAATTTTCATATGTTTAATTATAATTTAGTATTTTTATTTTTGTAGTTAGTAGACAGTAGGTAGATAGATTTGGCTAATTTTTAGTTTTAGCCTAGTAGTATGTTGTCAGATTAATTATTCCTTTTCATTTATATTACTAATATTCCTTTTTTCCATAATTTATTTTTGTGTAGGAATCATAACAACAGTATAACAATCTATACAAGTTGCAATTCTTCTAAGATAAAATATTTGTTACTTTGTGTTACACATTTTCATATTTACTAATGTCTACTAGAAAGTATGAATCTAGATATGAAAAATGTAATAAAAAAAAGAAAAATTGAAAAATTTATTCAATCTCAAAAAGGTGCACTTGATAGATTTATTAGCACTAGCAAGCAAAATACTTCAAAAAATACATGTGAAAATCTTGCAAATGAATTACCTGTTGATGATGATATTATTAGTAATACTTTAGAATATAATGAAAATTTTAAAGGATGTGAAGAGAAAAATGAATATATAGATAGAATGGATTCAAATGTAGATGTTGATATATATGATCCTGGAAATTGAAAAAATATTAGTAATAATTTGAGAAATGTGATGGATGAGAAGGGACCTATTAGATATGACAATCAAGACCTTCCAAAATATAAAAAAAAAACTTAAGGCATTTTTCCATAATACATTACACTGGAAAATTAAGAAATGGAGAAGTACATGATCAAATATGGTTAGTTTAATCCAAGAACTTAGATAGAGTATTTTGCTTTTGTTGTAAATTATTTTCAAAGTTGAATTTTAATTTTCAATTAGCATATGATGGTTGTAAAAAATGGAAAAGTCTTGGTGCTAAGCTCAAGACACATGAAACAAGAAATGATCATATCATCAATATGACTTCTTAGATTAATGCAAATGTAAGGTTACAAAATGAAAAAAAAAATTGATAATTGGCTACAAGATCATATAAATAAAGAAAAAGAACATCGGTGAAATGCATTATTGAGAATTGTTGGCATAGTAAAAACACTTGTAAAAAATAACTTGGCATTTAGAGGAACAAATGAAAAAAAATCTATGATGATAGCAATGGAAAAATTTTAAGTCTTATTGAAATGATTGATGAGTTTGATCCTATAATGCAAGAACATTTTAGACGTATTCAGGCATGTGAAATTCATGATCATTATCTTAGTCATTGGATACAAAATGAAAGAATTGATTTGTTGGAAAATGAAATAAAATGCACAATTGTGAGAAAAGTTAAACCATTAAAGTATTTTTCTATCATACTTGATTGTAATCCTGATGTCATTCATCAAGAACAAATGTCTCTTGTATTAGGAAGTGTAGATATATCATTCGTTCCCATAAAAATAGAATAATACTTTATAGAATTTTTGAATTTTAATTATACATCAAGTCAGGGACTTTTTAATGAACTTAAAAATATATTAAAAACCTTAGCCTTGATACAAGTGATGTTAGAGGACAAGGATATGATAATAGCTCTAATATAAAAGGAAAACATCAAGGTTTGCAAAGGAGGTTATTAGATATAAATCCTCAAGCATTTTATGCTACTTGTGGTTGTTATAGTCTTAATTTATTACTTTCTGACATGACTAGTTGTTATTATAATGTTGTTACATTTTTTGGAGTGTTGCAACATATCTATTCAATATTTTCTTCTACTACAAAAAGATGGAAAATTATAAAAGAACGTGTGCCTTATTTAACCGTGAAACCATTGTCACAAACCTATTGAAAAAGTCACATTGAAAGTGTGAAAGCACTTAGATTTCAAGTTCCACAAATAAGAGATGCCCTATTAGAGTTAGTAGAAACTAATGATGATCATAAGACAAAAAGTGAAGCTTATTGTTTGGTTATATATGAACTTAAAAAATTTAAATTTTTAGTCAGCATAATAATTTGGCATAATGTATTATTTATTTTTAATGTAGTTAGTAAGACCTTACAAGCCAAAGAAGTGTAAATTGATGTTGCGTTTGAAATGTCTTATTTCATTTTTGAAAAATTATAGAGAAAATGGGTTCATAATGACACTAATTTAAGCTAAAGAA
The DNA here is from genome assembly GCA_030549775.1 of Tamarix chinensis. NCBI lineage: Eukaryota > Viridiplantae > Streptophyta > Magnoliopsida > Caryophyllales > Tamaricaceae > Tamarix > Tamarix chinensis. The sequence continues at coordinate 98,677,732 of CM060178.1, read as the reverse complement.
ATATCTTATGAGATGAATATAGAATTGGTATTTTATGAAAAAAGAAGAATTCATAAGAAGAAACAATTTGATGAAAAAAATACCATTAATGTTGCACATTCTCCTGAAGAATCATTTAAAATTAATTATTTTTATTATGTGGTTGATTAAGATATTTATTGTTTTAAAAGTAGCTTTGAACTATTTAAACTACATGAAGAATTTTTTGGTTTCTTACATGATCTAAATAAGTTAAAATCATTAGATGATAAGAGTTTGAAAACATGTTATCTTAATCTAGATTTTTTTTTTGAAATATGATACAATTTCAGATCATGATGGTTTGGATTTATTTTTTGAACTAAAGGTTTTTAAAGAAGTTTTTCATGATGATGAAAAATGCCCACTAAACATTATTAATTTCATACAAAAAGTAAACTCATTTACAAATTTCTTGATTGTAGATAGAGTGCTATTAACTATTCCTAATAAAGTTGCATTGGTAGAAAGAAGTTTTTTAAGGTTAAAATTAATAAAATATTTTCTATACTCAACCATGTCTCAAGAAAAACTAAATGGATTAGCCATTATATTGATTAAAAATGATTTGGTCTCAAAACTTAATTTTCAACATCTAATCAATAAGTTTACATATCAAAAGGCAAGAAAAATTAATTTTAAATAAAAAATTTATGTATAAATTTATTTTTTATTGTATTTGAGAAGGCCCCATTTGACATATTCGCCTAAGGTCTCAAAATATCTAAGGACAACCCTAATATTAGCATTTAATGTTACACAACAATAGCCGAAAATTACTAAAACAACTCAAGGATAACTAACTGGTAGAAGTAAAGCAAAGGAAGACAAACAAAACTCATGCAACAAAGAAAGAGAATCAGTGGAAGTATGTTAAGAAGGAGAGGAGAAGCAACGGTGGACTTGGCCAATGCAAAAGGGCTAAGAACGACATAAATGGCCAGTGTTAGGGAGGGGAGAACGATAGGGAAAGGTGTAGCAATGGGGAAATCCATGAAACAAATGGTTGAAGCCAAGGAGGAGGTTGTGCTGGATAATGGTGTAGCAAGGTGGGGAGGATCAGTAGTTTTAGCCAAATGTGGTGGTTGGTGTTTGATGTGGTTGGACAAAGTAGTGGTGTGTGTTTATATGAGGTTTTACACTGGTGTTGGGGTGGTTTAGGTAGGAGTTTCAGTTCAGGGGTGAAGGATTGGTGGAGGTGGCCGATACTAGGGGTAAGGGAGCGGAGGTAGAGTGTGTGGTGGAGAAAGAAATGGTGGAAATAAAACGGGCAAGGAGAAATGGGGAGGCTTTGTCTGCGTGAAGGAGCTCAAGAGGAAAGAGGGGAGAAAGCGGGCTACTAGGGGGAGGAGGCACGACAAAGGAGCTAGAGGAGAAGGGCTTAAGAAGAGGATGGCGTGAGGGAAAATGTGAAGCAAAACAAGGAAAGGGAAACATGGGGGAGAGGGTGGTATGGCTCAAGGCAAGGTGCATAGAAGAAAATTTGTGTAGGAAAATGATGGGGATATCACCCATACATCTAGCATAGGTTAAGGGATAGGGTAGTTTATCTAGATGAAGGATTAGGTAGAAATATCTAGTTTCCGAAATAGGATTTATTCAATACAACAGATACTAGTTAAGATCTAACTTAATATTAAAATTTAATAACGTACTCTCTAACCAATTATATCCTAATTAAATTTTATATCTAATATACCATAATTATAATAATACACATATTAATAATATATTTAATACAAAACATCCTAACATAATTATTACAACTAATATACATAATTATCGATTTATAATTAGGGTTTTCGAGAATGGAGTATTACAAACATAATATCAAGTCTCAAACCACCTCAAGGTCAAAAAGAAGCAAAATAAGAATTTCAGCCAAAATTGATCGATCAATTTCATGCAACCAAACCCTAGATTTCCTATCAAAAACAGTAGATTGGTTTATTGAACTAATTGATTGTTCTAGAGACCAATCGATAGGTTCAAACTAAGACCAATCCAAAACTTAACAAAAGGAAATTAGTCAATCGATTTGATTTACCAATTGATTGTTCTTAATATCAGTCAATTAGTTAGCTTCAAACTAGTCAATGAGTTCAAATAGAGAGTAAACCAATCAATTTGATTTACCGGTTGATTGTTCTTAATATCTTGGGACATTTACACACCCTGTGACTCCGACTTCTTATCCAACTTTTTCCACTCACCATGAGAAACCCAAACTCTTTTGCACATGGTTTAAGGCCCACTCGCCATAACTCTATTTCAACTCCTCATCACCCTTTAGGATTTTCCTCCGAAACCCTAATTTGGCCTATGTGGCCTCACTTCTCCTCGTCCAACACAACCCATACTCCACTTTGCTATCAAAACTACTACTCCACTCGAACCATACCTAACATCATAACTTCACTACCTATGTTCCACACGTGACCATAAAATCCCTAGTTCGCTCCCCAAACCCTAGTACTTCTCCTTTCTTTTTATATCATCCCCTTATCACCGAAACACCTTTTCCCACTTAGCTCACTTCCCTTCCATATGACACCCCCTTCACTCTTATTCCCCACTATAACTATTTCCATTAGTTTTCCCTTCCTTGCACACTTCTCTCCCTTAGGGTTTCCTCCCAAACCCTAGCCAAGTCCCCCATGCACCCTCATACCAACCCACGTATTATTTTTCATATATGGACTCCAATCACCCCAACAACTCTTCCCTTACCTTACTTAACCCTCAAGTGAACTTTTTCCATGTAAAGATCATCCCCATGCAAAGGTTAACCATCCCATGCAACCCTACACTCCCCATACATATTTTAATCCACCCTCTTAATTTATTTGCATTATTCCTTCTTTTGTCCACTTATAAGTCATGAGATTTTAGGCCATTCTTACTACCTTCTAGTTAACTCACTTCCCTTACTCCCCTTTTCCTTTCACAACCACATTACACTACTTAAACCTGGTGCGACCGTAGCCGGCACGCAATTTAAACCCTCTTGTTGTCAAATGTAGCACTGGTAAATAAGGGTATCGTTCTAAACCGGGGATTGAGAGGGCTCACCTCTATCTAACTAGCTTAGACTATAAATGAAATAAAAACACTAAATAACCTAAAATAAATAAATAAGAAAAATACTAATGGGGGTTTATCAAAATAATAATAAAATAATAAAAGATTTAAATAGAATAAAGTAAACTAATAATGAAAATAATGGAAAATAATGGGAAACTAGCAGATAGGAGAAATATGTTAGGGAAATAAAAATCCACCACTAGATTAGGTTGAAAATATAATATTTATTTCTAAGTCATCTTTAATCGTGAGAAAGAGATCGACCAAGTTGCACACCAAAAGCAGGTCTATACACCTTATATTACTTCCCTTAATTAAATTAATACGACAAAGCGCCAATATTAACCCTATTAAATACTAGCAGTATAGCAGCAACAATCGGCTCCTATATTTAACTAGATTTAATGCATTAAGTGTAAGTGGAAGGCTGTCAATCTAAGTACCCAGACTAGTACAAAAAGCATGTCTAGCTGTATTTCCTATTCTTGACCCACACGTATCGAAACGTTTTACCACTTCGGTTAGAATCACAAAACGATTAGGTGAAATGCTATCTAACCTAGCTGCAATTTATACATATAAATTCTAGTATATTTAGATGGCCACCTAGCAAGCAATTAATCCTGCATACTGTCACTTATGAGGTACCAGAACAAGGCATGCACCAAATAAACTATACTTGACAGAATCATACATATAAACGATAGCAATTAATATAGAGTCAAGAAACAATCTCACGAAACAAAGAAAATAAAATTATAATTTAAATCCTAATCCAGGGTTTCAAATTATTCCCTAACAATAAATAATCAGCCAACCATAATTAAAGAATTAATTACACAGAAATATATATCTAAAATATAAATTAAAAATAAGAGAAAGAAATAACCGGAATTAATTTTGAATTAAAGATCAAAAATTTATTCAGATAAAAATTAATTTTATCTGAAATAAATTCTACCGGTATTAATTTCTTCCTTATTTTTCTTCCTTGTTTGCCTTGATTTCTGTGCAAGAATTTCTTTCTCTTTTTCTTTTTCTTCGGCTGGCGGCTGATGGCTGACGGCTGACGTGTGCCTTCTCTCTTTCCGTGTGTCGAAACCTGGCTCCGTGCGTCGTTGCGTTGAGGCTTCGATCCGTGCGCCCTGCCTCCTTAGCTTGACGTGCGTCTCTCCGCACTCCTCGTCCGAGCCTGAGAAGGCTCTCCTTCTCTCCGCGTCCGCTCTTCACCCTACTCACCTGAGCCTATAAAGGCTCTCGCCTTTCGCTTTCCGCCCCTGGCCTGCGGGCCTCCCCTTCTCTTCAATTAATGCCGCACACTGCCTTTTATAATTTTTGTTTGTGCCTCCACGTCAGCCCTTGCGGCTGACTCTTCTTTCTTTTGTTTCGTGGCGCCTCCTTCTCACGCTCTTCCTGCTCCTTTTAGTATCGTGTGCAGCTGTCTTGCTTTACACGTCAGCCCTCGCTGACTTTTCTTCTCTTCCCGTGCGTGCAGTGCCTCGTTTGGTTTTCATTGTTCCAGGCCTTTGGGCCTTCGGCTTTCGGCCGTTGGTCCAAAGGTCCAAATCTCTTTTTTTTTCTTTTCTTTTATTTAAAAAAATAATACCTGCAAAATAAAATTCAATAAATATTAATAAATAATATTTTATTCTAAATTTACTTAATATATATCATTTTAGCTCAAATAATAAAATTTATGCAAATTTTACTACTTAAGCATAAAACAACAATTATTCCCCTATATTAGTTAAATAAACTACCAAAAACTAAGATTACAAGGGTATAAAATGTGTCAAAATATGAACTCATCAAAACCCTCCTATTATGCATGTCACAAAAGGCAATATCGCATAAATACATTACAAGTACAAGTAACAATACCATATTACACATGCCATAAAAACACATACAACTTACCTTAGCTCTGTACTTAGCAAGCTGCACTACAAGGCATAATCTATATCCATATAAAGAACACATATAAAACCACACACACAAAAGCACATGATACACATTATTAGGCCTTAACCATATCCTCACAACAATTACTAAACTACCCCTTGTTTGTAGGGTTACCAAGTCACCCCTTTTTATTGGTCAAATTACCATATTATCCTTCATCTTTGCAAAATTACCTAAATACTCCTTGTATTTTTCAGATTATCAAATTATCCTCCATACCTATTAAATCACCAAATTGCACTTTTGGTTGGTTAAATTACCAAATTACCCTTCTTACTTATTAAAATTATCAAATTACCCCTCTTAGTTATTACAATCACCATTTTGCCCCTTTTACTTACAAAACTACCAAAATACCCTTCCTTTATATCAAATTACCAAAATACCCTTCCTTTAAGTCAAATTACCAAAATATCCTTCCTTCAAGTCAAATTACCAAAATACCCTTCCTTTTTATTAATTTACCAAAATGCCTTCTTACTCATAAAAATTACCATGTTATCATCTTTTCCATGTAAAATTACAAAAATGCCCTTCTTACTTATCCATTTACCATTTTACCCCCTTTACTCTTATAAATTACCATTTCGCCCTTATTATATCAATTTTTTTAAAAATACCCTCACCACATAAAATATTAATATACATGGTCCATATATATCATCTTACACCACCAACTATTCTCATTTATCATTAATACTCATTAGCACCTACCGCACACACTTATTTAGGCCATATCTTTTGCACTAGTAAAATTGGGGGTTGGGTGGAGGACTTATGGAGGGGAGTTAGGATGGTAGTTGGGTGCAGGGATGGAATAGAGGTGTAGGTGGTGGTTGGGGGTTGATGATCGACGGCTCAAGGCGGCGAAGACAATGGCTGCAAGGCTAGAAAAATGGGTGCAAGTTGGGTAGAGGATAAGAAGGAAGGGAAAAGAAGAAGTGAAGGGAGGATTGCCATGGGATTTTTGGCCAAAGGGAGGATCTGGGGTGGTAGAGGAGGTGTTAGGGAGTGGATTGGTGGTTGTGGAGGCGGCAGAAGCGGAAGGAGGGCGGCAGACATTGGTGGTGTAGGGTGGAGGCCGAGAAGGAGAGGAAAGAAAAGAGAGGAAGGGAAGGAGGCTATAGGGGTGAATGGGGGTGATGGGTGGTGTAAGGAGGTTGAAGGGGTGTCAAGGAGGTGGTTGCGGTGGTTGGTTGGGTGGTAGCAGCGACAGTTTTCAAGCGGTGACACAAAACAGGGGAGGAGAAGATGAGGGAAGAAAAAAAAGAAAGAGAGCTCTGTTGGGAGGTGAAGGAGCTTGAGGCAAGAGGAAAAAGAATAGGAGAGAAGAAGAAAAATAAGAGGGAGGGGAGAGGAGGCAGGCGTGGCTAGATGGGTGGCTAAGATTGCAGGGTAGGGTGGTAGGTTGTAGGAAGAAGGAAGGAAGAAAGGGAAGTCACGCGGGGGAGAGTTGTAGGGTTGGTGTGGCCGAAAATGGAAGGAAAGGGAAGGGGAGAGGGAGCACAGTTGTAGGCTGTAATGGTAGGTGGCAGGGCGAGTTGCAAGTTGGCCATGGCATGTAGCATCGAAGGAGAAAGAAGGAGGAGGGAAGAAGAAGGAGAGAAGAGAAAAGCCAGGTTGGCCGGGCGAGGAGAGGAAAGAAGAGAGTGGTCGGCTCGCTCTCGCAAGGGAGAGGGAGGACAAAGGGAGTGGGCTGGTGGCCAAGTGCGAGGGAGGAAGGAGGGCCACAAGTTGGTGGCCCGAAAGGGAAAAGAAAAGAAAAAGAGAAAAGGGAAAAAGGAAAAAGGAAAATTGAAAAAATAAAATAAAATAAAATAGTTTTTTTTGAATAATAGTATTTAATATTTTTGATAGATAAATTAATTTAATATTTTAATTTATTATAATTTAATATATATTAGTTTAAAAAGGATAATTTTAGTAAAATATTCGTTTGGGAAAATTAATTAAATAAAAAGAGTATGATGAAATAACAAAATATTTATTTTAATTTATTAAATATTCATATCCATTTTTATAAACTCAAAATCCAAAAAATAACTAAATTAATTTAATTTAAAATTTAAATTATCTCAACTGAGGGTTATTTATTAAATTCTAGGTTTTTAATTTTTTTTAGGATATTATAGGTCATCTTAACAGTATTTTGAGCAATTTTATGATAAGGTGAAAAAAAGTATAGCATGATAATTATTGATAGTTATAATTTATTTCATAAGTATTATGGATAAATGTTGGTTGAGTAGGATAAAAGTGATCTAAAATGAGACTTGAAGCCTTTTGGTAAGAAAAGGGTATTTTGGTTAATATGAGTTAATTATGGAATTTTAGATTTTATATGTGATAATGGGTTAAAATATATTAAGTATATCATGTGGAATATTCTAATTAATTATGCGGAGCATAAGTCTAATAAAATGATAAAATCGCATAAATTATAAATAGTAATACTAGAGGTAGGCTCGTTATTACTTGTGTAAGATGTTGGAGTTAGAAACTGATTTTTAGATATGTTGTTGATTATGTTATTTTAGGATGGTGTACTAAATTTTGTGATGAAACAAGTATTATAGGAGAAATTGTGCTTCAATTGTGAAATTAGGGTTTTGAAAGGGAATTGTGGACTTTTCCTTAGGGATTACACCAATCATTGTGTTTCGTGCGCTTTGAATATTTATGTTAAGCATGTATTATGTGTCTTGAATGATTATATTCATGTTTACATGTTGGCATTGAGATAAAAAAATAGTTGAATAAGACACTAACTCTTAAAGTGAAAGATCAGTCAGAACCAAAGTGTTGGGTTCATTCCATCGACTAAATAATAGTGTGTTTAGGCACGTTTTTCCATGAGATGTGATTTATACCATTTTGCTTATTTAAGAATATTGGCCATGAGCATACTACCCTAGGAGGTGTTGAGTTTGTTCTATCGCTTAGTAATAGTGGTTAGGCGCATATTGCCTAGGGAGATATTTCAATCCGTTCCACTAGATTAAGAATAGTGGAGTCCCTAAACTCAATATAATTAAGTGAATGAATTACGGTGATATATAATAATGGAATTATGGGTTTAGTTCATTTACTGAACTGTATCATGGTTAATTAGTGCATATGATTAGTCTTCCACGTGATCTTATTTATTCAATATAACATTGCTATAATTGTATTATTCTCTTACTTAGTATGTAGCGTACTGATCATTCTTCTAACGAGTAATGCTCATTCCCATGAGTCGATGACCTAGATTTCTCTATACATGTCATCGAGGATTGTTTAGATGAATTCATTGCTTATGATGCCTTATTTGAAAAAGAGTGATCATATCATCTTTGGGGTTGGATGTAGAGTTAAGTTATTTGATTGTCAAATTTTGTCTAGATACTTTTTTGGTCTTTTAGTTCCATTGAGTCCCTTTGATTATATTTTTTTATATTGTAATTAACTAGAGTTAATATTCAAACGCTTATTTAATTTTTATAAGAGTTTACTTGTGCTTTGTGTATCATGCTTTAAATTATAATTATTTTGTATTATATTCAAAACAAGGATGGTAAGATAAGCTAGACTTATATCGAATACAGTAGTAGCACCCAAGTATCAAGGATGGTAAGATAAGCTATACTTATATCGAATACAGTAGTAGCACCCAAGTATCTTGTTATTATGCTTTCGCTAAAATTTAAATTTAAAATTTTGAGGTATTATACTGACAACACTTTTGTTGGTGGTATCAATCATATAGACAATCTACCAACTTCAGGGTTCCATTTGCCAAAAATAAAAAATAAAAAAAATGAACGAATCATGTTCTATGTAGAGATCATATCTCCATAGCAATCCAACTTCCCCATCCTTCAACCTCTAAAAGGAGAAGAAATATCAAGCTCAATGATCAAAGCAACAATTGGCACAACTTAGAGCTAAGCTCCAATGACACTGGCATGATTTTGCTCTTGTGTAACAATGAGTAGGGAGGACTTCAATAGTGCCCTCATCCCCTTCCCAATGATGGATTTGTTATTATATTTTTGGGGACAAACGGAGGAAATATCAAAGGAAATGATATTTGAGATTCTAGAAAAGTAATCATATTTTTTTTTCATGTACAAGGGTGAACCATGCACTAGGCCAACATAAAACACTATGTAAGGTAGAGAGAACGAGGAAAGAAATAGAGAGGGATAGGCAGGTACATATGGTGCTCAACTTCATGACCTTAAACATCTTTATGAGAACCCAAGTAACACTATAGATTATGGATGTGTCATGCAAACATCTACCAACAACAAGCAACGTTCTAGAACTTATAAGCTATATGGAACAAGCGAGCTCTATCTCTCTAACAAAAGTCTACTTAAGAATTACATATGTAATAATGAGAATCCAGACATACCTAATGATCAATGCCTTGTTATGGATCATTAACAAATTTATGTGAGGCCAACGATGATAGAACCACCTTCAATAGCCTATAACTTACCATTGATTGAAGACCCCCTTCAATCCACCTCCATCTTTGTTCTTGTTTTATTAACCTATATAATCTTAAGGATAACCCCTTACCTCTTCTTCATTCTCTATACCAAGCATGCTAACTTCTTTCTTTAAAAGTGAAAATCATATCCTTGCAACTATTTTTAAAAAAGGAGACATCAAGAAAGCACTCTTCAGCCTTGATGATAACAAAGCCTTGAGTTCGAATGGGATTTATGCTTGTTTCTTCCACAAGATTTAGGACATTATTGGTGATGATATTTGCTACTTCGTGGAGGATGTTTTGACTACTAAACACTTCCACATCAAGATCAATGAGTACCATATTACTCTTAGAAAATTAGTCCTATAATGGTCACCCAATTTAGAATCATCAGGCTTTGTAATACCATCTATAAGGTAATTACCAAACTTTTTGTCGACAAAATCTGACTTAGGGTAAAAAGGTGTACTAGGCTTGAATAAGCAACCTTCCTACTATGGGAGAATATTGGTGGATAATATTATCATTTGCCGCAAGTTGTTACACACCTTAAACTCAAATATCAATGGAAAATACTCTATCTCATTACTAAGTTGGATCTTGCAAAAGTCTATAACCAAATTAAGTTGTAATCCATCCTAAAAACCCTAACATAGTTTAGTGTTTCTACTAGTATCAAACTCCTTATTATGAATTGTATTACTTCTTTAATCTTTAAATTCTTGGTTAATAGAGCCTCGACCAATGAGTTCAAACCATCAAAGGACATTCATCAAAGAGAACTTATGTTCCCTTATATATTTTTTTATGTGAATGGAAATATTATCAACTCATATCAAGAAGGAGGTGGATAAATGGAATCAGTGATCCTTCCCTGTAGAAAATCACAAGATTACCTTCTCACGCCTCATGTTTGCGAATGATATCATACTTTTTGCTAGTGATGACTCAAATATCAATATAGTGAAGAATGTGTTGTCCAACTTCTGTGAAGAATCTGGACAAAGTGTTAACCTTGAGAAATTTACTACTCTCTTCTCTAAGAATCTTAAGAAATAATATCAAGTCTGATTCTCCCTCTGAATGGGTATTCCCTTCATACATGATTTTGGTACCGACCTGAACTTTAATCTTGGGAATCACAAGTAATCTTCCATCAAATTTCATGAGCTTGTAAAGAAACTCAAGTCCAAACTAGCTAAATGGAAAGTTGATACTCTCCCCTTGGTTGGAAGGGTAGTTTAAGCTAAATATTCCATAAATCCCATACCAATTTATTCTAGGTAGGTTAACAAACCTTTTAAGATAATTACTGGTGAAATTGATTAAATCACTAGTAACTTCCTTAGGGATAAAGTCTTGAGAAGAAGTTTTCATCATGTGTCTTGGGATGTGGTCACCCTAACCAAAGATAAACGGGGGTTTGGGTCTTAGAGATGTTGAAATAAATAATAGGGCACATCTTATGGGCTTTACATGGAGAACTTAGAGCTATAATAATGAATTATAGGCGCGCACTCTCCTTGAGAAGTACCTTGCTAAGAGCCACTCGAGTAAAAAATAGAAGTCCACTTCTACATGGAAAGTTATCTATGAAGTCAAGCCCCTCCTTAGTTAAATAATTTTGCTAGTTTATTGGTAATTATAGTAGTTAAAAAAATTTAGATGATATTCAATGTAGTAATTGCAACATTAGAAGCCTCATTCAAGGTCCATCAACGCTTTAAGGTTGATATCATCTGGAAGGATAGAAATTGGGAATTTTCTTCCATGTCCTTTGTATTACCGAATTTCATTATGGCCAAGATAAAGGCCTCCATTGCTTCCTAGATCACTTGATAGGAAGATATTATGTTTTGAAGGTTTAGTTCTAGCTGAAACTTCACTCCTACTTCAGCCTAAAATGATCTCCTTTACAACCCTTCAAATATTAGGTCAAAGATTTGGTCTTTGATTTGGAAGGTGGATTGCCTCCTTAACTGCATTTGTTACTCTAGTTCCTCATTCGTGAAAGGATCTTGACAAATGAATCCCTTTTCCTTAGAGGGATTAAAGAGGATATGGATTTTCCTATTGTCATAGGAGAAGTTGAAACTTACACTCACCATTTTGTTGAGTGGAAACCTTAGAATTTTTTATGGGCTCAACTCTATTCTAGCTTTAATAATTGATTCCTCTTCTTCCTAATTTTTTTAACTTGGGTTCACAAGAATTGTGAAAATAATAATGATAAGACATGGCTTATACCATGGTATTACACTTTTATTCATGTAATTTTAGTTATTTGGCTCAGTAGGATTAATTCCATTTTCAGCTCCAAGGAATCCCACGTTAACTTCTTCCTTCATCTTAGATTGATTTTCAAGTGGGTGTTCTATAATACTCATAGAAATAAACCCAATCTCCCTAAGCTCACTCGGAGTCCAATCTCCCTAAGCCCACTCATTCCTCCTTATGGTCACCACCTCAACAAAACTTCTTTTAACTCAATATCGATGGCTCGATACTTAAAATTAAGAATATCATTGGAGGTGGAGGAATCATTAAGCATAAGCATGATGCTTGGGTGGGTGGCTTTTGTCCCAGTTATCAAGATGTCAAACATTGTAGTGGCTGAGCTTTGGGTCTAGTGAGATGGTTTCCTTCTTGCTAAGGATTTAGGAATTAAGTTCCTAGAAATCAAATGCGGTGCCTTAGTTGTTTGTAATCTCATTTAGGGTGCTGCGTCTAACTACCCTCTCTTTAGCATTATTTTTTATTGCAAGGAACTTTTGAAGGGACTTTCTTCAGCACATTTATCAACAAAAAAATAATAATGAAACAACTAATAAACTTGCTTGTTTTTGTTGTCAACTTAAATTAGGCTATGTAATTTTTAACATATGTCCCTATTTTCTTTTGACTGTTTTCAGGCATGATGTTATTAGGTTTCATCAACTATCTTGTACTTTCGTTTGTTATTAATCAAGCTATATCTTATCCAAAAAAAAAAGATAAACTAACTAAGCTCATCCATTTTTTTTTTGCCATTATCATACTTTTTCACTTTTCTTCACGTGCCCAAGGTTTTTTTAAATAATGTGCATAAACTCTTGAGTCTTCCACCTATAATAGTCACCTACTGATAAAAATTACTCACCATCCTCTTCATTCTCCTAGGCACGAAGCTACTTACGCTATATATTCCCCCTAAACATATTAACAAAGTGAGAGATTAATTCAATGTCTCGAGCAATTTTTGAGGTAAAGGACTTTCTGATTTCCTTATTTGTAGGCTCAAAGGCATTCCCTAGCTAAATGGTAGTATAATACTAATAATTGATTATCACACACTTAAAAAAGAGAATTCATCCGAAAAAGTGGAAGACCAAAAAGACATATAAGTAGTAGCCGGCATTGACCTTCACCTTCTACCAGCAAAACTAGAAGAAAAAAAATTTATGGATAGTAGGGAAAGAAACGGCTACGTTTTGGCGTCTGAGTGTCAAATCTTGATAAAATGGTGGTATAATACAATCAACCATATTCCCCAGTTCAAATTTGTTGAAACAAAACTCGCAAGTCTATTGTTCTTGTTGACTAACATTTCTGGTTGATCTACAAAAGGCTCAATCTATAATGAAGTAGGTTACTAATCGCAATAGACTCGACAAGGTATAAGGAAAGATCATTTGGTATACCTCAAGCTCCAACTCCATAGGCAGACCTTCGTAGAAATAAGGAGATGCCTTAAGTTTACGTCCCGATATTATGACCCATACAAAGTTTCAACCAAGGTTGGTCTAGTAACCCGCAAACTACAACTACCTTTTTCAAAGCGGCATCAATCCAACTTACCATGTCTCTGTCGAAGAGGCAGTTACTTATTATCAACGCTGGTCTTCTAGAGATGGCCCTCATTCCATCTAGAACAAACGAATGAAATAATCGAGTGGTGACTCGACTACAGGAGGGATGGGTTAACCTGGGGCCTAACAATGCTACTTAGGAAGATTTTCCTTCTCCCTTCATTTCGCACTCTTATTCGAATACTGCGAAAAGTTGTACAGTTTAGCTATCCCAGGCCACGTGCACATTTCGAGACTAAATCATGTAAATTTTAGAAGTAACTCAAAACTATTTAGTAGTTCATTTTTGGTAACAAAAAGTCCAAAAGAAATAATCTAAAGAAACAAATACAGGTGTTTTCCTCCCTGCCCTCACGAACTTTACCCTTGTTTCTTATGTCTATCAACTGATTTGATACAACAAGGGCAATAAGATGAGTTTCAAAAAATTTGCAGCAATTGACTTGATCAATTACCAACTAAAATAAATGGTATACAATATTAAGTTCGATGATTGATTAACCCTTTCCTTGAAGCAATTATACCAGATGCTAAAAGCTGGCACTATCTTTTCAAGGATGTATGACTATTTTTCTTTTTCCCTCCCTTCTTTGAACTAGATTCAGCCTCTTGCTCTTCAGCCTTCTGCTCCGCCTCTAGTACAGCCAGCTGAGGTAAGATAACAAATTGATGTTTATAAATTATCGATTCAAGTTAACAAAAGCTTCACCTTGCAAAAGTAGTTCTACATTTTATATGAAAATTTACCTCATCGAGAATTGGTTTTAGCTCTCTGTATCGAGCGTCAGCGAGATCAAATCCATCTTTGCGTAGCTCCTGCATATGTGAGAGTTTCTTTAGGCATCAAAACCATTCAGCCACTTATGATGGCGCACAGAAACAAACAAGGACAAGCCCAGTAGTTAGATGCAGAGTCTCAGAAGCAGGTGTTCCGTGAATCATTATCGGGTGCATTCACAAAAACTAGACTTTTGTCTTTCTTTCTTTCTTTTTTCCTAACAGGGTCACGCCCTTAATGGGATGAACCTTGGTCATCCACTTGGCACCCCTTTTGCACAGATATCACTTGGGCTAAGAAGTCGTGGTCCCACCAAGAGAGTTGCATTTGCATTACCACGGTGGTTAATACTTTGAAGAGCCTTAAGCAACAACAAATACACCTGCTCACATGTCATTTCAGATTATTCTCTTCCATCATTTCTTTCAATAGGTGTCTGTAGACTCAGTATGCAGGAGATGAACATGAAAGAGTCAGGCCAACACAGTCACACAGCAGGAATCACATCTTTCCTATCCCCTGGAGAAAATAAAGATACATGTAACAACGAAAAAATTCAATCAGTAAAGAGAAAAATCTACCTTTCCTGTATGTTGAGTATGCTCATGAGCCGCCATTTGCCAATACATATTAGTACGCTTATAGAAGTCCTTCAACAATTCTCCCGGCTTTCAGAAGATGTAAAACATAAACAATCAGCACTGGTAAAACCAAAGTCGAACAGCACTAGTAAGAAGATCAAAGCATCAAATCAACAGCTTCAATGAAAGTTAAATTCCCTTATCACTGAGAGAACTATACACAAGCAGGCATATTCAGTAATAACATAATTCCTTCCAATACCATAGGAGTTCTCATAGAGTCAGATAGGCCAAGACTAGCTCTGATTTGTTCAATCCTTGCTCGTTTCTCTTTCCTCCTCAAATTCTTTCCCTCCCCTTTTATTAAAGCAACTGCATCATCCAGGTGAACCGATGCTGCACCAGTCTCCTTAGCCTTCCAAAGAAAACCCAAAAAAAGGGCCAAGTTAATATGCTGTGAGCATATGGGACGAGGACATGCAATCTTATAAAGCCAACGGCAAACATAATTCCTCGCTTCAGTCTCTAAATGTATTCCACGGGCAGTAAGGTGTTATAAGTTAGAAATGGAATGAAGCAGTAATGCTGTATATGCAACACTAATTGAGGTATCAAAATGTAACAGATGTAATGTAGAAGAATATGGTTATGACACTGAATGAAAGTAGAGCAACACACCTCATTGCTTTCATCATCATCTTGCTCTGTCTCATCTTCACTACCGCTTTCATCATAGTCATCCCCATCGTCGTCTTCATCCTCATCTTCGTCTTCATCCTCCGAAGATTCTACCCACTCAGATTCAGAAGCCTAAATTTCAATAAAAAGCAGAATTGTTTACTATATGCTTATGAAATGGCCGTCAAAGATTTAAATTCCCCAATAATGGAAATTAACCAAAAAGATATCTTTAACTTTTGAAGCTACCGTTTATCAAAAACCCACCACAGTAAGAAAATAATAATTGTGAGTTTAAATCCATAGCTGTAATGGCCAAAATACATCAAGCCACATATATAGATCTCTCCTGAATGTAAGCACAGGTTCAGTCTAATTGAAGAATATCAGAGCGGGCAATATCATACATATGCTAAAAATTACGCAGTTCATTGGAGATTATGCACATTTAATCTTACTCCATAATCATAAACAATTTTAAACAAAGCCTAATCATGGAAATAGATAGAAATCAAAATAAAGATATCCTTCGTGTAGAATCAAAAAATTTGCAAGGAAAAAAAAATCACATACCGGTATTATGCACTTCCATTCATCCAATTTGCTGAGATTCAGCATATACAAATCATCAAGACTAATTTCACGATCTTTAACCTCCAGCATGCCCCCATACAAGTATAACGTATCTCTTCCAACAGCAACACTGGCATTGATGCGGCCACAAGGCTTCACTATCTGAAAATTTTACTTTGATCAAACTGGACTCAGAAAGCAATCAGACAAGACCAGTCACCAGTACGTGATTTAATTAAAGTTGCTGACCTCAGCTGTCACAGAAACTTGTGGACTTTTGCTGGTAGCAGGTTCCTCTAATTTGCTGTCACATTTTACAGCCAAATCACTATGGTCGATCCCGATGTTTGTTGCCTTGTCCAGAGAAACTTCACTCATACCAATTCCAAGTTCAGCCATTTCTTCCTTGTCATCTAAAGTATGATCCACATCATCGGCCTCAGAAGTTTCAATATCCTTTAAACTAGCTTTGTCCTCAACAGATGAGTCATCATTCTTTTGGTCCAGAATTCCTATCAACTGCAAGACAAATCAACATGATGTCAAATGATTGAAGAGTAAGACATCATCAAAGCTGCTAGGTCAATGAAACCGAAAATCTTATAATGGAGACGAAAAAGTTAACTCAGGAAGAAAATAATTCATGAAAAACATAGACACAGTAAAAGATGTGACAATAGAGCTGCATAACAATGGCCCATGATTCACATACACATTCAAGGCACTAATTCCACTAAGAACTTCATCCAAAGCAATAACTAATCATAACATTGACACTAGTTACCAAAGATGTAAAATAGAACTGATGAAAGGGAACATTGCAAAAGCAGAGATTAATTTAAGAGCAACAGTCGACAAAAAGGAGAACACTGATACCATTGCCTTCATCTTCAAAACAGACAATCGTAAACTGGAGACATTAAAATTTACACTGAAAATGAAATACCTTCTGTTTTGTTGTCTTTGCCTTCCGCAGCTCCAAGGGGTACCTGTAATGAAAGGACGTACAAATCTAATCAAAGTAGCAATCACATAAGCAAAATGACATTCAGAATCCAACTTCAAAACATTGATAGGTCAAAATGTTACAAAACCATAGTCCCTTTTTAGAAGTTCATTAAAGTGACACAAAGCAAATTACCTCAGTTAGCATCAAAGCAGAAAAAAGGATCAACTTAGATTTTCAGTCTCACTTATGGTAGGGAGATCTTTTTAAGGGAATTACATCCTTTTAGTTACCTTTACCTTACACAAGAAAGCAGTACAGATGAGTATTGTGACATCAGGAAGTGCGGCAATAGCATGGCTGTGGAGAAAGAAAGGAGCCAATTTAAAGGAGAAGAAGGTGGTCTCTAATAGTTTAGGATGGCAGCATCCTCAAATCAGATGGCCTTCCCCATTCTAGCCTAGACTGGGCCAACTTCTTCGAAATCTAACAATTCACTCTCCACCTTTTTCCCTTTCTATTGCCTTACAACACACATTGAAATCAAAGCTCTTATTCTTTACTAAACAGCTCAATCAGATCAGTCAGAAATAAGGTAAAGGTATCACCAAGACTCCATAGGTGGATGTATTTCAAGGAAATGAATCATAAGAGGCCTAGAAAAGTGGTATGCCGTTTACCATCGGTGGTTGTCGATTTGGAAGCCATAGAGTTCATTCAAAAACACGCTCATCATCACATCACCTGCATAGAAAATAAATAAAGTAATATGTATTCATCAAGCATCACCCAGCAAAAAACATAGTAGTCACAAAATAAACAGGACAAAACGATCCAGTGAAATGTGCAAAGATTGTGGTGCTATAGCTTCACAGTAGTTCTGACTTTGGAATTTGACCACAAAAAGTTGAATCTCAAACTAATTCAGGGGTGACAAGAAGACAGAAACAAAAAGTTCCAATAGCTTATGAACACAATGGAGTCTCCTTAGTGGGATTTGCCACATATTGACCAACTAATTTGGGAGGATTTCGCAGGTTAGCTAGGTACCCCATCCATATAGTAATCCATTTCCTTTTTTCTTTTTTGGGGGTGGGGGTGGGGACTGACATATATGAATTTCCTCTCCCCCAATATATACTACATAAGGTTTCCATTTCTTATAGACTTAAGGAGGAGGGTAAACATTATCACCAGTAGACTGTTTCTCTGTTCAATTATTCCAAGTCAAAAAATTGTTAGACGAAGAGCTCTCTACTTCTTCTAAACTACTTCTGGAACTTTGAGTCATCAATATGCATAAACTGGTCAACAATCCATGAAGTTCTCGTTGGATATTTCCGTGCCATTTTTCACCCCAATAAATTTTTTCTTAAAAGAAAAAGGCAGAAGCCAAAACTATAAACAGGAGAGTTAAACATTCAACATCTATCTCATGCTAGGTACAAGGCCAAAGACCTGTTCAATAAAACCTGAAGCATCATCGAACCAAATCATCATTGATAAAGTTTGCAGAAACCTCATTGCTAGGGGAAGACAGACGTTATCAATCTCGGTTCAAATTTCCTCGAATTAATTTTTTGTTTCTTATTTGCTCTTCTCAATCATTCAAGTCACCTAGCCTGGCAAGCCGAGAAACTAATGTGCAGAAATCCAAAGACCGAACTCCTGCACAGATGTACCTCACTCACTTATATAATGGCATTTATTTTGTATAAAAACAGCAACACAGCTACGCCTCTTCAAAAGAAATGTCTAGCCTCGCTTTCACCAAAACTTACTGTTTGCTTTCTTAATAAATTTCCTAGTTTCTACAACTGTCTACCATTTGATCTATCTAAATTAAATATCTAAAAATGAAATGGGATCAAAAAGGAAACTACAGTTCCGAGAACCTCTGATCAGTATCAATCCTTGGTGCCCTTTGTCAAATAGTATACTGCTATACATAACTAGTTCGACAGTCAACATCAACATAGACTAAAGCTCACCTTCAACTTCCATGTCCACCACACCACCAAACAGTATTGCTCGCTTTTTATGGACACACAGAGAAAATCCAGCACGTGGACTTGGAGGCATGCCACTTTTTTTGACCTGACCCATAAAAACATAACTAATACAGTGCACGTATGAAAGTCATGGAAAAGGAAAACAATGATAAAGTGGCAACTGCAGCACAAGCACTTTGACAACAAAGTGAAGAGTTTGAAAGATTTTTGTTTACTGGTGACAACCTAGTTACAAGAAAACCAAATCAACTATATCATAGAGCATAGTTTTGCAATATCGTAGGCTATGCTACAGTAACAATATCAAAATAATAAAGGAAGCACAGAACACTGAATTACAAAATGCAAAAGAGGCTCCATGAATATATTCAGAGTAAAAATGTAACTAAGAAATGAACTTCATCTTGTGAGGTCAATCCATACCATAAGAGACAGGTACACATCAACTTAACAGTCACAGAAAGAGTAGAAACTGGAACATAAAATGAAATAGTGACCCCACGAATATCGGCAAAAGTAAAAATGTGATCATATGGTGAAGAATGACTTGCCACTTTATTTAGAAAATGGAATCAAATGATTGAAATAAAAAATAATAAAACAATATAGGGATGATTAATCAATAGGTGTTCTCCTTCTTCCTCTAATTTTGTTTTTATTAGGTTTTGAAAAAATAGTTTAATTGTTTTGCCTCTTGATTCTCTTAGGAATCTAGGTCTTGGTAGACAACTGTCAAATTATGAGTATTCTGTATTTGAAGAATTACTTCAAGGTAAAGTATTCTTATCTCTATTATGAATAAGGTCTTTTGTTATCTGTTGTGGCTTCATGTTCTTGATATCTTTCTATATTGCATATGAGTTAATTGAGTTCTCGAATCTGAGTACGTGGTAAAGTTTTCATCTTTAAAATTTTAGGCATGTTTCGAATTTTTTTATATTTTGTAAAATTTCAGTAGATTTGAACATGATTTTGTTAAGTATCAATTATATTATGTATCGATATGATTCTAAGTGTGGAGTATGTATTTTTATATGCTTTATGACATAGGAGTAAGACAGGATTAATTTGTGGAAAGTTGTTAAGTGGATCGCAAGTCTGGGTATTGTTTTGCTCAAACTAGTTGCTTAGTTTGGAATTTTTGATTGGTTGGAACGGTCAATTAGTTTGATGAACCAGTCGACTGATTTCCATGAACATTCGATCGATTTGCCAAACTAGTCGACTAGCTTTGTAACGACAATGGTTTGGTCTTTGCTTAGACACATCGACTGATTCCTAAGAATAGTTAATTAGTGGGACCAACCAGTCAACTAATTCGCTAATTTTATTTTTTATCTTAGGTTTGGTATGACCAAACCAATTGACTGGTTCTAGTGACCAATCAACTGGTCCACCAAAATTCGCCATGTCTGCATGATTACTTAATATTCTTTCTTTGGGAATTCTATATTAATGTTTTCATATAATTACAATATTTTAGTCATGATTTCAACTATATTTAACTTGAAATTTAATATAGATCAAAATAATAATCTTATAGTACCTTGATTGGTTAAGTTTGGTGTCACCTTCTAAATACCCAATTGGTGGCTTATATGCCTTGTGTTGTGTTTGGCGTTATTACTAGTGTTTGAAAAGGCCCAAGGCGCACCTAGGCAATAGGGATCCTAGAGCCAAGGCGATGTGTGGTACCAAAATTACTCAAAAAAGCTAAAAAATGATTAAATGACTAAGTTTTCCGTAAAAAAAAAAGGTATACCATAACAAGGAAATACTCATAAAAATAACAACATATGAGTTTAATACTACCAATACTGGCAAATAGTGTTGATTGTGGACCACTTCTTCTTGCTGTCTCTGGTTCTCGGCTCTCTACAGTCTGTCTCTTTGTCTTTGACTCTATTTATTTTTTATATAGTTTTAATACTACCTATGTGTTTAAAAATGAATTTTACTCTCTTTTTTCTATTACCCCGAGAATCCTGACTCTGTTTGTAGGCTTGCAGCCAGTGTTGATTGGAGAATGTACATCTTTTCCAAAACAACTATTGTACTTCTCCCCAATCAAAGCTATAATAGTCTTCCCCTTTTCTAAAAAATGTCTGCTCCTCTCCCCTAAGTCCCTAGCTCCCTGCATGATTTTTCCCCCCTACTAAAAGGCATGTGCATGTTTAATCCTCTCCCTTAAGCCCCTACTTGATATTTCCAAATCAACTATTGCTCTCCCCAATCAAAACTATAAATATGCTTCCCTTTTTCAAAAATACGTCTACACCTCTCCCCTAAGTTCTTAGCTCCCTGTGTGATTTTTTTTGGCTGGTAGGATATTTTGCTCAAAGGCGTGCGCCTGTGCTTCTGCGCCTTAGGCGCACCTCGGCCCCCCTTACATGCGCCTCACTCACAGTCACAGCGCCTCACCTAGCACTAGAAAAGCCCCCATCGCCTTGCGCCTTAAGCGAGCATTTTCAAACACTAGTTGTTACTTGAAAACACCTAATTGGTTATTAATGAAATTAAATAATAAATTATAATATCTTTTGGTAATTAATAATAATGGATTAAGATTTCATTCAAGCCTATTTCTCTGACTCTCAGGGTAGCTAACCAAGAGCTAGTATGCGGATAGCTCTATAATATTATCTTTTCACTCACCACCTATTTCTTTCTCTACAGGATAGCGATCTGTAGGAGGCATGTGCATATCTTTAAAGTATAGGATTATGCTGTGGCACGCCAACATGGCATCGATGTCCAATACGGGTGGGTAAGTTATCCCAATACAAACCCTAGACACTTTATATTGCCCATTACTTAGACGAGTGTAGTATTACAACTTGTGTAGCCCTTGGAGCAGAGGCATTCAAGGTGTAGTGGGTGAGGTATCCTAATAAAAGCCCCCTTGATGTATTCTGACCATGTGTAGTGAGTGTGGTATCCCAATTTATGTTAACCTTCGCTGCAGGTACATTCAATGTGTGGTAGGTGTGGTATCTCTAAAGAAAAGCCACTTCCATGTATTCTTGTGTAGCCCTTGGAGCAGAGGCATTCCAGGTGTAGTGGGTGAGGTATCCTAATAAAAGCCCCTTTAATGTATTCTGACCATGTGTAGTGAGTGTGGTATCCCAATTTATGTTAACTTTCGCTGCAGGTACATTCGATGTGTGGTAGATGTGATATTCCATTATGCGTGTATGTTGCCATGACTTTTGTTTATGGTGGAAAACTTGGTATAATCGGACGAATTATCTTAAAAACTAGGAAGTCTGTGGTCACTAAAGGAAGGTTTATAATATGATTTATGTTATGTGATTCTAATGTATGACCTATATTATTATTCTTCCATGATTTCCATGCAAATATGTCTTGTTATATTAACATCATAAGTTTGAGTGTTATACTTTGTTAGTATGCTTATCATCATGCAATTATATGACTTCAATGTGTAGCATAAGCCCTTACTATGTTTTAAGTGGTTTGTTTTACCAATACTCTACCGTACTAATATTACATTTGTGTGGTCACTGTGATAATCCAGCTTTTGGTCCAATAAGTAAAGGACGATTTGTAGGGTTATGATTCTCAGGTAGAGTACATTGAAGATGATGTCGTGGGTCAATAGTAGGTTATTGATTGGGGTTTGAGAGTTACATTTTCGTTTAATTAAGAGTTAATCTAACCGATTAGATGTATTTTGCCCACTACATAGGGATGCTTTTGTTTCTCTATGGTTATTTAAACTCTTGGCTTTAATTCCTGTAACTGATTTTATAAACTCTCTATCTAAATTATTATTCTCATCATTGTTATCCTTAGTAATGTTATATTCTTGGTAGAGTACACATCCTTTCATTGTTGTTCTCTTTTACCTTGCATCACGTGATGATCACACATCTCTCATGGTTAATGTGACAGTAATATTCTCCGATTTTACTTTTATAAACGCTTCCACATTATCTTTAAAACAAAATTTTTTGATTGAAAATTTTGGGGTGTTACAGCATATACTTCTACAATAATGTCGGATGATTGGAAGGAGAACAGAATATTTGATGCTAAAAAGTCATCAAAATTAAATGGGAGTAAATTAAAGATATTAAGCCTTTAAAATCAAGATTTCTAAACTACTATACAAATAGTAAACCTACTAATTATCAACCAACAAAGAACCTAGGAGAGACAACCTGGCAAAAGCAAAGACAAGTAAGATTGCAACCATACAAGTAAATAGCAGTGCCGATATTGTGCAGCAGCCGCTATTTTTGGAATTCTGGGGCAGCTATGACGTAAGATTAAAGACACTCTACGATTTTAAATTTTCACACTTTTAGCGCCAATAAATCGATATCACCAAGAATTCTTAAATCTACTAAAAAAACATGCATGGTAATTTCTTATAATTCATTTACTATATATATCTCAGACCATGTTACTATTGAATCTATATATATATAAAAACGGAGTTGTCTAGCAGACAATATACAGACAAATTTTCCCGCCTAAACTATATCAATTATTACTAATCATAAATTACTGCTGCCATATATTATTGCTAATTAATAAGATGGAATAATTAATATAACTATTTATTAATATAATGTGACTATTCATCTCCTATGTGCATTAAATGTATATAACTATTCATTTGCTGCACAACAATTACTTTTAATAAAGTATTAACTATATATTTTCTAATCACATATTTTTTTAATTAATTATCCGAACATATGAAGGAAACTATTCATTTCCTACGTATTAATTGAATTGTCGGACTATTCATCTCTTGCATATTAATATATAAATAATTAATACACCAAAGTGCATATTTATTTGCTTTACATGCATATATCCATTAATACATAATGACTATTTATCTCCTATGTGGAGCAAATGCATATAACTATTAATTTGTTGTACATATGCCGAATAACTAATTTTAATAAAGTATTAATCAAATATTTTTTTAATTAATTACCTGAACATATGCAGTCAACTATTAATTTCCTATGTATTAATTAAATTGTCAAACTATTCATATCCTACATAATAATATATAAATAGTTGAAAAATAATTAATATACCAAATAAAGTGCATAAACCAGTCAACCAACACATATACATCTGCTGCCATTAATACAATGCAACTAGCAAATACATATAACTAATTTTAATAAAGTATTATTTTTTTTCTTTTTTTTTAAGGTTAGATCAAAATCAATCAAATATTATGATGATGATGATGATGATGATGATGATGATGATGATGATGTTGATGATGATAATAATAATAATAATAATAATAATAATAATAATGATGTATGAAGGATGCAAAAATATACCTACTTTTTATATTTGGAATTAGTTACTTATAGATGTTATCCTTTCATAAATAGTTATTAATGCGACTATTTATCATCTATGTGCATCAAATGCATATAACTATTCATTAGTTGTACATATGTCGAACAACTAATTTTAATAAAGTATTAATCAAATATGTTCTAATCAAATATTTTTTTAATTAATTACCTAAACATATGCAGTAAACTATTAATTTCCTGTGTATTAATTGAATTGTCAAACTATTCATATCCTACATATTAATATATAAATAATTGATAAATAATTAATACACCAAATAAAGTGCATAAACCGGTCGACCAACACATATGCATCTGCTGCCATTAATACAATACAACTAGCAAATACATAAAATTAATTTTAATGAAGTATTATTATTTTTCTTTTTTTTTAAGGTTAGATCAATATCAATCAAATATGATGATGATGATGATGATGATGATAATAATAATAATAATAATAATAATAATTGTTTATAATAATTATTTTATTATTTATTATTAACAATATGACTATTATTATTAATATAACTATAATAATTATAACTATTAATATAATTAATACTAATATAATTATTTATATAATTTTGATAATTACTATTATCATAATTTATAATATAATAATGATAATTATTATTATGATAATAATGAATATTAATATAATTGATTGTTACTATTATGAATATTATCATGATTAATAATATAATTATTATTGAAAAAAACTAATAACAGAACGAAAACATTGGTTATTATATAAAAATAGAGTTGTTTGGCAGACAATATACAGACAAAATTTTCCGCCTAAACTATACCTATTATTACTAATCATATATTATCACTGTCATATATTATTACTAATTAATAAGGTCAAATAAATGATGAAATACTCCTGCGTATTAATTAATTTGTCAAACTATTCATCTCCTACGTTGCATAACAACAAAATGATATTCATCTCCTGCGTATTAATTGACTTATTCATCTATTGTACATATGTTGAACAACACATATTAATCAAGAATTTTCTTAATTAATTATCTAAAAATATGTAGTCAACTATTCATCTCCTACGTATTAATTGAGTTGTAAAACTACTGAATACATGAATGTAACTATTCATCTGCTACACATATGTTGAACAACACATATTAATCAACAATTTTCTTAATTAATTACTTGAACATATGCAAACAACTATTCATCTCCTGCATATTAATTGAATTGTCAAACTAATAAACATATAAATGCAACTATTCATCTCATGCGAACAGCAAATTCAAATATCTGTTCATCTTCTGTCATTAATACAGCACAACTATTCATATCCTACATACAAAAAATGCATATATGTTGAACAATACATATTAATCAAATATTAATTAAGTATTTTATTAATTAATTACTTTAACATGTACAACCAACTATTCATCTCCTGCATATTAATTAAATTGTTAAACTATTCATCTCTTATATAATAATATATAAATAACTAATACACCACCCGTGCATTGCACGGGGAAATGTAACTAGTTATAATAAATTATTAGGATTTATTAGTTTCACATCTACCACTAAAAAATGTACTTTTTTTTTTATTCCAAGGAAAATGTAGAGTTATTAGGACAACTTAACATATAATAAATTATTTAAATGCTCCTGATATAATGTGGAATACTAGCTTATTAAATACTGATATTTAAATTTCACACTTTTAGCGTCGATAAATCGGTATTATCAAGAATTCTTAAACCTATTGAAAAATACATGCATGATAATTTCTAGCTATTCATTTACTACATATATATATATTAGACCATGTTACTATTGAATTATAATAAATTATTACTATTTATTTCATTCACATCTACCACTAAGTATTTTTTTTTTCATTCCAAGGAAAATATAAAGTTATTAGATCAATTTAACATATAATAACTTATTCAAATACTAATATTTAAATTTCACACTTTTAGCGCCAATAAATCAGTATCAACAAGAATTCTTAAATCTACCGAAAATGGCATGCATGATAATTTCTTGTCATTCATTTACTACACATACGTTAGACCATGTTATTACTGAATTATAATAAATTATTGATATTTATTACTTTCACATGTACCACTAAATAATGTATTATTGAATACTAATATTTAAATGATCAATGATTAATAATAAAAGCATATGGTCAAATAAAAATTACACCACAACTAATACGACTCATAATTTATCTATCATTACATTCTGATATTGTGACACCATCACCGCAATTTTATTACCTGATTGCAACTCCAATAAGAAAGCCAGTAAAGCAAAAATTGATGCAGAGTACTAAAGTCCAAATCTCAAAATTTAGACAGATATCACATAATGAATTTAAAGAGAAGAACCTTGTTCCATTCCCAAGTCCTAGGATCAAGTGACCACATGTCTGAGTGAACAATTCCTTTCTCAGAGTTTTTTTCAGCAGAAACTTCTTTTGAATAACCACCATATAAAAATATCTGCAAATCATAGAGAAAATGGTACATAAAAACCATAAAAACAAGCAAATGTAATCATAGGCCCAATCCAATCCATCTTTATACTATTATATAAAAGAAAAGGGCATAAAAAGAACCCATTCATTACAGTGAATTTTCTAAATTTTGAATAGTAAATGAGAAAAATCTGATGTATAAGCATCACTAGGGCAGTAGCAAAATGCATCTTGGATCAGAAGAAGGAAATAAGTTGAAGCGGAACACATCATGAGGGAAATGAAACTCAAATTCCAATCTTTATCAAGAAACATTTTCAATTTTCAAGTAAAAGGAGAAGAAGGAATAATTGCAGGTCCAAGAATTGAAAATTGTAGAAGACTGTATGTTCACCATACATCTCTGGACCACAATCAAACCCAGCTTCCACAACTCATCTTAGCTGACAGAAATATGAACAGAAGACGAGCATTGCCACTTAAAATGAGCTGAACCATTAACAATACAGAACTTTGGTTGAAATAATAAGATGAGTAAAGGAAAAATGAGAACATAAGTGACTAACCTCATCTTGAGAAACAAAAAACTGGAAACCACTTCTGGCACTTGGCCACATGCATCCAGGCCGTGGCTTTACTTCTAACCACTGCAATGCAACACATTCTCAGCCATTTCACAGACAAACTATTGCCCCTTAATCCACAACCCCCAACCCCCCAAAAATAACAAGAAAAAGAGAAAAACACAAGTTATATGATTACAGTTGGATCAGAAATCATTTACCTTGAATTGATCCAGATCAAATACGTGCATGTCATTGTAATACCTAAAGAATAGAATGAAATGCTCAGTGACATATTGCAATGAAAAGCAATGCAATATGGAAAGTCAATCCAAGATATTCTTGAATTTTAGTCACACCTCCTCCCCCCCCCCCCTCTCTCTTCCCTCCTCCTCCAACACAAAAACAGGAATAGAATAAGAAACTCAGATAGAAGGTGATACAAAACTCAGATAGAAAGTTGCAATTCACTTTCTATCCAGGAGACGATGATAAGGTACAAACATACAACATATAATTCATAAAACAGGTGTCTCTACAATTTCCAGCCCCTGTGCTGATACAGACAGCTCCATTTTACAGGGAAGACTTTCTAGCCATAGAAAATCCATCTATAGTTCATTTTTGGTGGGAACTAAGAAGTAGCTAGGGGAAAGTTTTGACAATTCATCACGAAAACAGTGCAGGATATTGCTATAATGTCATATACAAGCACATCAGATAACTTGCTGATGTTTATCAACCGGGATCGAAGTATGAACCAGCTAGCTACATGAAGGTTGATTCATGGCTGTTTGAATCACCTATCTTATGGTTCACATGTATACGATCAAAGAACGAGTTTTTAATCTGGAATAAGTTAATGAAATCAGAAAAGTATTACATTAGTAAGACAAACACTTTACGCTACATAAAACATCCGAATGGCTAAGATAATGAGTAAATAGCATTTCAGATGAAAAATTCCTGAAGCTGTGGTAGATGATGCATAAAAGACCTCAAAGGGTCCATGAAAACATCTCAGAGATATTGAACAAAAAAATCAAACATCAACAAGACAAATAAACAGGAAAGTAAGACAAATCGATCAGAGCAGAGCACACCAGAAAGCACAAAATACACTTAGACCTTAAAAAACTCAAGTGCTTGATGTTCAATAAAGATCAAAGAAACAACCTCACTTCTCTAAGTGTGTCATAGAATCCCCCAAACACAATAATCTTATGCTTGTATAAAACCTGCATTAAGTCAAGAAAAAGAATGCAAACCCCAATTAAGATGCAGAATTACTATTTCATAAATTTCAGCAAACAAACCAACTATACATGTATAGTGTGCCTACACAATGCAACAAAGTTTTAGCAGATTCAATGAATAACATACTCTCAAGAAATATAACATATCTCCATATCCACCCTAATAACAGTACTCCTTATGATCCCCATTCCTATCATATTGTGTGTGTAAAGTGAATTGCAAACTTGATATGCACAAATGTGCAACCACAAGCTCATTTGCTGCAAAAGCGTATTTGTACTACTAAAATTCAATTACTGTGCAGAATGGAAGTTCTACATTTTTTCAGTTAGCATAAGCACAGACATGGACATATGCTCACCACACATGCATGAATATTTCAAGCCAGGTTAAAAAAAATGATAAATGGATAACGATTAATTAATCATCTAGCAACCCATCAGAAACAACTTTTTAAGCTAGCATAGAATTCGTGAGGAAACTAGCAAAAACAATGTCTACATCTATTATTTCCTTTTTCAAAGAATGGGAGGGTTGAAGCCTGATTTACATTAATAAAAATAAGACAATAGACCTAAGCCTAACAACTACGGCCATAAGGATAAGAATGCAAGTCACGGGTCAAATCCCACCATGCACAAAACAGCCTAACATTGATGCCACTAGTTCAACAAAGACCAGGTAACAATATCTTAATTTAAGTGAGTCTGAAGGATTCCTGGACATGGTAATTCTCTGTGAAGGCAAAATTTGGCACAATAATGGGCTGAATTGCTATAAAACACATTGTGAAGGGCTCATGCTCCTAAAGAATCCATATATATATATTTAAAGCGTTAATGAATCTATGATGCAACAAGAGAGATTTATCATCAAGTTTCTAGAAGATAGACACATCACTACTTATACTTCTATTTCTCATAGGTGTGTCTTCATCTAAAAGCCATTCTATACACCACCCTCATGAGTAAGTCATATGGTATGCCTCAAATGAAGCTCTACATTCAGGGACACACTTACCATACGATGTCCAGAGCGAGGGCTTGGACATCCCTTATAATTTAATTGCTCCCATTGATTTGTTTTGAGGTCAAACATCCAAAAGTCCTGCCACAAAAATTAGCAGCCAACTTTTCAGCATCAACAGAATCTTCATCCACACAGTTACGCTTATACATACATCATTAAGGTCAACAAACCATGAAAAATATTAATCCACCTTTTTGGCAATGATAGACATACCATATAACAAAAGAGCTCAACCAAAACTATCCTTACCTTATAATGATGAAACCGCTCTTGATTTGGTGAAGTGAACTCACCACCTGTCAGCGATCAAAATTTTGTGAGAGAACCAGCTATTAGTGATTTAACTATCTTCTAAGAATGACATGGGAAGAAAATAGATCAACTAAGGTACTATTTCGTAAATTGATATTCGATCTAAATTGATTTGAAGTGATGTATAATGATATTTTTTGGTGTATACTTTAATATTAATTAATTTATTTAAAGTTCCTTCATAGTAATTTGTGATAAAAAGTCGGTATAGCTCTGAAAAGTTATATGAAAAATCCACCACCCTAAGTATGGCATAATATACTATATAACCCGAGTTCTCAGAAACGCACTATATAACCCTAAGTTTTAAAAGTTACCCATCATATAACCCTAAGTTGTGCCAATTACACAGCAAATAACCCCCCGTACACTTTAAGGGCTGCCACACCGTTTAACCCTGAATACTTAGACTGAAAGTCATCTGGTGCATCAAAGTATAAACTCGGGGTCATATTGCCTATTAGGCTTAAACTCAAGGTTATATGGTATTTTTCCAAAAACTCGATAGTACATTATATATTACGCCTATGCCATTATCCCAAAATTATAAAAAGGAAGGTGTCACATTATTTCTTGAATAATATGGTTGCCCAAACACACTAATGCTACTTGGTACAAAGTTTCGCCATTACCAAATATATAGAGGTAATTCTTCCAAGCCACAGCTTGATGTGCACTACGAGGGGGTGGACTGTTAGGGCTAGATACCAACTTCCACTCTTGCTTATCAACGTCATATCGGTAAAGATCGCCATACACATAAGTCTGCACTTGTTATACACATATGATTGTAAGCTCAACAGCCAAAGTTCAGTAGTCACTAGAAATTTGATCAACAACAACCAACCTTGCTTCCATTATAGAATTCTCCACCGAAAAGTATCAATTCAGTCTCTTTCAAGGGATTTACATTCAACTACACAACAAAACCATGAGGTCAATCCCCCAATTCAGCTAAAAATCCAGGCAGGGCAATTGAGCATCAAGAAATACCGAGCAATTGGAGCGAGGAGATGGAGCGGGCACGTTGTCCTCAACATGAACTTCCTTTTTCTTAGCTTCTTCTTTTTGTATACTCAACTAAACAAAATGTCAAAATCAAATTACATTCATCAATAACATGTGAAGAGGTTATTGCTCCTAATGAAACAGAAAGGGACCATGGCCACTAAAGAGGAGATTATCATTACACCGATGACTGATCCCTTAGTAGCTCCACTTACTTTTTCTCGAGTTATCTCCTCTGAAATTTCAAAATCAAATTACATTGATGAAATTCAAACCTTAATAATTTCATGTATTGTCTCCGGCCAGAAACGGAAGGAAAAAAAAAAATCAATGATCAGTCCTTCCTCATTTCTAATAAGATCAATTTTTAATTTGTTTTGAAGTTCGAATTTGATGAGCAATCGGCCAACCCAAAGTTCACTACAAAATGACAATGAAACTTGAAAATTCGAACATGCTCAGGAAATATACTGAGTAAGGAAACAAGGAGAGAGACCAGAATGGCGTCGATGTCATCTTCAGGGGAGAACTTCTTGGACTCACGACGAGCTCTTTTCTCTTCAGCTTTCGCAGTTTTTCTCTCCGTTTTCTCCTTCCCTTTTCCGGGCTTCTTCTGCTTCTTCCCCATTCTTCTCGCACTCGAACAGAAATAGACAACAGATAGTCGGAAAACGGGACGCGTGCAGATAGGAAAGGGACGCAGTACGCTGCAGCAGCAAGGCTCGACAATGGCGGTTTTTAATTTTTATGTTTGGATTTTCGTCTTTGTCTGACCTTCTTCGGTATAAACGACGCCGTACCTTTCTGTCTACAGACACGACGAAATATATGCAAGGGATAGATAGGGCCGGCTGCCTCTGCAATAAGTTCGGTTGTACGCGCACAAAAATTACCAAAAAGGAAAAAAAAATGCTTCTTCAATCGTCATTCCGATTTCCGACCAACAGACTTTGGCTTCGGAGCTCATCGCATTCACAATGACGACCAAAGCGGGCCGGAGAGCAGTAAGAGAACTACATTAGTCTTTACCCTTCCCCTTCATTCTTTTACTTTGCAGCTCTCCGGACACCCCACCCCTCCTCTGTCTATTAAAGCAATCTTTTCATCGGTATTGCAAAACATGTTCCAGCTTAGCCGCGGCGGTTTCTTGCACGGCCTCCTATATTCCAGCAATAACAACTTCAGATTTTTACTTTGGTACACATCATCATCGTCATCATCTATAGGAGGTAAAAATGAAGCTAATTTCATGGTGGATTATTTGGTGGAGAAACTGCAGTTTACAAGAAAAGAAGCCATTACAGCGTCAACCAAGGTGAGCCCTATGAAATCCGCAGTAAGGCCAGATTCGGTCATTAAATTTTTCGAAGAAAACGGAGTTGACAAAACCCATATCAAAACCCTTGTTTCCTCATCGCCCCAAATTTTAAGAAGTGATGTTGAGAAAACCATTAAGCCAAAAATTAGGGTTTTACAGGAATTAGGTTTAGAAGCGCACGATATAGTAAAAGTTATGGTGAGAGATCATACTTTTGTGGGCAGAGGTTTGAATACTCATATCATCCCTACAATTGAATTATACAAAAACAGTGGTCTTTCCAAAGAAAGGATTATGAGGCTAATGAAACAAAATCCTAGGAATTTTTTGGGTAGGCCTGCTTGGATTCAAGATGTGATGAATAGAGTTGAAACCCAGCTAGGGATTCCTCGTTATTCAGGGATGTTTATATATGGTGTTGATGCTCTTGCTTCGCTTAGTAAAAAGACTATTGAGTCTAGGTTTGAACTGTTCAAGAGTTTTGGTTGGAGTGAGGATGACATTTTGATGATGGCAAGGAAATTTCCATATTGTTTGAGAACATCAGATAAGAATCTTAAGAATAGATTGAATTATTTCATGAACGAACTTGGTTTCGAGCCGGAGTTCGTGGCTACGAATCCATACTTGTTGAAGATGAGTATGGAGATGAAGATCTTGCCTCGGACGGCTGTGTTCCTGAGTTTGGTAGAGAGGAATTTGATTGGCAGTAAAAGGAGTTATGCAGCTGCCATGTGCAGGAATGAATTTGACTTTCGTAAGGCATATGTGCTTAAGTTTAAAGATCAGGCTCCGGACGTTTATGATGCTTATGTTAAAGCAATGGGATCCTCAACTAAGAAAGTTTTGATCAAGAAAGAATAGATGCGCATGGATTTGTTTTTGTGCTCCTCACTGTCGTATTTTTTCATTTTGGTATTGCAATTTGCCTGTGGTAATTAATGGGCACATTACTGTAAGTGAATTTGTTCCTCATTGATTATCTTCTTTTTTTTCCTCCTTTTTTCCCCATTCATCAGCGGTAGCAAAAGTTCACTCGCTTAAGTTCAGTCTCGTTAGAATGGCAGGTTTATATTCTGCTTTGCTTTCTGTGAAACCGTGTACAAAGGTCTTTAAAGCTTGATAATCGCCTACTAAAAATAGTGATTTCATTTTCATAATATATGTATTTTTTAAAAAATAATAATAAATATAGTCTTAAAATTTTATTTATATTTTTAATTAAAATATAATAAAATATTTAATACATTGATAATATAAAGTAGAAAGTATGTTTTGATTTTTATAAAATATTTTTTTGTAAAATTTTAACAATAAAATAACTTACTTTTTTGTTACAGAACTAATATTATAAAAGTTAACATCAACTCATAAATAGTTAGGCTTCCTTTAGATGAAAATATTTAGATAGAAATTTTACAAATAAAGGAGCTTTATAAATAATGGAAAAGTGATTTATTTCTAAAATTTCATAGTTACAAATATATTGATTGGATAGAGAACTTTTTTGGAAAAAAAAATGGTTTGGATATATCTGTATATAGATTTTGGAATAGTTTTTATAATATATTTTTTTACCCATGAGATTATATAAATATATTATAAATTTATTCTGAAGTTTTATTTGGTGGAACTTTAATATAGATTTAAAAACTTTAAAGAAGTATTTAAATTTTATTTTAAGATACCCAAATAAAGTATATAGGTTGGAAAACTTTATAAATCTCTTCTTAAAATGAAATTCTTTCTAGAAGTTATTTATCCAAACAAAACCTTAATAGTTGATTATTAGTTATAATATGAAAAATTTTAAAGAAGTTTACAACAATTCACTCACTTGATGGATCACGGATACTGGAATTTACTACTACGTGTTAAAATACAATTTATAGCTAAAATACATGGCATACCAAATTTGGTATGCTAATTGATGGCTTGAAGCACCTATATCAAATGATGAATGACAATTATCTATACAAAGATATGTGTCTATTTATTACGCGACTTCATGTAGATAGGTTGTTGTGCTTTTATGCTTATTTTTTTCTTGTTCCTTCTAGAAATGTAAATGGTTGAGTCGGACCAATCACTACTTGTTCGAACTCAACTAATTTAATAAGGCTCCATTTGGTTATTGTAAAGTTTTATAGAAAAAAATAAAGGGGAATTTTTTTTGTTTAGTTTACTCAAGAAAATAAAATAAAAAAAGAGTAGAGAATAAAAGTATTGAATATTAGTTTTAAAATTTTTCATGAGAAAAGTTGGAAAAAAAATATTTTAATTTTAATTTGTTTTTCTTTGAATCAAATAAAGCCTAAAGAAAGTAAGTTGAAACGATTTATTTACTAAACGAAACTAACATCAATGTCCACATTAAATAAGTGGAGTAGAGATATTTGATTTAATTAAATAATGTAGAGTTGTCTTACTTGATATGCATTTAGATAACTTCATTATTTATTAATATCGAATGATGTGACATTTTACTTTTATAAATTTTCAAAATTACCCCTATTTTTTATCACAAATTAATATAAATAAAATTTAAATTACTTAATTAATATTAAAATACATACTTAAAAATATTAATGTACAACACTTCATATCATATAATAATTTACCAAATGGAATTGTAGTTCAATTATGAACTAATATCTAACTTTATATTTTAATAACAAGACTTGTACTTTTAACTTGATTATACCACATATATATATATGATATAATAATTGTAAATGAGTTTTTAAAGATTATCAAACGAGCTTCTCAATGAGTTTCTATAAATGAATTGACCAATGAACCAAAGGTACAAGGCTCACTCATTTAACTATGTAACCTAATCTAATCAATCATTGATTGGCTAGTTTACATTCTCCATCTTTTTTGTAACTACACTCGGCCTTTTATTTGGCCTTCTATTTGCTTTAATCGATGAAGTTGTGGTAAGAAAACAAACCAAGTTAAAAATATTTAATTTGGGTAAACAAAAGGTTCTACTTGTGAAAGTTGTTCAACATTCTATATGAGCATTCACTTTACAAAGAATTGGTTTAGCATCTTATGCAACTCAAGCGTGTATTAGAGTTTTTACGAACAGCAAATGTTGAAAATTCAATTCAACAAGATGTCATTGGACCCCATCTTATATATACCCTAGTTCATCCTTGATTTTTAAGTTTAAAAGCGTCTTTAGACTCTTTTTTATTATCCATAGATGAATGGTCATGGATTAATTTGGAAGACTCCGTCTTATTTGTTTCAATTTAAACTAGTTTTAAAGTTGAAAATATAACTAAAAACATTCATAGGAAACCAAATTAGGGTATGAACAAATAAAACAAAATAATTTAGGTATAAAATAAAAGTTTTAACCTTATTCCAAAAATATCCCTATTATTATCTTCCAACTTCCCGCCATTATTTCCTCTCTGTTCTGGTGTTTTCCCATCTCTCTAAAACCCTATCATAGGTATAAGTGGAGATTATGGCATATTCAATCAATCATGATAATGTTTCAGACAACAACAAACCTAATAATATTGGGCAAACCTATACTCTTTATTCTAATTCCATATGTACAATTACAATTGGAGATGGAATAAGTTTTAGTTATAAACACGTACACATAATAGGCGTGCACTGAATTTAGATAATAGATACAAGCATGTGCACAAAGCACGACCACAACCATATACATGTGCACAAGGTAACACATGCTAAACATGCATCCAAGCTTAATGCAAGTAACACGAGCACATGAGGTGCTAGCTGAGGCTTGCACACCATGTATACAGGTCATGCACAACATCATCAATTGTGTTTACGTAATACCTCATAATTTTAATAATAATAATAATATACGAGGGATATGGATATATGCATAATTTTATCTATTTATTTAATGATGTAAGTAATTAGTTGTTTGTGGACTTTATCTTTTCATAAACTATTTATAGTATATGAAAATTAATGATAAATAGAGCTTTAATCATTGTAATTTATATCTAATAACCGATTATATTTTGGTACTAGAAATTATCATTGTAATTGTAATTTATATTTATATTTAATACCGTGACCCTATCACGCTATAAGTATAAATAACCTAGTGTTTTCACGCAGTCGGTATTGCAACCGCTTGTCTTAAAGAGACGGTCTCACCGGAGAAAATATATATATATATGTGTGAGCGTCCACACATTGTAATTTTTTGATCAGACAGAAAATGCAACACTGGAGGTGGCAGTCCCATCGTTCTCTTTGATTCGATTGGCATAGCCTATACGACGGTAGCACATACTTTCTATTTCTAAAAAATAGTCTACGGAGACCGTAATGTTATATATTCAAATTTTAGATCTAAATTAAAATTAAAATTTATTTAAAAATATACATATTAATATATAAATTTTTATTTTTATTAATAATTAAATGATATAAACTAATAATAATATACTATAAATGAAAATTATGGCATAAAAGTATAATAAATTTATTATTAGTATTATTTTATTATAATTATTATAATAAAAGATTTACATTTTTTATGTCCTAATTTTATTTTTCTTTTGTATTATTATTAGTTTATACCGCTTAATTATTAATAAAAAAATAAAATTAATATACTAATATATATATTTTTAGTAAAATTTAATTTTTAGTTTGGATTTTGTATTTGTATAAGTAGCATTATTTCTACCGAGGTATAGTGGTCTTTGGGTGGTTTAGTTTATTGATTCCTTGGGGCCATCATTATCTTCTATTGATTTATTATTATATTTGCAATATGACTCAAGAAAAGAACGTATGAGATTTACTTTGGCGGAATTGAGGAATTCGTTGCAATTGGGCATTAGCTCTTGTAGGCAACTTTTCTTTTATCCGCATAACTATTAACTTGATATATTGATAAGATGTGAAGAAGAAAATGGTTTGACCGACACTAGCTTGGTTCATCACTAGTCATCTTGCACCAAAAGGCGAAATCCCTCACCCCCAGGACCCCCAACCTGCCTGTCCGACGACCTTAGTTGGAGGAAGGTAAATCACGGTGACCCAACGGTTAAGAACATAGTAGTTTAGTATTCATGGTGCCCACAAGGAGTCACCCCCACATTGGAGGGTTGAAACTCTCATGCTGCGGCTGTCATGAAATTCGAACCTAAGACTTCTTGCACCAACTTACCATGTCTCAACCGTTAAGCTATGCCCGTATGGGCATTCATCACTAGTCCTGGTATTGTATATGGTGGCTAAGTATTGTTGACTTTTTCCTTTAATTAGTTGGCTGTATCATTACATTGCACTATAATTTTAGATCTCAGATAACATAATATTAATTATTTATTTGTTACACAAAGAATTTGTGATATTTAAATGCATTGTTTACATGTATAAGCCAAGGAAGGAATATATACATTTATTATTTTAGCTTTAATTTATATATTTATATTGAGATTAATGTGTAGTTATTGTTTGGGTATATTTGGAGTTAAGGCAACACTAATTGAACCATACTAAAGTGGTACTAACTTTGGAGGAACATGTACTTTGGGCTTTAGAACAGTTGGTATATTCACATTAATTAATCACTAATTTTTTTTATAATGGGTCAAGCTTTAGCTTAAATAAGCTATAAAGCCTTGATCGGTTATTTATTAGCAATCTGTCTATTTATTAAATTAGCCCTAGCGATATTCCAAAGATTTGGGCTTAAGATTATAGTTAGTCCATAGCATAAAGCTAATGATTTGAGATTAGCATGTTTTTAGGGGTCCAAATATTAGGCATAAGATATATAAAATTATTTAATTGATTTTAATAACTAGTTATTGTCTAGTGAGTCTATCTTATGTTATGTAATAGCCCACTTACTTTTCTAACTAATCATAGGTAAATTACCAATTATATTTTAATATATGTGATAATATTTTTGTATTGTATCATTTAAGGCTGTTTATATTTATATTTGTGGTAACCCTTATGTTATAAAATCATTGTATGCTGTTAACGTGGATTTAGATTTTATTTAAAATATATGGATTTTATGAATATAAGTTATTTATAGGTGCTTTATTGTTGCTTTTTACTAAGTTATTTGAAATGTAAGTATAGTGTTCATATTATTTTATTCATTGTTGGTGCTGACGTAAAATTTGTGACACATGTTATCTTTTGATAATAGTACACACACAAAAAAAAATTGTTTTCCTAATGGATATTGAATCATAATGATGGTTGATTAGATTCTAATTCAAGTTGTCAAGTCTTTACAGGAACTATTCAATTTGGGAAATGTTATTGTGAAAAATCTTATAAAAGTAATATTTATGGAAGTGTTATTTATGGGACATGTTAATTATGGAAATTTTTGTTTATAAAAATAACTATTTTTAAAAATTACCAAATATGGAGGGTAATCAATGGTAAAAAGGTGGATAAATAAGGAATGAATATAATTATGTATTTTGGATGTGTTATATGGTCACCTTAAATAAAACATTAGGATTTAAAGTGAAAAGCCTAAGATGGAGTTAGGGTCTTTTGGGGTTAGCCTTCTAAAATTGAAAATTGACAATAGCTTTTTCTTAGTTTGTAGTGACGTGTAGTCACTTGGTTTATTTACCTAAATAAGGATCATTAAGGTTCCATGTCTACTTAATTAGGATATTTGGACCTCTTAGGAGTTGTGCGCACTTAATGAATAGATGATTGGCATTGGATTTTGTTTTTCCTTTGGTACTCAGACCACTAAAATTGCCTAGGAGATGGATTTCATGTGGTTGGTTTCGGTGGTTCTTAGATGTCTTCGGACCAATTTTCCAAGTAACCTTCTCGGTTGGATTTTACTCACTTGATAGATAAAATTGGATGGTGTGTTTTATGTGGTTACTAATCAAAGAGGCTTTATAAATGGTGAAATAATAATTACCTTAATATTTGGCTCAAATGGTGTCATGATTGATGTACTATAGCATGATTGATGTACTATAGCAATGTTATAAATTATTATCTTTTCATTATAAATTATGGGTTACTTAGTTGGTCCCCTAGCTATTTCTCTTTTGAATAGGGTTGCAATGATCTATGATGTACATGGTAAGCAGATAATCTTGTACAAGTAGATTGTGACCATATTTGATGATGGATGCATGCTAGTGGGACGAGTTGAGAGAGTAGTTTAGCTTCAAGAGTTCTATGTTTTATGGGTGTGTAATTTCATCAAGTTTTAAATATAGTAAGAGTTATTAAATTTCATGATATGCCATTAACTACTTTCAAAGTTGTTTAACTTTATTATGATATCTTATTATATTAAGAATGTTGTGGAGGTTTGTTTTGGTTTCTATTTTAAGTTTTAGCCTTAGCATCTAGTGTAAGTAGAACAATGGTATCTGCTTGTACTAGATGTTGTGGAAATAAACTCATTATTTTTCTACTTTCACTTTGATTTTTAAGTATTTTGTATTTTAAAAATGAGGGTATTATGGTTTAGATCTTCAACTAGACGGAAAGAGAGACATTTTGATTTAATTGGTTAGTGTGGAGAGGTATTTTGGAAAGTGGAGTGCTAAATTTGTATTTTATATATCAAATGGGTTGTTCTAAATAGCAAACATGAACTAGTTATATTATGGAAGGACTTAGTTCTTAGTCTAGTGGTGGCAAGGTTGATGAGAGATATGAGAGACCAAAATTACTCCTCCTTATATACGAGCCTTAACGGATTGACAAGCCTAAAACCAAAACCTTTATCCAGAGAGGGAATTAGACAGTTGTGGAATTTATGATAGATTTCATGGATAATGTTTAAAACTTGGTAGTGACTAAAAGGGATATTCTTGAGATTCTCAACAAGTTTGGGGAGGTGGTAGATATTTACTTTAGTAGCAGATTTGGATATGATGAACACAATTCATATTTTTGTTGCATGGTATTCTCAAATTAAGTTAGATAAAGCTACGCAGTTGATAAGGAAGACAAATGGCATATATATGTTTCTCCACCACATGAACCATTTTATGGAGATTACATATATAGTTTAGCAAATACAATTAGCTTCCTCCCATTACTAGCTATAGAAAAGGATTATTATTATTATAGCTATGCCTGATGAAGGTTAAAGGCATGTAAGAACAAAAAGGCCTTATGTTCAGATGGGGAATATGTGAAATAGTGAGAACTTTTCAAACATAAGAAATACTAGCTAGGGATGTGAGAAGAACTATCATATACAATACTATAAAACAAATATTTTTTTGGCTAAAAATGAGTCTCTTCTATGAAGCCAAGGGATAATGACATCTCTAAAGAAGCTCTTTAGTCAAATTGAAATAAGGTGGAGAACATACTTTTTCATTTAGTAAATAGAATGTATAGATGTGAGTGCACTAAAAACAAATAAGGAGGGATGAGATTCAACATACATGGATGCACAATATGATGCCCACTCAATAGATTTTAGTAAAATAAATAATTTCATTGTGAAAATTCACCAACATAATAGCTATATGGCAGACTCTTAAAATTTCCCTAAGAGAAACTAATATTTAGACAATTAGAGGGGCATTGATTTGGTATTGTCTTAAAGTTATCCCGATACTCATGCCTATTAAAATTAACAATGATTAAAACTATTACTTCTAAATTAAGGGTTATTAAAATTATTGAGGAGGAGTTTGTTAAAATTAGCATCCCAAATTCAGATTGGTTGCTTCTATTTTTAGTAAAACTTAAAATATACAAAGAAAAAAAGGAAAATAAATATCATAAGAAATTCATAAGGAGGGAAAGAATGAAAATAAAAAAAATAGAAGAGAGAGAAAGAAATGGAACAAGAAAAAGAGGAAGAGGGAGAGAATGGGAGAAAAAGAGAAGGTGCTCATACCATATTTAAATTTTTGAACTTAAATAAAATTCCATTATTGATTAAATTAGTGTTCTGTCTCTCTATATTTTTTGCATTTGGTATTAGGGCAGATGGTTGGAGTTTAGAGTTCAAACTAGAGTCTGGAGAAGTTCTTTCAATACAATGTGATCCTTGTCAGTTTGGGACTAAGCTAAATTATTTCCTTGTTAAAAATTAGTTCAATACCTTGATAGATCTAGCATTTGTTGTTAATTAGATTGAGAAGTTTAACAACAATAATTATGATACATAGAACATATGTATAAACTACAACCTAAATGGAAAAGATTTGTGAAATGTGGTTGGTGACACAACGAGAACCTAGCCAACTAACAAGGAAGAGGAGGAATAAAAGCAAGTGGATAATTAAATTTGAAAAGGCTATATATATATTGTCTATTACAATGGAAGATGAGTTTTTACACCGAATAAAGGACTTAACAACATCCAAAGAAGCTTGAGATACTCTAGCAACACATTTTATAGGAAAAAGTGATGCAAATTTTCAACTATTGGAGAATGAGCTCATGTCCATCAAGCAAGGAGACATGATAGTATGCTAGTTTATCGCTAAAGTAAAATCTATCTGCAATGAGATAAAAAAAATTCAAAAGTGTTATTACTAAAGGAAGGAAAAGTGGAATTATTATTCGTGGCTTAAATCCTAAATATGTTAGGATAATTATGTCAACAAAATGTTAGGTCAATGAACCAACATTGATAGAGTTGAAGAATATATTGGATAACTAATAGGCTCTAGACAATGAAACGGATAAATTTTCAATAAACGAGGAAGATAATGCCATTTTTACCCAATAGAGAGTATCTTAGCAAGATTAGATGGCTATGAAATCTAGATATGAAGACTATATCTCAAGAGGAGAACACTAAAGTTAGTAAAAAGGTTGTGGCGGCAAAAGTTCACAACAAGGGGGAGATAGGAAACTTAACTATAGAAATGAGAAAGAAGAAAAGAAATATCATTATCAATATGATTGATGTTATGACTGTGGATAAAGAGGTGGCTTTGATTGAGGTTTTAAAGATCCAATGATAGAAAGTATTGCTGCTACCATCAAGACTAATGATAGTGAAGAGAAGTGAAACTTTCAAGCTTCATTTGCTATAGAAAAAAATTTTCCATCATACATTAATGATCCAGTGAAAAAATAGTGCTAGAAATGGCGACTGAGAAACTCATTAATTATAGTGATAACTGGATTGTTGATTTGAATGTTTTGATTACATGATCAAAGATAAGGAGAAGCTACAAAATATGTCAGAGTACAAGGGAGAATGAGTTGTTATTGCTGCAAATAATTCCATATTACTTATTACTCATATTAGAAAGATAATTATTGTACCTTGCTTCAGTCCACATCAAGTGCTTATGGATAACTTCTATCATGTATCTGGTACAAAGAATAATTCACTTATGGAGGGAAGACAACTTGAGTTTTCCGTGCAATGTCACCACATATGACATACATAAACAAGATAAGAAAGAACGAGATAACAAAATTATGGCATGCGAGCTCAAAGCATGTAAGATACATCAAGATGAAGGTAGTGATGAATAAAAAGATGCTAAGAGGACTTCCTAATTTGGAAACAAGAGATAAATACTTTTCTGCCCATTAAAATATATAAAAAATCACCATCTATCATATGAAAAGTTGAGATATATAGTAAAGATGCCATTAAAGTCCATGCAATTGGATGTTTCTAGACCCATGACGTAACCATCAAATTAAATATAGGTATATGATTACATTCATTAATGAATAGATACATGTTGATAGACTTCATGAAAGAAATTAAAATTTGAAGCACTAACAAAGTTCATGGATTTCGAAGAAAATATTGAGAAAGAAGTTGGATTTAATATTCTATGTCGTCGTATGGACAATAGGGGAGAATACAATCTAACATAGTTCATTAATTTCTTATAGAAATGTGGTATATGAAGACAATTAACTTGTCCTAGTAATTCTCAACAAAATGAATTGCAAAAAGAAAAAAAAATGGCATTTGTAAGAAACATGCAGGAGTATATTACACGCTAAGAATGTTCTTCCTTGATTTTGGGTAGAGTTTATGAAAGCAATCACATATGTCACTAGTAGGTTACCTCAAGAAAGTGTTATAATTATCTCCTTATATGAGAAATTTCATGGAATAAAATTGTTGGTGAGCCACTTTTGAGTATTTGGATATATATGTTATGTATTTGTATGTAATAAAAAACTTAGCAAGTTTGATAAGAAGGCGATTCATAGTACATTTTTGGGATGTAATAGTTAGTGAATAGGTAAGAGATGTTGTGATCCGACAATGGAACATTGTTATGCATTAAGAAATGTGGTGTTTGAATAGGCATCATCTCGGTGGTCCCCATAGGTAGTATTATTACCATATTCTTAAAAGATCAAGGATCAAGTGTAGAAGCAAATGGAAGGGAAACCAACACAAGGAACATTGGTTAGCGTTGAACCATCACATGATCAATTTAAAGTAAGATCTTTTGATAAAGCAAAGATTCATCTGTAGACAAGAGGATAAGCTAGGTCTCCGGAAGAAAAGAGACAAAGTTAGATTAAAGATATAGAAGTTGTAGAAGTTCCTCAACTATAACTGTAACACCCCCAAA
The DNA here is from genome assembly GCA_030549775.1 of Tamarix chinensis. Lineage (NCBI taxonomy): Eukaryota > Viridiplantae > Streptophyta > Magnoliopsida > Caryophyllales > Tamaricaceae > Tamarix > Tamarix chinensis. Next base: position 98,633,885 of record CM060178.1, on the reverse strand, counting down.
TTTACTACTGAAAAATTTCGTTTAAGACAAAGATTTTTGCGGAAGCGAAAGAATTAAAACCATAAACTTGGGGGTATTACCGCCACACTTAGTACCAGACCGGTTTGCTCCTACCGTTCTGATACTAAGTGCTAAGGCTAAACCAAACCATCATCAAGTAAGAGTCATCAAAACATAGGTCCATAGCTAACATAGACCATTCACGAAAACCACGAATCAACAACAGTTAAAATATCGTTTAGGAATACAACCTCGAGTACGGTTTCAAAACAATAAGCGTAGTACAAAATATAGCCAAATAAAACAGATCCCAAGGGACCCATATCCGGACCGCCTACATCACTCAAGCCAAGCCTTCCACCCCACGATTGTAACCGATCAAACCTGCATAGGAGGTCTGCTCCCCACCATTGGTGGATCATCACAGGACCCATTTAATCAAGGTAGTATCAGTACGGGTCCAATACTGAGTAAGGGCGCAGGTGCGCTAAGGCCAAGCATATTCTCATACAACATGACACACACAACACAATCACATAAGTAAAACATAATATTATGGATGATACAGGTCGGTTATGGTCCATCCCAACTTCTTCTTTTCATAACTCTAATAATTATAGTCGATTCACATCATAATCGCTATGAACCCATGAGAATGCAGGAACCCCACTATTATAGCCGGTGGATCGGTCACTTATAGGGCAGAACGCACCTAACCACTATTTTACGCCGGTGGATCGGTCTCCAGGGCAGAACGCTCCTGGCCACTATTATGCCGGTGGATCGGTCTGGCCCCGATTCTCATGGTGTCTCACTGTGATTATAACGTACCTTTCCATGATTTGTTTATAAGTCATTTCACACCATAATCTTTGTTAATCCATGCGAGTACGGGAACCCCACTATTATAGCCGGTGGATCGGTCACTTATAGGGCAGAACGCACCTAACCACTATTATACGCCGGTGGATCGGTCTCCAGGGCACAACGCTCCTGGCCACTATTATGCCGGTGGATCGGTCTGGCCCCGACTCTCATGGTGTTCCACTGTAAGTATATAGTATCTTTCCCGTGATTTTATTACAACATACTGTTTGGTTTGTTGAGCTCGGGATCCCCCACTATTATAGCCGGTGGATCGGTCACGTATAGGGCAGAACGCACCTAACCACTATTATACGCCGGTGGATCGGTCTCCAGGGCACCCCGGCACCTGGCCACTATTATGCCGGTGGATCGGTCTGGGCCCGGCTCAACAATCTTACTCTTTAAGTAGTTAATGTCTTATTCATGTATTATTAAATAGGGTTCCACCCTTGACATGCATGTCTACTACTCTCTGCTTCTTCCCTTCGAGGAGGCCCGTCCCATATCTTGGGACTGTTCTCCCTTCCTCACGCCCGATATCCATCCCCTCTCACTCTCATACATAAGGGAGCGTAGTAAGGGTATACTCTCCCGAGAATGCGGGCAAATCCTAAAACAACAATATCGGTCCCGCAGGTCCTCACCCCTCTAGGGCTCCTCCTTGGAAAACCCTAATTTGGGCCTACATGGCCCAACTCTTCTTACTCACCCTAACCTCACTTTGTTCCTTGTCTCGCATCCCGTCTCTACTAAGAAATTCCCAATACACATATATATATATCCCTTTTATTCCCAAACTCCGCATGTGACCGCCAAACCTTAGTTGGCCACACCAAACCCTAGCACTTTACTTCCTCTCCAAGTAACCTCTCCTCTTTGCCCCAAAACCCCTTCTCTCGTTTAGAAGACCCATACTCATCCTTTATATAAGTGAGTTCTCACTCTCAACCCCATACTCCATCCCTCCTTGATCATTTTTACCCTTGTACTCTTCAAATTGCTCATTTCCTCCCATGACTCTAATTGGAACCCTTGGACATCCTTACACCGACCCACGTAAAAGTTTGCACCCGAGCCTCCAACGGGTCCATAACTTTGACATTATTTTACTCACTTCCTCAATCAACTTTTCTCACGTAAGATCCATTCCCATGCATAATTTAAACACTCCATGCAGGCTCTCCAACACCTACCTACACACAAACCCTAATTCACATACAATCATTTACTCCCATGTAGAACCCTAACTCCACCATGCGAACCCCAATTCCACCATACAAACCCTAATACCACCATACAAACCCTAATACCACCATACAACACTAATACCTCCATAAAATCACAAATAACATCATACAACATTAATACTTCCATAAAACCACAATTACCACCATGCAACATTAATACCACCAAGTAATCATTAAAACAACTATATAAACCCTAATGCCACCTTACAAACCTTAATATCGCCATAAATATTTAATACCACCAAGTAATTATAAATACAACCATATAAAACCTAATACCACCTTGCAAACCTTAATACCACCATAAGTGTTTAATACCACCAAGTAATTATAAATACAACCATATAAACCCCAATACCACCATAGGTCATTAATACCACCAAATAATCATTAATACCACTATAAAATCATTAGTACCAACATGCGAGCATTGATGCCACCATTCACACCCTAATACCACCATACAAACTTCAAGACCCCCATGATGGTTACCACTCATATTACCATTTATCCTAACATGCATGTCCTAGTGGGCCATAACATATTATATCATAAACATCATACATATAAATGTCATGCTCATGTCACGGAAGCACATACAACATACCTCAATCTCCAAGCTGCGCTACACATAAGACACGTTATTCACAAATCAGATAATACATGGCATAGCATGGCATACACAACATTTAACACATCCATGTCACACATAGCACAAGGCCATTAGCTTCGTCCTTACCTAGGTAGGCACCGGGCTTGGAGCACGCTCCTCTAACTCCTTAGGGCTTTGGTCGGGGTTACCTATAAAAAGGAAAAATGCTAAGTATTAGTTTCCCTTATAATTACTATCAGCCCTCATTATAGTTTGAGGTTAGGGTTTTTATTACTAAAAAGGATTTTATACAAAATTTAGGGTTTTTACCTTAGAATTAGTATACTAAATATTAGTAGTCAAAATATGCTTATTTTTAATACCTATTGTTACACTTATATTATTAGCCCCGATAGCCCTATTCTTATAATAATAATGTTCATGTTAACTATAGAAAAATAATGATAATAATAATAATAATAATAAAACTAATACTCATGACACTAATATTTATAGTAAGAGAAACCCTAGCATTTTTTAAGGCTAAGTCTATTAATGGTGTCATATTCAAAATAATATTATTATAAGGTCACAATATTACAAGTAACTATTCCTAAGGGTGATAATGACAATAGTTGTATATTCTTGAATAATAAAAGGGTTTAAATGCTTTCGATTACAACAATAAGGTAGTGATAGTAGTAATAATAATAATAGCTAATAATAGTGTCATAGCAACAGGGTTAGGGTTAATGTTAAATGGTATGGTAATAAGGTTCAAGTACTCTTCTTAGTTAACAACCAAATGATATTTACTAGGTTGCGTTAAGTAACATGGGTAGGACAAGGTAGTATTATTATTAACAATAGTGGTAAATGTGTTAAGTGTAATAACAGTAGTAATAATAATAATAATAATAATAATAATAATAATAATAATAATAATAATAATCACAATAGCACAACCAATTAAGGCTAAGCAATACTAATAATAACCATAGTAAGGATAATAGAATAATAATAATAATAATGTTAATACTAATACTTATAAAAATAAGACCAAAGTTAAGTATAATATACTTTAGGGTTTAAAAGAGATGTTAGTATTAGTACGAAACAAGAACATTAATAATAATAAGGACAATAATAATGGTAATAATAATAATACTAATAATACTAATAATAATAATAAAAGTAATAATAATAATAAAAGTAATAATAATAATAGTAATAATAAGTATATTAGTATTAATATTAGTAGAAAATAGTAGCAGCTATATACAAAGGGGGTTAGGGTTTGGATGGGTGGAGAACCACCTAGGGTCGGTGGTGGTCCGGCGGCGGCGCGTGGCGGCAACGGCGGCGGCGGTGGAGGAGGAAGGGAAGGGAAAAGATCAAGGTGGTGGTTAGATGGGAGGAGAAGAGAGGAAGTTTGAGGTGGGGGAAGAATCAGCAGGTGAAGGGGAGTGGAATGAGGGTGGTGGCGTGGCAAGGGGCGGCGGCGGCGGCCGAGGGTAGTGGAGAGAGGTGGGAGATGAGGGAGGAAGGAGGAGAGGGAGGCAAGGGAAATCGAAGGCAGGGGAGGGTAGAGGGAGGTCTGCTGGGAATTTTGGAGGGTGGAAGAGGCCCTGATGGCGGCCGGGCTGGCGGTGGGAGGCGGCGCAAGGGCGGCGAAGGCTGGAGGTGGTGGTTTCGGGTTAGGATTTTTGCACAGCTATGGCGGCACGTGCAGGGCAAGGGAAAGGGTGCTGGTGGTCTGGTTTCGTAGAGGGCGTTGCAAGGATGATAACGGTGGGGAGAGGTGGTTTCGGCGGTGGCTAGAGGCGGTAGAAAGGGTGTCTGTTCCGGCGGCGGCGAAACAGGGTTTCAGCAAGGCCCAACGGGAGGGCTTGCTGTGGCCGTTCGGGAGGGGGTATTTATAGGCCAGGGGGAAGGAAAACGACGAAGGGAGGGAGGTGGCACGCGGGGTAGGGGTGCAGGTGGCCGGCCGATGGCAGGCGGTGCAGGTCTGCCATGGCAGGCTGGGTCGGGGACAGGGAAGAAGAAAGGAAGGAGACGGCACGCGGACACAGGGAGAGAAGGACTTGGTCGGGCCGAAAAAAGAAAGAAAGCGACGGGAGAGAGGCAGGGAAGGACGATCGGGTTGGTGGCTGCCGGCGAAATCGACTTGCAGGTCGATTTGCAGGTCGGGGGGGGGGGGGCAGGTCGAAGAAGAAGAAGATGGCAGGGTGGACCGGCGGTCCAGGGAAAAGAAAAGAGGAGGGGAACCGGCCGGTTCGGCGTTGTTTATTAAGCCCGCAAGTCGAACGCGACGTTTCGACGTTATGGGCGACAAAGCGCCGCGTCGCGTTGCCCGTTTGGCAACGGCTATAAGGCCATTAATTGAGGCGCGGCGTTTCGGCATTTATGAGGGTAAAACGCGGCGTATTGGGCGCGCAACGGTTGGCGTCGCGCGACGCTGGGCCGCGGGCGGGGAGAAGGAAGGAGAGGCCGGGGGCCTGGGCCCGCGCGAAGGGAGAGGGGAGGCGAGGGGTCTGGGCCGGTGGGCTGGCCCAGCCGGGGGAGAAGAAAGAAAAAAAGGAAGAGGAGGGAGAAAAAGGGAAAAAAGAGGGGAAAATGGGTAATAAATAGGATGGGAAAATTAAATAAAATAACTTAAGGGTAAATTGGGGTATTTTTGGGTTGTTTATAATATTAATATTTATGAAATATTAAATAATTTCCTTTTTGCTTATTTTAGACTATTTTAGATAAATTCCCTTAACCTTCATGCTAATTAGAGAAACACCCAAATTTTCTTCCAATTAAATTCTTTATTATTTTCCTCTTAATATACCTTAATTAACTCTCTAAATTTTAATAAATAAATTTATATAATTAATTTTCCTAATAATTCCTTATTTGGCCATAATTTCGGAAATTAGGATTTTGGGATATTACAATAACCAAGAAGATCTACCAGGATACTAAATATGAAAATTCAACATTAGTAGTGTATAACGACATAATAGAGCCAACTATGTATTAAGAAGTAGTTGGATCAAAAATACAAAGAGATGTGATGGAAGAAGCGATAAAGATACTAATTTTAACACCCCAAAATTTATTACTAAAAAATTTATTTTAAGTGGAAGTGTATAATCAAATAGTTGGTTGTTACCACTTTAATTGACATAAGTCTGGCTTACCCTACCATCTTTATATCAATCATAAGGAAAAATGATTAGAAAATTTAAAACATAATAACAAGAAATGAGACAACTTTTAATGACATCAAATAAGCATTTGGAGATCAACTCCAATTACAATATCAAAATACAACAAAAGGGATTTCATTGAATTAAGAGTCTAAAAACGTATCCTGGTAAAACTATCATCCGGATAATATGACTCTATACCCAAAACCTTGACATGAAGAAATCACTCCTCCACATGTATAGCATTAAAGGCTACGAATTCATCCACCTAGTCCTTATCAAACTGTACATATATATTTGGGTCATTTACTCATTGGATTCAGCAACACTCATGAAACGAATGATCAGTGCATTACATTGAGTTCAAGGATCACACTATTCTTAAAATGGTGAAACGGTTTGAAACACCTCTCGAGGACAACACAATCGAGCTACTATTATTATCTGGTGGAATGGATCCAACATGTCTCAGAGTAAAATACTCTTGAGCCACTATTATTAAACTGGTGGAACGGTCTGAAGCACCTCTCGGGGGCAATACACCCGAGCCACTATTATTATCCAGTGGAATAAACTCAACACCTTGATCCTAATTCACGTAGTCTTCTATTTTAAATGATTAGTATCTTTTCATTTATACTTTATCTCTTAATCATACGTTCATTCACATTGAGTATGAGGCCCCACTATTCTTAATTTAGTGGAATGGACGGATGCACCTCTTAGGGACAACACATACGAGCCACTATTATTATCATCTACTGGAATAGAACCATATAAACACCTCGGCCCGACTCACGTGATCTTTCACTTTAAATAATTAGTATCTTATTTAGAGTTGATTGTATATTATCATGCTAAGCTCATATAAATGCACAAGACATACAACTAAACAACACAAGTACGACCACGTAATTATCCTCAAATTATTATAATACCCTTAGGGTAGGAAAAACAATCATATTCTCCCAAGGCCTTATGAAACCCAAAACATATAAATTTCCAATCATTATTCGAAGCACATATCCTTAGCTTCCCGTAGAGATCCTGTATCCAATATTATACCCAAATACGTACTTACTCAATTTTTTTACTCTCAATAATATCATTTCATAGTATTTCTATAAATAAATTATTCAATACAACATACTCAATACAAAATCATATGCAAAATACAAGTATCACATAAAACCCTAGCTACAACATGTATCCTTACCAACAAAGACACCGGGCTCTATGCACGTAAATCTTAGACCTCCTCTAAGATTACTAGAATATCACCTACAAAAATAAGATAAAAATATAATTAGGATTGAAGATTAAAATTGAGGGAAAAGTTAAGGTAGAGAAGGGTAAAAATGGAAATAACCAAAGTCAAATGGAAGCTTCAGTTGTATGGAAGTGTAGAGGAATGTGTGGTAGAGCTATGGTTAAATTTTGGTGGTATTTGGACAACGTACGGTTAAAGTAGGAGATTTTAAGTGTTGCACGGCCGTACACTTTGCAAAACTACAACAAAATAGGGAAAGAAGAAGGAAAAAGAGGCAGTGGTTGGCAACGACAAGGGGGAAGGTTAGGGTGACATTGGTGGTCGGTCCACCGACTAATTGGCTAGAGGAGGTGCATGGTGGTGGAATGGGTGGTGCGAAGGCTAAAAACAGGGGAAGAAGGAGCAAGAAGAAGAAGAAAAGAGAAGGAACAAGGAGGTCAGGCAATGGATTTTTGACATAAAAAGAATAGAGTGGAGGCCAAACAAAGAGAAAAGAAGGAGAGTATGGTGTATATATATATGGTTAGGGATGGCAACGGGGCGGGTCGGGGACGGGGACCCCATCCCCATCCCCGAACCCGATAAGGAAAATAATCCCCAAACCGAACCCGATCCCCGATTTATTTTCCATCCCTGATTTATTCCCCGTTCTTAAAACCTGACCCGATCCCCGAAACCCGACTTTATACCCAATCCCCGATACTCAAACTATTTTTTTATATTTTATTTTTAATTTATATTCTATAAAAAATTATATATATATATATATATAAATTTCGAGGCGGTTTCGGGGAGGGGGACCCCGTCCCCGCCCCGTCTCCAAAAATATCCCCGTTAAGAATCCCCGAACCCGAACCCAAATGGGGAATCCCCGATGGGCCCCCGAACCCATGGGGAAAATTGCCATCCCTATAAATGGTCATGTGTGTGTGTATGGTGTGAATCACGTTAAGGAAAACAGAGGGGGCGACATGAGAAGGTGGTGCAGGGCCACTATGGTGACAGGGGAAGTGATGGTTGAGTGTTATGATGAAAAATGTAGGTGATGGCAATGGTTATGAGTGTGGGTTACGTAAAGATGAGAAAGAAGTAGAAGAGTGGCAGGGGAGGTGATGGTGGTGAAGATTGGTAGAGATGGAATGAGAAGAAGGAAGAAGATAGGCACGAGGGATGATGATGATGGTCAATGAGGGTGGCATGCATGTGGGAGGCAGGATGATGGTGGTGCACGAGGGTGACGAAGGCAGCAAGGGAAAAAAGTAGAGGAACCAAATGCCTTCACGCCACAAAATTGGCATAAGAGAAGAAGGAAAAAAGAAAATAAAATAAAAAGGAAGCAGAGGTTAGGGGTTAGGATTAGATTAGGTGATTTTGGATTAGCCAAGATAGATACGATTTAGCAAAAAATTTAGCAGGTTTTGATTTTGGTTTTACAATTATACTTTATCCGAGTTAAGGTTTCAATTTTAGTTAAAGTTTTGGGATTAAAAAATTAGGTTAAGGCTAAAAATAATATTTCTTGAGATTAGAATTAAATTAGGGTGTAAATGATGCATGATTAGGCTAAACAAATTTTTAGAGTATTACACTAATATATAATAAAACTTGGGAGTTAATATGTCCCATGTCTTGGAACTAGGTTTAAAAGGTAAAGACCCATCCCAATCGATCAATAGAAAGATAAAAGGCTTGGTTGGTGGCTTGAAGGTTTTCAGAAAAATATGGTTTGGTCTATGATAAAACATTTAGTATAGTTGGAGGATTTGGAAAATGGATGTCAAAAATGTATTTTTACTTAGTTAATTAGATTAAGAGATATATATAGTAATTGTAATACCTCATTTTTAGAAATCCTAATTATAAAATTTGTAATTATATAAAATTAATTATGTTAATTATTATTGTATTTTTTGTATTAAATTTATTATCATTATGTGTATTGTTATGATGAATTAGATGTAAACTTAAATAGGTTAAAATTTGATTGATTTTGGGTGATTAGTTTTAATCATAGTTTTAACCTGAACTTGTATATATTTAGCTGTGAAACTCAATATTTGCTAACCATATGTTTTTTCCCAATTTGGATACTCTAACTATAATAGCTATCCCTATTATGATTTTGTCTTCTTGCGCATTCCTCCTTCCCCGATGTATTTGCCTCATTCACGCCACTTTTCCCTATTGACTCCATACCATGAAGCATGCCCTTGATCTGATGTTTTTCTTATCCCAACCTCTGTTTTTTGCCCTTGTAATCCCTCTTTCATCCCTAATTTTGTGTTTTCACCCAGCCAAATCAAAGCCAGTTCATTTGCACATGTTCCCTCTTCTCTCAAGTTTCCATTTGTAACCTTCTTCGACATTCTCCTTTGTTGTTTCACATTTTTATTTAAACTACCTACGTTAATTGTCTTTAACCCCACATTTCTCCCCTTCCTTTGTGTGGTAAAATCACGTTGCACACTCGTTGGAAATATGAGTATCTCATATTGCTCACCTTTTGTTGCATCCATAGCTTGTGTGGGTGCCTTGAGTCTTCTCCACCTCCATTTATTGCATGAACTTTTATCATTGTATACCTCCTTACTACATGATATATGCACATTGCCCTCCCCCTTAGTGCATGATTTTGTGGTGTTGCTCCATCCCTTATGGCATGAATTCCTTGTTGTGCTAAGGGTTTGCAGTGTGAGCTTCACCCGTTGTTTCCCCCTCATTGAGTTGATGTATCGCATAGCTTTCCTTTACCCCATTATTTTTTTTCTCCTTTTTCTCAAATCTATTTTGGATTAATTTTTTTGATTTGTATTTTTTATATGCTAATATATGTTTTTCTAGGTGTTTCTTGCTTAACTAATCCTTGAGATGTTGTGGAAAAGAAAAAATTTTGTATAGCTTAGATTTTGGTAAATCTAAACACTCGTGAGATGGTAGAAATTACGTGTGAGCATTATATGTTATTTAGATATAGAATCATGATAGGGTTTGATATTATTCAAGTGTTATAAAAATGTGAGGATGTTGGAAACTTGGTCTTAAGTAGTTAGCATATGTTAGACTTGTTATTAAATATGGGATATGTACATGAAGAATCTATAAAAGGTTAATGCATGCATACATAGTCTTTTGTTAGGATATGTGGCCTTGCTAAGTTATTATTTTTATATCGTACTAAATGTTTCATGATTATCATTGTAAGTTGTGGCTAAGGTTGGTATATGGCATGATAATATGCAAGCATGATTAAGGTTAGGTTGTGATAATTGATATTCATATTGTAATACCCAGTTTTTCAAAACCGTAATTATAAGTTTATAATCGTATAATTAATTATAATTATTATTTTAGAGGGCTTAATCTTAAAAGTGTTATTATTTTTCGTATTATTTTAACAGATTAAGTATAAATTTAATTAGTTTAAAATTTTAATGGAGATTAGGCTATTTAAATTAATCCTAATTATTACCCGTAAACCTTATTTTTAATTATTTTATTAATAATCTTTTGATCCGTAACTAAAAATAATTTTTTTTTAAAAAATTATTCTCGATTATTTTATTCTTTCCGACTATTTTTAAACTTACCCAAATTTTAATAATTTTTCCGAAACTATTTTTATATCTAATATTTTAAGCTACCTAAATTAAAATTAAAACTAAATAATTAAACTCTACTCTATCGTCTTCCTTATCTGGATATTTTCGCCGAAGATTTTCTTGTCCCCGACCGTACATTTACTTACACACTCTGCGTGTTATACACATATACACACGCACACGGAACCATCACCGATCACCAACAGCACCCCTCCTTCCCTTTATTTTTGTTCGAATACTTCACCCCAAACAGCCCCTCTCTGCACCTATTCTTCCTGCCTTCCCGACCGCACAGCCCCCCTCTTTCATTTCACAGACACCCACGCATGCATACAATTCCCCGTCGCACATCCCTCTACCTCTTCCTCTCTCTGCTCCCCTCCATTTTTATCACCAAACAGCTCCCGTCCCAGCCATCCCACCAACCAAACAAGGCTTCATCTCCCTGCCTCTCCTCCTGTGCCTTTCGAGCACCACCATCGCAGCCCCGTCACAGCCCTTCGCCCGAGTAGCAACTCCCAGCCACCTCTCCCTCACCGCACACTCCACCCCGACGGCACTTCCCCAGCCACCAAAAGCACCACCTCAGCTGAGCCCCCTACTCCGTGCATCCAGCAGCCCATCGAAGCCCCTGTTTCTCTCCCGAGCAGCACCAACAGCCACGCAGCCCAGCCACCCTCGACAGCCCCTACTCCCAGCTCCCTCACCGCACAGCAACCGTCCACCATCACCCATCCCGTAGCCTCTGCACTATAATCCATCGCATGCAGCCCCTGAACACCAGCCCGCAGCACACCACCAGCGCAACCCGTCGCAGAACCCAGGCCGCAGCAGTCAACCGCCAGCGAGCCACCCCTCCCTCACCGCAGCCAACCCAGCCGCCACCCTGCACCACCCCCTCGTCTAGTGCAGCTCCCCCGACCCAGCCACCCTCTCGCCCGTCGCAGCCCGTCACCTTCGCACCCAGCTACCACCGAACCACCGCCCGCAGCCAGCCCCAAGCCTAACCCCCTTCCTTCACCGCATGACTCACGCTGCCTGCAGCGTGAGTTGTGTGTTTATATAAAAAAAAAGAGAGAAAAGAAAAAGAAAAGAGTATATATATATATATATAATGTTGGTACCCATTTTAAGTGTAAGGGTATTTTATTATTTTTTAAAAAATATATATTTTTATATTATAATTATTATTTTACTTGATAGATATTAATTCGATAATTTCGGTATTATTTTTAAGTATGAAATGTTGATTAGCGGGATCCGATAAATTTAGTAGGATACCGCTATTTTTGCGTTTTTGCTGGAATTCAGGTAACCGTTATATCTTACTAAAATTATAAATATTGCGTGATAGCACATTAGGGTTTTTGGTTGATGAAATATGTTAAGCATGATTTACTTGATATAATTATGTGTTAATTATTATTATTATGAAAACAGATAAAACGAGCATGTTATATGATATAAATTATGTCGGGTATGAAAGTATGTTTTAAAATGATTCTATTGATGGAAAAATAATTTGTATGATAATTATGTATAGAATAATAGGTTGAGCACGCTTAGAAATAATTATGGAATAATTAATTATGGATGTGTTCCCTAGGGGCAATTTAGTCATTTTTTATGTATTATGATATTTATCTTGAAAATCATGTCTAATATGTATTAGTTGCTGTTGAGTACGTGATTATGTATTTTGGATGGATTAAAGGTGTGGAAAATGATTTTATGTGTAAAATTACGTATAAGGGCAAAATAGTCATTTGACATATCTGATGATTTAAAAGTGTGTAATTAATAATTTATTTATGGCGTTTTATCCTTTTCATGGTAAGTGAATAAATTAAAATAGAATTAGTTTTTAAATAGATAATAATCTGGGAATTTTTAGTCTGAGGGGTATTTTTGTCTTTTTGACCTAAAGTATCCGGATGTGAATAATTGAGCCTAGGATGACCTTAGTATATTTTAAATGTTGGCTTCGAACTTAACCTTGATTATTGTTGTCTCGAATGATTGGAAATAAGTAAGAGCGATTAAGTATGAGAATTTAATTTATCGGTATTCTTTGCGATTTCGTTGTCACCTTAATAAAATACTAATATTTAAAGTGAAAGACCTCGAGATCGGGAATGGTGGCTCCTAGGGTTCGCTACCCTAAGGACGTGGTTTAGCCCACGGTTGATATGGATTTTTGCTGGTGTGCCTTAGTGCCCCAGTCAGGCCCTACATCTTACTCTATTTTGTTCTGCGGACTAATAGAGGGTATCGATACTTATGGATTAGGCGTTCTTGTCGGTAGGGTACTGTGTTACCTTCGTGTACCAGTGCGACCAGGGTACCTTTGCGTCCTTGGGTTGATAGTCGGTAGGATATTGTGTCGCCTTGTTGCGCCGGTATGACTGGAGTACCTTTGTGTCTTCAGGTTGATTGATCTCCCCTCGAGAAATTAAATAAAAATGGAATTAATGATTATTGGATTGTTCGGTAGCAGCCTTCGTGCCTACCTGAGGTTTCGGTAGCAGCCTTCGTGCCTACCTATGGTTTGGTAGTAGCCTTTGTGCCTACCTAAGGTTTTCTGTGTTTTCGGTAGTAGCCTTCGTGCCTACCTGAGGTTTCGGTAGCAGCCTTCGTGCCTACCTATGGTTTGGTAGTAGCCTTCGTGCCTACCTAAGGTTTTCTGTGTTTTTGGTAGTAGCCTTCGTGCCTACCTGAGGTTTTCTGTGTTTTCGATAGTAGCTTTCGTGCCTACCTGAGGTTTTCTGAGGTTTCGGTAGCAGCCTTTGTGCCTACCTATGTTGATTTTACGTCTGTGAGCATACCCGTGATATTGCGGATCTTATTATGCTGTATCTGTAAGTTTACATGTGACGTTACGAATTTATTATACTGTACCTGTAAGTATGTCTGGGATGATATGAATCTTAGTAAATTATACCTGTGATGTACGTGCTTGTTTGGGAATTTATGCTGAGACGTGAATTATGTTGAAGTTGGGTTTTAATTATTACTCAGAGTATTTCTGGGATGTTTAATAATTAATTTGGCTATTTCAGATAAATGAAAATGAGTAGTACGTGACCTTGATAGAAATTGATCATCTGAGTGATTATTGTATCTCAATCATCGTATTTACATGTATATATCTTATACTATGTTAAATGTATGCCTTGCATGTGTTCCATGCTGATTTATCGTATTAGTTTGGTATAAAGGGTTGCTCAGTACCGTAGTACTGAAGGGTTCATTTTCGTGGGCCCCTGCCTATTCAATGGGCAGTGGACTTTGCAAGTTAGCCTCTGAGCTCAGTCAAATGCTGATAGTTCGGATTTGGGAGCGTAGGACTATCCGGTGTTTCTTTTGTCGTCTTATTCCGGTTGTATTTGGATCCTTGTGTCCTACTGTAATTTCTCTCTCGAGTTTCGTAAACTGCTAATGTCGTTTTCAATTAGTAGTATTTATCTATCATATTCTCTATCCTGATTTCTATAATCATGATATTAATTTAAGCGGATTAATGATTTTAGCCTTAGCACTTGGTACGAGAATGGTAGAGGAAACCAGACTTGTACCAAGTGTGGCGGTAACACCCCTTGTTTTTATTGTTTTAGCTTCCGCACTTAACTCTGTAAACGAAATTTTTCAGTTGTAAATTTTGGGGTGTTACACATATGCTCTAGGGTTAGTAGTGCATTATTTCATGAATCACAATATTAATTGTTATCTTAAATTTCAAATCAACCTATAAATCTATATATATATGGAAGGTATGACATATTAGCCAGACATGTTTAGGGTTTTATATACATAAGTTATGAAATATATGCATAATGAAAAATATAATCAATCGCCAAACCTTAAAAATTACCAATGTGATAAAGTGTTATAAATTATTGTCTTTTATTATTTTCATGGCAAATTATCGTTATAATAGTGTTTGGTAAAAAATTGGATAATAATGGTTTAAGGGAATTTTGGCTAATGCACCTAATGTGAATAATTGGACATAATGTAATACCCTAAATTTAACCTAACACTAATTTTGTGTAATTAATATTTTAAGTTAGCCCTAATTCTAAATAATTAATATTTTGAATATCACCCTTATTCTTTAATCTTAATTTTAAACCTAACTCTAACCTTAATCCTAAACTTCTTTTTCTTTTTCCCTTTTCCTTTTTGTCCTCTTCTTTCTTCTTTTCTAATTCCCCTTTATTCTTATCCTTCTTCTCCCACATGATCTTCTTCCTTTCATGACCCATTTACTTCAGTTTTGACTCCAACCCCAAGCTTACCTAAGTTTAAAACCATCACCACCACTATCACCTCCCTAAACTCCTGGGATATGTCACACAAAAAATTCCACCCAAATCCCTTAGATCCCTACCTATACCTTTACCCCCAATGTCTCAACCCTATGCCAATTTCACCATTTGTACGCCACAACCTCAACTATAACTACCCCTCCTTCCTCTCTCCTTACCTCATTTAATGTCTCATCAAACTTTCCTTTTATCCACCTCTAGCTTTCTTTTGCAACATCCTAGTAATTCTCTACCATTTTTGTGCCGTGAAGCTCTATGTATCTCATCTAACCTCACACTACACCACTTTTGTTACATTATAACCCCACTCTACTCAGCCTTGCCAACACAACAAGCTCACATAACCAGCCCCTAGTTACATTATCGCATCAGACAAACCACACCATCACTACCACCTATTATCTTCCACATGAATACCCCACAAAACCTTATCCCACCTATATGAAAGACTCACATTTCCAACCCCATAGTTTTGTGAGAGGATCATGTAAATCTCCTTTGGTTGTGCCACAACCTCATGCAATTAGCTCTATTTGAGCTGCACTTTCACACAGCTTCAAGCTTCTTCATTTTTATAATTTCTTACTCCTTTTCCATCCTCCTTTTCCTTAACTATTACTCTTTTGGTTTCTTACATTCTAACCATGTATTAATCTTGGTTTCTAGCTAATTTTCTACTAGTATCAAAGGAGGAGTCTTAGGGTTTTACTTGCTTAGAAACTAGTGTCTATTATATAAGGATACATGTTAGTTAGTATTTTTGAATATTATGTGTAAATTTGTGTGTAATCTCATGTTTGGTATTATTATGTATCGTAATTTATGTTGTCAATATCATTTTATGATAATGTTTTATTCTATTATGGAAATGTGGGTATTTCGGGAAAACATGAGTTTATTGATATTCCTATGATATGTTTGTTTTGCAACCATGTGCAGGATGGTATGATCTATATATTGGATAAAGTTTGGAAAGTGGGTAATAGATGTGGTCAAGATGTATGGTCATGTAATAAGTTAAAGGTTGGAAAATAATGATATCAAACTTATAGGTTTGTTTTTGGGAAATTTGGGTATTATGGCTATCTTTAGGGTGTTTGGGATATGTTATGATAATGTAGAAAATAATTATGGTGTGATAATTATTGAGGGTTTTATAAATTATTTCATAATTAATATGATCAAATGGTGGTTAAGTAGGATATAAGTTAAAATGTGACATTGAGGCACTTAGGTAAAATAATGGTATTTTGGTCAATATGGGTTAAATATGAAATATTAGGTAGTTTAATGTGATATTGGTTTAAGAGATTCTAAGTATTTTACATGGAATAATCGAGGTAATTATGAGTAGTGTAAGTTAAATAAAATAAGAAAATGGCTTGAATGGTAAATAGTAACCCTAAAGGAAAGCTCATTATCACATGTGTAAGATGTTATAGTTAGACCTTGATTTTTGGATATGTTGTTAATAAATTTATTTTAGGATGGAGGGCCTAAACTGGTGGTTAGATGATTCTTGTGGGTGAAGTTTCTTATCTTGTGAAATTAGGGTTTCGTAGAGGAATTATGGCCTCTTTCCTTGGGGAAGGTCCCACTAAACTAGTATAGTAGTCATAAGTGTTTTTCCTTAGGAGGTGCTTTAGAACATTTCCTCAATTTAATAATAGTTGTTAGGAGCATGTTGCCTTGGGAGTTGTTGAGACCATTCCACTAGCTTAATAATAGTGACCAGAAGCATTTTTTTCTCGAGAGGTGTTTTGTACATTCCACTAAATTAAGAATAGTGGGATCCCCAAATTCAATGTAATTAAGTACATGGACTATGGTTATACCTAATAATGAAAATTTTAATTGGTTATTGTCTTGCATTGTATCATGTTTAATCAATGCATATGAGTATTCGTCCATGTGACCTTTAGATTTGTATGCCCTTACTATGGATGTATTATTCCCATATTCAGTAAGTAGCATATTAATATCTTGTTTATGGGTGCTACTTATTTTTATGAGCAAATGACCTAAGTTTTGTCATGTAGGTTGTTGAGGACCGCTTGGATGATTTCTCTATTTTTGATGATCTACCTATGGAGGAAAGATTTTTGTATCTTGGGGGTTCTAATATAGAGTTAATGTTATCCGTTGGATAGTTTCTATTCAGATACTTTTTTGGACTTTTAGTTCTAATGGATCCCTTTTGGTTATATGTTATGTTTATGTGCTTAAAGTTAAACCCCAACTATTATCTAAGTTTATGGAAATTTCTCTCATTCTCTATTTATCATATTTTAAGTTCTAAATATTTTTCCTTGTATTTAATGTAGGGATGGCATGGTAAGCTAGGATTATGTCGAGTACAAAGATGATACCCAACTATTTTGTTATTACACTTCCATTAAAAAAAGGTTTTTAGTTGTAAATTTTGGGGTTACACATAAGATGACCTTAATATATTAATAGACTAACCTTATTTTTAACGCTAACTTTGGGTTATACTGTTGGCCTTAGGGTTGACTTGAATAATTAGAATTAAAGAAAAAAATGGTTAAGTAATAAAATTTGGAATTATCGTGTATTATGTGATATATGTGATCACCAAGTAAAATACTAATATTTATAGTATAAGATCTTTAATTTCGTAATGATTTACTCTCTAGGGCTGGCTAACCTAAAGACAAGGTAGGAGTTTGGAGTTCTCATTTTGGATTTGTTTCACTAGTATGCCTTAGTGCCCCAGTAAGGCTCTAGTTTGCTCTATAGGTAACCTACAAGACCTATAGGGGGTATTAATATTAAGGATTATGTGACCAAGGTTAGAGGGTATTGTGGTTTTGGAGTTTGCTAGTATAACCAATGTACTTTATACGTTTCTAGGTTGTTTATTGTATCTCCTCGAGTACTAAAAATGGTAGTAGGTAATGTATATGGATATTAGTAATGTATTTAATTATTGATTTGATAGTTGCCTTTATACCTACTTGCGGTTTATATAGATTGACTTAAAGGAATGTCTGGGAGGGTATTGTGCTACTTTATGCTCCATGATCGAAAATGCTTAATCTTGGCATAATCAACCTTTTCGAAACACCATCGAATTTACTACTTAAAAGTTTTATTTTGTAAAAGCATTAGTTATGAAAATAATAGGTGTTAACACCACTCTTGACATAAATCTGACATCCTCTACTGTTTTTATACTAGTTACTAAGAATAAAAGTAACTTCTCTTAAATTAATAACAACCATAAAAACAAAAACATAGATTTTAATACAGAATATCCCGATAGCCCAAAAAAATGGGGAAAAGAATTACAATCTAATGAGGAAAATAAACATAGAAGGAGACACGAGAGTCCAAGGAAAATTCTGATCAAAAGATGTCATACAAACCTCAGATAGTCTTAACTCTCAACCCTTACTAGAATCCATTAAGCGAACCCCTAATGCACTCCTGCAAGGTAAAAACTAAACATTTAATAGAAAGGAGAAAAATAATGGAAACCCCTGATACTATGGTGCTGAGTAACCTATTATACAGAAATAATGTGAAAATTCTATATTGAATACATAAAAAGCACCCGCATCAAAGTATGGTATAAGTTAGTGAAGTATATATGTGATGAAAAATTTATAATAATCACCAAATCCACATACCGCTCATAATCATTCATTTAGAACAAATTGAAGCTTACCAACCAATCATAAAAGAGATGCTTCTTGAAGTAATGATTATAATCAATCTCAACATGATAAGCATAATCTTCATAACATATCGCATATCTCAATATCAAACCAATAATACCTGTAATACCATAGGTAAGACTCAAAGGCACAATAATAAATAAAATCCATTCTATCATAGGTAGGAGTTAAAGACACATTACCAATAAAATTCCATAATATCACAAGTAGGGCTCAAAAGTACCATACCAAATACAGGTAGGCACGAAGGCTATTTTACCAATCCAATAATCATTTCTATTATTGTTTACTCAAGGAGGATATAATAGTAACTCAAAGGCATAAAATTATATTGGTTACACTGATACACAAGGTATCATGGTACCCTCCCAACCATCTAACCTAGAGGTATAAAAGTACTCTGATCATACCAGTACACAATGTGAAACAATACCCTCCCAACATAGGACATGTTATCATTAACTATCAATACCTCCTATAGGGCATATAGGCCACCTATAGAGTAGATTATGACCTAACTAGGTCACAATGACACATCAGCAAACCAATCAAGCTGAGGCCTCCTACCTCGTCTCTAGGGTAGCTACACCTAGAGAGCAACTATTCCCAAACTCGAGTTCTTTTTCTTTAAGTATTAATGTCTTAAGAATATGATCACAAAATATTACATATTGTATAATGACTCTAAGTCCACACATAAACATTTTCCCCTATTTTTAGTATTCAAGTCAACCCTAAGGTCAACGGTCCAAGTCAGAGTCAGGTCAACACTATGATTAACCTAACAATACACTAAGGACATCTTATGTCCAATTATTTATATTAGGTGTATTAGGTCAAAGTAACCAAAATGCCCTTGGGGCCATTATTACCACATTATCATCCATTTTAAATAATTATTTTATTTTATTTGAAATTTGTCATGAAAAGATTAAAACACAACAATTAAGTTACATAACATGTAAATAAATTACGAGACACGCCAAATGGACATTATGCTTTTAGACTTGACTTTACACGTAAAAACTTAACATATATTTCTAGAACCTCAAATCGTATATTCTCATACTCAATAATAAATAAAACAAATTAGGCACACTTACTGAGATAAATATCATGGTATTCTTAAAATGACCAAAATACTCATAGGACATAATAATAATAATAATAATAATAATAATAATAATAATAATAATAATAATAATAATAATAATAATAATAATAATAATAATGCTAAAACATGTGTTTCTAAAACATCAAATCACATACCTTCATACTTAACAATAATTAAGACATGTTAGTTATTCTTACTGGAATAAATATTACGATACACTTAAATGACTAAATTGCCCCTAGATCACACAATTGTAATAATTATGTTAAAAATGCATCTAAGCATGCTCAATCTATCATATTAGACATATTATACATATGTAAATTATTTTCAGCATAAAATATATTTTAACTTACTTCCATACACATAAAAATTTATACATGTTAATAAGCTCCATTTTACTGATTTTTTTTACAGTTATTATTGGGCAAACGATTACAATATAATGAACATACTTAATACAATTTGTACATTAAAAAACCTAATGGGTTATGGTTGATATCTCATATTTTCATAGACTATAGGAATTGCCTGATTTTTAGCAAAAATATAAAATATAGGCAACCTACTAATATTTATTAGGTTTTGCTAATTAAAGTTTTATACCTAAAAATAAAATAAAATTAACCATATTAATATTTAAAAAAATAAAATAACATTTTTTTATTAAAATCATTATTAAATAAAAAATTGCCAAAATACCCCTAATATTGCAACGAGTAAAATTTAGATTTTAAAACTCATAGTGCATGAGCAACGTAAGTTGGTAAGCATATGGAGCTTTGGGGGGGAATTGGTTGGTTAGGAGGAGGAGATAAAGATAGGGGTTATGGACTTAGTTGTACAAGGAGGAGGTGGTGGCACTGTATGGTGTTGGGGCAGCTCGATGAGAGGGAGAAATGAGGGATAAGGTGCTCGGTGGTTGAAGCTAGTAGGAGGGAAGGCTACAGTGGTGGTAGGGGTCCTGAGGTTGCTATTGGGCTACGGGGGAGGGAAACATTGCAAGGATGAGGGCAGCAATAGAGGCAGTAGTGGTGGGAAGGGGTCGCAACGATGGATGCTCCAATAAGAGAAAGGGTTGTGTAGAATGGGGATGTAGAGGAGTGGTGGTGTGGTGGTTGGCAATAACATAAAAGAAGGGTGATGGGGAGGCATGACACATGGTAGAGGGAGAAGTTGATGGGGTTGGAAGTGTATAGTGCATTTGCTAGTAGGGGATGGGTGTAGGAAGGGGTAGAACCACACGAAAATGGAGAGGGAGTAGATAGTTGAGGGTCGAACCAAAATGGAGAGGAGTATGGAGATACATATATGGGGAGATGGATAAAGATAGTTTTGGGGTGATTGGGTGGTGTAGGGAAGGCGTAGGTGGCCAGAACGAGCAGCGGTGTTGGATGGAGATAGCGAGAGTGGTGTCTAAAAGGGAGGTGGAGCGAAGGAAGGTATCTTCTGAACATCAACCAAAAAACTCGACTCAACGCTATTATGGGGTGTATTTATAGGCTTGAAAGGAATTTAGGGTCGAAGGGAAAGTGGGGGAGTGGTAGACAGGCGTGGTAACCAGCCGACAAGGGCAGCCGGTGCACGTTTTCCTGAGGGAGAGGGAATCGTGCGGGGAAATGAGAGACGTGGTTTGGATCAATGGGTGACCGAAAAAAAAGGGAAGAGACTGGAACAAAACGGACAGTCAACGGGGCACGATCGACGGCGAAAAAACAGGAAGGAGGACGACAGAAATGGTTGACGTCGATGGCAGGTGAGAAGGGATAGGGAAGGAAGAAGAATGGAGGTTGGACCAGGTGGCCGGGAAAAGAAAAGAAAGAAAAAGAAGGAACCAGCCGGTTGGAGCGAGGTGAGGGGGAAAATTAAATGAAATGCAGAGTTTCGGTGGAAAAGGGAATGAAGAGTAGCGTTTCGGTGCAGTCGAGCGCAACGGTAAAAAGGTAATAAGTAAAACGTAGTGTTTGAGTGGAATAAAGAGTCAAAACGCGGCGCGGAGAAGGGGAGGAAGGAGGACGATCGCGCGTACCGGGCCACGCTGAAGGAAAAGAAAAGAGAAAAGGGGGACTGGGCCGCTGGGATAGCCCGGTTCGGGGAAAGAAAAAGAAAAAGAAAAGAAGAAGGAAAAGAAAGAAAAAGAAAGAAAAAGGAAGAAAGAAAAGTAAAAAGGAAAAAGGAGAAGAGAAAACTAATGGTTCAAGTTAATTAAATTAATTGGGATATGTGGAATATTTAAAAATAATAATAATATTTAATTAAAATAATATTTAAATCCCCTTTTTAGGCTACATTAGGATTTTTGAAAGATTTTCCATAAATTCCATTTTAATTATCAAACACTCAAATTTTTTCAAATTAAATTCTTTATAAAATTCATATGAATTTAAAACTATTTTCTCCTTCTTATTTTAAATAAAATAATATATTTAATTAATTTCTATAATAAAATCTTTAGTTAGCTAAAATAAACAAATTTCTCCTAATTAAAGTATTTATAAGATTTCTCTTGATTTTCCCTAATTAATTTCCTTTTATTTTAGTAAAAATAATTTATTTAATTAATTTCTATAATAAAATCTTTAGTTAGCTAAAATAAACAAATTTCTCCTAATTAAAGTATTTATAAGATTTCTCTTGATTTTTCCTAATTAATTTCCTTTTTTTTAGTAAAAATAATTTATTAAATTAAATTTCCAATAAAACCTTATTTAAAAATAATCTTTAAAATTAGAAAATTTTCGGGACATTTCAAGGACAAAAAAGAATGACGGGCACAAATTTAGGAAGAGATTAGCCAGGGAAAATGGTATTGGGTTGTTGAAATTGTGTGTTTATGCAAATTTTGAAATGGGAAATAATTGATGATGTGTGGAAGGACTAGGCATAGTTGTCAGCTGATTAGGGAGAAGTGTGGAATATGTTTTTGGTTTGACTTTAGTCTCATTTTAGTGTTATGCATAGGTAGACTTATGGCTATGGTTGAATAGGTATAAAAAACTTCAAATTTGTTGATGTGGAAGATCATCAGCTAATAATCTTCTACCAAACCAAGATCTTTCTATGTCCTCAAGTATTGCAAAATGCCTTTAAAGTTTTTATTGATTTGAATGTTGATGAAGGTGATGTCAAAATGCTCTTGGATAGTGGCAAAGATCTAACTTAATATCTTTAACCTTCTAAAGAGAAATCTTTTATTTCTTGATAGAATTCACTCCATTACTCTCCAAAGATCTCAATTGAAGAAGAAGAAGAAGAGAAGAAGGAGAAACACACAACTCTTGGTGTATTCTCTATTTCAAAAGTTTATTTCATTAGGCATATCATTCTCGTAATGTCGAGATCAAGGTGTACAAGGATTTATATATACATGTACACATGCAAACCCTTTCATTAATAAGCTCATACATCTGACCTTATTAATGAAATCAACCTTTAAGGTATGACACAAGTATATATAAAAGAGTTACAATGACATTTTACAACCATTACAAACTATGTAACAAAATAACAAAGCTACACAAACTCTAAATATATAATGCATAGATTTAACATATGTAATCTAACTTTGTGTCCTGTAGCCTTGTTCTTCCATGCAATTTGTAATTATTGTAATGTTATTGTCTTACATATCAAAGATCTTTAATAGCTTAAAGTTCTTGCAAACATATATAATACCTGTAAGAATTACTTAGTAAAACATTAAAAGCATAAAAATTTTCAAGGACAATGGGTTCTATCTTCAAGTATGTCAATTCTTCCTATTCTTTACCCATTAAAGAATAAGATTAACAGAGTGAGCTAGAGATACTCTTGCATCATTTGTCCTTTAATCCACTTTTTGGTCGGGGAAAATGATCAATATTCCAAATATGATTTGGTTTGATTAGGAGACTAGTTAAGATTAAAAGAATGATTAGAATATTAGTTATAATTTATTTTGATTAACTAAATTGTAAGAAAGTTCAATAATGTGCACTATTGGATTAAATATCAATTGTATTTCAAAAGTCATAAAAACTTATGGAAATGTGTAGAATGATTTTAGTAACTTAAATATATAAAATTATTAGGTTTTAGAATTTGTTTGAAGCTCGATGAATAGAAAATAAGTAAAAATGGCAAAAATGAATTAGTCACCTAAATATGTTTTTTCGCAAATGTATAAAATGAGTAACAGATACTTCAAATTGCTACCGATTGATACAAAATATTTTAAGAAAATTAAATATTTAAAAATATGTGATATTGAAATTTATTTAATGGCTAATGGATTAAAAATAATAAAAACGACTCAAATTATATAATCGCATATATAAATTTTTTCGTGATTTAACAATTTAGAACGGATAGGTGAAATATAAAAGAATAGAATGAACCATAAATTTAAAAATATATTTAGATTAATTTATAAATTTTAAATGAATTGAAAAGAATAAAAATACGGAAATTAAAGAATTATGATAAAAATATGTTTAAGCAATGAAAGATTGATACCGAAATTTCTGAAGTAAAATAAATTGAAAAGGGATTCAATAATGAAAATTTTAAAATATATTATAAGTCTAATTAAGTATGATCTTTAAGTGTCAAGAGAGTAATAACTCGAAATTTGGGTTACAGAAATTCGCTCCCCCCCTGCCCCTCAGCCTTGGTTCTCCACTCGCATCCTTTCGCCCTTCATCTTCATGGCAATGCTCAGGCTTCTGCTTCTCAACGACGGCATCCAAGCTGTCCTCCCCCTTTACGATTTCAGATATGTGATTCCTTATTCAACATCTACGTCCACGGGGAATACTGATGTGATGGTGCGTTTCCTGGTGAAGTCCCTTGGTTTCTCGAGGGAGGAAGCTATTTCCGCATCAGCCAAGGTAATTCGTGTGCGTTCCACTGAAAATCCTTATGCAGTTCACAGTTTCTTGAAAGAAATTGGATTGAAGCGAACTGAAGTCAAAAACATTGTTTATTCAGTGCCTACGATTCTGCAAATTAATGTAGAAAACAATCTAAAACCCAAATTTAGGGCTCTGCAGGAAGTTGGTTTGTCTGGATCTGATTTAGTTAAGGTGATCTCAAAAAACCCTT
The DNA here is from genome assembly GCA_030549775.1 of Tamarix chinensis. Classification (NCBI taxonomy): domain Eukaryota; kingdom Viridiplantae; phylum Streptophyta; class Magnoliopsida; order Caryophyllales; family Tamaricaceae; genus Tamarix; species Tamarix chinensis. The sequence goes on along the minus strand of CM060178.1, from coordinate 98,608,888 downwards.
CAATTCTATGCAGGGGCTTAGACACCCATATTATACCTACACTGGAATACTTAAAATCTGTGTTTGGTAGCAATGAGAATGTGGCTGTGGCTATTCGTAAGTCTGTCTGGATGCTGGCCAACAATATTCGTAAAAGTTGGCAATCTAATATTGCCGTGTTGAAAAGTTATGGGGTATCTGATGAAAGGATTCAAAAGTTCATGTTACAAAAGCCGAGGTCCTTCTTAGTTGCCCCTGATAATCTTGAAAGGATTTTGATTAGGGTGGAAGAGAATTTGGGTATTCCTCGCCAATCTGGGATGTTTATGTATGGAGTTGATGCTCTTGCATCAGCTAGTTATAAGGTTGTGGAGTCCAAGTTTTGTCTGCTTAGAAGATTTGGATTGACTGAAACAGATATATTGATATTGTTTAGGAAACTGCCATCTTGTATAAAACTATCAGAGGATAGGATTAGTAGTTCCTTGAATTTTTTCATGAAGGAACTTGGATATGAACCCTGCTATATAGCTTCTCGTCCTGTGCTTCTGAAGCTCAGTTTAGAGAAGAGAGCTGTTCCGAGACATGCAGTTTTTAAGGCATTGAAGATGAAGCAGCTTATTCAGGATTATTCTAATTTTTATTTTGCTATGACCTTAACTGATTCACAGTTTCTGGATAGATTTGTACGAAAATACCAAGATGTGGTTCCTGATCTTTATGAAATTTTCTCTAATAATATGGGCTCCTCGACAAATGTTTCTAGGTAGTACTCTCTAAGTGCAACTTTGCAAGTTGTAATATCTCATGGGTACAAAATTTGTCAAGGTGAAAGGGACATTGCAGCCATTTTTTACTTGCAGACCGTAGAAGCAAGGAGCAAATACTAGCATTCCAATTTTGTAGAAAGCCATAATTTACCTCATGAGTTTTGGAGGTGATTGGTTATATTTTTCAACTGTCTCTCTATGTGATCTCAAAAGTCACTTGTCATGTGGGAATGGTGTTGCTGGTGTACAAGGTTGGGCTAGAGTTCACAAGCTAAGGAATATGCGTAATGTGGGAAGCTATTTGTCGTGGACCTGGTTACATCCTCAAAGATGTCATTCCAATTATTTTCTTGCCATTTTGAGGGCACTTGTATTGTATGTGAGTTAATTCAGTAATGTGATATTGATTAGAGATCCCCCCCCCCAAACTTTAGTTTTTGCTTTGTTTCATACCTGTTTGAATAAACTATAATGTTAGTCATTACGAGCTGAAATTGGGAAAGGTATTGTTTTTATCTTTGATTCATTAGGCTTCTCTATGACTGTTTTGTCTACAACTTGGCATCATAGGGAAGATATGGGAATATTAATAACCTTGAGAAATTAATTTGTTACAAGGGTTCTGTAAATTTGTATGTCCACTGTTTTCGAGTAAGGTGCTTGCTGCTACATATTCTGGCGCTACAATTATTTTCATTTTTTGAATTCATCATGATTACTTTTACCCAGAAATGGGGAACTCCTACTGCTCATTATAAAGCATTAAAGTTTCTCTCTGTCTGGTAGTAAACATGGCTCAGTGATCTACAAATCTCCCATTTGCTCCTTTTAAAACTTTGCACCAAACAACTTATGTAAACATAAAAATTACATTTCACGAGCACTTTGGTGTCTCGTGTTTTCTATTTGTTCAGAAAGTTAATCTCTTGTATCGTATCATCTATAAACTACTAGGATGAGGTTTATTATGCATGTGGTGTGCATGTTAAATGAGTAGGCACTTTGTGTGTGTTGTGTACCAAATATAGAAAACTGGATTACATGCTTACACCTTCCTCTTCTGCTGGGCAGAGCTGCATTGTTGACGACGCCAATATGATTTCATCAGATGCTACGATCTGACTTTAATTTTTATGAAACAACTTTTTTCTCACAATTTCTTTATTATTGAAAATAGTTATATTTTGCTATTCTTCTTATCTCTTTGTTGCAAAGATGTAAAATTATCTTTCCAGTTGGGAGATGTTCAACCGCACAACAGATGATGATACATAGATTGGGTTAAAAAGTAAATCATCTTCCTCTTGGTTCTAATTTCAACTTGGGGTCACTTTAATCGCTATCGACGCCCTAGGTGATGTCCTCTCCTTATATACAATGTTTGCTTAGACTTTTCCTTGAATCTCTTGCACTTGGCTCGCTTTCTCTTAATTAAGATTCCATGTTATCGCGGAGATGTCTTTGGTTTGTTGGACCTGGTGATGACACTTTAAAAGAGAAAGGGCATGCTTTGGGATTCATGGAGGTGAACTGTTCCAAAGTAAGCAAATTATGCTCCAAAGTTGGCTTTTGGTGTTGAACTAGATTACACAGATGCTTATCATCCCTGCTATTCAATATGCAGGAGCTTTAAGAATACTTTTCTTGTTTGGCATGGGCGTGACTTTCTGCTAGAATTTTGAAATTGACGACTTTGGTGGGTGATGATGATATTGATAGCTCATGGAAGTTGGGTATGTCCGACAACTTGATGCTTAGTCTACGCCATGTTTTGAGAATAGTTTCTCTCTTTCACTTCTGGATCATTGATTGCTGTCATAATTTTGTCCTTATCATGCAAATTCGACTATGACTAGGTGGAAAGTTTAGGTTTAAGGAGGACATAATCAATTAATAGAAACATATGGTTAACATGTCAATAGTATAATTTACTATTAGACTTTATTGGAGCTCATAAAAAAAAAGTCCCCCTATGGAATCAATGTATTGGACTGAAACTTAAGCTAACCCTTGCATGAAATAAAAAGAAACAGTTGAAAGACAATTTGACTGGAGCTGAAGTCTAATTGCTCGGCCCTGAGGGCTGTGAGTCTGATTTCCCTCAAAACCCTTGAACCTAGCCCAAACACTGGACGTGGATGAAGAGGAATTCGTTTACACTGGATCTGGATGAGATGCCCTGAAATTCGTCACACGCCCTTTCTTGGCAAATCCCTGTTGACAACAGGCGGGAACTAAGATGAAAGTTTGCTCGCGACATTGTGTGGTGGTGTAAGAGAATTGTGGGGTGTTTGGGATGGGGATAATGGGGTTGGAAAATATACCTCCATACTTTACATCTCTGTCTGAACCGATTAAAACCCATTTCTGATCAAGACCATTAGGAATGTGTTTCTGCGTGTGTGAAATATTGTAGTAGGAAGCCAGGAATGGCAATTTCGTTTCTACATGTTTATGTTCGTTGATCTTCTTTTAGTGTCTTTGTAATTTGCAATACGTATGTGATTTTACCACCACCTTTCTTCTTTTATTTTATTTTTTTTTCACTTGCTTTCAGGTGGGCATTTAGTGCAGTTACATACAATGATTTAAGAATGTGTCCCGAATCACTATGGTGGTTTTTTGATTGCAAAGATCTGTACTTGCCAGATTGGGTTGATGCCGAACCAAATAAAAGAATCACGACTGCAATTTCTTGGTTATTTGCATTATATTTGAACAGAGGCGTTGTGTTGATGATAAGCCTTTGGCTAGTGGCCATTTCTGGTTGTGTCTCGTCTGTGTTGTTGGATACCAATTCGTTAATTGGCTGAACGTGATATTAGCAGTACTTCCAAACATGTATTTGTTCTTTATAGAAGAATTAAAGTAAAACTGTCAATCGATCATCTTCTCTATGTATTAATATAAGCCTAAAGTTACTACCTTCCATGAAAAGCCATTCATCTGATGCGTACCTTCTGATCATGTTATTCTTTCGCTAGTTAACTTTCATATATAAGGTACTTAGTGCTGCCCTGTGCGTCACTACGTTTGATCAAACATCTTTATCGTCCCTGTACGCAATACGGTGGCACTGGCGATGCTCTATTGCATGTCATGAGTCCATTTTACATGCCTTTTGCTCTTCTTCCTCGGTGTGTATGCCTTGTTGCAAGGTGTGTGCGCAACCGGGGTACTTTTTTTTTGCTTCAATCTTTTAAATTAAATTATTATTAATTGAGTTAGTAAAGAAATTAATTAATTTACCAAAATAATTATGAGTTTTTTTTCTTTTTATGAATAGAGATCTATATTAGCATATCATTAATAAAAAAAGTTATTGTATAAAATATTATCTCTTAGAGAAAAAAATAATAATAGAACTGTACAAAAATTTTATGAAAGAGTATTGATGTAAACTTTAAATATTGATATACAACAATCATAGCATGGTTGTTGAAAAATAAAAAACTTATAACAACAATTCAAAAAAAAAAATTGGTGTAAAATATCACATAATTATTGAAAAATGGTAGCATATATGTTGAAAACTTATTGTTGAAAGATTGTTGAAAGATTAAAAACTTATAACACATAATTGTTGAAATTTGGTGAAAAACTTTTACTATAGTTGGACAAATTATATGATACATCTAGTTGTATCATGAAAAGTAATTCTTATAAGGTCGAATGAAATATGGAGGTGTAATTAATGAAAAACTTATTTATAAAGTAGAGCTCAGGTGATCAAAATAATAAAAATATAATTACTTATAAGAATAAAATAATTATTTATATAAATAAGATAACTACTTACGCAGATTATATAATTACTAGCATTATACATAACGTATAATTACTTTTTTAGAGAAAATAATTACTCGAAATTTTTTACTAGGGGCATCTAGTTAAATGCAACCAAGAGTATCACGTAGGTATTGAAATAGTTGTAAAGACAATCATATTGTTATTCAAAACTCTATACAAACATAATTTTTATTATAATAGTTGTAAAAAAAAAACTATAACATAGTTATTAAAAAATCACTACATAATCATTAAAAAAATTATTTTAAAATCATTAAAATTCTGTATAATAAAGTTAGAAATTTTTAATAAAACAGTTAAAGAAAAATAATTATATAATTATTGAAAAATTATATTTTTATGTCATAAGTATAATAATATCGATTTCTGTTTATAAAAAAAGATTGAGAAATTTGGACTCTTTTTATTTTTATTGACCTAAAATTAAAAAAAAAATATCACATATATATAAAGTTGAATACGTTAATGAAAATGAAAGTACGAAACTATCGTTGTTATAAAAAAATAAATTATTCTTATCTGTAAAAATGACATCTGTTGTACAGTAAACAATGGGTGGCCGCGCAATATAATGTACGGGCGATGATGAGTTGATGACGTTGTTTGATTGCATGTCTTTGCTCAAATATTTATTTTCAAAAACGAAATGCTTCCTGTCTGGTATTTGGCCCGTTGCTTGCGGATTTTCAACTCTACAGCATACGCTAATACGTCGGCCGAGTTCCTAACATTCCAAACAAAAAAAGCTCAGTGACAAATGACGTCGACAATTCACTTTATGACAATTGAACCAACAATTTCGTTTTAACATTCCGACGGACAATTTCAGGCGAATATTCGCATTCGGTTGAATATTTGGTACTTGTAATTTCAGGCGAATATTCGTATTCGGTTGAATATTTTTTTTAGTAAATCTGTTCTGTATAATTTAAATTGGATATTTAAATTTTAAATATTTAAAAAATATCAATTGAATATGGATAAATTTTAAATAAATTTTATATCTGTGTAAAAAAAATATTATATCAATCAGGCGAATATTCGCATTCGGTTGAATATTTGGTACTTGTAATTTCAGGCGAATATTCGTATTCGGTTGAATATTTTTTTTTAGCAAATCTGTTTTGTATAATTTAAATTGGATATTTAAATTTTAAATATTTAAAAAATATCAATCAAATATGGATAAATTTTATATCTGTGTAAAAAAATATTATTTTTTAACTTTCATAAACTTTACAAAATAATTTTAAAAAATATAGATTGTATATCAATTAATATTTATGTGTATATTCATATAAATATTTTATTTTATAAAAAAAATATTAAAATATTATTATAACAATTTAAAATAAAAAAATAAAGTTTAAAAACTTATAACTATGAAAACAAAATATTATGATGTAATGTTGAGATAATCAATAAAATACCAAATATCTTTTTTAGATTGGATATTTTTAATGTTCGATATTTATTTGACTAAAATTAAATAAGATATCTTAAATATCGGATCACATTTTTTAGATACTAGATTAAATTTTTAAATCTCAAATTTTCTTACATTCCTACTTGTGATAAGTCATTTATCTAAAGGTACATATGTTACACTATTAATATGAATGAGTGTAGGCTAAAATAATTTGATACTTGTAATAATAATTATGATGAATTTTTAACATTCTGATTATTTATGTTTATGGTTTTTTTCACAATTTTTATAAGATCTTACTATATTAATTAATTTTATATTTTCACCACCTTATTTTTAAACCTAATAAGATAATATTATATTTGTAGTAATATTGATAATTATAACAATTACAAGGATACGTTCATTTTTCTTATTCGGATAATATTAGATCATATTAAATCAACAAAGACAAAATGAACATAAAAATTTAAATTTGAGGACCCCGACTAATTAATCTTTAGATATAATTTTAGTCCCCACAACATTATATTTTTAAATTATGGCATAGAATCAATACCGCTATACATCACATATTTTTCCCATTTGAGATAAATATTTGATTAATATAATTAGGGTATATTGTGTAAACTGTGTATTGATATAAATATTAAGGAGATATTAAAAAATACTCCATGTTTTTTTTATGTCTATCATAAAACTCAAGCGACCAAACTTATTAAAAAAAATTGTATAAAAAGTAATAACAATAAAGAATTGATAACTTTAGTTCGATATAAAACTCGTCTATGGATTCTAATATAAAACCGTTCCATTTAAAGGAGTAGGTTTTTCATGGCAGCATTAGGCTACGGATGTGGCAGTGAAGAAAGTCTAGTGTCGGCACTCGGCACTAGCAATGAAACTTTTCGGAGTCAAAACTTTTTCCTCCATAATTCCTCGCTTTTAAATTGGTCAATGCCTCTAGTTGAATTACATACGTACAAAGTGTCCGAGTTGATTCTGGTTAGTTCTTTCCAAGTGTTTCCAGACTCACCTCGTTGGGGTGACATCAACAAAAATAAAAGTCACATCCCTTAGTGCTCTCGTATGTTTCTTGTCCCACATAATGCGGACACCATAGTGTTTTTGGCCGGAATTGTGTTGCCAATGTGCGTGTTAACTTCTGTAGCATTGGCATAATGGGGGTGAAAAGATACAGTTAATGCTTTACGCAACTTATATGGTGTCTCCAAAATTTACGGTACTTCCGAGAAAGATATTGAATGGGTATTTTTTTTTTAGTCCTTTCAAAATGCAACGTAAGTGTTGGAAAAATTAGTCATTCTGGATAAGCGCTGCTAGAATCGGATGGATAGAATCGTGTAAAATTGAGATTTTGGCGGCATTCCACCGGGACATATGGAGTTGACAGTAGAATTAAATATAATCATATCAAATCGTTAGATTTAGGTACAATTCAGTATAATCATTGTATAATCTAGTTATTCACCCTTACTATGTACGAAATACAGAATCAATGATGACAACAAGACAGGTTGGAAACAAAAATTTTATCTCTATCTCTAATTCAATAAAAATAATTAATTTGTTTTGATATTTACTTTTTTTATTAATAAATTTCAATTCGATTATTAATTAACTCACCATTTTTTATTTATTCTTCGATTTTAAAATCAAACCTAATTTTTAAAATTCACTCATACCTCCAATCTCCGAACCTACTTTATATAATATAATTTTAATTTATATTTAAAAAAAAACTATATATATTATTTGGGATAGGCTCGAAGGTACGGAATCCAAACCTATCCCAAAAAATATCTTCAAGCCTAAAGGTGATTTTCGAATTTAACCCCTGAATCCAACCACGAATGAAAATTTTCCAATGGATTCCTAAATTCTCCAAAAAAAAAAAATATCATTCCTATACTTAATTAATAACTTATTCATTGTTATAAATTGTAGCTATGCTTTTTCAGTGATAAAGAATACGTGCTTACTAGTCTTTATATTATACAAACAATTACAAATTTTAAAACACTCTTTTACATACGATATTTGTGTTTTTATTTGATTGTTCTCCATTATATACCATATTTGTAGTTTTATTTGATTGTTTTCTATCATAGTTACTTGACATAAAATAGATCGTGGTTGAAAAGAAAGTTTTTCAAGTAGATGTCAACATTTAATAATGGTTGTCCATGACTTTTCTTTATAGTCAATAGTTTAATCAATTATTAACCTTGTATGAGTGTCATATCTACAAAATTTAAATATGATTCATGCTCTCAAAAATTTAGGGTATTACTGCCACACTTTGTACATTTTCGATTTTTCTCTACCATTCTCATACTTGGGGTTCTAAAAAAGTTGAGTCAACTTGGTATTTAGCTCATTAAAAGTTCAGCTCGACTCGTTCATTTAGTTGAATGAGTTGAGTTCAAACCTTATTTTTGAGATCATTTATTAAATGAGTTGAGCTTAAGCCAAAAAAAGTGAGGCTATATTCATTTTATAGCTTTAGCTCATGAGCTCGACTTAGCTTGACTCATTTACAACTATGCTCATACCAAGTGCTAAGAATAAAATATTATTCCACTTAAATTAAGAACACAATTATAAGAAATAGAATAGATATTTCAAAACAGATTATCATTATTCTAATAATATAAATGGTTAGTAGTTACAAAAGTCAAAATAAAAGAAGTATGAAAAAATATAAGAGTTTAGGAATATCCAGATCAAAAGATATTGAATAGTCCTAACTCTAATCTCAAATGATAAATCTCCAAGTTAATCACACAAGCTAACTTACAAAGTCATTGCTATCCATTAAATAAGTAGGGAATCATGAAATAGAACCCCTAAGTATAACGGTACTAAGTAACCAACTATACAAAGCTAAACATGAAAATATCACATGAAACACATGGAAGGGATCACAATAGGACATGGTATAAAATACTGAAGTATACATTCTATTACCAAAATGTGATAACCATGTTGGATACATTTATATCACCAAGGGCATATACTGCTCATGCACATTCATTTAGAACACAATAAAACTTACCAACCAAGCATCCAAAAGATACTCTCTGAAGTGATGATTAGAACCAATCTCAACCCAATAACTATAAAATTTAGAATATATCTCATATCTCAAAATCCATACCAATAAATTTCATAACACCATTAGTAGGGTATGACAACTACTACCAGCTCACAGTTAGTCACCAAGGCCACTTCTGATCTATCCAATAATCATTCAGAACCAACAATAACTATTTATATTTTTTATTTTTTTTGAGGAGAGGTCTATCAACCCAGATACTAAGGTACTCTATTCATATTAGTGCACAAATGCAACACATTATCCTACCAACTATCGACCCAAGAATACTAAGATATCCTGATTGTACTAGCATACGAAGGAAGCACAATACTCAACCAACAAATACACTTGTTATATAAGTATGCACACCTTCTAAGAATTTCATAAGATATAGGGCATGTCTGGATTAATAACGCACACCAACAAACGTCCAAACCAAATCGTGGGTTAAACCGCATCTTTAGGGTAGTAACCCATAAATAGTCACCATTTCCAATCTCAAGATCTTGTACTTAAAATATTAACATAATACACAAATAGAACCAATTTTCATCTATAAAGATTTTTACTCATTTATAATTATTCAAGATAACCATAATCAAAGTCAACACTAAGGTTAACTCAAAATTCTACTAAGGTCATCCTAGACTCAACAATTCATATTTAGGCGCATTATATTGAAAATAACCGAAATATCCTTCAGACCATAATTACTACATTATTTGTAACACATCAAATTTTTGTAATCCTTATTTTCAAATGGTTAGCATTTTATCTGAAACCTAACTCTTAAATCTGAGCTTAATTATTTTTTTAACCCTCAACCCACAAACCTAGACACATTCTTAAATAAATTTATCCTAATTACTTTATCTTTTTAGTTTGACCACCCTAAAATAATAAATTTTACCCCGATTTATTCCCTATCTTATTTTAGTTGTTGAATGCTTGGTTTCTGAAGTTGATCTAATTACAATAAGAGTTGAATATTATTTCCGACTATTTCCTTCGTTAGGGTAGAAAGTGAAATTTAGGTTTGGAGCATTGACACTCTTAGCAAGCGAGAGAAGTCACCGACATCACTTATAGCACCAACAATGTAGGTGTTGAAATTTTGATAGATGAAATTGTTTTTTCGAAGCATAGGGAGTGAAATTGTCATCATAGACAGTAGTGTTGCAACTATAATGACAAAATGAATTGATAAGGAGGTTCTCATAGTTATAGTAGTTCTTGAAGTATTCAATACTAACAACACTATTATTGTTGTGATTGATGAAGTTCTTATCGGAGTAGGAGGAGATGTGGGCATTGGAGTCTTGTTTATCAAGGCTAGGGAAAATGCACATGGCCTTCCTTTTCCCTTCTAGGCTCTCGTACCTTGCAACCCCTACCTTTTACCTTATCTCTGCATCCCAAGCCTTGCACCAACTTACACCATGCCCATACACCAACCATGCTCCAGCGCCACGCCACAATGTCCCTGTTGAACCCCCTCCACTAGCTATATATATGTATATATATACACACACACACACCTTCCCTTCCATGTTTTTGTTATAGCCAACACCTTACAACCCTTACCTCTACCCTATCTTTGCATCCCCATCCTTGAACAACCCTACACCATCCATGCTCCAATGCCACACCATAATGCCCCTATCGAACCCCCTCCATTGGCTCTACACACACACACACACACACTCCTTCCCTTCCATGTTTTTATTCTAGCCAACACCCGACCCACTTCCTTTACTTCTTCTTCCTCACCATCCTTTTTATGGTTTCATTCGGCCATCACTATCACCACCATCAACATTCACCATTTTCAACTAGCCTAAGCCTCCCTTGGTTCCTACTCCTCTCAAAACACCACCACCCTTCACTATCCACCATCGTTAATCGACTACCCAACTCACTTCATTTCTTCTCCTTATTCCCTTTTTCTTCAGTTTTCCCTCTACCATTGTACGACCTATGTCCTTTCCTTCTCTTTCTTCTTCCTCTCAGATCTGTTCTATTTTTAGGTGTGTTACAAGGCTGTACACCAACCCATGCACAATTGCACAATCCCTCACACCAGCCGTGCCAAGTTGACACGTCTTCTTCTACCCAACCTTGCCTCCATTTATTTTCACAATCATTCCCTAGTCATGCTTCCAATCATATCCCATTCATCTATGCAACCCAACTCTACCCAACCATCATCCATTTCCTACATGCCTCATTGCACCCACATCACCACCCATCCATCCTCACTTGCTCTAGTTGAACTAGATCCACCACTCTTAGCTCCTCCACATTGCAGATAGCCATCATTTCAGCTCCCCCACCTTGTAGCACCACCCTTGACCACCACCTCCAACAACCGCACTGCTGTAGTCTTTCCCCTTTTCGTGCATAGGCTCACACTACCTGCCCATGCAGTATGAGTTTGGCCATTTTTCCTTGTCCTACAATATGAGGGTATTTTGGTAATTTTACTTGACAAATATTTTAATATAAATTGCTCTTTTATGGGTTAGATGTTAATATGGTCAATGCTGATATTATTTTTTGGTAAAAGAGGTTGATTTGTAGAGCTTGATAAATTCTAGTAGGCTGATTCTATTTTGTAAGTGTTTTGGAAATCATATAACTCTTATACTCTATTAAGATGTGATATATCATATGATAACACATTATGGTTTTGATATATAAATCGTGTTAAGCATATTTATTACATTGTAATTATTTACCTAATAATTTTAGTATGAAATTGGTGAAATGACGCATGTTTATTTGTGTAAAGTATTATGAGTATGAAAGCATGTTAAAATCAGTTTAATGTTGGGAATAAATTATACATGCTATGCACATGTAATATAATAGCTTGAATGTGCCTCTGAGTATTTTTAGCATGATTATTGCTATTATGTGCCCTAAGGTCAATATGATCTTTTTAAGTGTATTTGCACTCCCATAAGCAAGCCTAATATATATTAATTAATGGTGAGTATGGATAATTATGCACCTTGATGTTTAGAAATGCATGTGGAGGTTTTATGAGCTTAATCATATGCAAAGGCAAAATGATCATTTGATGTTTCTAGTAACTTATTTGCATGCTAAATTATTTTTAATTATTATATTTTAGCATTTTATGGCAAATTATTAAATAAAACATAATCGGTATTTAAAATGGATGATAGTGTGGTAAGTATGGCCTTAGGGTATTTTGGTCAATATAGGATAAATATGGAGTCCTTGGTATTTTAATTAGGGTTGTTCACGGTTCAAATATCCGATATTTCAGATATTTGATTGTCGGATATTTGAAATTTCGGATATATAAAAATGATATTTGATATTTGATTTGAAACTTCGGATATCCGGAAGATCGGATATTTGAATTTTCGGATTGGATATCATCGGATATCAAATATATCCGATATTACCCGAATACAATTTCAAATATAAAAAAAATTACCAAATGAAAAATATATTTCATATTATCCGATTTGTTGAGCGAATCCTAAGCAAATATCCGATTCGCTTAGCAAATATCCGACTTACTCAACATATATCCAATGTTAAAACTAAAATAAGAAATGAGTGGATGAAGTCTATTGGTATACAGAGTATTTTTATTTTTATTTTTATAAATATCTAAAAAGGGATTGTGTTAAAAATATAATTTCAATTAAATTAGAATTTTCCTCAAATAATAAATAAAGTAAGTAAAAATTATACACAGACACATATAAATTTATTTATATACAAATATATATAAAATAAAAAATTATAAAAAAATGTATAAATATTTTTCTTCGGATCGGATATTATTTGTATTTGTCGGATCGGATATTTGGTTTGTTTGACTTTTCGTTGACCGGATCGGATATTTGATTTGAAAAAAAAATTGGATCAGTTATTTGCTTTTTCGGATCGGATTGCTTCGGATATCGGATCAAATAAGCAGATATCGGATAACATGAACAACCCTAATTTTAATGTGTTAATTGGTTCAAAATATTCGAAACATATTATGTAGAATATTTGGAGTAATTATGAATGACTTAGGTCTATTAAAATATAAACATGACTTAAATTGAAAATAGTAATCCTAGAGGTGGGATCATTATCTCATGTGTAAAATGATAAGCTTAAACTTTTATTTTTGGATATATCAATTATAATCATATTTTAGGCATGTGTATTAAATTTTTTGGTAAAAATATTATGATGGGATGAATTATGCTCACCTTTTAGGATTAGGATATTCTTAAGGGAAAATATGGTCTTTTTCTCTAAATTTGTCCCGACTTTTGTTTGGCTGTATCTAATGTATTTTGAGCAATTATGTTGAGTCTGATTTATGTGCCTTATATACATATAAGCGTGTTCTGCATGATGATATTGAGATAAATAATCAACAATCTAATAAGACGTTAATATATAAAGTGAAAGATCACACGAGTTAGGACTGGTTGTACCTCCCCGTTCCACCTGACGAGAATAGTGGATAGGAGCTTTATGTCTTGGGATTGTATATTATTGATACCGTTCCATCGGTTAAGAATAGTGGCTAGGAGCTTTATGTTCTGGGATTGTATACCATTGATAGAATTCCATCGGTTGATAATAGTGATCAAAAGCTTTAATATTTGGGGTTGTATATTATTGGTATCATTCCATTGGTTGAAAATAATGGGGTTACTAAAATTAAATTGAAAAAATAGTTAGAAGGATATTAATATTTGAAGTGAGAGACCACGTGAGTCAAGACCGGTTGTACTTTTCCATTACACTAGACGATAATAGTGGTTAGGATCAATACTTATCCATTCCATCGGATGAGAATAGTTTCCGGGAGTGTATTACCCTGGGGTTATATATTATTGATACCGTTCCACCAGTTGAGAATAGCAGGATCCCTAAACTCATCATGAATCAATAATTAGAATGATCATAATTACTAAAGGTTTTTTTTTTGGTTAAGAATAATGATATGGAAGTTAAGTATGAGATATATCATGATGTTATGGTTATTGGGCTGAGATTGATTCTAATCATTACTTCAGAGAGAATCCCTTAAATACTTGATTAGTAAGTTTCATTATGTTCTAAATGAGCAGGCATGAGTAGTGTGTAGCTTCTGTGATATTTGTTTATTTAATATGATTATCATATTTTGATCATTGTATGTATATTTTAATATTTTATACAATGTCCTATTGTGATGCCTTATATGTGTTACATGCGAGCCTTTTCATATTAGCTTTATATAATGGGCTGCTTAATACTATTATACTAATATAATGAGTTATTCAGTACTATTGTACTAATGAGTTTCATTTCATGACCCCCTATTTATATAATAGGCAATGGTCTTTACAAGTTAGCTTATGAGATCAATTGAAGGCTGGTATTTTGAGTTGAGAATTAGAACTATCCGGTATCCTACATATTATCTTTAATCAAAGATATTCTTGGACTCTTTTGTCCTTCTGTATTTCCTCTCATTTGAATTTTGTAACTAATAAACCTTAGTTTTGTCATAATGATATTAATCTGTTTTGTTCTCTCTCTATTATGGTTCTTATATTTATGTTCTTAATTTGATCGGAGTAACATGTTAGCCTTATCACTTGGTATGAGGATAGTAAAGAAAAGCGAACGTGTACCAAGTGTAGAGGTAACACTCTACATTTTTACTTCTTTAGCTTTCGCAATTAACTCTTTGAATAAAATTTTAAAGTCCTAAAAATTAGGGTGTTACATTTGTTTCATAAAAGGGATGGATAATCGAGAGTTAGAGTAAATTGATCCAAGTGAATAATGGATACTTAACAAAATGCTAGAGTGTATTTCAGATTCCATGTCCATGTTTTATGAGCCTTGCGACTTCCATAATTATAAGATTCTGGACTCACAATGTTCCCTTATGTAAGTGGGATAAGATCTCGTCAAAGGTGGATGATGATGGAAAATTGGTGGGAAGTTGGGTCACGTGCAAGATAAAAACAAATCATGATTATTTTTTAATAAGTCTTTTCAAACATTAGTGCCTTTATTTTTACCCGTGATGCCATTATGTGGGCTAAAACAACCATTGCTAAAGGGGGATTCCCTACGAAATTGAGGGTTGTCTACAATGTGTGAAACCTTTTGGCCTCGTTGTTTTGAACTAGGACAAATGACCAAAAATTTTCCATACAATTATACAGTCATATTATGTTCTATTGTAGTTTATAATTTATTTATTTTTTGCTGCACTAATGGATAATGTAAAGAGTTATTACATCACAATTTTTTAGCTTTAATGTCACAAAACCAAGAGTAATAATGCTATGAATTAAGATGTAACTATTATATAATGTAATTTATGTGTGTACACACACACACAAAGAAAAAAAATGTGACTATTGAGGTGTATTGAGCTTTAGGGCTTGTTTGGTATGAGAGTAATAGGGGTGAAAAAAATTTTTCCCCTATTTTGTGTCTTTTATATTAAGTATTTAATAATAATAAATATATTTTTAATAAAATACCCATTTTAGATCAAATTAAGATCTAAAATGGGTATTCACTAGAATAAAAATATTTAATTTTAATTAGATTATACAAGATATATAAAATATGGGGGTAATTTTTTCACCCCTATTACCCCCTAACCAAACAAGCACTTCACGTAATGTAATGAAACGAACAGTCAATAATAATGTTATGAATTAATATGTAACTATTAATTATTGTAACTAATATCAAGTTATCAACGCATATGTAGCTACTATACAAGAAAACCATGATCATTGAGGAGGTTATATACTTCTTAGAAGTTTTGGTGAGAGATCATTTGCTCTTGGTTGTCTCTTTTATATATTATATAGATATATTTATTAATTGTTACTCTTAAATCATGGTACTATGTGTTAATGCTTCTCTTTTATATTATAGTTAAAAAAATGATAAATTTGATATGTGATGACATCTTGATGCTATAGTTATTAAAATTCTTACCCGGATCTCACAATTATGTGCTTGTTTGGAGCTACTTATTAAAAGTAGTTATCTTAGATAACTACTTATTTTGAAAAAAAAAATTAGCTTAAAAAATTTTAAAATAAGTAATTATATTAGATAACTACTTTTAATAAGTAGCTCCAAACAAACCATATATTATTCAAAAGTCATTGTATAATCTCCTATTCTAGATGAGATCTTATAATAGTGAAATTATGGTAGAATTTTATGATCCTATGTAAGATCCGTAGAATGTTACGATCCTATATAGAAGCTTATGGTTCTACATAATGACTATAATTTTTTATATATTTGTCATATATCTTTTTTCCCCCTCTTATTTATACCATATTTCTTCGTCAACCTTCTAAATCTCAACTCCTATTATTTTATATATATACTATATATTGAACACAAGCTAATATAAAGAGAACATGAGTAAAATATTATTAAAATAATGAAGTTAATTGGTGAAACAAAATGTTTAAAAAACAACTGAAACCCTTTGTGTTGAGTAAAACAAATATCTAGATTTTTATTTATTTATTAATTTCTATGTAGAGTATACTTATCCTTTTTATTTTATTTTATGGCATTGTTGGATTGTTTTATATGCATGTAATACGATAGTTTGTGAAGCTTATTAGTTGTAACAACCTAATTAGTGACCAAATAAAATATTAAGAATACATTTTTAAGCGCTCTTCAATTTCAACAATAGTATTTTGTGGCATAAAAGATTATCGAGGCCGTATTTTTATGATACTCATAAAAATTTACGATTCCACAATCAATTCTAATGACCCATCTATAAACTCTAGGTCGAATTTATATTTTAACAAGATTGTGGCATTATTATTAATTTATATCACTTTCTCATGACTTTCAATTTTGATTTGACATTTTTTTTACGTCGTGGTCAATTGACACTATGCATTTTATATCTCAGGAAAACTAATGCAGCAACTTGTAATTCATGTTAGTTGCTAACGTCTATCTTGAAGCTTAAATATACCATTTTTTTTTTAGTGTTTTTTAGTTTTAAAAAAGAGTATATTTCAAGTACACGGACATCATAGGCTCATAGATTTACGATTTTTGTAGAATTTTTTTAGCAATATATACTATGGTCATAAGGACCACCGAGTTTATATAGAGTTGCTAATGTTATAAAGTCATTACGTTATAAATATCTAACACCAATTCGTTGCTGCTAAGAATGAGAAGAGAAGAAAAATAGCCTATCACCTTTCAATTGAAAAAAGGAGCACGATGAATTCGACCGCTGGGATATCCATTCAAGCCAAGAAATATATGTAAGCGTACCTAACCTTTTTTCTATGGGAGATTTTTTCCCACTAGACACCTAGTATCCCGGAATCCGGATAACTTAGTTTCGGCAGCATTCAAAATCTGCAGTGCTTTTCCAAAGCTCGACGAATGACGATAAGAAGAAATGGTGTAATAATGATGGGAGAAAATACAAATACCAAACTCACTCAAAAGAAGAGCCGTTCCGTCCATATATATTAGTATTTCTATATATGACATACTGTACATACAAACAGTGTACTCCTCCACGAAAGAACGCAACAAAAGAAGAGATGAAGCGCAACAGCGGGCTTCATTCTTCGCGTCGCGTAAACAATTCCACTGACATTTCCCTTTCTCCTTTTCCGCTTTCCTCTTTTTAAATGCTATTACTACTCCACCTCTTAATTCACCTTCTTTCTATGTTTAGACAAACACATGGGGCTCGTGAACCAACTTTGATACTTAGATTCTCTAAATATTCAATTAAATCTAATCGTTTAATCAAATAAATTAAAATCGAACCTCACTTTTAACCTCGCATATTAAACCGACCTTAATTTTAAACAATAAGGTATTACTCTTTTTTTTTTAATATTAACTCGTAAGATCGATTCGACTTACCTAGACTCTTTCGTTTACTAAAATAAGTCGATTCTAAACATAAATTTAAGAACATTTATAACTCTACAATCAAGCATCATCTTTGGAGCCTTAGTTAAATTAATTAAATCTAATAAAGAATGTACAGCTCTGCTTTATTGGTAGTCAGTAGTTTTCAATTTATAAAAGCCTGTGAAATGGACGGGAGCACACCAGTTGAGTTGGAATGAGCATATCATCTGTCCCCATATAAAGTTTAAAGGGGGAGCGCGCATTGCAGACCCCAGGAACTCACTACTCCTAGTCCTATCGCATCCGCATAAGAGTTAAGGCCACATATATCTATTGAGCACGCGTACAATAAAGTAAGTATAGAAGCAGTGCCTAAACCTGGGTCTTCCCTTCTTGCGGAGTCTTGTCTTGAGAAATGGGATGGAGAATCTCCTTTCTTTTAACAAGGAACAGAGACAAAAGGATCTCGGAGAAGTTGGAATTCAGAAATATTCCTATGCTTTTTCACGGTACTTGATACCAGCGGCCTCCCTACCCTAAGCATTACTTGTACTACGGTACAATTCATTTGGTTCTGTCATCTATGCACATAATACATTGAATTTAATTGCGTGCCTATGGAACGAGGTGCGACTGTAAAATCGAATCCTTCATAAGAGATGCTAGGGCAAACAACTCCGATAATCGTATGCCACCGTGCATAATAAACCTATGAGCTCGTTTTATATTCAAGAATCGACTTCTTGAGTAAGCTATATTTATTGGAAAATAATGCATTGACTTCTTCTTCTTCTTCTTCTTCTTCTTCTTCTTCTTCTTCTTTTATCTGATGTGAACGACTACTTCTAAACTTCAAAAATATAAATCTGGATACTCTCTATCGGTTATCCAAACTCAATAAAAAAATTTATATTTATATCTGTATCAAAATCCGGCGAGTATTTTTTTTTCCTTATCCACATTTATATCTATTTATCCCTATCTATTTATATATCTATCGAATAAAACCCAACAAATTTCGGGTAAAACTCATCAAATTTAAAGTGAAAATCATTTATTTTAGAATTATATACTTAGATTATTAAAATTTAATTATATCTTCACTTTTAATCTTAAAAAATATATTTAAGGTTATATAAGGGGTAAAAATGTAATTTTATATCAGGTAAACGAATTCGGGTACATGTACGGATTTGAGGATCCCTTACCCATATCCATAGTCAAATCGGCGGATATTTTTTACCTTCCTTCATATCCGTTTATCTATATCTATTTACACATCCAACAGATAAAACCCATCGGATTTCAGATAAAATCTGTCTGATTGCCATCCCTACCTAAATTACAATCATGAATTAAGTCAATCATTTCAATTTTTCATATTATCATTATAATCTAAAATAGTACTCTCTCTACTTCACAATATAATTCATATCCTACCAATATAAACAAGTTAAAAATAAAATATTTAAGAAAATAAAATGCATGCAATGGCTAATATAGCCTCCTATAAATATATTTTGAAGCTTGACTACTATTGAACAGATGAGAAAAATAAAAGCATGTATATTTATAGAACAATTTCAATTTATCAATTTCTATGAGTTTTTGTTAATATAATTTATAACTTAAAAGGTGATTTATTAAAAGGTAGTATAAATTATAACATGAAACAAATGGAGTACGTATTAATTAATAAAGCACAAGTTTATTTTACGGTCCAAGGGAGTTAAAGTTAAATTTAGTATAAGTTAAACCAAATAGAACTCAAATGTTATACTTCAAATAGCCTGTACCAGACCAGCATTACTTCCTCTATTTCATTATATAGGTTACTCAAGGATTTTGAGGTTGAACTTTGACTCTTATTAATTTTGACTCAATATATAATAAATTATTATATAAAAAATTTATCATGATATTCATATTTAAAAATATTTTTGTATAATTAATTTTTTATAATTTGTATCTTTATATATTTAAAATAATTGATTGCATAAGCTCATCCTTGAAATGCCCAAATTTAATTATACACCCGGATGCATCATATTATATGTTCCCAATGTGCAAGTTAGTAATATTTTAAAAAAGAAAATACTATGTAACTCACCTATTTTATGACTTTCCTCTTCCTCTTCCTCTTCTCTACCTTGCCATCCTCCCACTACTAGATTTGAATGTTGATTATATATAATCAACATTCAAATCTAGGGCCTATTGGTATGAAAGCGGTAGAAAATATTATAATTTCATAATTATAATAATTATTATAGAAGTCTGTTGGTGCCATACAATAAAACCGCGGTCGCGGTCGCGATTGCGGTCGCGGTCGCGGTGTCGCGGTATCGGAGTGTCGCGGTCAATAAATTATGTGTCGCGGCCGTCGCGGCGTGATTTCTAATTTTTTTTTCACAATATGGATTAAATGGTATTTATTCATCATTTAATTACTTATACAACTATGCATGAAGGTTATATGTTATATTAGAAGTCTTTAAATGACTTATTATATGTTAAATTATTCTAACAACACTACTTTTGCTAATTAATAAATAATAAGTTATTATATGTTAAATTATATGTTATAAATTTATTATATGAAAATTTATAAATAACTTATTATCCATCTATTAATTTTAACCATGTATTAATTTAATTAATATTAAAATTACTTAACTAATTAGTATTCAATAATCATACAAAATTATTAATAATAAACCGTTATTAATTTATTATAGTACATAACTGCATATATTAACAATATATTTAAATTATAATAATTATAAGTATTAATTTATCCATATACTAATTTAATTAATTATTAATATCACATCATTACTAGGCTAAGTATTAATATTTTATTTAAAAAATTCATATACGTAGCATATGAAAATTAGCAATATATTAATATATTATTTAACTAATAAATAATAGTTAATTAATAAAAACTAGATAACATAAGTTAAGTAAATTAGTTAGTTAATTAATAAAAAAGAAATAATATTATAGCATATTAGTAGCATAATTCAACATAAATTATTTAAATATTTTATATTTACTAAATAAGAAATATTTATACTAAATTACTAATTGTTGAGGTAGTTCGACCGTTTACTGTGATGTATCTTATAAGTTATAAGCTAATATCGGTGGTTACTGTACTAGAGTATCAATTCTCAAAGTCAAAGTGTCAAACTCTCAGACTCAGTTATAAGCTAATATCTTATAAGTCATAGGCTTCGACGGTCCAGACTCTTCCTCGAGTGCTACATGAAAATACGCGATTTCATTCTATGTTCCAGACTCCAGAGTGCTCGACTTCGAAGTTCGACCTCGAGTACTCGAGCTGCTCGACTCTTCCGGAGTGCTCGACTTCGACCTCGAGTGCTCGAGCAGCTCGAATCTTCCGGTCGTCCTGTTAGCAGACTTCCGCTTCGAGTTCCAGAGTTCCCACACGGCCACACCTCCAATCCAAGGTTACAGCTATTGGTCACCGTTCGCCGCTCGTCGTCTGCCGCTGGCCAGTCGCCGTCCGCCGCTGGCCAGTTGTCGTCCGCCGCTCGCCGCCCGATTCTACGGTTTCGGGTTGCGGGTTAGTGTTTTTTCCTTTCTTCCATCAATAACTGCTAGTTACTGTAGGGTCACCGATATTTCGGACAATATCGCCGATATTTTCCAACATCCGATATTGCGCCGAAATATCGGCGACATCGTCGTGAATTTCTCCCTCCGTCGCGTTTCGGTTGTTTCGCGTCGCGGCAGGCACCGATTCCGCGAAATTGCGGCCGATACGCAATATCGGACCCGCGATTTCATTCCATGGTTGGTGCTACTAATATAACACATATATAGATATTATCTATGGTAAAAAAAAATAACCTTAACAATTAGAGATTGAAGGCGCTCAACCACAATCACTACAATAAGGCTTTCAACTTTACTTAATAAGGTGAAATTTTTTAAATAGATTTGGCACTTCACCATCTTTGATTGAAATTTTGAATTTGGCTATGATAGTACCATGAATAGACATAACAGAGCATATGACAATAAACTAAAAATTCTACATCTAAATTTGAAGCCCTTGATGAAGCATGTCAAATAAGATACAAAAAAAAAAAATTAGGCGAAGAACCAAGATAAAAGAGAATATAATCACTTTTTTCTCCCAAAATAATTAATATTTTAACATATATAATCACTTGCAAGGACGAGGTGATTATGTCAAAATTAGAGGTGACTGTTTTTAAAAATATTTTGTAAATAGTTGAGTATCATGTTTGGTGATTATGCACTCATATGAAGTGATTATGTTGAGTTGTTTGTCAATTATGTGTGGATTGTAGGTGATTGTGTTTAAAATATGTTGAGTTGTTTGTCAATTATGTTGAGTTGTTTGTCAATTATGTGTCAATTGTACTAATGTTATTTCTATTTTTAGTAATACTAAGCCCTAAGGACATATGTTAGAAAAACCCTAATATCAATATAATGAATAATTTAATGTTAAGTATGTACCAACCTATCAATGATAAATTCAAAATATAATTTAAAGTTCATCTAAAACACAATATAATATAAAGTCCCTAATAATTATTCATTATATTGATAGCATCTGATAGCTACTTAATTTATTAGATAATTTACCTTATATACCAAATAAGAAAGGTGGACATTTTTTTCTCTCTTAATCATTCCTCCTAATCAATTTCCCTCATCCCACACATACCCTTACAGCGCTAAGTTTAATTTTCTTACCAAGCAGAAATATTAATGGAAGTCTTATATTAATAGTGTCTCTTAATATTCCACCATCTGTGGCAAAACGTTCCCACCATGGTAAGACATAAGTAAATTGCATGTTGATGGAACATGAAACTAGAACATTAGTTGACAACTCTCCCTTCCTTATTTGATGTCTTGTCTTGTCCATATCTGGTACTCTAACTTTGATGAATGTTGCATATAATGCTCTTAGACAATTTTATTGATTTAAGATAGACTAAAATTATAAATGATTAGTAATATGAAAACCTTACATTCCAATATATATTAATAAGTAAGGTTAAATTCTACCTAAAACCATTTCCATCTTTCATTTGTAGAATTTTTGGTACTGATTTAGAGTCTTCATCAACACTGTATGCAAAATTAAGACATCTCTAAATACTTGGTAAAAATTTCTACTTATGGTTTCAGTGGATTTTTTCAATATTCTCAAAATCATCCAATGCTTCTGATCATGTGATAGTATGTTAAAAAATATTGCAACCCTTTCTTCAATTGACATATTTTTGGACTCTTTTAAACCACATTCATTTCGAAGCAACTTAGACAACACATGGAATGTATGCCTATCCAATCTATGTTGATCAATATAACTAATATCAGAATTAATAAAATCATCCACATTCTTAATTCCTTGCTGAAGAGTTCTTTTAGCTAAATGTGCGGTCCTCTTGGGTTCTTTAATAAATTTTATTACATCAAGTAGATAACTTAATAATAATATCATGCATTGATTCATCAATTCAATAAACTAAAATGCCACCACAATATTCCTTTCTATCATTAACAATGACAAATGAGCCATAGGTGCATGTAATTACATTAACTTGTGACATTAGTACTAAACAAATATAAAATGACTTTATTATTATTATTATTATTATTATTATTATTATTGATACTATTGTTGTATTCCCTTTATTAATCAATTTGATACTATAATTATTAATATTTTAGATAAAAAAAATTCTTAATAATATAATATGAAAGAATGTTGATTTAGGAGAACTATTTACAATAGTACTTAAGTCCCCGTGTCCATTTAAATGAGTTACGATCATTTTTTACCACTAATATTGAGCAAACCGGTCTCATAAATGAAAATTTGTGTCCATTAATATAGAGTATCTTCTAGTGAACCGAACACACACAAAATAAATAAATAAATAATTGCCATATCATTTTTTTTTCTTTTTTCATATTTTTCTATAACTACATAGGTGTAAAGTTCACTTATTTGACAACAAAAATATTCATTTGTAACATTAAATATCAAACATATCAATCTATGTCAAAATAAGAAAGCAAACAAATGATAGCGACGACCATTTTACAAATTGTTCTATGGACATGATGCAATAACTAGACATCAATAAATTTCAATAGCAGAAAGATGAATAGATCTACCAAGTTAAGATTAAGAATCTAGCATAATCTAGTAGTATGTTATGACTTACTATTAAGGACTATGCATGCACAACAAAAGGATTTGATAATTATTATTCAACCTGCGTTAAAATGAACTCCTAATGTCAGCAACCTATATTAAATGAATAAACACGGGGAAAAAAAGATGATGCAACTCCCCTACAACAACCATACTTTGATGACATGAGACAAAATTGGGATTGTATTCTAGAAAGCTAGGTCTCCAATATGACATAAATGAATCCCCCAGCCACCAAAATATTATAACACAAAAATTCCGTAATTCCCTCCTTTACTAACAATATGCTCTTTAGAAGCCAAGAGTTCTCTGATTATTCTCCGATTTTAGATATGAAAGGGAAACCATTTTGGGTATCTAATTATTCTCTTGGAGAATCAAGCATTGTTACAACCACTTCCCATACTTTTGACGAAGGGTATAAAAGGGCACCAATTACTTATGGTAAATTAAAAGAAACAATGAAGCATTAAGTAGTACCAAACACCCAGCTTGCCACTTTATATCATAGCTTCCCCCCCACCTAAAAGTATACATACCATGCCATACCAATACACATAATATATTTTCTCTAGATTGATAAAAAGCTCAAGCCAATGACCCCAATGGCAACACATGACGATAGCATTTATCACAAATAAAAGAATTTCTAGACAAACTTATTGAAAGAGTCAAGGAAGAGGAACTTGCAAATTATGGTTACAGATGAGAAATGAGAATCTAACCAATAGCTTGCTATTCTGATAATTCTACGTCAAGAACATAAGTGACAAAGCTAATGAATTCCAAGAGCATATTGGATAATGTGGATGTCATAAGCAGTAATTACTGTATGAGATAAAGGATAAACAATAAGATGTCAAACATAATTTTTGCAACCTTTTCATCTCATTATAGACCATTGAAAACTATAGTACACAACATATGGTACATGTATAACCTTTTATACAAATTGAACAACCAAGTACTGGTGCTACCTAGCATGTTAATCGTATACTAGAACGTTATGGGCTTAGATATCTTTCACCAAGCAACATTTCCCCCAAATCATGAAAGCCACCAACTTATTCTAATAAATGAGCACAATTTGAATGGCCCCTTTCGCGGTTTCTTCATACCTTATACTCATATGAAACATGTAGATACTGATACGTACTGCGGTTTTCTTTTGTTTGTATCTTGCATTTGCAAGCAGCTAACAACTTAATTGAGTCAAGCATCTTATATTTAAGAGTCGTGGAATCTATACAATGAATAGCTTGCAATTTAATGGCAACAATAACAATTATACTACCATTAAATTGTTTACTTACCAATTCAAGATCACATACTAAGCATTACCCCTTCCTGGCTCCCCCCGGGGCAACTTTTCTAGACAAACACAAATCTATCCATTTTCTTCCGTGCCATAAATTAGAACTCAAAATTGGATCATCCGTCGGAAGGAAAATACCATAACTGACCAATACTATATGGAGTAGGAAAAAAAAGGGAGTATATTACCGGTGAAGAACGGATGGAACACAAAGAAAGCCAATGAAGTGCTATTCTTTTTACGGTAGAATGAAGAAACGAATTGTGTTGAAGGAAGCACGGGAGAGGCGAGCGAGGAGAGGCAATGTAGAGGAGAGGCATGCGAGGAGAGACAGTGTCAAGAGAGACTTAGTGTCGAGGAGCGGATGCTAGGGTATAGTTTTTTTGGTTCAGGAAGAGATAATAATTAAGTTTAATTTATTGGTCTTTATTATCCAGGCATCTAGACGAATTATTATGTTTTCTCCTTTGGTAGTATATATTTACCCTTATAATAAAAATCTCCCCACACCAAAGATGAAAGAGAAGGAGATTAATTTCTCTTATATTTTTTAGGGCCCCCTTACCTCCTTCCAAGCACAACCTAAATCGTAAACTTAGAGCATCCACAATGCTATACCTAAATTTGAGGTTCCAATTGTACTATCCAATCATTTTTTCTCTCATCTCTCATACTTTTATCAATTTACCTCAAATTTAATTCAACACTCTACATCTCATTACCTCAAATTTATACTACCCAATTACTTTTATCAATCACATCATTAATTATTTATACTTTATAATATTTATATTTTAATTTATATTAATCTATAAATATCAATTAATAATATTATATAATCAAATTTCATTAAATATAATTTTACAAATAATTTAATTAATAATGATTAATTTTAAAAATAAAAAATATTAAAAAAAATACCTCATATATATTCTAACCGTAAAAATCAGTCTAAAATATGTATGGAATGTGCCTCGGTTTCCAAACTTTGGGCGCCTCAAATTTTTGAGGTAACCTTAAATTTGAGATATTTTTTTCTCTTTCAACCCTTTTTTCACATTTGAGTTATCTCAAATTTGAGATTGGGAGTCTCTAACTGTGGAAGCTCTTATAGCATACTTTGGACCCTGTAGTTGTATGGACACGAAATAATTATTTCAGTTACAATCCTAGGGTGCGCAAAATGCTTGGGTGCATGTGACGCGAGCTGGGGAGAGAAACTACTCTCTCTCTCTCCCTTCTCACGAAAGGAGCAGAACTACTCTTGATCAAATAGTATATACTATATGCTATTCGCCTAAAAAGCAACCACAAATTGAAAATCAAGCTTTTTATGAAAAGAAGGTTATATAATTAATTATTAGCTATTTTTTTATTTTTGGCTCCGTAATGTGATTTTTATTTTGGAATTTACTTTATTTTTAGCACAAGATTTATCTTCTTTCAAAGTATACTATAATATACCATTAAATAAATTAAAAATATATAAAATCTAAATAATATATGTATATATATACACACACACTTTAGTATATCTCATCTTTTTATCTATTTTATTGCAAAGGGAGGGAGTCCGTCGTATTTAGCGCCGAATAGGTAGACAAATTAAGAGCAGAAAAACAAGAGCGGCCTCCCTTCATTCACCTTCTTCGTATTTAAACAACCGAATGACCGCGGCCGCCCAGCTGCTTGATTCTACTTCACTCTTCTCCCATTCTCACCGGTACATGTACATCCCCTACATACAACGTTAGTGTACCACAACAACAAAAGTCAAAATCCATCCTTTTTCACACCATTTCCTCCTCCCACGCCCACGCCCTCATCCACCCACTCACCCATAAATACACCGAACCAAGACAGACAAAGAATAGAAGTGATGGGACACGAGCTTTGTTCAACAATGACGAATCCATCTTGTTCTAAATTCAGCAAACCATTCAAAAACTTGAAGAATTCCCTCAATTCAACAGCCTCAAACTCCGTAATCGGCAAATACTTCAAGCTGGAAGCAAGGAAAACAACCTTCACTAACGAATTCTTCGCAGCCACAGCCACATTCCTCACCATGGTCTACATCATAAGTGTCAACGCCACCATCATAGCCGATTCAGGCGGCACGTGTTCCCCTGCCGACTGCACCTTATCACCCAACCAAACGGTGGCGCCGCCAGACTGTGTCTTGAAACCAAATATCGGTTACGAAAGGTGCCTGTCAAAGATTAAGAACGATCTCATTACATCTACTTGTTTATCTTCCATGATTGGTTCAATTTCTATGGGCTTATTTGCTAATTTACCATTGGCACTAGCGCCAGGAATGGGACCCAATGCTTATTTAGCTTACAATTTAGTCGGGTTTCATGGTACTGGGCCTATGTCTTATCAAACTGCTCTTGCTATTGTTTTAATCGAAGGGGTTGCGTTTTTAGTGTTGGCTGTAGTGGGGCTACGTGCTAAACTGGCTAGGTTGATACCGAATACTGTTCGGCTAGCATGTGCGGCTGGTATCGGGCTTTTTATTGCGTTCACGGGATTGCAGTCTCATCTCGGTTTGGGTCTCATTGGTCCGGATCCGTCTAATTTGGTTACAGTCACGGCTTGTCGGAGTGTAAACCCGGTAACAGGGGCATGCCTCGAAGGTGAGATGCAGAGCCCGACGTTCTGGCTCGGAGTCGTGGGTTTGCTGATCATATGTTTTGCTCAGATGAAGGGTGTCAAAGGCAGTATGATATTTGGGATCCTCTTCGTCACGTTCATCTCATGGTTTCGGAACACCTCCGTGACGTACTTCCCGAACACCCCGCTCGGCGAAGCGAGCTTCGACTACTTCAAAAAAGTAGTCGATTTCCACCCCATAAAGTCGGTAGCGGGTGCCATCAGCTTCCAACACTTCAACAGAAGCGAAGTCTGGGTAGCCTTGATCACCTTGCTCTACGTCGACGTCCTGGGCACAACCGGCACCTTGTACACCATGGCAGAACTCGCCGGATTCATAGACGAAAAAGGGGAGTTCGAGAACGAATACACGGCTTACATGGTGGACGCAGGGGCTACGGTCGTCGGCGCAGCGCTAGGCGTTTCACCGGTAGCGGTGTTTGTGGAATCATCGGTCGGGATAAAAGAAGGTGGGCGCACGGGATTAACTGCAATATTTGTGGGGGTTTATTTCTTGGTGGCGTTGTTTTTTATACCCCTGATGACAAGCGTACCGGTTTGGGCTATTGGCGGGCCGTTGGTCATGGTTGGTCTTATGATGATGAGGGTGTTGAAGGATATCGATTGGGGAAATATTAAGGAAGCTATGCCGGCATTTGTTACGGTTTTGCTTATGCCTTTGAGTTATTCAATAAGTAATGGGATTATTGGTGGGATTGGGTTTTACGTTGCGTTGAATTTGTGGGATTATGTTGTGGGGTTGATTAAGTGGGGTTTGAAGATGAGAAGGGCTGTTGTCAGGGAAGAGAATCAAGTGTCTGCTGCTGCTGCTCTTCCTACTCCTCCTCGTGGTGCTCGTGATCCATTGGATGAAATGACTTGATGGATGCATGGATAGAAAGTAAGAAGATGGGCATGCATGGGTGTGTTCATATGAGTAACAGTCGTTAGTTTTTTTTTTCTCCTTTTTTTTCTTGTTGTATTTTATTTTTTAACCGTACTTGTTATAATTGGCAAAAATGAACGAAATGATGTATGCACAGGTTGCCCTGAGAGCTAGGTTGAGCATAGAGCATTAGTTAATAAATTAGCTAGCTTCAGTACTTGCACTCTGAATGTGGAAGTTAGGGACTCATAAGGACTCTGATGTAAACCATCTTTGAGGGCGATTTGTGCATATATATATATATTATCAGTAATTTAGTGAAGATAAACTTTCGATCCATATCTATGCATTTGTTTGATGCCATTTGTAAATCGTAAGCCAGCCTCTTTGAATTACTACCGCAATTCACCTCTATCACTTCAACACAAACACACACATATATATATCTCGATCACAAGAAGGATATCATCTCGATGAGGAAAGTTCAGATCAGAGCCATGTCTCATGCCCTGCATACCACTACACTACATATACCACCAGTCAGAAGACTCGGAACAGAGAATTTGGAATAGCTAGAAGGAACTGAGTTGTATATGCAGCTATTAATTAGACAAATGTCACTGTATTTTAATAGCCAATAACCTATTCCACCTGCATTAGGCAAATATTTGGTGTGATATATTATTTATAACTAGAATTACAATATATCCTAGAATATTTTACTATATATTATACAAATATAGTCTCATTTCTGCATATATTTTCACATAAATAAGACTGTCCAAAATAACCTTGGATTTCATTCAGATAATTTCATTTCAAAGATAATTTACAAACTTCTCTAAGCTAAATACTTTGTTTAGATCTCCTGAGATAGAATTCAGAAACTTCTTGGAAGTTTTAAAATCCATATTGAAATTATACCAAATAAGTTTATAATATGTTTACATAGGCTCATAGATAAAAGATAACAAACGTATTATAGATACTCTATCTAAATTTCATACATAAAATTATATAAACAAGAAAACTATTCAAATTATCTATCCTAATAAAGGATTTATAATTTTAAAAGTGATTCACTTTTGAAATTGAATTATTTTCCAAATAATATTATTTGTAAAGTTCTCTGTTCAAACAAACATTTACTTTTAAAATTGTAAAAATTATATGAATTCCTCTTATCCATCTATCTATTAAGGTAATAACCTTTATGCAACACTCATATCAATTTTGATAATTATTAGCTAAAAAATAAAGACATTAATAAACAAACAACAATGTATAAATAAATCAAAAGTTTAAAAAACAACCACAATTGTCAATTTATACACTATATAACCTATAGAAAGGTTGAGGAATTACGCAACAAAAGTAACCAATAAAAAAAAAAGATTTGTGCTTCCACACCGACTCTCTCTTCACCTTTTTTGCAACATCGGAACCAAATCCATTATGATTTCTTCATCTTGAACAATGGTTTTCAATCAAACATCTATTCGTCTATGAATTTTAACAGTTTGACATTTGTTTTATTATTTGTTCATCAGTAAGCTTATTTGCTTCATAAAATTTCAAATGTTCGGTGAAGTATTATGTTTGCCTATGCTAAATAGATTAATCTAACTTCAACATACATTATATACAACATTGCTAATATTTTGTATTTTGCAAAATTTTGACTAACAATAACTTCAAATAATGAGTTAAAGTTGTCCTAATTTTGTTATTTTACCCTAATTTTATAGTTTCATACCAATTTACAGATATAAACAATACAAGATAAATATCACCAATGTTAATAGCGATACAGAATTTAAAGAACAACAAACAACCTTAAGTGAATTGAGAAAACAATTGCGACATGAGATGAGAACAAAAAAAAAGGATAATAAACAATATGTTCTTAATGTCTTAGTAATGTTTCACTCCCTAATTTAATTTTCACCACACATCTTTCACTAGTATTAAATTCAATTTTCAATAGTTTTATTCTTGCTTCTCATCATTAGAGAACTTACTAATGACTCATAATTTCTATGGTGATTTTTCACTATCGTAAACCTAATAATTCACCACTAACATACTATATTTCATCACTTTTAAGCTGATTTGTCACCATCATAATTATTATTGTTTCTAGTCATCACAAGTTGACAGTCTTACTATTTTAATAAGGATCTTTCACTTTTGTAGCACTATTATTTCAACATAAATATACTTTTTTTTTCATCACAATGAATGTGACATTTCACCATAACTTTTAATAAGGATACATAATAAAGACAAGCAGTGCAACAAGAGAGAAAAACAAAAAAAGAGAAACAACAATAAAAAGTATGTTATCAATCTTTCACCACCATTTAACACATATTTCTTTAGTAGTCAATGTTTATTCACGTCTCAGCAAACAAGACAATGATAAGTATGCAATACTTGCATATGATGCATATCAATAAATAGTGCCACAACAAATTAAAGAGTCAAAGCAACTACAATAAATGCAAGTTAGATCTGCATGATCATTAAAGAAGGTAGAAAGAGAGTAGAATGTTAAGCAAAATCTGATGAGGATAAATGATCTCCCTTAAAAAAGAAAAGAAAAACACAAACATTTAATGCTAATCGAAAATGAAGAAATGGATGATGAAGAGTATGATCCAATAGGAGAAGATGACGGAGATGAAGAAGAAGAGGGATTGGATATTATTCTTCTTGAAATAGAAAAAAATAAAAGAAATACAAGCCACTAGAATTCAAAATTCGAACTTCACCAAATGGCCTAATCAAGCTCATACGTACATTGAATGACAACCAACAAATAGGGCTGTAAATGAGTTGACCCAGTTCGGTATTCGGTTTAGCTTGGCTCATTAAAAGCTTGACTCGGCTCATTCATTTAGTTAAATGAGCCGAGCCTGAGCCTCACTTTTAGGCTCATTTATTAAAAAAGCCCAAGCCCGAGCTCGAGCTCGAAAAAGCTCGGCTTGGTTCATTTTTTGGCTTTGGCTCTAGCTCGTGATCTCAGCTCGGCTCATTAAAAGCTTGGTTTGGCTCGTTCGTTTAGTTATATGAGCTGAGCCTAAACATCATTTTAGACTCGTTTAGTTAAATGAGCCGAGCCCAAACCTAGGGTATTCGGCTCGGCTCGTTTACAACCCTGCCAACAAATGACAAAACAAGAAATTGGTGTGTTGGCTTTCTACATATACAGTTTTATGAAATTGGTACAAATACTAGGAAATTTTTAGTCAAAAGTTTTGAGGTTGTATCATATGTATTTATATTAGCTTTGAATCACTATTTTGAAATCACAACTTGTAATGTCTCCATATGCTTGCAGCTGTCCACAGGGGAAATAACAATAGAAGAGGCTTTGGACTATAAAGATGATGAATACCAAGCATTGCTATAAGCTTGGAGACATAGGTGACATGTTGATAGAATGGGTCCAAATATCAAACAAATAGGCAAAAAATTAGAGGCAATAAAGGACCTTGGTGAAGATTTTAGAAAGGATTTTATCGTGTTTGTTGTTTCAAGTTACCTTTCTAATGTTGGCCAAGGATTAACAACAAACTTCAAATTCCTCAACGTCATGAAAAATGTAAATCAGATTAACTAACTCAATTGATGTAGATACACCATGGAGAAGCTCACAACAAGCACTTTTGCTTGGAATAAAAGATCTACCGAGTTCTTCATTAAACCTCTAGTTTTCTTATTGTTATGCTTAGTTTTCATTTACTTTTTATTTTTCACCATCATTGTAATGATATTACACCATTGTTCTATAAAAAGATCACTAGTGTCATTCTTTTATTTCACAATAATTTTTCATAAATCTTCAATTTTGATTCTTGAATCATGTATGTTATTTGGATATGGAACAAATAAAAGAAAAGGAGATACCAAGAATAATACCAACAATATGATGCTAGATAAGGCAAAGAGTCCTACAAGGAATTAAAGAGGAAATGGATTAAGTAGGGTTAGGAAATGGTATAGTGTTGGATAGGTTAAACCTAAATTATGCTATAGTAGACCGATGACTAGCTATACTTAGAGAGCACTATGATCCAAAAGAAGGGCCTGGTCAATTACACCAAGATGATATAGCAGGAGAACTTGTAGGGGAACTAGAGGACAACCAAACTGTTCACAATCCCCTTACAAAAGAGGTACATTCCACCACCCTTTTAGTAATATTTCATTTTACATTTTACTATCTTTCACCATATTTGTATTGATATTTCACCATATACTCATATAAAACTTTGATGTAGTCTTGTATTGATATTTCATCATGTATTGATATAACACTTTGATGCATGTTTATGCAACATAGATCTCTACAAGGATAAAAAGACGTGCACAATATTATGTTGAGACGTTTGAGCTTATGCCTGTTTCAAGTCAATAATTTTTTAGCACTGACACAACAAAGAGCACATACAGGTTCACTGTTAACATGCTTTAAAAAAAATCATCTACTCGAAAGCATAGTAAGAAATTTAAATTACTTTATATACATCTTTCACTCCTCATTTTGTAAATCTGTAATCACATTTTTCTCATATTTCACAATTAAGTGACCTTTTACCATTTGTTTTATTAATTAGGATGGAATAAGCTGATAACAAGGAGCTTGGTTAGGATACACAAGAAACAGAAGATTTGAGCATGTATGCAATAATAGGCTTTCACCATCTCATAACTGATATTTCACTTAGTTGGTTACTAATCTTTCATCTTTGTTTTATTGATTAGGGATATTAAAAAAATATGATACACTTCCTCTAGTCAAAAAAGGATCAATAGTGCAAAAAGAACCATCAATAAAGGAGTAGAAAGACAAACAAGAGGATAGAAAAGCTATACAAGCTTCAAAGAAGATGGAAAATCAACAAGATATAATGACTCAAGTACAAAGAACCAAAATACAACCAAGAAAAACTCATAAGCAAGTAGTTCAAGAGAAAAAGGACCAAAGGAAAAACCTCAAGAGAAAGAAGAGCATTGAGGAAAAAAGAGATCGTAAAAAAAAAGACAAGGAAGAAACCAAAACAAACTCAAGACAAGCTTCCCGGTAGATCTAAGAATTACCATTTGTGGACAAATTTGGTAGCATGAAGGGCCCAACAAGCCTGTATAACAAATTCAAAGAACTAATGAACAAGGATAACATAATTCTTGAGTAAGAGAACAAACTCTCATCAGTACTCCATATATAATACATAAAATAATTGTACATATTTTATCTAATTGTTTTTCATATGCAGTGATTTAATCTATAATGATGAGGATATATAACTCAAAGAGGCTAATGTCACACCCTTTTCATGGCAAACCAATTGGGTAGAAACTGAGATTATAGACTGAGATTAAAGCCCGGTCAATCACTAATAAGACTTTACATCAAATGACTACAATTGTAATTCCTCCATGTAACTGATAGATGAGATTTATTGATTATTTTCATGTCTAAAAATATCATTTATCCCTCATAATTTCTACTAGATTTAATCTTTTCGTCGAGTTTTCCTCCTTTGAATAAGTTTTACAGGAAAGAAAAGAATTGAAGAAATTCAAGGAGAAATCAATGAGAAGAAGAAATCAAGTAGAAAACACATCAAGAAATGCCGAATCAAGGAGAGCAAAGTTGGAAAAGGAACAAATATATCAAGAGAAGTGAAGCTCAAACTTTCAAAGGAATTGAGTGGAAGAGAAGAAAACACGAGGGTCCCGTGTTTCCATAACACGGACCGTGTTATTAGTCCCGAATGGCGGTCGGTAAAGCTTTGTCAGCAGAACGGTTGGAAGAAAACACGGGGGTCCCGTGTTTCATAAACACGGACCGTGTTTTCGATTAAAAATGTATAACTGCCACGCGACTTGTTTCTGATAAAAATGGGATATAAAACAGAGTTCGGGATATCGAGAGAGAGGGGATCGAATGTATTTTTCTCCCTTTATTCCTTTAGAATATACATGTAATGCACAATTCCAATCTTTGATCTTCTTGAATTCTATTGATGATTTGACATTCTGCACTTCAATTGATAAGTTTCCTCTATTCCTTTGTTAATTTCTGTATTTTCATTTTGCAGAATTTAAGTAGTTTTTATGCAATTTTACTTGTGATCATTTCATTGTTATCTAATTGTTGAAATAATAGAATTTGTGAATGTGTTATTGTCATTAACTTTTAGTATTTCTGTATAGTTGCATGAATTATGAATATGCAGAAATTTGAATAAGTAAAACAGGGTAGGATGAATTGAAGATGGAATCATAACGTAATTATCATCTTATAATGTAAATGTTTGATTCTACATGATGTTTAATTGAATTAATGGTCTGAATTGAATGATTCCATATCATAGATTAAGATTCTTGAACTGATTAGATTGATCACCTATTTGGTTTAGAATTTAGTCTTTGCTAAGACAATGAAATTAATCCGTAATTGTTAATTAATTTGTCTGTAGTAGCAAAAAGACCATTAATTCGTGCAATTACATGATCCGAGCTTTTGTGATTATGATTGTAGTTGGCTACTTCCCGTTCATAATGCTACCATTAATTGAATCTAGTGTTCGTAACCTAGGTTATTAATTGGATGCAAAAATAAATTGAGAGCATATTCAATTTATTAAGGTTGAGAGGAAGTATAGAAATTATTATTCTGAATTTCTTAAGTCAACATTAAACTATTTAGAATCATTCTTTTATGTGAATGTATGACATTTTAATTCCATCATCAATTCAATCCTCCCCTAATTGTAAAGTCGTGGTTAAAGCTTTAGTATAATTGAATTTAGTTAGGAATCAATGAAATTGTACAAACAGGTTTATAACATCAATAGCAAAATTAGTGATTAAAACGTCATTCCTTGTGGGTTCGACTCCTTCTTGCCATATACTACGTATTTGGGGATTAGGATTTATTTGTTAAATTTGTTGTGCATACGACAGTGCATCAAATTTTTGGCGCCGTTGCCGGGGAATTGGCAATTATAATCTCTAGTTTTGTTTTTGTTGTGGTTTCTTATTTTAGTTTTTGATAAATTCTTCACGTGACCTCATCTAATCTTTGATTGTGTGTAATCTTCAGGCATTCACAATTGAGATCATTTGCGATCGAGCATCAAGGACAAATTATTCCAGCCATAGATCCAAACTCATCTTCTCCAATTGCAACTAGGACAAGAAGGAAGTTGGAACAAGCTAATCAGATTCCATCACCTTTTGAAGAAAGTTCCACAAACTTGGAAGAAGACGACATAGAGGATTTGTGTAGTACACCTTACTACATTAATCCACCGATGGCAGAGCAAACTCTCAAGGAGCTAGCTGCTCCTATCTTCAACCCTAATCTTTTATGCATTAATTATCCTGCTGATAATGATACTTGTGAAATCAAACCTGGACTAATACGAGCCTTACCCATTTTTACAGGTTTTAAAGACAATAATTCCATGGGTTCAAGCTGTTTCACCGACCCAAATAAATTTCTCAAGGAATTCCATATAGCTTGTTCTGGTATGAAACCGAATGGAGTAAGTGTAGAAAAACTTAAACTCAAAGCTTTTCCTTTTGCTTTGGCTGATGCTGCTAAGGAATGGTTATATGATCTACCAGCGGGCTCAGTAAACACTTGGACTGATATGCAAAAGGTTTTCCTTGAAAAATATTTTCCTTCATCAAGAGCAACTAATATAAGAAAGGAAATATGTGGTATTAGGCAAGATGGAGGAGAATCTTTACACGAATATTGGGAACGTTTCAAGAAATTGTGTGGTAGTTGTCCTAATCATCAAATTAGTGAACAATTATTAATACAATATTTTTACGAAGGTTTATCTCCTATGGATCGCAATATGATAGATGCTGCTAGTGGTGGTACTTTAGTTGATAAAACACCCATCGAAGCAAAAATGTTAATTGCGAATATGGCATCTAACTCACAATATTGTAATAGGAGTAATACTTCTATGTCTCAACAGGTGAAAGAAACCAATATTGCTGAATTAAAAACGCAAGTATCAAATTTGACAGCTCTTGTGGAAAGAGTTGTAGGAGAAAAGATTCCTGCCAAGGTATGTGGAATTTGTTCTTTTACAGGTCATCCAACGGATATGTGTCCTACTTTGCAGGAAGAACAACAAGTAAACGCCATTGGAGGACAACCATTTCCAAAAAGGAATGATCCATTTGCTCCAACATATAATCCTGGATGGAAGGATCACCCAAATCTAAGGTATGGAAACACTCAACAAAGTGGTAACTCATATTTCCGACCACAGATGTATCAAAATCAGCAAGGAGCAAATCCACCTCCCGGATTTTTCCAAATTCCACCAAATCAGCAAAGACCACCATTTCAACCGATGCCTCCACCACAAGTTTCACAACAATCGGGGGGTATGCCTTTGGAAGATTTGGTAAAATCTTTAGCTACCAATACCTTACAATTCCAACAAGAGACTAGAAACGGTATTAAGAATTTGGAGAATCAAGTGAGTCAACTAGCAGATTCCCTTGGAAAAATGCAAGCACAAGGTTCTTCAAAATTTCCTAGCCAAACTGAAAGAAATCCCAAGGAAAATGCTAGTGCTATCACAACTCGCAGTGGAAAACAATTATCAGATCCAAGAAAAGTGGGTGAAGAAGAAAACAACAAGAACACAGATGAAACAAATGTTGAAGAAGAAATAAAGGAAGATTCAGAACCAACGGTGAAGAGTAAGTCACATTCTCCTATAAAAATTCCTGCTCCTTTTCCTAGCAGGTTGGCCAAAAATAAGAAGGTAAATCATAATAAGGAGATATTTGACATATTCAAGAAGGTAGAAGTTAACCTTCCTCTCATTGATGCGATCAAACAAGTACCCAGGTATGCAAAATTCCTCAAGAACTTGTGTACAAATAAAAGGAAACTTAATGAGAATGAGAAGGTAAGTGTGGGAGAAAATGTATCAGCAATGTTGCAAAGAAAGCTTCCACCAAAGTGCAAAGATCCAGGTATTTTCACTATACCTTGTAAAATTGGAAACACGAGGTACGAAAAATGCATGCTTGACTTAGGTGCTTCAATAAATGTCATGCCTTTATCTATCTTTAACACCCTAAGTCTAGGTCCTTTAAAGGATACTCGTGTTGTTATCCAATTGGCTGATAGATCTAACACATATCCTGAAGGGGTTATTGAAGATGTCTTAGTTCAGGTTAATGAGTTGGTTTTTCCTGCGGATTTCTATGTGTTAGATATGCAAGATAATGGCTTGGCTAATCCATCACCTATATTGTTAGGGAGACCATTCCTAAAAACTTCAAAAACAAAAATTGATGTCCACGATGGAGTGTTAACCATGGAATTTGATGGTGAAATTATTAAGTTTAACATATATGATTCCATGAAATTTCCTGCAGATGGTGAAGAGGTATCTATGATTGATGTCATTGAAAATTTAACTGAAATGGTGTACCAATTATCATCAGCTGATCCTTTAGAAATAACTTTGACACAAGGAATAACAACTGAAAAATTGGAAGAATTAAGCAAATTGTATGACGTTGATGAAGAAATCAAGGAGGTAGTGGCTGCTTTGGGAACATGTCCGAGTAGAATTGGAAAATTTGTGGATTTACCATTGACAGTGGATAGGCCTGTACCTTCCATAGAACAACCCCCTGAAGTGGAGTTGAAGCCTTTACCTGACCATCTCAAATATGCATTCTTAGGAGATAAGAATACCCTTCCGGTTATCATATCTAGTGAACTAACGTCTCATCAGGAAGAACAACTGGTAAACGTGTTGAAGAAATACAAATCAGCTTTGGGGTGGACAGTTGCTGATATTAAGGGTATTAGTCCTTCAGTTTGTATGCATCGGATTTTAATGGAAGAAGATGTGAAGCCTTGTAGACAAGTACAACGTAGGTTGAATCCGATAATGATGGAGGTTGTGAAGAAAGAGGTTCTAAAATTGCTAAGTGTAGGAGTCATTTACCCAATTTCTGATAGTAGTTGGGTAAGTCCGCTTCAGGTTGTCCCAAAGAAAACAGGCATAACAGTAGTGGAGAATGATAAAGGAGAAATGGTTCCTACTAGAGTTCAAAATGGTTGGAGGGTATGTGTTGACTATAGAAAACTGAACTCCATGACTAGGAAAGATCATTTTCCTTTACCATTTATGGATCAAATGTTAGAACGGCTAGCGGGTCATGCTTATTATTGTTTTCTTGATGGTTATTCGGGATATGTGCAGGTTCCCATAGCTCCAGAAGATCAAGAGAAAACCACATTTACATGTCCCTACGGTACGTTTGCATATCGGCGCATGCCGTTTGGATTATGTAATGCTCCAGCTACATTTCAAAGGTGTATGGTAAGTATATTCTCTGAATATCTGGAGAAAATTATCGAGGTATTCATGGATGATTTTAGTATCCATGGAGATACTTTTGAAGAATGCCTAGGTAATTTGACCCTTATCTTGAAAAGGTGTTTGGAAACAAATCTTGTGCTAAACTCTGAAAAATGCCATTTTATGGTCCAACAAGGAATAGTTTTGGGACACGTCATTTCATCCAAAGGAATTGAAGTAGATAAAGCAAAAATTGATCTTATTTCTTCATTACCTTATCCATCAACTGTCAAAGATGTGCGATCATTTTTAGGGCATGCCGGGTTTTACCGCCGATTTATCAAGGATTTTTCTAAAATAGCCCAACCATTATGCAAGCTTCTTCAAAAAGAAAATGAATTTCATTTTGATGATGCATGCCAAAAATCATTTGACTATTTAAAGGAAAAATTGATAAGTGCACCCATTCTTCAACCACCTGATTGGAATTTCCCATTTGAATTGATGTGTGATGCATCTAATTTTGCTGTTGGTGCGGTGTTAGGTCAACGAATCGGGAAAGAGCCACACGTGATATATTATGCCTCACGCACATTGAATGAAGCTCAACTTAACTACACAACTACCGAAAAGGAGCTTCTTGCTATTGTCTTTGCTTTGGATAAATTTCGTTCTTATCTGTTAGGAACTGAAATAATTGTTTACTCTGATCATGCAGCGTTGAAATATTTGTTAGCAAAGAAAGAGGCAAAACCACGACTGATTAGATGGATTCTTCTACTTCAAGAATTCAATATACGCATTAAAGATAAGAAAGGAACCGAAAACGGAGTAGCAGATCATCTAAGTCGGTTAATTAAACAAGTTGAAGTTGAAGCACCTATCAATGAAGCATTTCCGGATGAGCAACTTCATGTCATTGGGAATGAGATACCATGGTATGCTGACATGGTCAATTTTCTCGTAGCTAAGGTATTTCCCTCTCACTTTACAAAAGCACAGAAAGATAAAATGAAAAGTCAGGCAAAATATTTTGTATGGGACGATCCATACTTGTGGAAACAATGTGCCGACCAAATCATTAGAAGATGTATTCCTGATAGTGAGGTCTTGTCTATTTTACATTTTTGTCACAGTTATGCTTGCGGGGGACATTTTGGTCCCAAGCGAACAGCTTATAAAGTTCTAGAGAGTGGATTCTTTTGGCCTACATTGTTTAGGGACTCTCATGAATTTTGTAAAACGTGTGAAAACTGTCAAAAGACTGGGGGATTAGGTCCTAGAAATGAAATGCCACAAACTCCTATCATAGCATGCGAAATCTTTGATGTTTGGGGTATGGATTTTATGGGCCCCTTTCCATCTTCTTTCGGGTTTAAATACATTCTTGTTGCTGTTGATTATGTGTCAAAATGGGTGGAGGCTAAGGCCACCCGTACTGATGATGCAAAGGTTGTTGCAGATTTTCTTCAAACTAACATTTTTGCAAGGTTTGGCATACCAAGGGCCATCATCAATGATAAAGGTTCACACTTCTGCAACAGAACCGTAGAAGCTCTATTAAAGAAATATCATGTGACACATCGAATATCTACAGCATATCATCCACAAACCAATGGTCAGGCCGAGGTATCTAACCGGGAAATCAAATCAATCTTGGAAAATATGGTGAAACCAACAAGAAAGGATTGGAGCTTACATCTTAATGATGCACTCTGGGCCTATCGTACAGCTTTCAAAACTCCAATTGGTATGTCTCCATATCGTTTGGTATACGGTAAGCCTTGTCATCTACCAGTTGAGTTAGAACATAAAGCTTTTTGGGCCGTAAAGAAATGTAACATGGAGTCAACTGAAATTGGGAAACATAGGAGCCTCCAATTACAAGAATTGGAAGAAATAAGAAATGAGGCTTTTGAAACTGCATTGAGATATAAAGATAGAACTAAAGCAGTTCATGATAAATTCATTCTTAGAAAGAGTTTTGAAATTGGTCAAAAAGTTTTATTATATCATTCTCGATTGAAGTTGTTTCCAGGAAAATTGAGGTCGAGATGGATCGGCCCATTTGTTGTGACTAATTTGTTTTCTCATGGTGCAGTTGAAATTAAGAGTGAGAAAACAGGAAAGATATGGAAGGTCAATGGACATCGCCTAAAACCTTACTACGAGGGACATCAAGTGCACAATTTGGAAGTGGTTGATCTTACCACTCCCAATTATGAGAGCTGAAAGACTTGCATTTTGTCACTTGGGACACCCAAGTGTTGTATATAAGTTTTCTTTACTACATACTTTTCTTTTTACATATTTGGTATAACTTTGTATGTACATATTGTGTATATGTGTGGCAAAACATTGGTATTTTATTTACTTACTTCAAAAAAAAAAAAACACGGGGGGGTCGTAATTTCAAACACGGCCCGTGTTCTTTCTCTCTGCAGAAAATCTCAGAATTCCAGAGAGCTCAAAATTTAACACGGGGGGTCCGTATTTGTTAACACGACCCGTGTTTATTTCTCTGCAGAAAATCTCAGAATTCCAGAGAGCTCAAAATTTAACACGGGGGGTCCGTATTTGTTAACACGGCCCGTGTTTCTTCCTCTGCAGAAAATCACAGAATTCCAGAGAGCTCAAAATTTAACACGGGGGTCCGTATTTCTTAACACGGCCCGTGTTTCCGTCTTTGCAAAACTTTTCAAAATTCCAGAGAGCCAAAAATTTAACACGGGGGTACCGTATTTCCGAAACACGGTCCGTATTTCTTTCCAGAGCCTTTTTTTTCCCCCCCGTGTTTTCAGATCTAAAAAAACACGACCCTCTCTTCGTTTCTCTCCCGTTCTTCGCAGCCTTCTTCTCCTTCGATTCTTCCATTTTACTCATTCATACCTTCGATTCTTCCCAACTCCTACTCCATTAACATCTCAACTTCTTTTCCCCAGCATTAATTTTCTTTACCCTGTAATTATCTCTGTTAATTTAAAACAGAGCCATCACCGTTCGTCTCCAGCCCTAATTTCCTCCGACCACTGTCTCCTCTATTTTTTTTTTGCAATTAGACTTAAGGTTTTCGTGGGATTTGATATCCAGATATCATTCTTCCGATTTCTACCCTGTCTAACCAATTTTCACGAATTAAGGTAAGTATTTTTCTTCCCTTGTCCCAGTAATTATGTTCAGTGTCAATGTCTCTCACGAATGTTGTTTTCCCGAATTACTGGATTGAAAATTGGGTGATTGACATAGTGACAGCATATGTATGCGTTCAGTGCAGCTTTGGCATATTATCATTGCAAAATTTGGTTTAATTCTTATGTATATGCTGCACTTTCATGCTGTCACCATTGATTTTTAACTTAAAATTGGTAATCTTTGTGTAGATGGCACCGAAAAAGAAACAACGTGCTGAAGGTGATTCCTCGAGATCCCGATCATCACCAACGCAAGCAAGACAACGACGTAATCGTCCAAACGATTTAGGTATCATTTTTACCTCCCCCGAACAACAAGAAAGGTACGATTACTTATCTCAGAGACGTCTTACTGGTACTAGATATCTAGATGATGGATGTTTGCACACATTGGGCATTCATAATCAGGTCATGCATATGCTCGAAACTATAGGTTTGCAAAATTTTGTCTATTGTACTAACCACACCTATAGACGTTTGACTTTAGAATTTCTAAGTACCTTTGAATTGTGTGCTGAAATTGGTGATATTGGTGATACAAAGAATAATCAAGGGTATATTTCTTTTCGTCTTTTTAATGAGGATAGACAAT
The DNA here is from genome assembly GCA_030549775.1 of Tamarix chinensis. NCBI lineage: Eukaryota > Viridiplantae > Streptophyta > Magnoliopsida > Caryophyllales > Tamaricaceae > Tamarix > Tamarix chinensis. The sequence goes on along the minus strand of CM060178.1, from coordinate 98,565,598 downwards.
TAGCGCTACATGAACTTGCCCACATTTTCATGTTACCTTCACAGGGAGTTAGATTCATGTTACCCTTGTTTTATGCCAACCATTTTTTCGCAAAAATAGGTGATACCACGAATATGCCTACTCCCGATACATTCCGCATTTCTGAAGCCAAATCCTCTAGGATATTTAACTTAGTTTTCCGATACATTCAGAGGCTTTTGGCTACTACCATATTTGGGAGGGGAGATAGTACCGGAGTCGTTCGTTCAATTGAACTTTTCTTTCTCTACTCCATGCTTGAACATTATTCTGTTGATACTGCCTATTTTATTGCCAAACAATTTCAAAGGGTCAGTAATTCCAAACAAGGTGACATTGTTATCGGGGGTTTAATCACCACCATCTGTTTGAGTTTGGACATACCCCTTCCGGAGGATATGCCTATTGAGGCCATGAGTACCCGCATTGATATTGAACATTGTCGCCTTACGCATCTTATTGAGCGTAGGAATAATGCGTGGTACCTTTCTTATCAGGGGCGTGTTTTCTTTCCTCTTCCTAACCCTTCCAAAACTGATCCTTTAAATCCTTTGAATTGGCAACCTAATGAGGATGAAGATAACCCTACCCCATTAGCAATTGAACATCCTATTCTACCTCATGGTGCTCATCCACCACCACCACCACCACCCCGATCCCAAGCCAGCTCTTCTTCCTCCTCCACTTTTGTTCCCGAATGGCATCTCCAATTTCAAAATCAGGTGTATTCCCAATTGGATTCCATTCGAGCTAACCAAAATCAAATGATGGAGATGATGAAGACTCTCTATGATTTCCATCTCGGGAGCCGAGATCCTCCTCCACCTCCCTCTTGAATTCAATTCTTCATTTTTTTTTCTCTCTTGCATTTGTTCATTAGGGACAATGAACACATTAAGTAAGGGGGGGTGCATTGGTGCATTCGTATTGTAGGCTTGTGATTACTTTTTCGTTGAAATAGTTAGTAACTGTTATTTATGTTTGTTATGTGGTAGTTAGTTAATTAAGTATTAGATTTGAGTAATCCATATACGAAGTAAAACAAAGTATGGGACTGAATTATTTTCAAAACGGATAATTTTATATACTTATTGTATGTTTTGATCAACATCTTTTGACACCTTAAAGATAGAAATTGAAGATGTGATAATAGTGAAGGAAAGAAAGTTAGAATGATTAGAGATCAAATCATGCATTGACTAAGAATGAGATACAATGAAATTCAAATTGGTGATTTTAACATGGTGAGCGTTTGGGCCTAATCTTTGGATACATTGCTTATCCAAATTATATTTCTCTTTTGTGTGGATTCTCCAATGATATGTGAAACTAGAATTTGCCATTAGTCTCTTCAAGACTGCATAGAACTTTAGAATATTTGAAAATGATAAAGGCACTCTTCTTTCTTTGTTAGCTACAAGGCCAAATAACCTACCTTGAAAAATTGTTATCCATTGCATACCCCTTTGAGCCTATTGACCTGTTTTTATTGATTTAAACTTTATTAACAACTAATCTCCATATGTTTTTCCCTTCCTTACTCTACGACTAGTGGAGCAAAAATATTTTCAATGATAACTTTTATTTTGTTAATAAGGTGAAATCTAAGTATGGGGGTGTGGATATGTAAAAAAATAAAAAATAAAAAAAAAATTTTGGAAAAGAAGAAACAGGGAATAAAATTTCATGTCTTTTGATGTTGTTTGGTTGAGTGGAAGGGTTTCAAAAAAAAAAAAAATTCTGCTCCTCTAGTTGGTAGAGTCTAGCTACAATACCAAAATTCCATCCCACCTTAGAACCCTAGCCACATTACAACCAAATTTAAGACCTTTTGATTCTTATATAATTTAGTTCTTTTAGTGGTGGCGAATTGAGAATAATGGCAAACATATGGGTGATCATCATCATTTGGAGAGAATTTGAGAGTAAACACATCTTACCCTTTGCACTAAAGAGTGAGCGTTCCCACATTCCGAAAGTAAGAATTTACCAAATTGAATTTCATTAGTCTTGATCTAATTTGCATGATGAGATACTAATTATTATAATTTTCGTTCTTAAACCGTTTGAGCATTTGATAAGACTGTTTTTAAGGTGATTTAAGATGTGATCCAAAAATATTTCTATCAGTGATATTTCATGATTTACAAGTATTTTTCAGTCCCAGTCCGAGTTGAACTTCGTATATGAATAATTCCAATCTAATAAATCGTGTATTCCATGATCTGTTTCTCTTACGTTTCTTGATGTATTCATTGCATGTTATGATATTGCTTGAGGACAAGCAATAATTCAAGTATGGGGGTATTTGATAGATGAGATTTATTGATTATTTTCATGTCTAAAAATATCATTTATCCCTCATAATTTCTACTAGATTTAATCTTTTCGTCGAGTTTTCCTCCTTTGAATAAGTTTTACAGGAAAGAAAAGAATTGAAGAAATTCAAGGAGAAATCAATGAGAAGAAGAAATCAAGTAGAAAACACATCAAGAAATGCCGAATCAAGGAGAGCAAAGTTGGAAAAGGAACAAATATATCAAGAGAAGTGAAGCTCAAACTTTCAAAGGAATTGAGTGGAAGAGAAGAAAACACGGGGGTCCCGTGTTTCCATAACACGGATCGTGTTATTAGTCCCGAATGGCGGTCGGTAAAGCTTTGTCAGCAGAACGGTTGGAAGAAAACACGGGGGTCCCGTGTTTCATAAACACGGACCGTGTTTTCGATTAAAAATGTATAACTGCCACGCGACTTGTTTCTGATAAAAATGGGATATAAAACAGAGTTCGGGATATCGAGAGAGAGGGGATCGAATGTATTTTTCTCCCTTTATTCCTTTAGAATATACATGTAATGCACAATTCCAATCTTTGATCTTCTTGAATTCTATTGATGATTTGACATTCTGCACTTCAATTGATAAGTTTCCTCTATTCCTTTGTTAATTTCTGTATTTTCATTTTGCAGAATTTAAGTAGTTTTTATGCAATTTTACTTGTGATCATTTCATTGTTATCTAATTGTTGAAATAATAGAATTTGTGAATGTGTTATTGTCATTAACATTTAGTATTTCTGTATAGTTGCATGAATTATGAGTATGCAGAAATTTGAATAAGTAAAACAGGGTAGGATGAATTGAAGATGGAATCATAACGTAATTATCATCTTATAATGTAAATGTTTGATTCTACATGATGTTTAATTGAATTAATGGTCTGAATTGAATGATTCCATATCATAGATTAAGATTCTTGAACTGATTAGATTGATCACCTATTTGGTTTAGAATTTAGTCTTTGCTAAGACAATGAAATTAATCCGTAATTGTTAATTAATTTGTCTGTAGTAGCAAAAAGACCATTAATTCGTGCAATTGCATGATCCGAGCTTTTGTGATTATGATTGTAGTTGGCTACTTCCCGTTCATAATGCTACCATTAATTGAATCTAGTGTTCGTAACCTAGGTTATTAATTGGATGCAAAAATAAATTGAGAGCATATTCAATTTATTAAGGTTGAGAGGAAGTATAGAAATTATTATTCTGAATTTCTTAAGTCAACATTAAACTATTTAGAATCATTCTTTTATGTGAATGTATGACATTTTAATTCCATCATCAATTCAATCCTCCCCTAATTGTAAAGTCGTGGTTAAAGCTTTAGTATAATTGAATTTAGTTAGGAATCAATGAAATTGTACAAACGGGTTTATAACATCAATAGCAAAATTAGTGATTAAAACGTCATTCCTTGTGGGTTCGACTCCTTCTTGCCATATACTACGTATTTGGGGATTAGGATTTATTTGTTAAATTTGTTGTGCATACGACAGTGCATCAGTAACACTCCAAAATTCACTATTTTTTTAAACGGAAGCAGATAAATAAAATCAGAACCTGTGAATTTTGGGAATGTTATCGCCACACTTAGTACCAGACCGGTTCACTCCTACCATTCCAGTACCAAGTGCTAAGGCTAAAGTAATTATCATCAAACTTAATTTAATATTCAAACCAAGAGTTCATAAAAAGAAGAACTAGAAGAGTCATAGCATAGAAATCAAAGTACACGTAAAAAGTTACATATCTCAAGGTACGAAATCAAATTCCTCGAGGGGAATAATTTCTACAAACGATAATGTTTAATTCTTAAAAATCCAATAGAAAAAAAATAACATAAAGAAACAAAATGACATAAAAAGAGAATTCGGTCATGTCACTCTGATCATCAAATCAAACCTATGATCAACAATCAGCCCCACCTGATGCCTTATGGACATCGAAGGCATCAAAATATGCATCGCCCACCTACACAAAGTCAAAAGAGCCTTCTACTCGTGGGAATGAGCAACACCCATAAAAAAGGTGATCAATATGCTACGTACTGAGTTAGGTAACCGTACACTAAGGCCAACACATAGAAGTATTTAAAAACAAGCGGAATAATAAAATCAGCATATAGTCCAACATGATAACATAATAGCATACGATTATTTAGTTAAATATACAAAGTTCCATTTATAGTCCCGATTAATTACTTAATTAATCTCTTATAGATACTCATTTCACACCATGCTCTTTTTATCAATCCATGCGGGTACAGGAACCTCCCACTATTTTAGCTGGTGGCTTGGTCACATATAGAAAAACATGCACCTAACCACTATTATAGCCGGTGGACCGGTCACATATAAGGTAGAATACCCTAACCACTATTCCTTATCGGTGGATCGGTTTGGTTCCTACTCACATGGTGTTCCACTGTAAGTACTTAGTATCTTTTATGTATCTTAGCAAACTCAGTTTTGGTTTATTAAGCTTGGGATCCCCCACTATTATAGGCGGTGGGCCGGAAACACACACAAGGCATAAAGCTCCTAACCACTATTATAGCCGGTAGATCGGACACTTATAGGGTGGGACACCCTAACTACTATTCCTAACTGGTGGATTGGCTTGGACCCGGCTCAATAATCTTTCACTTTACATGATTAATGTCTTAAGTGTCTTATTCAAAAATTTAACCCTAGACGTGCATGACTAACTCTCTCTACGCTTATCCTTCAAAGGTCCCGTCCTACATCATTAGACTCATACACCTCCTAACTCAACCCTACCTCCTTTCCTCCTTACCCTAACTCACTTTAGAACCCATCTCCCATATATGTGGGTCAAGGCCCACTACTTTTCACCTCCAGTCCACTCCCCATCTCACACAACCCAAATCATTTTAACACTCCATACAACACAACCCATAGATTACACCCTCATCATCACACTTTAATCACCAAGTACACGTGTGTCCACAAAACCCTAAGTAGCCATGCCAAACCCTAGCTGGCTACTTCAAACCCTAGCTCGGTCTCCTATGTACCCTTTTACTATCCTACATACTATTTTTCATACAAAGTGTTCAAACACCCAAACAACACTTCCATCACCTTCGTCACACCCCAAATCAACTTTCCATACGTAAATTTCACCCCCATATAAACCTTTGAACTTTTTCATGCAAACCCTAGAACTCCCACGTGAAACCCTAGATTCACCCATGCAAACCCTAGATTCTTTCCTACGTACTTAGATTCCCCCATGCAAACCCTAGATCTATTCATACAAAACCCTAGATTCCTCCATACAAAACCCTAGATTCTTCCATTTATGATCATGCAATATTTAGGTCAACTCCACATTATTTCACTCCATATCATCATATTACCTAACCTAGCATGCATGTCTTACCGGCTCACATCATTTCACATCACAATCACAACATGAACATATGATACACAGATCATAAGATAACACATAAACGTACCTTGACTCCAAGTTGCACCATACATAAAGTAGTTATAACAATACACATAAGGTACATCACATACTATGGCACATGACATACAAGGCATATAATACACATTACATACATACAGCCTTAGCAATACCCTTATCTAATACGACACCGGTCTTGGAGCACGCTCCTACTCCTCCTTAGGACTTTGACTTGTCTCACCAACACAAGGAAAAAACTAAAGATTAGATTCCCTCTGAAATACCCAAAAATCCTAATTTAGGGAATTATGGCCAAATAAGAAATTATTAGGAAAATTAATTAAATAAACTATATTTATTAAAATAAGAGGGAATTAATTAAGGTAAATCTAGGAGAAACTAATAAATAATTTAAATAGGAAAAATTTGAGTATTTTGCTAATTAAAATGGAATTTAAGAAAAATCTTTCAAAATCCCTAAATTAACCTAAAAAGAGAATTTAATTGTTATTTTAATATTAATATTCTATTAAATATCCTAAATTACCCAAAATATATTAATTAAGCCAACCCACCTTTCCTTTTCCTTTTTCGTTTTTTCCCTCTTTTTCCTTTCTTTTCTTTTCTTTCCTTCTCTTCCTTTTTCTCCTTTTTCTACCCCGACCTGGGCCGGCCTGCTGGCCCAACTCCTTCCCCTTCTGCTACGCTGCCCAGGCCCACGTCGTCATTTTTCACCCCTCTCTTGGCCGGTTTGGCCTCCTCTTTTTGTTTCTTTCTTCTTTTTCCTGGACAGCCGGTCCAGCCCGCCGCGTATCATCTTCAACCTCCCGCACCATGCAACTCCCTCAATCAGCGCCGGGAATCCCGCCACCAACCACACCGCCCACTCTGTCCATTCCTCCCCTCTCTTTCCCCGTTGAATTACTCGCCATTTCGACAGGGCCATTCCTCCCATCTCCTACACGTTCCATTCCTTCTTCCTCGACAAGATATGGACTACGAAGGTAGACCTGCGCCGGCCTACCCTCACCGGTCAGAGCCCATAACCCCTTGCCCCCCTACTCTCCCACTTCCCTTTGTTGTTTTCCCATTCCGATTGAGCTATAAATAGCTCCGAAGGCTGCCATAATTGAGTTTTGATTTTGGCAGCCCAGAAAATCGACCCGTGTGCCACCGCCTGTTCAACCCCTCTTTTCTCCGCTGTCGGCCGTCGTCATCGCCCACTCCGGCCACCAAAACTTTCCCTGCACCGCCCTCTACACAATCGAGCCACCATCCTTCCTTGCCTTGCCCTACACAAGGCACCCTGGCCGTGCAAAGTCACCTTTCCGAATAGCCCCATTCGACCCCGTGTCGCCCCTCGTGTTGCCGGTTCCACTGCCTGTAGCGCCACCTCTACCCCCCAAAACAACCAGGGGTCCTTACCCTACCTCCCCACACCTCCATTTTGCCCCTACTTTCCTCTCCCCTAGCCTCCATATCCATCTCTCCACCACCCTTCTTCCTCCACTGCCGCCGCCGCCGGCTGCTCAACCACCAAGCCTAGGTGCTCTCCCAACTCCTTAACCCTTAAACTTTATGCATAAAAGTGTTAATGATTTTAATATTAATAGTATTATTATTAGTGTTATATTATTATTATTATTATTACTACTACTACTACTACTACTACTATGTTCTAACTCTTATTCCGGAGAGTTTCTAATTAATGGTATTGATTAATACTACAACTTTGTTATTATTATTATTATTATTGTTGTTGTTGTTGTTGTTGTTGTTGTTGTTGTTGTTATTGTTGTTGTTATTATTATCATTATTGTTATCATCACTATTATCATTATTACTATTGTTATTATTAGTATTCTTATTATTAGTTGTATTATTACTATTATTATTATTAGTAATATTATTATTATTCTTAATATTATTATTATTGTTATTGTTATTGTTATAATGAGTATCATTATTACCACTATTACTATTATCATCTCTAGCATTGTTATCACTATTACTATTAGTATTATTATTATTATGATTATTATTATTTTCGTCACTATTACTACCACTAGCATTATTAAAATATTATTCCCATCACTAGTATTATTATTATTACTAGATCTGGGGGCGATATTAGTATCGTTATAAAACTAATAATAATAATATTATTAGTAATATTGAAACCCTTACTTTAATACTATGAATATTACTAAAACTTACGTTGGTTAGTAGTGGCACGATTAATTATTTTAATAATAATAACCCTACTTTTAATTATAAAACTACTATTATCATTATTACCCTTAGTAGTAGGCCATGATAGGGGTAAGATAGGAAATTATGGTAATTCTGGTTGAGGGAGATTAACCCATAATATTTCCCTCTTATAGGTGAATCAAGTCAAAACCCTCAGGAGGTGTAGGAGCGTGCTCCAAGCCCGGCGACGTTTAGGTAAGGGTGTAGCTAAGGCCGACTGTGTGTTACGTGTCTTACTTGCCTTGGATATCCTGTATAATTATATGTCGGGTTCTATATGCTATTATCTTAACTGTTTTATGTGTAGTGTGGCTTGGAACCAAGGTATGTTCATGTACTCTCTTCTATTATGTACTAATATGGATATGCTGCAAGTTATGATGTGATGTGATGTGGCCCTTAGGACATGCATGCTAGGGTATTTGATGTGGTGATGTGGGTTGGAGGCATGAGAAAGAAAAATGGGAAAGAAAGATAACCAAGGGGAAGTAAGTTGGCTAATGTAGGTATAGGAGGAACTAGGGTTTGCGTGGGATGGTTAGAGTCTGCATGGGGGAAAACTTTACGTATGGAAAGTTGCCTCGGGGCGTGAGGAAGGTAATAGAAGTGTCATTTGGGTGTCTAGGGGCTTCGGGCAAAAAATAGTACGTGGGACAGTATAAGGGTGCATAGGAGACTAGGTTAGAGTTTAAGAGGAAACTTTAATTTGAGTAGGGGGAAGAAGAAAAAGAAAATAATAAAAATAAGTGAGAATGAGTGAGGCATGAATTGAGGGTGGAACCTAAGGGTCGTGATGTGTAGGGGTGATAAAATAGTCTGGGTTGTGCAAGGCAGAAAAGGATGGGCCACATAGGCCCAAGTTAGGGTTTCTGGAGAAACCCTAGGAGAAGGAGTTGAGTGGACTTTGGGGTATAAGGTGGTGGGCCTTGACCCACACACTTAAGAGTCGGGTTCTCGATATAAGTAAGCAAATTAAGGGAAGGATGTCGGGGTGAGTTAGGAGGTGCAGAGGTCTCAAAATGTAGGACGGGCCCTCTTAGGAGGATAAGTATAGTTGGAGTTAGCCATGCATGTCTAGGGTGGAATCTATTGAATAAGATACGGTAAAATACTAATCATGTAAAGTGGAAGATTATTGAGCCGGGTCTAGCCAATCCACCGGTTAGGAATAGTGGTTAGGGTTTTTACCCTATAAGTGACCGATCCACCGGCGAATAATAGTGATGTGGACATCGTTCCACAATTGACCGGCCCACCGGCAATAATAGTGGGAGATCCCGAGCTCAGTAAACCAAACCTTAATTTGTTAATACATGTAAAAGATACTAAGTACTTACAGTGGAACACCATGAGAGTCGGGGCCAGACCGATCCACCATCATAATAGTGGCTAGGAGTGTTTGCCCTGGAGACCAATCCACCGGCGTAGAATAGTGGTCAGGTGCGTTTTGCCCTGTAAGTGACCGATCCATCGGCTATAATAGTGGAGTTCCCGTACTCACATGGATTGATAAGAATTATGGTGTGAAATGAGTATTATCGAGAGAATAAATAAACAATGTGGGCCTTCACTTACCTGAGAAACTGTGTGCTATCATGTGATTGTGATTATGTATGTGCTCTTATGTGTTGGCCTTATTTATACGGTTACCTTACTCAGTACGTAGCATACTAACCACCCGTTTCATGGGTGTTGCTCATTCCCACGAGTAGAAGACTCTTCTGACTTAGTGCAGGTTGGTGATTCTATCTTCGATGCCTACGACGCTTACGAGGCATCAGGGGTGCTGAGAGTTGAGCCTGGACCTAGCTTGGGGGTCGAGAGTGACGTGGTCGGAGTCTACTGTCCGCCTTATCTTTCCTATGTCTTTATATTTAGTTTATTTCTGGTGTATGATGTTTCAGACGTTTGGAACTTTAAAACTGTACTTTTGGATTGTACCTTTTGATTACCACACTCTGGTTTCCTATACGGTTAACAACTTATTTCTTTTATGAATGCTCGTTTTAACTATTGACTCATGTTTGATGTCTATCCCAATTAGCCTTAGCACTTGGTATTGGAACGGTAGAAGTGAACCGGTCTGGTACTAAGTGTGGCGGTAATATCCCCATAATTTACGTTTTGTGATTTCGCTTCGGCTAAGCTTTTTCATTAAAACAAAATTTTTCAGTTGTAAATTTTAGGGTATTACACCCTCCTATTAAAAATACTATTATTTCCTAATTTATTCTAAGATTAGTTTTTTGATAAAATATAATAATAATAATAATATTATTATTATTAACTACTTACTAATTTTGCTAAGGATATAAGAAATAATAGTAATATCATAAAAGTTGATAATATAAGGTTTGAAGATCTTACCCTAATAATAATAATGATAGTAAAAGCAATAATAACGATGATGATGATGATGATGATGATGATGATGATAATAATAATAATAACACATAATAATAATAATAATAATAATAATAATAATAATAAAATCGAATTGAAAACAGAATAGATCTTCGGCTCTCAATAACAATAACAATAATAATAATAATAACATTAGTAGTAATAATAATATATTCAAATTAATGGAAAAATAATAAAATTAAATAATTAAAGCTCGTATAAATTGTGAAAAAGAGTTGAGAGGGTTTAGAGTTCCACCTTAGGTTGGTGGTGACAGGCGGCACCGACGGTGGTGCACGGCGGTGGCAGCGATGGCCTAAAAAAGAGAAGTAAAGAGGAAAAGTCAAATGTTGGGAAAAGGAGAGGAAGAATAAGGGTGGGAGTAGGGGTGTTTATGGTTGCCTAGATGGAGAGGAGTAGAATGAGGGTGGCAGTGCACGACAGCGATAGTGGTGGCCAAAAGTGGAAGGAGGAGAGAAAGAGAGGAGGAGAGGGAGGAAGAGAAAAAGAAGAGTACAGAGAGGTAGAGGAGGGTCTGCATGTGTTTTTGGGAGGTGTAAGGGGTAGTGGTAGTGGCGGAAGTGGTGGCTAAGGGTGGTGTGAAGGGCGGCGGATGTGGAGGGAATGATTGATCAAGAAGGCTACTTTGCACAACCAGGGTGGCTTGTGCTGGGAAAATCGAGGGAGAAGGGTGGTGTAGTTAGTTAGAGGGTGGTGCAGGGAGTACTTAGGTGGGAGGAGTGGACGACGACGTTGGCCAACGACGACATAATGGGTGTCTGATTGGGCGACAGCGCAAAGGGGGAAAATTCTGGGTTTTGGGAAAAAGGCTCCACCAAGGCTAGTTATGGGGATATTTATATAGCTAAAGGAGGGCTAAGGTCAGAGGGAAGACGGGAGAATGGGGCAAGTCGGTTAGGGCTCACCAGCAGTGATAGTTAGCCAACAAAATTCAAAATGGGGGAGCCTGCGATTTACCAGGGAAGGAAGGAAATCATGCGAGAAGAGGGGAAAAGTGGTTGAGTTGAAGTGGCTAGCGATTCAATAGGGGAGGGGGAGGAGAGATTGGCCGGATCAATGGGGTGGTTGGCGGTGGGCTCTTCGGGCCATTGCATGTCGACGGGGGAGAAGGAAGGAGGAGGAAGGAGATGGGGCGCGGACCAGGTGGTCTGGAGAAGAAAATAAAGAAAAGAAAAGAGGGGAAACCAGCTGGGCGACATGGACAAAAAAATGAGCCAAAACGTAGCGTCCAAGGCTGGGCTATGCCGGGAGAAAAAAGAAGAAAGGAGAGGTTTGGATTGTGGGAAGCCAGGCCCAATTCGGGGGAGAAGAAGAGAAAAGGAAAAGAAGAAGAAGGAAAAAGAAAGGAAAAGAAAGAAAGAAAAGGAAAAAGAAAAATAGGTGAGTTGGGTTGATTAAATTAATTTGGATATTTGGGATATTTAAAAATAATAATATTTAAAAAAAATAATATTTAATTCCCTTTTTAGGTTAAATTAGGATTTTTGATATTTTTTTCCTAAATTCCAATTTAATTAGCAAAATACCCAAATTTTTCTTAATTAAAATATTTTTTTTATTTTTCTCTTGATTTTTCCTAATTAATTTCCTTTTATTTTAATAAAAAATAATTAATTTAATTTATTTTAGGAATTTTGGTGCATTTCACTCCATCCCATTTTTTTCAATGAATATAGTGTGCATTGATATTAAATGCTTATAATATTCCCATATTTTGTAGAGGCTACTAGAGAAGGATACTTATGAAGAAAAAGCAATGTCTAAACATAATACTTTTAGATTTGGACAAGCCTCACACCAAAGACATAAAAAATCTCAACTTGTAATATATTTCTAATATTTTGTTCATATTTGATCATCATAATGTTAATATTTTCACTATTATCATGTTTATTTTTCACCATTAACCCTTAATATTTCACTATCGTGCCATTAATCTTTCAACAATGTCCTTTAATCTTTCTCCATTATCACCCTAATCTTTTACCCCTATCATATTAATCTTTCACCATAACTTCCCTAATATTTCATTTTTATCATGCTTAACTTAATTATGCATCCCTGTATATTTTTATTTCATGTTTTCTTGCCAGTACTCCAATCAGAGCACTACTATGTCATATGTATAAATTTTAGAGATAAAAGAATTGATGTCCTATATAACAAAAGGATTAAAGTTTCATTAGAGAATAAATATGGCAATTGAGTTTCAGACATTGTATTACTCTTCATCTAATAAACATAATCAATTTAAAATTGTCATTTTTCATGTTATCATTATTACTGACACTTCCACTTAAATAGGTTAAAGTGTATGTTGAATAAATGAAGATAAAATAAGACTCAAAAGCAACTTCTATTTTTAAATTTGAGCCTAGAGTTATTGAAATACCATAGAGATCAAAAAAAAAATCACACACACTGCGGGGTATTTCTAATGAGGCACATGGAGATATATATGGGCGAGGGAAATAATTTCAACAATAGATTATAAAAGAAAAACACACACAAAAAAATCTTGTTATTTTTTATTTTCCTCGGCTAAAATGATCACTACAACTACTTAATAATTTATTTTTATTTTTATATCTATTTTTTTCTATGTTTATGTATTTAATTTTGCATCTTGACCTTTAACACACACAAATTTACTATTAAATTATTTATTTTACCAGAAGTGTAATATCAAAATAGTTAAGTGTTAACGCCGTAATCGACATAAGTTTGGTTTACCATACCTTCCTTACATCAATTACAAGGGAAAATAATTTGAACATAAAATATGATAAATAGAAAATTAGAGAACCTTCATATACTTAAATATGGGTTTGGAGATTAAAATCAAGTACAATATCCAAAAATACATAAACAGGATCCCATGAAAATAAGAGTTTGAAATGGTATCTGGGTATAAAATGATAACTAGATAATATGACTCTGCTCCCAATCGCGATATAAGAGAATCACTCTTCCACAATTAGGACATTATAAGCAGCAAAGTCAACCAAAGAATTATCATCGACCTGCACATAAATATTCGGGTCATTTTTTCGTGGAAATGAGCAACACCCATGAAAATGATCATCACTACACTACGTACTAAGTAAGGTAATAATATAGTAGAATTAAGGTTACACAGAGAGCAGAATTCACATAAGAGAATAATCATACATGCATGTTACATAAAATGATATAAACATAATACTAATTTCATAACTCATTATTAGATATAAACATAATACATAATTTAATTTACGTTCACTTCAGGGATCACACTATTTTCAACTATCAGAACAATATCAATAATATATAACCCCAGGGTGTAAGGTTCTTGGACACTATTCTCTATCAGTGGAACTTTGTCAATAATATACTACCCCAATACATAAAGCTCCTGACCACTATTCTTGTTTGATGGAACGAACAGGCAAAACTATTTTTGACTCACAGACTCTTTTACTTTAAGTGATTAGTACTTCTCAATTATTGATATCATTATAATGATTTGTTTCAAATTGAGTTAAGAAAGCCCACTATTCTCAACCGGTATTATGGAATTAATAATATACAACCCCAAGGAGAAAGGCTCCTAGCCACTATTCTCTACCGATAGAATGATATCAAAAATATAGAGTCCTGGGACATAAAGCCCCATGTCGGTATTTTCGTCCGATGAAATGGATATATACAACCGGTCCTAACTCAGGTAATCTTTTACTTTAAATGATTAATATCATATTCATGATTATTTATCTCAAGGTCATCATGAATACATACATATGAAAGGCAAATACTATAGCTTAATATAATTACCCAACACACATAAAACACAACTACATGAAGATTGAAACATTCCCCTAAGGAAAAAAGGCACATTTTTCCTTAGAAACCCTAATATCACCTTATAAGCACAAATCCTTCCATAATGTTATTTTATCCACCAATTTTATCACACTTTCCTTGAATATTTTTATTATCAACATATCCAAAAATGAAGGTCTAACTCCAACATTTTACACATGCGATAACAACCCTCTCTCAAGAGTTACTATTTATAATGCTTAGTAAATCCTAAATTTATAAGTTAGGTATAAATTTTTCTATAAGGCTCATATAATCACCAAATTTAATTTAAATTTCTAAAATTACAATATTTAAAACATATCCAAAAAGCGTGGACTAAATCCAATGTATTAATCATGCGATACTAACATCGCCTTTAGGGTTACTATTTCTAATTTTAAGCCATTTTCTCATTTATTTGGACTTAGGACATTCATAGTTACTCCAAAAATTTCGCATGATATTCATAGAATATTTTTAAACCATTTAACACATTAAAATACCAAAATGTCCCTCTTAAACTCATATTGACCAAAATACCTTTTTCATATTCGATATCATTATTTCACAAAAACCTTATACATATTCGATATCATTATTTTCAAATATTGAATTTGTTGCATCCCTACATATTAAACATACTCATATTCCACTTACCAATATTATTAAAACCCGCATTACCATACCATATAACATACTAATTCACTTTAGTTTTACAACATAAGAAATATTGCAACATCATCGTATAAGCCACATGGTTCCTCATTCTTACTCACTTTCCAACATATATTACCACATTACCATGTCATAATATAAACATAATGAAACTATAAATATAATAATAACAACATGATAATATAAAAATCATACGTAACACTTAGCACCAAAAAAATCGCAACTTGTATCTTTATCGAAAATAACACTAGTCTCTAAGCACATATAACCTATCCCGCCTCCTCGAAGACCTCCGGAAAATAATCTAATAAAAAAGGATAAAATACAATTAGAAATTTGGTATATAAACAAGGAAAGACCAAGGTAAAGGAGAATGAAATAAGAATAATAATGGAATCACAAGCTCAAATTTGCAAATTAGAACTTTAAGCAACAAGGGAGGGGGAACGAAAACTAATGCCAAAGCAATACGGGGAGCAATGACACTAGATTTCATTGCTAGGAGTAAGGGAACATAAACCATCACTGGTGCTCAAAGAGGAGAAACATAATTGGAGGTTGAAGGTGAGGGGTGGTTTTGGTGGTGATGGCCAAATTTTGGGGTGGTTTTGATGATGTTGGTTGTTGCTAAGGGGGAAGGAATGGCAAGGAGGACTTGTGCAAGGGAGTAAATAATGGTGTAGGATGGTGTTTCGTGGAGTTTCTGGCGACAACAAGGAGGAGAAAAAGATGAAAAGAAGGGATTATTTGATTATTGCTACTCGTTGATAGAGAATGGAGTGAGGAATGGAGATTTTTGGGCATTAAATGTGACTGAGTTTGGGAGTTATATATATACATATGTTGTGTACATAGTGAAGAAAGGTTGAGTGGAAAGGAAGGGAAGTGAGGCACACATTCAGGGTAAATTTTTCAACAAAACATATCAATGGAGGATCTAGGAATTTATGGGGTGATCATGAGGGTAGGGAAGATAATTTATGGAAGTATGATAGAGGGGATTAAGCCAGGAGGAATGATTCATGCAGGAAGAAGAGGAAAAATAAGGAAATCGGGCATAATGAAAGAAAAGGGAAAAATAAAATGAGAAAGATAAAAGAATTTTTAGGGTAAGAATTAAAATTATGTTCAATTAATTTAGATTAGGGTATTAAGATAAACTTAATTATCAATCATTCAGAATTAGTTTTAGGTTAAAAATATTATTTTTTTTTTAAAAAAGATTAGGATTAGGTCAAGATTTAGGATCGAAGAATTAGGATAATGTTAAAGTATTAATTTCTAAAGATTAGAATTGGATTAAGACATTAATTATTTAAGATTAGGATTAGAAATTTTTTAGGGTATTATATGACCAGATAAAATTACTTAGGATGAAGTTTTTCGCCACACTAATACGAAGAAAGGACAACAAAAAGTGGAAGGATGAATGATTTTTGTTTTATTTTCCTTAATTTTTCTCATGTTTCCAAAATGAAAACCAACCTGTAAAAATATAAGTATTACATCTCATGTTAATTTTTTTTATTGTATTTTCAACATATTTTAACTACGTATATAACTACTAATCTTTTAATATCATCTCTTTATATCATTCATTTATGTCATCATCAATTTTCACCATTGTTTAACTATCCTATCAACTAGTGAATACTGTCTTTCATTGTTGTTATCATTAGCAATGTTAAAAATTCCATCATCATATACTTCAACATTGTTGAATATGTTGCTAGATACATAATTGAATTCTCTCAAGTTGCTAGTAGATATTATGATCTACACTCAAACATGTATACTTATATTGGGAAGTGGGAAAAACATTCACATGTGAAAAATGAGATAACGAAAAGAAGAATTGACTAATACTTAATTTTTCACCATGAGTAACCTTAAAAGAGAAATTAGTTACCTTTGAACATGATTTACTTGATTTTTCACCAATAATCAATTAATACTTCACCATAATTTAGTTAAATTTTCACTAGCAATGAACTTATATATCACAAATATTGTTTCCAACAACAATTTTGTTTCAATAAATTTACTCATGTAAACACTCATTATTAAATAAACTAATGTTTAAACATTACATGTAAAATTTGATAAATAAAAAATAGAAAGCTCTTTCACCATCAAATAATTGTTCATCACTATACTATATCATCATCTACAACCATCTCCTCAACGAGAATTAAATTTACATTTGTCAGCATTCTAACAAAATATCATATTTCGAAATTATTTTCAAAGAAAATTTAGATATAATCAAAGTAACTTATGAAATGTTTGTACATGTATAGTAGCATTACCAAAATGAGGTACATAAGGAAAAATTGACAAACAATTCAATGTTAATGACAATGAAATCACAATATCTAATGATGGATGCATAGAATACCTATCACTTGCTAATTGCTTAACTATTTCCTATAAAACAATTAATGAAAAATGAAAAGTTGATATCTAAAAAAATGTCAACATTACATTTCATATCTCCCATACAATAAAATTATTTTCCTAAAACAATTTCTAATAGAACTTACTTATAACGAACCTTACATGATTTTCTTTGTTGCATCGCAACATATTTACTACTTTTATTCTTCCCTATGAAATAATTACCATTATTCTCAAGTATACTATTATTTTCGTTTTTATTTCTTTCTCTCTTTGGCATTGAGTCAGGAGGATTCACAATATAAATAAAATTCACAACATCACCTGGTTTTTCCTTAATTTTATAATCTTGTGCTCCCTGAATTCCACTAGCCCTTAAATTTTCATTAACTATATCTCTAGCCCTATTATAAGCATCCTTTCAAGATTTTTGCAATGTAGAATTTAAATCACATGAATAAACCAAATCATTAATCTTCCTCAATATATGTGCCCTCCAAAAAATGAAGAAACATTTCCACTATTCAATGATGAAGACACTTTATTTCTTTAATCAACAGTTTTCATGGCTCCCTTGTTCCATCTCTTCGATATAGATCTCTCATATATTTTCTCAACACAATTGTTCTCATTAATTCTTAAACAATGATAAAACAGCATACCAGCTTCTAAATATATCTTACATGTACATATAACAGTGTAATCATTTTGATTAAAAATATCATAATGTTGAATCTTATCACCAGTCTATATATCACTCTTAAGTTGCTAAACCTCATAAAAATTGTCATGGAAAATAACTTAATATATCTTTTGGTTCCATGCAAGGCCTCTTCTATATTGTTACTCAAATAACAAATAAATTTGAATTATGTAAACTTGCCTTACATGTATTAATAAGGATATATTACATGGTATCATATCTTGATTACCATGAAACACAACATAAATATTCATCATTTTCATTCCTTCTCCAATCATCAGCAACATCATTAATAATCCAATAAAAATCACAAAGAGATGCGGCTTTGACTAATAGTTTTTTTTGTTCTCCTATTACTTTGTAAGGACAATATATTCCCTGAAAAGAAATCCTTGTAAAACTCCAGGCACCATTTATCTCTAATGATGTAATGGTTTCCCAACCAAGGAACATCATCACATTCTTATTTTGTCATCATCTTGCAATAACAAAATGTACCTTTCACCACTGCATAGTATGTCTTTTACTCCATGAACAACAAACTTACATAAAAAATAATTGTATCTTTAAACGCATAATATATCAAACATATTAAGCAAAAATAATATAAAATATAAAAATAACAAGCATAATTACACTATAGCATATATTGCGCCACTTAAAGGCATTTATTTCACCAAGGATATTAATATATCTTACTAGTAAGAAACATATCTTTCAGAAATAGTAAAACATGTATTCCATAAAAATGAAAATATAAAGTAAGTGATGAGCATACTTATCCTAATAAAAGGAATTTCACTTCTATTTCAACATACTTCAACACATGATTAAAGTAATCAATGAAATCCTTCTTTTTCCTTAACCAACTAATATGCTTCTTCAAATTTCCCGCTATGTGCCTCACACAAACTATGCGTTTTGATTTTAGAAAAACAATACCAATTGAGGATCCCTTCATATTAGATTGATTAATCATTATAGTCTTTGGTTTGGAGTCACCCACAAACTTAAGGAAAATATTTAAAATCCATATGAAAGATTATGTTGTTTCATCCAATACAAACCCAATACCAAACATAACATTACAATTATGTTGATTCATACAATAAAGGGACCACATACCAAATCATAATTGTTTGTGTGATATGTGGTATCATGACCAGCTAAATCATCAAAAAAATTTATAATATTCATTCATCATCCCATCATGAAAGAAAAAAATTTACACAATCTTCCTTCCTCATCTAACTGGAAGCTATAATAAACTTTTTCCCACTCCTAAATCTATTCTTAAAAATCTCAATAATACCACTAGAATTGATTCATTCAATCTTATTTTGCTTTACTTTTTTGCTACATGTTAAGCATCTCCCATTGTGAAACCAGTGATAGAAGAACCTCCAACCTCATTTCTTATCATTTTAACAAAAGTAGCAACACCAACCCTATGATCATTTAAGTTAATGACAAAATCAAATGTGCTCTTACTAATTCCCTATGAGACTTAAGAAAATGTCTCTAATGAGGACAAACACAATCATGTTTAGTTGATTGTCAGAAACCTTATTGATAAATATTAAAGTGAACCTTCATATTATAATTAGTTCTAAAATAAACTTTGATATATACCTTAACTTATGTCCATCTTTTGCATTTTAACCCGACTTTCTAGCAACAAAATTGCCTCATATATGGAGGTTTACCATTAGACCAATAAGAGAGATGATATTTCCTAACATTAAATCCAATTGTATATGCATACCGATTATATAAATTATATGCATCCTCGTTATCAACCACTTTCACTAAGATCTTCAAATTCTCATCTTCACTAAATTTTTGAAAGACTTTATCTACATTAAAAATGTATAAATTACCAGCAAATATATTAAAAAATTTCACCATCTCTCACTATCACAAAACTTATCTCTCGCTAGAATATTATTAAAAGTTCATTATCTAAATGAAAATATTCATCGCCAAACATTTTCACCATAGTCTTCAAATTTTACAGTAAAGTAAAACACCATATTTCACCCTCCATGTCAGTATATTTAACAAGGTTAAACATAACCTTCTTCAAATATCATTCACTAGATCTAATAAACATACTTCACCACCTTTCACTATCACAACACATACATTTCACCATTGTAATCTTAAATTTTCACCACACTTAATAAAATTTTCACAATCCTGAATACAATTTTAATGATACAAACCAAATATTTGACCGCACATGTCCATATATTTCACCACTATTAAAAAAAGGTTCTTAAAATATCTTTTATTATATTTCACCATTAGAAAACATTTTTTTCACCACTTTCTAAATAAATTTTAACCATGCTCAATGAAAATATTCACCGACATTTTAGAACAAAACAACACGAATCTTTCACCTAACATCACTGTATATTTGTATAGGATTAACATATGTTTTAAAAATTCTCCCATTCTTATGCAACACAATGATCACTAATAACAACGATCACCATTTAAAATTTATATACCAGCACAATTCTCAGACATTACTTGAAGGTTGTTTGTGTGAAGGATTTTTGCAATCATTTTAGATCTTATTATGAGACATATTAACTTGAGCATCTTCTATTTGCAAAAAATAAGCAATTGAGTGAAAGTTCAAAAATGAGTAAAATCAACAATGGTGTGAAAAGTGACAAAATTCACGTGAAATCAACAATGGCATATACAAATTGTAGTCAACACAAAGCGTGAATAATTCTAAATGAAATTTGAAATTAATTGTTGAACAATGATGTTAAAGAAGACAACCATGAAGATACAATTTGAAAGATAAAAAGGCCTAGGTGATAAGACATAAATGTGCCAAAATCTACTATGTATTGTGCATTTTTTAAAATTTTATGACATGCACTAGTCGTATGGCACATAACCACATGGGTGGTCACATAGTTTAAATTGATCACAAATGTAGCAAATAAAAAATAATAGTAAATATATATTATTTTAAATCCCTCAATCAAAGGCCTTTAATTATGGCTTAAAATATAATAGACAAAATTTATGTAACTTTAGTATTAATTACAATAACTATTAACTAAAACAATAAAGATACATGACAAAAAACAATGTAAGAATAAAAAAAGTTTAAATAAATAATTTATATTAAATATGTTTCCATTTTTCAATCGCTCCATCCTATACGCCCATGTTTTCAACCTCTTAATATTGTTGACAAGAGATAGACAATAATTTGGGGAAATCCTACTTCAAGATCCCCTAACTAGTCTGTTTATCGTACCAAAATCTGACCTTTGTGCCTTCTCCTATGGAAATCTTAAAACCCCCTTCTAGTAAATTATCACGTTGCACGTGGTCTACTATTTTTGTCCAGATCGTCTTGCCCCTATTCTACTCTTGTACTTCTAGAACACTCAACTCATTACAAAAGTAGATATCTTGTATTACCTACTTCCACATTACACCATATGCAATGAATACTTTCCACCAACATTTTAAGAGCAAAGTTTTGTTCTTAAATAATGGGCATCTGACACCCAAACCACCTAGCCTTCGTAGTTTTTGTATTATTTTCCAATTGACTAGTGTTAATTTCTAACTATCTTCGTTACCAATCCAGAAAAAAATTCATCTGAATTTGAATGATTTCATTTAGCACTCCTTTTAGCTTCCTAAAAAGGCTCATATAATATAAAGGCATGTTGTTTAGAACACTTTTAATTAGTACTAATCTACCATCTCTTGATAGTGTCCTTGCCTTCTAGCTCTTTACCCTTTCCTTCACCTTATACACAATAAGTTGTCGCATCTACTTAAGTCTTGGGTTTTCACCTAGAGAAAGACCATGGTATATGATGGAAAAGTTTTCAATCTAACACTTCAAGATATTAGCATACTCCTCTAGCAATTTGTCATCAACTTCTAGATCAATGAGCTCAAATTTGGCATAGTTGACATTTGATACCAAGTTTAGGTAGCAACAATCCAACAACCCTTTCTATTTATTAAAATTAATCTTTGAAGCTTCATAGTAGATCATTATGTCATCCACATACTATAAATGAGAAACTTCGAGCTGATTTTGCCTAATCTTAACCCCTGTCTCAAAAATTTCAAGACATCTATTTGAACCATTTGATTGAAAACTTCATTTGCTATGACAAAAATGAAAGGGGAGAGAGGGTTCCCTTGTTTAAACCCCCTATACATCTTGAAAGGAGGGGTAGGTGAACCGTTAATCAACACTGAAATACTAGTAGTTGTAAGGCATTCCTTAATCCAACCCCTTTACACTAAGACAAAACCCTTTATCTCCAAGATTGGGTCTATAAACTCCCATAAAAGAATATCGTAAGATTTATGCAAATCCAACTTATCATCAAACTTTATGTCTTTTATCTTTATTAAACTAATGAAGAACTTCATTTTCCACTAATGCCCTCTGAAATATACTCCTCCCTATAACAAAAGTTGATTGAAATTTGCTAACAAGGGATTCTATCACTTGCTTTAACCGTTCCACCAAAATCTTGGAAATAACTTTATAAATGCACCCTATCATGCTTATCGGTCTAAACTGCTTCACCTCTATTATGTCTTACACCTTAGAGATCAAAGTGACCAATGTGGTACTTAGCTGGTGTGGCATTCGACTTGAGGAAAAGAATAGTAAATCATATCTATAAAGTTAGTATCAATCACATCCCACGTCTTTCATATGAAACCCATATGGAAACCATCATACACAAGGATTTTCATAAGGTCACAAGCCTATAACGCTACCTTCACTTCCTCTTTTTGAGGCATACTCTCGATCTAACTCCTCTGTTATGTTGTCAATTAACTAAATCCCTCATCAATAATGCTAAAATTAGGTAAATTAGGATCACTCTACATTTCTATATAATAGGAAATGAATCTTTCCTTTATTTGTGAAGGAACTGCCACCAACTAATCATTTTCCTACAAGCTATGAATACTTGCCCTCTTCTTTTTTATTATTGTAATAGTTTGGAATTACCTGGTATTTTTGTCCCTTTCCTTAAACCCCCTGACTATTTATACTTGGAGCCAATAACATTCACTTCTCTTATACTGTGGCCATAATAGTAGTTATAGTGCTACCCTCCTAGCCACGTCCACCTCTGAATATGGGCATTCATATCCAATTTATTCCAATATTTCCAAATCTATCTTGAAAACCTTGATCTTCTTTTTGAAATCCCCAAAAAAAAATTTATTCCAATCCCAAAGTAATTCCATAGGCATCTTAAGTTCAACCTAACATGAGATTTCACCCAACTTGTTCCAACATTCTAACATAAAACTTCTAAACTTCAGATAAAAGAACCACATGCCCCAATATAAAAAAGGCTTGATACCCTCCTCCTCGACCCAAAAAATAATCATATGGATTTGTGTTCTGAGATAAACTTGCTTAAAATTGAGCAGATCAAGTTTGGGAAAGATGTGACCCATTTAGAATATACAAAGAGCCTATCAAGTAGGCTTGTTAAACTATCCCTATGCCAAGTGTACTTTAAATTGTCCAGTGATAGCTCATGGAGACTCATTTTATATATCCATTCATTGAATGCCCTCATGTTGCTGCTTTAGATTGTTCTACCCTCCTATTCTTCTAGATGACTCACCTCATTAAATTCTCCCATGATAAAAATGAGAACATTCAATTATTACCTAATTGCATAGATGTCTTCCAACAAATCGTTTCTTTCATGTGGTTTAGAAAAACAATAAAGTAGGAAGATGCCACAATCAAAATTGAAAGGATAGATTGTACCTTATAGAAGTATCTATCATGCTCCAGATCTAATCCTTCTTGTCTTAATTTTTATTGAATCCCATCCAAGTACTATAACACCGCTCCTCCCTTGTGCCTTAACATCCATCCATTCGACTGAGCCATTAATTCAAGATTGCCTATTCCAAGCTTCAATGATAATACTATGTTTTGTCTCAACTAATCTCACTACCCATGAATTCTCCCTTCCCACTATTGTTTGGATACTAAAAAATATACATCTTTCCCCTATACCATTCCAACCAATAATAACCATAAAGAAACAGATTCAACAAGTACCTCCCTTCCATCCTCATGAGCTCAAATCCTCCTCTTTTGTGCAATCCTCTGGCTCCTCATTATTTTAATTTTTTAACACAAGTTATCTCACCTTATAAGAATAGACATAATTTCTTTCCCAAGTTATAGGTCTCAATAGCTTCGACAACCTCATTAAACTCTAATCTAGTATATTTATCTATTCCTTGACTTACTTCCTGAGTCGATGTATTTATATCCGAATGGTCTGCAATAGATTGTGGAATTAATGAAAAAAATTGCTTGGTAAAACCTTGGGGTGGGTTAGTCTCGCTATTAGTAGGAGACACTAAGTTTTATGGCCCATCACAATTGTATCTCCTCATGAGTGAATTATCTTGTACCAAAGCCAATTCCACCTCCAAGTTATATAGAACATACGTTGTCCTTATCTCCTCGGAATTCTTAGTATAATTCTCTCTTTTAGCTTCTAGGTGATGCATATAATTTATCTTGAAACTAGTCATTTTCTTCTCTACATATTCCAATGACCTTGGAACTATTAGGGAATTAAAAAACGGATCCTCACCCCATCTCTCTTAGTGCTCTTTTTTCCCCTTAACTTCCTCCCCACCCTTTGAGTGGGATCCATGATATCTATCTCTAATATGATGTGGCATGGGTTTTCTTTATCCTTATCTAAAGAACTTGACTCAACCATCTTTAGGTTCATCCCTACTAGTGTGGTTGTTCATCTTCCTCATCTTCCAATGGTGAGACCTACAACACCCCAATATTTTATAACCTTAATTTTGAACATTTAGCCTTTTATTCGAGAAGCTAACCCTTAAATATTAGCTTAATTATTTTCGTTAACCCTTGACCCATAAACCTAGGTAAATTTTTAAATAAAAATTATTATTTATATTTTTCCTTTTTATTTAAATCCACCCTAAAATGATAATTGTATCCACTTTATTTTTCTAATCAGATACCCTAAATATGGATAAATTAATTTTATCGTAAACCTAAATTTAACCTAATTCTAATTCTAACTCTAAATTTATTTTGTGTTTCCTTTTTCTTTCATTTACCTTTTTGTCTCTTTTTCTTTATTTTTTATTTTTCTTTTCCTCCTTCGTCCACACCCAACTCTCCATCCAAACTCTCCCTACAACACAACCTCAAACATGCCCACTACAATGCCCATGCACGTCTATGCTCCCTTTCCTCTTCTAACCAAACATTCCCCTACGCTCCTGCCCCTCACATGCCCATTATTTTCCTTTCTTGCACCTCTATCATCCTGCTCTATGACTTGCAACCATCAACTCCCCTACATCGTACACCTTTTTCTGCACCATTCATTTCCCTTGCAGGCCTCACCGCTAGTCTGCATCACCCCAACACCACCTCCAACCATCCACCCATATACATGCACCCTCATCCCTCTCTTCATTTGTTTGAACCCAACCCCTACTCCCTTATCCTTCTTCTTCCTTCTCCCTCTCAATTTTCTATATAGTTCCACCCTTGGCAAAACCACCCAACCACCATCCACCACCCTCTTTGCACATCCTATTCTATTGGTTGGAAGCCAACCTCGAGCCCTTATCTTCCTTCTTTTATTCTCCTTTACTCAGCTCTACTTAGTCTCGTAGCACAGTCACTCCTTACTGCAGCTGCCTCCTAGCACTAACAATTTCTGCCGTTATCCCCTCCTTATAACCCCAACGACCACCTCAACCCTTCTAACTCTATTGCACCAACACACCAGCATCCCCTCTACAACCCTTAACTCCTTTCGTACTCCTCATTCTCCTTTCCCCTACCTTTTTTTTCTTTTCCCTCATCACCACCCGACCATCACTCATCACCGCAACCACTATTGCATCTCATTCCTCAGTTGTGCCTCATGCCAACCACAACCCTTCCCACACCTTTCTCTACCCTATACATTGCATCACCTCCTTCCCATCACCAGACTCCTTGACCACCACCAAAACACACCTCTAATGCCTTCTTCCTTACAACTAAAACCACAATTTTAACCCTCCACTGTGCCCTTTGACGTATCATTCTCCTTCCTCCCTCACCCTCCTCATTGCATCCAACCTCACGCTAGCACCATCGCCTCATTGGCATGCCCTATTTCCTCCTCTGTCGAAGCTCTGTCAAACCACCACTAACTTTCCTAGCCTTGGTCATCGCCTCCAACACAATGGTTGCCTCCCTTATTATTGTCGGGTCCTCTACCTACCATGCACCCCTCGATCATCACTTCCATCCAGCTAACCAACCCCCATCGAAGCTCCTCATGCAACACCCAACTCATCTTGCATAAGCAGCGTGAGATCCTATTAATTAGTAGCCATTTTCAAGGTAATTTTCATAATTTCCCGTCTAATAAATATTTTAACAAAAATTATTATTTTATTGGTTAAATATGAATATGGTTACTATGGTATTATTTTTAGGTACAAAAGTTTGATTAGCGGGTTTCAATAATTTTTTAGTATGTTATTAATAAATTATTATTTTTGCTAAAAATTAGATGATTTTTATAATCTACAAAAGTATTCATATATCATATGATAGCACATTATGATATGAAAATTTTATTAAGCTTGTTCGTTACGGTATAATTGTTTGCCTAAAAGTGTTGACATAAAATTTGATAAATAGAGCATGTTGAACTATATAAATTTGGTAAAAGTGTTAGCATATTAAAATGGGTTTAATGCTTGAAATAAATTATGCATGTCATGTATATCTAATATAATAGATCTAGCATGCTTAGGCATATTTTTAACATAATAATTATTATTAATATTGTGGGCCATATGGGCAATTTGGTTATTTAAGTATATTGTAATATTTATTCTATTAATAATGATTAATATTTATTAATTTTTGTTAAGTATGGAGGTATGTGATTTAATATTTTAGAAACACATGTTTTATCATTATTATCATTATTATATGCCATAGGGGTATTTTGGTCATTTTAAGGGTATCATGATAATTGTTATGATATGCATGCCTAAAATATATTATTTATTGTTGAGCATGGAAAATGTGATTTGTTGTTCTAGAAATACTTGCTAGGGTTTTACGTGCAAAATTATGTATTATGGAAAAATATTCAGTTGGCATATCTGACAGTTTATTTGCATGTTAAGTAATATAATTATTGTATTTTATAATTTTCATGATAAATAAAAAAATAGAATTAGCAATTAAAATGGATGATAATATGGTAATTAGTAGTTATAAAGTACCTTAATAGATTTATAATGTTAACCTTGGTTTTTTCTTATTATGATTGTCCTAAGTAATTCGAAATGAGTAAAAATGGATAGGTATGGAATTTGGAACTATTGGGTATTATGTGATATTGTGGTTACCTTGATAAAATACTAATATTTAAAGTAAAATATCTCAAAATCAGGAATGGTAATTCTATGATGGTATCTTGTAACAACTCCAAAATTCACTACTGAAAAATTTCGTTTAATTAAAAGAAAATTTGCGGAAGCAAATTAATAAACCGTGAACTTTGGGAGTATTACCGCCACACTTAGTACCAGACCGGTTCACTCATACCGTTCCAGTACCAAGTGCTAAGGCTAAAAGAGCAAAATACCATTTTACAAGAAACTTAAGCATTTAAAAATCAGAGAAGCGCAGTAAACACTTTACAAGAGAAAAATTCAACAATGGTGGTTACAAAATAACAAATACATTGAATTTAAAATAGACAAATTAAAACCCTAAAATTTCCAGACAGTACATTACGTTCTTTCCCGAGAGCCCACTTGAATAGCACCTGAATACAACCTGTAAGGGATACTGCCCATTGAATAGGCAGGGGCCCCACGAAGGGAATCCTTCAGTACTACGGTACTAAGTAACCCTTTAAAAATGCACTTAAAAACAGACACGCAAAATAACACATGAAATACTACTACATTCATATATAACCATAGGTATAAACATGATATTCGGATCCATTTATTCACACATCCAACAATTCGATCAGATATTAATAGTGTATGCGTAACATTCACTTTCGTACATTCGCATACTTAACCAGTTAACCAAATATTAATAGGCCATAATGAATATTCGATACTTTTTGGGCCTTAAGGCCATTAGTCCATCATTAATCGATCATCTCAATGACTAGTATTTTTCCATAATTTATTCACATCCAAAACAAATTTTATTGAGCTCAAGACCCCCACTATTTTGGCCGGTGGATCGGAATACATACATATATATATATATATATCATCCAGGGTAAAAACATCCTGGGCCACCATTATATCTGGTGGATCGATACTCATGAACATCATCCAGGGCAAAACATCCTGGGCCACTATTATTTCCAGTGGATCGGTACTCATCATATAAATCAACTGGTCCCGGCTCATTAATATTTCACTTTAACAATTAGTATTTTCCCTTTTTATTCAGCACAACAATTCCATTTATTTGCCTCGATAGGGAGATCAATGACCCGAGACACAAAGGTACACCGGTCGCACTGGTGCATAAAAGCTACTCAGTACCCTTCAACTAGTAACCTAGGGACGCAAAGGTACCCTGGTCGTACTGGTGCATAAAGCCAACTCAGTACCCTACCGACAAGGACACCTAATCCTTAAGTATGCATACCCCCTAACTAGGTCCGTAGAACTAGATAGAGTAGATATAGGGCATGGCTGGGGCACAAAGGCACACAAGCAAATACCAAATAATCATGGGCTAAACCACGTCTTTAGGGTAGCGACCCTTAAAGAGTCACAATTCCCGATCTCGAGGTCTTTCACTTTAAGTATTAGTGTCTTAATTAATGGTGATCACAAAAACACAACAATCAGCTAGTTATCCAATTTTAATTGTTCAGATATCATCAGAAATTTCTTATTCAAATGGTCGTCCAAGGTAGCACAAAAGACTCATTGAGGCCGTCCTAATCTCATCTAATTTCGAATTAGAATTCGATCTCGTGATACTTACTAATCATTAAATATTCCTACCTCGTTAATCAGCATTATTAGAGTCATATTACGAATTCCACAATCACAATGATATATTAGATACAAACTACTCATTTACCCCTTATAAAATTATTAAGTCATCACTTCCTTACTTGACAAATTCCCATATTACCCTCTTGATACAAAATTACCAAGTTATCCTTTACTCGATTTAGATTACTAAATTATTTCTCATACTTATTAGGTCACTAATCCCCCTTAATAATTATTACACTTAATATGCTTTCCATTTAGTGGGTTAGATTACCACTTTGCCCTTTTTCCTTTATTATAATTAACAAATTATCCTTGAGTTGGTCAAATTACCAAATTACCCTTCGTCCTTATCCTAATTACCAAATTAACCCTTTATTTAGTTACTTACCCAATTATCATCCTTTATTATCAATGACCAACTACCCTTCTCCATTATCAAAATTACCAAATTACCCCTGGTTGGTTAATTTACCAAATTATCTTTCTATATGGTCATAATTACCAAACTACCCTTCTCCATTATTAAAATTACTAAAATACCCTCTAGTGGGTTAAATTACCAAATTACCCCTCACATTTATCATATTTATCATTTTACCCTTCTCCATTATTAAATTATCAAATTAACCTTTATTTATTTAAATTATTATTTTACCCTCCTTAATTATTATAATTACCAATTTACTCCTTTCCGATTTCCACTTTTACCCCTTTGATTTACAAATTTACCATTTTACCCTTTTACCTTCAAATTTACCATTTTACCCCTTAACTCCCAAAAATTACCACATCGCCCTTTTACTTATAAAATTTTCATTTATCCTTAGTTATGAAATTACTATCTTACCTCTTTTAATTTTCAAATTGACATTCTACCCGTTAATCACAAAATCACTATTTTACCCTTTAATCATAAAATTTCAATATTCCCCTTTTATTACAAAATTACCAAATTGCCCTTTTATTACAAAATTACCAAATTGCCCTTTTTATTACAAAATTACCAAATTACCCCTTTATTACAAAATTACCAAATTGCCCTTTTTATTACAAAATTACCAAATTGCCCCTTATTTACAAAATTACTATTTTACCCTCCTTACTTCCAAAATGACCAATTTATCCTTACTTCCAAAATTACAATTTGATCCTTTTATTAACAAATTTAATATTTTTTCCCTTGCCTCCAAAATTACCATAATATCCCTTTTTACTAAAATTTACCATTATACCCCTTAGCACACCACTTATATTAAATTATTATTATTACTATATAAAATATTAATATTAATGCATCATCCACAACCTTTATAGTTAATACAATACTCATTAACACCCATATATATATTAGGCCATATTCTTGTATAATGTACATTAATAAAATCCCCTAAGGCTCACAAAATGTTAAACATGTATTAAATATTACAATAGCATAAAACAGTATGGATAATACTTAATATTTTCCTTAACAACCAAATTATTACCTTAAATATTATTTCCATACATATGAACAATATATCATGCCTCCTTTTCATCAATCAACACAAGAACCACATATATCATATTAAACAACACAAACCAAGCATAATAATATATTAAAAATCTTAATGTGTTAATCCTTGTGTTTAAGTGGGATTTAACGATTACCTTGATTCCCGCCAAAAACAAACCTTACCGGTATTCTGGTTAAAGGTCTAAAATTTGATTATCAAAACCAATACCTAAAATAATATCAAGATTTATTGCATTAGAAATAATAAAAAATCAAAGTATAAGGCTTTATAACACTTAATTAATCAAATAATTAAATTAACATATAATTATACCTTAAAATTATTAAACAAATAGGTCAAGAAATCCAAAAACTCGTGCTGCTAATGCAGCATGAGTTGCATGAAAATAAATGGGGAGGAGGTGCCCGAAGGAGGGTAATAAGAAGAAAAATGAACAATTCGGGTTAGGGTTTTTAGGCTAGGAAAAGAGGCACGTGGGGGAGTTTTTAAGGTAAGGGAAGGATGCAAAGGTGGAGGGGGTGTAAGTGGTGGTCGGGGATGCGTTGGAGGCGGCTAAAGGTGGCGGAGGAGGCGGCAGAGGGGATGTCGGGAAGGGGTCGAGATGGAGGCTGGCGAGGAAGGAAAATGGGGAGGGAAAATGGAGGCTTTCGGGTGACGGTTTCGACCAAAGGATGATTGAGGATGGTAGAGGGGGTTGCAGGGAGTAATTAGGTGGCTTAGGTGGCAGCAAAAGCGGAGGGACGGCGGTGCAGGGTGGTTGCCAAGAAGGGATGGAAGGGAGAGAAAAAGAAGAGAGGAGGGAGAATGGGGCTGCGGGATGGCTTGATGGGGGCTGTGATGGCTCGAGGGTCAGGTAGAGGGTGGCAGGAGGTGGTTTCAGTGGTGGTTGAGGCGGCGGCAGCGGCGGAGATGGGTGACGAAACCAAAAATAAGGGGAGAGAGGGGAAAAGAAGAAAGGGAGAAAAGGAGAGGCTCGGGTAAGGCATAAGGCTCGAAAAAAAAACACAAAGTGAGCATGGAGGAGGAATAAATAGGAGAGGAAGAGAAGGGAAGGGATAAGGGCTCGAGGGGTGGCTATAGGTGGTAGGGAAATGGGCGTTGCAGGGAGAGGGAGAAGAAGGTGGCGACGACAGGGAGAGGGGAAGGAGGATGGTGGGGCTGGTATGGGCAGAGAATGGTAGGAGAGAGAGAGAGTGTGTGTTAGGGAGGTCACTGGGGGAGAGGGAGTTTTAGGGAGTGGCGATGGTAGGAAGTGAGGAAGAAGAAAGAAAGAAGAAGAAGAAAGAAGAAGATCGGGGAGGCTGGGCGTGCGAACAGACCAGACGAAGGAAAGAAGGAGCCGGTCCGATCGAGGAAGAAAGAAAAGAAAGGAGGAGGGGGTGGCCGGGCTCGACGTAGGAGAAGGAAGGGGACGAGTGGGCGTGCGGCCCAGCGCAGGAGGTGAGGGAGAGAAGCAGGCCGGCGGTGGCCCAAAGAAAGGAAAAGAGAGAAAAGAGAAAAAGAAGAAAAGGAGAAGGAAAAGGGGAAAAAAGGAAAAAGAAAAGGGAAAAAGAATAAAATAATTTAATTGATAAAATAATAAAATGGAATAATTTTGGGTAATAAATTTATTTAATATTTTAATTTAATATAATTAAAATGTAAGGGTTAAAAAAGATATTTTTTGTAAAATAAGGGTTTGAAATTTTATTTACATAATAAGAGTATAATAAAATAACAAAATATTTATACCCAATTATATTTACTCAAAAATCCATAAAATAATTAAATTAAATAGATTTAAAGGCTAATTTATTCTAAATAAAATTTATTTATTAAATTATACACTTTTAAAATTTCGGGGGATTACATATCTACCCTAAATACGTGGTTCAGACCACGGTTGATTATAGATTATTGTTGGCATGCCTTGGTGTCTCATCCAAGCCCTATATCTTACTTTATTTAGCTTTGCAAACTTATGTAGGGTATACATACTTATGGATTATGTTTTATTGTCATTAGGGAGTTGTGCTACCTTCGTATGCCAGTATGAATAGAGTACCTTAGTATCTTTGGGTAGATAATCAATAGGGTAATCATACTATGCTGCCTTGGTACACTGGTATGACCTAAGTACCTTAGTGTATCTTGGTTGATATGATTATTATTAGATTGTTAGATTGGTTTGGTAGTAGCTTTTCTTTCTATCAGAGGGTTGGTAGTAGCATTTGTGTCTACCTGTGGTTCTGCAGTATCCTTCTTGCCTACTTATGTTTCAGTAGTAGCCTCCATGCCTACCTATAATTTAGTATTAGCCTTCATATCTGCCTATGTTTGGTATTGTGCCTTTGAACCATACTTGTGATTCTATAGATGTTATCGGTATTATGCCTTTAAGCCCTACTTGTGGTGTTATGGATATTATTGGTTTTGATATTGAGATATGAGTATATTTTGAGGGTTGTGATTGGTTGTAATCACTATTTCAAATAGCATCTCTAGGATGCTTTGTTTGTAAGTTTCATTATGTTCTAAATGAACGAGTATGAGCAATATATGGCTTTGATGAACATTGATTATCTAACATGATTATCGTATTTTGATCATCATATGTATATTTTACTATTTTATACCATGTCATGTAGTGATGTCTTTTATGTGCTCTATGCTAGATTTTCATATTAGTTTTGTATAATTTGTTACTTCATATCATTGCATTGAAGGATTATTTTTCATAAGCCCCTAGTTATTCAATGTTCAGTGGTCTTAGTAGGTTAAGTTGTGAGATCAATTGAATGTTGGTTATTAAATGTTCATCCACTGACTATTGATTTTATTTGGAATGGTATTAATTTTCTTTGAATCTCTCTTCAATGAATTATGACTATGTTATCAATTTAAGTTGAGTAACAGTTTTTTTCTTAGCCTTAGCACTTGGTATAAGAATGGTAGAGGAAGCTGGACTTGTTCCAAGTGTAGTGGTAACACCCTACATTTTTAGTGTTTTATTTTACACAATAAAATATTTAAAAAAAAAATTATCTAAAATTTCAAGGGTGCTACAAGACCTCTTGGTCGGACTCCCTATCCACCCTTTCAACGTGCCATGGAAGATAGTTCCATCCAATTTTCTAAATTACTATATCGAATATGGAGTTTCTAATTGAGAGAACTAGTTCCTCCTTGATATCCTCAAGGCTCAAAGTATCCATCATAACCCTTACCACCTCCATGGATGTTTCATTCTCCATATCCATCTCCAAGTTTACCCACCTTCCTCACAGTTGTAAGATTTTTAAGGCTACCTCCTTACACCATGATGTCGAAGGTAAGCCTCTAATATTGACCCACATTCATCTTATCCTACAAGCATCCTCTAACTACCAGTTCCTCACCACCGAAAAGTGGTCAAAGAGCATATTGTCTTCCTCTATTTCTTTCAAACCCTCCTCCTTCAATTCAAATGTGATAAGACATCTATACCGTACCAAGTCTTTTAAACGAAAAGTGCTCCAAGTTTTGAGTAGTTATGGGATAACTATCCCCAAGTAAGAGGCTTAAAAGTATTCCGCCAGCAAAATCCTCTCTAGCCACTCCATATTTTTATCTTTGACTTTGTAGGTAATCACTTTGTTTTTCTGAGGCTCTCCTTAAGTAGGCACGACATACATCCTAGTGCCCTAATATACTGGTCTCCATGCCCTTACATTAACATTTTTGGTGTTTCCTTTCCACAATAGAATCATCCTATTGTTCCTTTGGTCTCTACCTTTCCATATCTATCCTTATTAACAAAGAGCTTAATCCAATGTAGTAGCATACCATTTGTATTCCTTACCACTTCCACTACTTCTTCTTCACTACTATATCTGACGAAACCAAAGTAGAGGTTTGTGAAGTGCCCTTCCTTCCTACACATGTAGATATCAATCACCCTATGAAATTCTTCCAATATTCTTTAAGTTCTTTAGTAGGGATGCCTTTCCCAAAATTATCTACAATAATTGTTAAAATATGCTCATTATGCTACCTATTTTGACCCTTTAGTGCCATTTTCTCCCATCCATGAGCAAATAGGACCTTGCGGCTCATTCCTACCTTGATGTCATTCCTACCTTCCTTTTCTTCTTCTTTTTTGCCTAAATATATTGATTCTTTGAAGATATCAAGTCTTGTTAAAGAAAGATGTATGATATATATTGCAGTATAGTATGATATACCAAATAATATAGTATAATATCCACCAATATGTATTCTCCAATATAATATGATTTCATATATTTGAATACTGTATAATATTTTTAAAATATAGTATAATATATTACAATAAATAAAAATGCGAGATATTATATAGGCTCGGATAATCCAATAAAAAATAAAACCATATATCGACTTTGATTGCACCAAAATATTATTGGATTAAAAAATTTAGATATTGAATCAGATTTTCGAACTTCAAAATTTTTGCACAACTCTAAGAAGTAACACTTAATGAGCCCTCTTAGGAAGTAGTTTCTTTGTAAAATACAAATTAGATGAATCAAAAGAAACTCCAACATACTATACCAAACAACCTTAATATTTACACTTCTTAGAAAATTCTATTTTCTTATCTTACCTCTCCCACAAGAGCAAAGCTAGGAGATTTATGCATGACACTATAAAGTTTTAGGTTAACTATGTGTTTTATAAAAAAATATTTTATAAACTCATGTGGTTTGGTGGAGCGAACCTTGGATTTGGTTTTGCATATAGGGGTTGTGGGTCAAAAGATCAAGCCCCACAACTTTGTAACTTTTATATTAAAATTTTCGGCAACCTACTTCAAGTCCTTTTGACCCTATTATTTTGTTTTAGTTTGCTTTATTTTTATCACATTTATTAGTTCTATCATATAATCAAAGGCATAATTTGACTACACATTAGTAAATTGGTAAATATAAATCGTCAAAAGTTCTTTCATTATTAATTGTTTTTGTTCAATAAATTACTCAAGTTTTAGTTAATCCATGAATACATGCCCTAGTTTTTATTATAATAATTTTATCAAAAAAGTTATAATATTATTTGTATGATTAAATTAGTAATTTCATAAATCAAAGACATAATTCTATTATGTATATGTTAATTGGTAAATATAAATAGTTTAAACTTATGTTATTTTTTTTACTACTTGATAAATTACTTAGTTTTTTATTTAATATATGAAGATATGCCTTGGATTTAAGTTATGAACTTTTATGAATAAATTGATGAATGAATGATTACTTATTTTTTTTATGAGATTTAAGTTATGGATAAATTACTTAGATTACTTAATTTTTTTAAACTACAATATATCGTTTTGAAGTAATTACTCAATAGTTAAATGATACTCAATATTAGATATCCTAAATTTGATTTTTTTTTCACTTTTTCTCAATGTTGTATCACTTATAATAATTGTTGTTCATGTATATATATATATATATATGGTAGTTTTCTGAATTAAATTAAAAAAAATTACAACTAACAAAAATTTTCCCCCAAGTCATGCCCAAGTAATGTGTCTAGGTGCATGACAATGGTGGTGATATAAATTATGTCTATCATCAAGCACTTAAAATTAGATGAGATTTGTACTAATGGTAAATGTTAACTTTTTAATATTAGTGGTTGAAGTTTGAATTTTTGCTCTTTTCTTTTTTCTCTTTCCTCTTTTGATATTTTACTATATTTATAGTGTTGTCACATATACGGTGTTTTGTAGTTATTACTTCAAAGAAGAGGCTATACGCTCGAATGTATCTAACAAAATGCATCCCAAGAAAAAAAATCACATGCTTATCTTGATCAATAGAGTAATTATGAATTATGTGAAATGCCGATGATTATTTCAAACGTTTAAGTGATTATTTCATACACACAAGTGATTATATTGAATAAAAAAAATATTTACGTGTTTTGTATCTTAATCTTGTGGGCTATATGTTACAAGCATTTTTTTGTTGTTGCATAAATCGTTATTTTGTGTTATATTATCAAAGTAATTATCTTGATAAAAAGATTTGTCACGTAAAATACGGTAATTGTTTTGCAAGTTTAAGTGACTATCTTATTCACACGAGTAATTATTCTAAACAAATAAGTAATTATATATTTTGTGTTTCGGTCATTCAACCCACGAATTATAAATAATTTTTTTTATAAATAGTATAATTGTATCATATTCTCTAGATGATTATTCATTTAGTTAATTAATTATCATAAATAAACAAGTAATTATGCGTTTTATATATTAATCTTTTAAATTATACATTATAAAAAATTTCATTTTATTAATGGTACATTGGTGCCGAATCCGTACATATATCTTACATTCTAAGCTCGGGTTGCACAATCGAGTTTGCATTTGTACTCCCCGTGAAACAGGCAAATCCTCATATTCAAAGAGGGCATGAAAAGATCAATCATTCACCGCGCTATGCTAGAGTATTTGTATAAGCTATGATAATATAAGAATAATGTCACACAAAATGCACTGCGATTATGGTTCAAAAGATAGAGACTTGCATTTATTTGTTTTTATAACATTTGTATTATAAGTTAAGATAAAAATACGTAACTATTATTTAAAAAATAACATTTTACTATTTAGAAAATATTTTGATAGAAATGTTCGATTATACCCTTCTATTCTTTTTAATCCTTACCGATGCCTTTTCTCCCTTCTCCCTTCAACACAAGAAATTTTTTTACCGAAGTAACAGCCCTGAAGCTAAGTAATTAATAGTTTTTTAGTTAACAAATTTTTTTTTGTTATAAAATATGTTGAAGTTATGTTATAAATTTAAGAGTTTAATTTTAAAAAATTTAAATTTTTTTATTTAATTATAAATCTGTGAGTTTAAATTTTAAATTTTTTAGCAGTACTGTAATATATATTATAGATCTAGTATATAAAATTTTTTTACAGATAAAACAATTTAATTTAATTTAATTATAAATGTGTGAGTTTAATTTTTTTAATTATATAATTAAATTCTAGATCTAGAAAAAAAAAGTCAGATCTTGAGCTTTGGCGATTGGTGTCGGTGGTGGTGGGTTTGCTTTAGCAAAATATGTCGATGGGGAGGGGTTGGGTTCGGCAACATGTGCCGGTGGTGGTGGGCTGGCTTCAGTAAAATGTGTCGGTGGTGGAGGGTCGGCTTCGGCAATTTATGTCGGTCTTAGGTAATAATTTCCGATTTAGGATTTTGTATTAATTATAATTTTAATGATAGTTTGATAATTGTATTTATATTAATTATATTTTTTAATCATGGTTAATTTGATTAAATTTATCAACTATATTTTTAGATCTATTATACTCTATTAATTATACTCTAATATTTTAATTGAATATAGGTTTGGTAAATTATCTCTCTATTCTAGGGTTTTAGTTATTTTTAGGATGTGTATATATATTAATTATGGTTTATTAATTATATTAATTATGCTCTAATATTTTAATTAAATATAGGTTCGGTAAATTATCTCTGTATTCTACAGTTTTCGGTTATTGTTAGGATGTGTAATTTGTATATATTAATTATGGTTTATTAATGATATTTTTTAGTTATATTTTTGTAATTACTGTTAATTTGGTTAAATTTGTTTATTATATTTTTAGATTTTTTAATAATCTATTAATTACGTTATTGTATTGTTTATATATGATTTGATATTTATTAGATTTATTTATATTTTCATTAAATATCTTAAATATTGTTATGTGATTAGGGTTATTGATGAATGTTTTTAATTATATTGATAGGATAATAGATTAGATTAGTTTATTTTGTTTTTATGAAATTTATTTATAATAGATTAAATATATTTATATTTGTATTAGATTTATTTAGTTTGCTAATTTTTATGGAATATATTTGGATAAATTCAGTTAGATAATTGAAAAAATATATTGGGATATTAGTTTTATAAGATATCATAATTAAGTATAATTTAGTTGTTATAATTATTCTAAACTCCTACTAGTAACTAATAAAAATATTGTTGATATATTTAATTAATAAAGTAGATGATTAATTTAAGATATTGTATTTTAGTTATAAAGTTGGTATACATATCTCTTTTGCTATCATAATATGGGTTGATATTTAATAATTATATTATTGTCACGTATGTAATTAGGTTTTATTTATGTGATGACTTATTACATTCAATTCATATACCAAATTTTAATTGACTTTAAGCATTTATTATTAAAATTCAGATGAGTTGCAGACAAGACAGAGTAGTAGATAGAACTGAGGGTCATCTTGTTTCTTCTTCTTCATGACTTAACAGAACTGCTACTGAGCAACCTGCGCCAATGGTTTATCTGAGAAATTTCGGAAAGAATATTACGAGAGGATTATGACGAGGTAAAAAAATTTGGTGAACAAGAACCGAAAGATGCATCAGAACAGGAAGAATATGCAAAAATTCTCGAACAACCAAGGTCTAGTCATCAAGGTCTTAAATTTCCAACATTTGCAGACTATGCAGGTCGTCCATCATTTGTGGTTGATGTCGACATTTTGGGGTTCGGAGGTTTGGGGTTCGGAGTGTACATAGGTTCGAGGGTAGGAGGTTCGGGGTTTGGAGATTCGGGGTATGAAGGTTCGAGGGTTGGAGGTTTGGGGTACGAAGATTCAGGGGTTGTTCGAGGGTCGGTGGTTTCGGGTCTAAAGGTTTTCCATTATCTATATAATATATAGATTTTCTTACCTCACTGACA
Source organism: Tamarix chinensis (assembly GCA_030549775.1). Classification (NCBI taxonomy): domain Eukaryota; kingdom Viridiplantae; phylum Streptophyta; class Magnoliopsida; order Caryophyllales; family Tamaricaceae; genus Tamarix; species Tamarix chinensis. The sequence continues at coordinate 98,526,148 of CM060178.1, read as the reverse complement.
TAGCCTGCCATGGGAGTACTATCACCCTTAGTTTACCCACCAGTTGTTGGTGGCTCTAAATCATCATAAGATATGCCAACATCTTTATCCCACATTAGTGGTCAAGCATTGTCATCAAGTTATGTGTGTAATAATGATGGTGGTGGTGGTGGTGGTGGTGGTGAGGAGGAGGAGGAGGAGGAGGAGGAAAATGATGATAGGGAAGCTAGTGATGTTGGTGATGCTAGTGAATATGAAGAAAGTATACAATTGAATGATGAATGGTACTTGCTTGGGCCATGTCCCGGAGGTCCAATAATCTCTGATTTGATTCAAATATTTGGTGGTCATGCAGCTTTAGATTTATGATTAGGAAAGGAGAGTTTATCATATTCATTATTTCTTAATTCTTATTTTATATGTAATCAATCATATATATTCATTATATTTGTTTCTTTTATTTTTCAGGATCAGGGTTGTTCCAAGATCCACACAAGACAGGAGGTTTTCAAAAGTTTTCTTGGAGGCATCAATAAGAGGATGTTCGCTCTAATATGACGAACTTGGTTATCACACCTTCCATCCTGCACATTTGAGCATGTGAACGTGCCACTCTTTTCAGCATTTATTGAGAGATGACAACCAGCACTAATAGCTTTCATATCTCATGAGATGAGATGACAATCACCCTTTTAGATGTACATCATATATTAGGGCTACGTGTTGATGGTCATCCATTACATTTGGAGATGATAGCAGACACGTAGGGCAATTGATTGATACAATGGGTGCCTTGTTTGGGATGGAGGAAATGCAAGTGAATGAAGTCACTCAAAAGGTCAGGCTTCCATTTAAATGGCCACAAGAAGTATATAAATCATATTGGTTAGGGGTTGAGGAAAAAGTTATCGGGTATATATTATGGTTGATCGGCTTATCGTTGTTTGTCGATAAGACGGTTGATAAAGTTAATTTGTACTATATTATTTTTCTTCAAGATCTTATCCGGGTTGAAGGTTATGCATGGGGTGCAGCCACACTTGCTTTTCTATATCGGCAACTTGGTATCGCTTCTAGAGCTGACGCTGCTCAAATGTCAGGATGTGTCACTCTATTACAGGTAATTTTATAATTATCATACATATACATTGTAACACCCCAAAATTCACTAATTTTTTTTTTAAAACGGAAGCAATTAAGATAGAAACACTTAAAACCTGTGAATTCTGGGAATGTTACCGCCACACTTAGTACCAGACCGGTTCTCTCCGACCGTTCCAGTACCAAGTGCTAAGGCTAAAGAAAAGATTTACGTTAAATTCAAATTAACAATTCATAAAAGAATTCGAAAGATCATACAACAAAATCAGAGTACGCATAAACGTTTATTAATACTTGTAACTTTCAAATAGAAATACATTTAAACAAGATAAAACCCGATGGGTCAAATTCTGGATTGCCTACTCACTCAAGTCAGGCCTGCCACCCCAAAATAGTCTCTGATCTTAAACCTGCACAAGAGGTCTGCTCCCCACCATCAGTGGATCATCACAGGACCCATCAACCAAGGTAGTATCAGTACGGGTCCAGTACTGAGTAAGGTGACTTGATCACTAAGGCCAACACATAGACACATAAGCCATGCAGAAAAATAGAAGAACACAATCATAAATGCATAAGATCAACCAGGTAAAAGTACAAAGGCCCAATAATCCGGATTAATTACTTAATTAAAAGTCAGTACACACCATGCCTTTTATCAAATCCATGTAAGTACAGGAACACCCCACTATTATTGTCGGTGGGCCAGTCACTTGCGGGACAAAGTCCACACCACTATTATTCGCCGGTGGATCGGTCACTTGCGGGACATAGTCCACACCACTATTCCTGACCGGTGGATCGGTCTGGTTCCTGCTCACATGGTGTTCCACTGTAAGTAATTAGTATCTTTTAAGCATTTGTAACTCTGGTTTATTTTTATTGAGCTCGAGTCACCCCACTATTATTGCCGGTGGGCCGGTCACTTGCGGGACATAGTCCTCACCACTATTATTACCGGTGGATCGGTTACACATAGGGTAATAACCCTAACCACTATTTTTGACCGGTGGATCGGTCTGGACCCGGCTCAACAATCTTCCACTTTAAATGATTAATGTCTTAAGTATTTTATTCAAAGGCTTTCACCAAACATGCATAAATCACCACACATCACAAATCATAAAATTCCATAATTACACTTTAATTACCAAATACACGTGATAACCCAAAACTCTAAGCAGCCTCAAAAATCCATAGTTAACCACTCCAAACCTTAATTCAGTGTCCTCCGTACCCTTAATTTGCTCCACGTGCTATTTTCCATCCCAAGCGCTCAAACACCCAAACAACACTTACATTACCTTCCTTACATCCCAAATTAACTTTCCACACGTAAATTTCATACCCATGCAGACATTAATCCCCCCATGCAAACCTTAATACCACCATACAACCATCAATGTCACCATATAAATCCTAATACCACCATACAACTATAATTACCACCATACAAACCTTAATATCATCATACAAACCCTAATACCAACATACATCCATTAATACCACCAGGTAAACCCTAGATTCCGTCATACAAAACCATAAATTCAATCCAACCAAAACCAAAGATTCACCCATACTAAACCCTAAATTCAAACCATAAAGATTCTTCCATACCAAATCCTAAATTCAAGCCATAAAGATTCTTCCACATAAAATCATAAATTAGAATCTCCCAAGGAAACTATAAATGGAATTCCCCCAAGCAAATCATAAATTAGATTCCCCCATATAATATCATAAATTACATTCTCCCAAATAACATCATAAACTAAATTCTCCCAAACAAATTTATAAATTAACTCTCCCAATCAAATCATAACTTAAATTCTCCCATATAATATTATAAATTACATTCTCCCAAATAACATCATAAACTAAATTATCCCAAACAAACCATAATTTAATGCTCCCAATCAATCATAAATTAAATTCTCCCATATAATATCATAAATTAAATTCTCCCAAATAGTATCATAAACTAGATTATTCCTTATAAAACCATAAAATTTAGGTCAACTCACTTCCCTTAGTCAACTTCTTTCCCCATCCTCCTTTTTCATCATTTCTCTCACACAAACCACATCGACTTCCTCACATACACAACACATATCATCATACATAATTAATACACATACCATGCACAACATACTTCAACTCCAAGTCATACCACATATAAAATATTTAATTATAATAAACATTAGGTACATAACATGCGAAACACATAATATACATAAGCACATAAAAGGCCTTAGCACTCCTTACCTAAAACGTCACCGGTCTTGGAGCACGCTCCTATTCCACTTGAGGGATTTGATTGGGCTCACCTATTATGGGGAAGAAATACTAGGATTAGCTTCCTTCCTATACTACTATTAGTTTCTAATTTATCTTAAGTCTTGATTCTTAATTAATTATGCCCAAAACCACTAAAACATTAATACATACTATTATAATTTAAAGTAAAAAGGTAATATAAGGGTTTCTACCCTTTACCGAAATAAATTTAGTAAAGGTAATAATAATAATAATATTTATTATAATAATAATTTTAATAATAACAAATTATTACTAATAGTAGTAATATTAATAGAAAACTTAATAATAATAATAATCTAAGCCTTAAATTTACAAAGTGGATTTCGAAACCTCCCCATTTAATGATAATACTATTTGAAATGTAAAAAGATATTAATATTATACATATACTTATTATATAAAGTTAATATGGTTAATAATAATAAGATAATTAGTAATAATGTTAAAAATGCTAAAAATAATAATAAAAGGCAAAGCTACGAGACTTAATTAAAATTTTAGGTTTCTAATTCTCCTGAAATAATTGCAGTATCAAATAACTAATTATACTAACAATAATAATATTAATTATATTATTAATAATATTATTAAACATGTAATAATTACATTAAATAGGCAAAATTCGAGAATAATAATTTATCTTACTCAATAATACTCCCAGACCTGTCAACCAAATTTAGGAATTAAAATACAATTGATAACAACAATAATAATAATTATAATAATAATAATTAAACTCGAATTAGCATTAAAAATTAGAATAAAAGCATAATAATTATCAATAAATCGAAAGTAAGTATTTAAAAGATCTAGGGTTTCACCTTGAGTTGGAGGGTATTGGTGGCACCGGCGGTGGTTCCCAGAGGTGGCCGGAAAAGTGGTCTAAGTGGGGTGAAAATGAAGAAAAAGAGGGAAGGGGAAAGGAGAAAAATAAAATAAGCTTATGGTTCGGTGGAGGAGACTTATAAGGAGATATTGGGTGGTTTAAAGGGTGGTAGAAGTGGCGTATGTGGCGGCGGATGGTGGCTTAAGGTTTCGGGGTAAAAATTCTGGCTAAATGGATAGCAAACTTTGCACGGTTATAGAGGCCCGTGCAAGAAGAATTGAAGGTTGATAATGGTTTAGTTAGCTATATGGAGTTTCAGGGAAGAGTTTGGAATGTAGAGGTGACGCTGAGGTTGACTATCGACGGCGGACGGGGCGTCTGAATAGGCGGTGGCTGGGTTTCTTACTTAGGGTTTCGGGAAAGAAAAAGCTTCAAAACCATCCACGACTGGGCTATTTATAGACTTTAGATGGGTTATTAGGGTTTTGGAGGTCGGAGGGATGGGTTTGGGTGGCCGGCGTGAGAAATCGGTCGGCGATTGCTTGGGTTGGGTCGAAGGTTCGCGAAGCCAGAGAGAGAGAATGAGCGAGAGTTAAGGATAAATGATTAAACCAAGCTCATGTGCGAGCCGAGAGGAAGAAAAATAGAGGTGACTCGGTCGGTCAAGTTCCGCGTAGCCGTCGCCGCCATTATCGGGCGCAGGAGTTGCATGTAGGGGCGGCGTCGGGGCTGGCAGGCGCGAAGGAGGAAGAAGAAAGGGGAAAGCCGGGCGGCTCAGGGAAGAAAGAAAAGAAAGAAAAACGGGGCAGACCGGGCCGGTTGGCGCGAGGCGAGGGTGACTTAAATGAAGTGACGCGCTTCGATGGAAGATCACACTAAAACGCAGCACGGAAGAGGAGGGGAGGAAGGACGCCCGTCGCGCGGGTTGGGCCGAAGGAGAAGAAGAGGAAGACTGGGCCGCCGGGCTGGCCCAGTTCGGGGAGAAGAAGGAAAAGAGAAAGAAAAGAAGAAGAAAAAGAAAAAGAAAAGGAAAAAGGAAAAAGGAAAAATAAAAATAGGAGGGTTGGGTTAAATAAATTAATTAAAATATTTGGGATAGTTAAAAATTATAATATTTAAATAAAATAATATTTAAATCCCTTTTTAGGCTAAATTAGGATTTTTAAAAGATTTTCCATAAATTCCTTTTTAATTAGCAAAACATACTAATTTTCTCTAATTAAATTATTTATAAAATTAATATTAATTTGAAACTATTTTCTACTTCTTATTTTAAATAAATAATTTATTTAATTTATTTTCAAAATAAAATGCTTAATTAGCTAAAATACCCAAATTCTTTTCTAATAAAAATACTTATAAATTTCTTCTTGATTTTCCCTAATTAATTCAATTTAAAAATAATTTATTGCAATAATTTTTATAATAAATATCCTTTAAATGTAGTTTATAAAATTAGAAAATTTTCGAGGCATTTCATACATATATTACACAGTGTATATTAGTTATGATTCTAACAACCGAATATTATAACAAACATGGATATATGAATACTTTCCTGGGTTTGGAGTGGAACAATCTAGGTATAATCCAGACCATCCTCGTAGTATGAGGCGGTTTTGTGGACAGAAATTTGACAATAAATTGGATACGCTCAAGTACTTTCGAGCAAAGATTGATCTTATATCTGCGTCAAATGTATGCTAAAAATATTATATTGTTACTATATTATGTTAGTGATATCCATATTTAGTTAAAATTTTTTTGTGAAAGGTCATTTGGGATTCGTACGAAGTAGCTGATCCATATAGAAATTGTCATATGGCATTCTATCACGGTTGTTTACATTGTTTGGAGAAAGTTGAACTATATATGTCAGATAGAATGACACGGCAATTCGGATATACACAAGTGATCCCTGAGGAGCCAATCAAGCCCACTAGGAACACATACAGAGGTCCTTCCCTCAATAAGTACAAAGTTTACTACACACACATGCTTAGCCAATGGTTCTTGAGGCATGAACACATATTAGGCTAGGATATTTTTGAACCACCGGCTGAATACCCATAAGATGTGGCTGATGACTATATGGATTGGTATGTTCCCAGAACTCATAGGTATGTATTGGTAACGGCAGAAGAATATTTAGTAGGGCATGCGAATGATGATCATCAAATTCCAATTGAAAAACGTCTGAACAAAGCACATAAAATTATCAGTCGATTGTATTGGAGGGGAGAGCTAGCTCCAAATTATGAGCAACTAGTTACATGTATCAAAACCCTGGTGCGTGATTTAGGAGTTACTCTACCTGGGAATAGGCATTTGTAATGACCTTCATGTATTACCGTATTGTTATGTACTCCGATTAAAATATGTTTGTTATGTACTCTACCGTATTGTTATTACCGATCAACGTTGTCATATACGAACATATTCTCATACAACTATCGAATAACTCGTGATATAATTTGGTATGAATTTGAACCTACCATCCTTCATCTCCTAGTATAATAGAAGCCAATGCTCTAAAACCACAATTCTCATCTCCTAACACATTACACCAGCTACTAATATAAGGAACTATATGTTGGTTCATCTGAGTCGCGTATGGAAATTGTAATTGGCCAGATGACATAAATGTTGATTGTCATCCTCGACCCCAACCACGACTCCGACATTGTGTTGATCTCAAACGACTATAAAATTATTGTTCTGTATACTCCCAACTAGATTGTTCCCTTCTGGTGGAGTTCCTTGGGTGACCCCTATACTGCCATACCGGTGGCCCGTGGAGAGGTTTTCTCTGGAGAACTATAATATTAAATATCTCTATGGCCAACTGATTCTGTATTTTCGGTAGCTGACTCATAACAAATTCCATAAAAATATAGAGTAAATGAGATGCAACTTCTAATGGTTTTTGGGGTGTCAGTGGATTAATCGGCCTATCTATGTCGAGTTTCTTCCAAAACGGATGAATATACAATAGGAGAATTGACATGTAGTTATGAATGTGTGTCTCAATCTCATGCGTACATGGTATCCCGTGCGTACGACACATGTAACATCCGCATAAATCATCATCAACATCTACATAATCAAGTCTCTGACGCTCTTTGTTGACCAACTCCATTGCATATAAAGCAACATGACCCCTCAAATTGGCATAAAGGGCACTTGTAACAAAATGATGAGTATTGATTCGAGACCTCTCCAGCGATGCTCTTATCTCATCATGTTGTAATTCTAGGAACGCGTGCATTTGTTTGTGCATTGTATTGAAGTTGCCCCGTGATATCTCTAGAAATCTCTTCAAAGATCCATGAACACCTTCAACCCTGTTCATAAAAAAAATCAATATATGACTTCATCAACATAAAAGAGGTAAAAGCAATTATATTAGGAGATAAAATATAAATCATACATATTCGTTGTAATCTAATGGATATGAAACACATCACCAAAGAACGCAACAACGATTTTATGTTTATATGGTTGTAGCCAATTCGTCTTTAGATACGAAATTAGGCTTGGCATGCTTCTGTAATCTTCCTCCAATAACAATAGTCGTTCCTCGTATGATTGTTCATCTATGGCATCTATCACATTTTTCCATCGTGATATAAAACCATGTGCGAATGATGAATGGCTAAAGACTTTCTAAGAACTTTCCTCCATATTCTTATTAACATGAAACCTACATAATAAATGTTTTGAAGTAGGAAAAATATGTTCCACAGCTGAAATAAGAACAAGTTCTCGGTCGGTAATAATAGTGGTTGGAAGCATATATGGATCCATTAAGGTCTTCAATCTCTCAAGTACCCAAAAATAATTTTCCTCCTTCTTAGATGACATGTATGCACATGCAACATTAAAATTAAATTGTGTTAGCGTTAGTCCAACAATTTTAAGTAAGGCCATTCCATATCTATTCGTCCTATACATGCAATCCATTTGCAAAACAAAAGAAAACATACGTAAAATATTAACAAATACAGAATGTGCAAATAGACGTTTGCTAATTACGTTTGATTGCGGCTTACTTCGATGCCACTGAAAATAATGATTCTCAACCAACATACTCATAACATGTTGTAACATTGTTTGACCGTTCATTTCTTCAAACCTAAGCTTCTGTCGAGCATTATAAATATGACTTCTCATATTTACATTTCCTTCAAATTATTTTTGAAGAAGTAGTATGATTTATCGTGGCTTTATGTTAGCTGTGATAAGTTCATCAATAAATTAAACTTCATTTTATGTCAACTTACCAAGAACAGAATGCCCTTGGTCATAATTTGCCTATCCGTGATTGTGTGTCACATTCCTAACTACCACTTGTCATCCACCATTATTTTGTTCAACACTAATAATAATTATTCTTTTTAGAACATGTATTACGTGCACCTTCGGTATCTGTAGGTCTAGTACAGGTGTATGTTCCACTTCCTTCACATCTTATCGAGACTCTACCTACCCCTATATCATTTCCTTTTCTACAACCTTTGATAATCAAAATCATCTTATGAGTTCTACCTATTTTTTAACCCATGTCACAAGTTCTTCTCGATCCGAAAATATTTGATCTATTATAAAAAATCTCTGATAATTTTGAGTAGTAAAATATGTATTCTCCATATCCTGAAAAAAAGAGTTTACCATAATAATATAATAAAAAAATATTAATTTCATCAAACTAAATTTGTCGTCACAATTTACAATACTAAAAAAATAAATTTTACCACTTTGTCTAAGTTGTAATTAATATTGGGAGAATCCATTTGTATATCTTATGTGCATCCATAGATTGTAAATCTATCATCATAGTACGATGGGGTTGTGACTCCATCTTCGTTGTTCATAGGACTTCCAAACTCATCGTACCTTGTCAAAGTTCCAAACTCTTCGTAGTTTGAGAAACTTTCAAATTCATTATTCATTCTGAGTATTTAAAAAATATTGTAAAATTTTATCTCAAGATTTAACAAATAATTCCTACTTTGAAGAATAGAAATGATGAGTTGAAGAATAGAAATGATAAGTCGTTCGTTAATATATAAGGATTCAAATAGAAACTACAATAATTATACACATATGTGAATTGAATATAAACTATAATAATTATACACATTCTTACGTTATAACCTATACTTCTGACAAAAAAAATTTTGCTCCCTAGTTTTATCAGAATCACATATTATATGCAATAATTTAATTTGAAAAGATTTGCAATAGTAAAGTCATAAGAATTTATGATGATAACCATATATTGTATGTAATAATTTGATTCGAAAAAATTTGCAATAGTAAAGTCATAAGAATGTCTGATAAGAAACATGTATTGTATGTAATAATTTGATTCGAAAAGATTTTCAACAGTATAAGAATTTAACCTTATTCATAAGGAAAACGATTATGATATGTATATAATTTATATATTTAAAAAAATAGGGTGGAACGGCATGAATTGCCAGTGTTTGGTGTAGGGGAACAAGGTGGCGTGCCGCAAGAAAAGAATATTTTATCCATATCTTTAGGCATATGTTTTCCGTCGAGTAAAATTTTATTTTTCAAATAACAATACTTCACAATATCCTCTAAGTGGAACAGTAAAAATTTGATTCGAAAAGATTTAAAACAGTAAAAAGATGTCTATGATAACCTATACTTCTAATAAAAAAATATTTGAGTCTAAGTGAACCATATATTATTGATTTGAAAAGATTCATAACAGTAAATTATTAACGTTATCTGTAAAGATAGTATATATAATTTATATATTATAGATATATTTATAATAGATATTGATTGAAATTATTTTTATTTATAAATAATTTAAACTAGTTAAGAAAATTAAAATATTTAGGGTGGGAGGGGGAGGATTCGGCTGTTGATGGGATAGAGATCCAGCGGGTTAGGCCGATGGCAAGGCAACCATTCGGCAAATATTGTCGATGGCAGTGGCCATGCTTCGACAGATCTTACTGTTAACGACAAATTTCTGTAAAAAGAAAATTAAAGAACAAAATATAATTTTATTGATTATTAAATCGAATGTAGGTACAATCTCTGTATAAATCCGGTACAAAATTTAAAATCCTCTTATTCAATCTCCTAGACAATCGATGGCGTTATGATTTCCGATGTTGAATTTTGGGCTCAACTTATTCGGGGCTCATCTTGAGTTTAATGAGCTTGATCCAAACCTGTTGATGAAAATTGAATTTACTTGGTAAAGAGGGCACGATTTAGTGGTGCTTGATCCCTTCGAACAGGTTCGATGATATTGAAGTTGCAACGCTTCAACGTTTTCGACTTTGATGATCTTGAACGCTTTGTTCTTCGATCCTTGGATCTTACTTCTTCAATTTTCGAATCTTCGTTCTTCGGGTCCTCAATCTTTAGCTTCAGAGTGCTTGGGAGCGTTCTCTCTATAAGCTCTTGATCTCGGGACTTCAGTCTGTCTTTAATAAGGAGGGGAGCCCTCTATTTATAGAGAAAATAACCTCCTTAGCTTTCGGGCTTGGGCCCGTCTCGCGTTGTAGACTTAAAAGTAGGGATGTAAACGGGGTAAATTTTATCCGAAACCCGACGGATACCTAAACGGATATGGAGGATGGAAAAAAAATACCCGTCGGGTTCGGGCACGGATACGGGTATCGGATATCCATACCCGTACCCGTAACCATACCCGTATCCATTTCCGTACATGTTTATCCGATATATAATTACCCTTTTACCCTTAATTTTAAAATAAATATAGTATAGATTAAGGTTAAAATTGCCATTTAGCTTAACTATAAATGGGTTTATCCGTCGAATAATGGATTTATCCGTTGGATAATATTCATTAACGGGTAAACGGATAATCCGTCAGGTAATAGATATCCAACGGATATGGATGTGTTAGCGGATACCCGTTCGGGAACGGGTACAGATTCGGGTACGGATACGGGTATGGTATACCCGCCCCGAACCTACTCCGTTTACATCCCTACTAAAAAGTCATGCTTCATTTAACTTAATTTTATGGACTCATGGCTCATCGTGAAATAAATTAGGCTCATATTTAATTAAACTAAGTCCAATTTTAAATATTTCGGTCCAATTTAATAAAATACGAACGGAATGTAAATAATTAAAATATTTTATTTTAACATATAAATCTTAAATAATTTTAGAAATATTTAATTATCTCTAATTTAGGTTGATTGACTATATAACAGTCAAATATTATTTTTCTTATTTTTATATTTTTTTTTTGGGCGTTAACACTTACCAATGACATTGCCACGCTTCGGCACGGCTTGTCTATGGCGGGTCAATTGCTGCTTACTGATGTTAAGACGGTATAATCGATAAATATGGTCTGTGTTGGAATGGTCAATTTTAGACTTTGTTTTCTGCCTATTATAAATTAATTTTTGAAATAACAAAATCCTAGAAATAATACAAGAGCAGCTACAAATTTTGCTGACTAATGGATGGAATAAGGTACGAATCCGTAAATAGTTTTGTATCGAGCGGAGATTTGACCGCGAAGAGCAACTTATGAGTTGGTCTGATTCGGTCAAGACTGTATTTTTATTTTATTTTATTTTATTTTATTCTCCCACAACCTTCTAGACTTAAGTATAATCTGTCTCGACTCTCGACCGCATCTGCTGACCGTTCAAGGGTCTTCTTCTTAGCAAATAGTCAAATACAGTACTACACTACTGCTTGAACGCTTCAAGGTCTGTTAGCTCGGTCCCATGAGTAGGGTTGTTGACAAATTAAACTGGCTCGTAAGTTTTTTGAGTTCGGTTCGTTTACGGCTCGATTCGACTCGTTTATTAAACAAGCTTAAAAGTTAGGCTCGAGTTCGGCTCAATTATTAAATAAGCCAAGCTTGAACATAATAAATTTGGGCTCGAACTCATTTACAATACAAAAGCTCGTGAGCTCGGCTCGTTTACCACCAAAGCTTGGAAGTTGGCTCGTTAAAAGTTCAGCTCGACTCGTTAAAAGCTCGGCTTGTTTATAAACAAACAAATCTCAAGCTTCATTTTTAGGCTCGTTTAGTAAATGAGCCAAACTCAAACCTATCCCGATTCGACTCGTTAACAATCCTACCTGTGAATCTATGACTGTGACTCTGATTCGCCTTCGATCAAAAACTTAAAATTATGTTTTTACTAATATTTATTGTTTTCTATGGGAATATATATCATAAATAGATAAATAAAAAATCCTTGTGAGAATTTTTTTTTTATAGCGTCACAACTCACGAGATCAATCGAGACTGATAGTTGCTCCTTCATATTTATTGTCAACTTGTATTTTTCTTTTTGTTGTAATTAAAAATGGAGAATTAAATATTTATAATATTGGAGAAAATAAGTTGCTGAGATTTCCTTAACGCTTTTAAATTTCTTCCATAGAAAGGTAAGTCTGCCCGCCAATTCGACATGGTATCCATGATTAAAACGGGCTTAACTGTATTCTTAAATTTCGTTTCAGAAACATATTGAATGCTCCAGAAGGAGAACGGATCTTCGAAAGTTCCGTTGACCGAATACTATTTAGCTGTCAAATACTGTTTAGCTGCCAATGATAGAAGAACTAAACTAAGTTTGTTGAAAAACTGAATATATTCATCATAGATATTCACGGACATTTATGTATGAGCCTTTTCTCCCATAATTTTTTTTACTACCTCAAATTTTAAATAATTATCATTTTAAACCATTACACATTTACTAAGAGTGTACGCGAGTTGTTAGTAGTGTCCTCGTTAAATATATATCATAAAATAATATTCTAATGGTTAAAAGTAATTGAACAAAAATAACTAATTTTTTTATTTTGAAAACCCAAATTGACACATATTTTGAACAAATAAATAAATAAATAAGAACTTTATTAAAATAATATTTAATATAAATCGGATGTAGTATTTGACTATGTGCATTCATTAAATGTTAATCTTTTTGCCTTCTTAACAACTCCATTCCATCATTCATCTAATATAATGTGATTAATTAACTACTTTTTGTAAACAAGATTTAAATTTTTTATCAAATATTTTCAAATAGATTAAAAATATTAAAATGATTTTCATAACATGTATGCCTAATGGCATTTGTCAAAACTATTCTGAATACAAATAAACTATCATTTAATAACACCAATCATTATAACTAAAAACAATTAATTAATATTCTTGTTACTCAATTGAAAAAAAAAACATAATAAAGTCTTGATCAATGTTATTGAACACTTATTAGACAGATGGATAATAAAATACATATATAAACTATTAAGTTATGCCATTTCATATCGTCATAAGTTCGACGGATTAATTACCAAACAAGTCCTATATGCACTTATATATGTGTATATTATGGTTAGCATTGGTCATAAACTCTCATAAGTCTCATACAACTTAAAATAATTCACTTTCAATAAAATTAGAACTAGCTTATAAACTATTTTAAGTCATATCAACTATCAAACACACTCTTATTAGTTAAAAGATATGAAAATTAAATCAGAATTCATACTTCACACCAAAACTTTAATAGTATGATCTCATATTTTGCCACTAGTTGTATCAATAAATCATCCTTCTAATGGTAGATTGATAGTGTGTTTGAGAAGATCAAAAGTAATTTACAAGTAAACTAATAACTTATCGAAACTGGCTTTTTTTCAAAGTTTTGTCGTGGAAAAGTTTCCATAAATTTAGATTCTCCATTTATTCTTGCACAAACTAGATTGATTCACTTTTGTATAATTAAAGAAACCAAATTTCATTCTTAACAATAATTTTCCTATGTCGGCCACAAATAATCTTGTTGCTCGCCTCGAAATACTTTACTATAAAAATGAATATCAAATTCTAATTTTAAAATCTCTCCTGTCACTGGTATATATGCAAGATATCTTTATCTTCTTTGATAGTACATAATCCTAACTCTAATCATTAATATTAATCAATATAGCTTTATAAATTCAGTATATTTGATCGGTTATATTATTATTTAGCATCTATAGTATACTAGTAATCTTAATTTTATAAATTTAACTACAAAGTAAACACATAGAATATAAACATTGAAGACCAATATCTCTCACGTGCAATGACGACATTCAACATTGATGAAAGTTATTCTAATTATATACTTTTGAGTTTTGACTATGTAGTATGAGTATCATTATTCAACCTTGATAGTATGAAAAACAAATATTCTTCTTTTCTGATATTAGTGAAAACGTGCAAATGATATGTCGGATATTCATTTATCAATATTAAAAAAAAGTCAATTAATAATATTATTTAGGTATCTAATAAGTAATAGTCCAAACGACATATGTCATTGACAATGTATATTTCAAGTTTGATCTTAATTATACAAAAGAATATTGTAATGACCAAATAACCTAATTATGTAATTTGTTATTTTTCATGCACATTTTTGTAAGAAAAATGTTATATCATCTTTAACCAATGACTATATTAGAATCAAATATTATTCCGGTCCCTCTTAAACAAAATTCATTCTAAATTGGTAGGCTTTATTTCTATATTAATCTTTGCGGGTCATTTTTTCTTAAAATGGTATCTTCAACTGATCGAATCAAGTTAAATTCCCCTTATATATTTCATTATCACCTCTCTTTTTTCTTTTTCTTTTTCCTATCCATCATTGCTGCCATTATCAAATTGCCTCTTACTTTTTCTTTATCTTTACAAAAATATAATGAAAGTTCTTTTGTGTAAAAGAAAAATAACATTAGATTAATTATTGAAACTATAATGCATTTGTATAACTCAAATAAGCAAAGTTGTCATTGAGATGAATTTTTCCACCTATTTTTCTTTTTTCCAAACATTGTTGAGATACTAAATTTTAGGAGGAAATGATGGGTGATTAGGTGAAGATATATAAGTATGAGAACAATAATAAAATAATAATGAACAAAAAATTTAATGTAGTTATAACAATCTTTCCACATTTTATCCCAAATCTCCAACTTATTTGTTTTTCTAATTATGTAAAAACTAAACTATCCAAGCATTAAAAATCTCATGTGCAAAAGTATCACACTTAGATCAAAACACTTTTTTTTTTTTTTTACAATTGTTTGTCTTCAAATTTGATTTCGTAATTTAGACTATTAGTATGGGCTATTTAAATGTGTACAAAATATTTTGTTTTATATTATAATAGTTTTACCATATTACTATTTATATGAGTCTTAATACATGTAGTCTCATTTTTTCTTCCAAAAAACCAACTCTTTAGATTAGCCATCCAAAAAAATCTACCCAATTTATATGCCTACGTATTTTTATTATCCAAATAAATATAAAAAATTATCCAAATAATTATTAGACAACACAATTATAATAGACATAACTTATTTTTTCGGACAAAAAACCAACTCCTTAAAGCAAATAACTTTACAAATTAAAAAATAAATAAAAATCAACACTTTCTCTTTTCCACTTCCCCTGGTATCCTCTCTGCCCCACTTTATCTTCCTAATTTTTCAAACATAAATAAATATTCACACACACACACACATGCATGTATGTATATTGGTTTTTGTTTAAGTATGGGTGCAGTGTTTTTATTATTATTAACAATTAATTATGTTTTTATTATTATTAACAATTAATTACATCCATACATCACACGTGGACAAATCTAGTAAATAAATAAAAGAGTTGCACTCCTTCCTTAGCCCTAAAAAAGAACATAAGTATGGAAAAAAAATTCTAGATTTTTCTTGGATTATTTTCTATTTTCATTTTATAGACAAAGACTTTACAAATGATTCATTTTTATTTGAATTTACTCTCTCCATTTTAACCAAGTGTTTTTAATTAAATTATACACCTTTGTAGGAGCTAATAAGTTTATTTTAATATTCCAGTTGCAATCTTAAATGAAAAATAACATAACAATAAATATAGAGAAGGAGAGAGAAAATAATTTGAATAAATATAATTAAGTTTTGATTTTCAAAAAAAATATATCATTTATCTATATATATATAGACTCAAGGCACACTGCCAATAAAATATTTCCTAGGGTTAGTGTTTATTTTATAACCAAATTGTTTAATATGAAATACTTTAGTAAAGTGCTGATTTGAAAGAATCGAGCATTTCATAGATATAATTTTTTTATATATTGACATGGCTAAAATAATATTATTTTCCGTCAAATTATCTAAAATAAAAATGAATTATATATAATAATAAATATAATAATTTTTGATATATACAATTTTAATTAATTAATGATATTTTTATAATAAAAATAAATTGTGTATGCATTTTTAGTTAGAATCTGCATCTAAAATAATGTTAAAATATAGATAACAAAATGATAAGAAAATGAAAATGATACCAGATGAAGCAAGCAATTCATGTAATAATATTGAAATACGAAAGTTATCCAAACAAATCCCCCAATAACAATAATAAATCAGATGGAGTCGAAAAGGGCAATAAATAAAAAATAACATAGCTGACTCATCAAGCTAATCGCATCAGTTTCAGACGGGATTAGGGTGGGCGACAGGGCGAGTCGAGTAACCAACAAAACAACTCAGTTTCATTGGTCCCCAATCCCCATTTCCTACCCTGCTGCCCTTTCTCCCCTCTCCTCTATCCCCTCTGCAAATATATAATTATCGTTCAACCAGGCTGTTTTCTTCTCTCTTTCAATACAAGACGAACCCTCCTCCAGGGCTCATATCGCTTTATCCAGCTTAATTTGTTGATTACCCAAAAGATTTCAGTGTTTATATGAACCGTTGTTGCTTCTGATCATAGAAAATTTCATCAGTCGAGACATACGATGATGGGTCGTCAGTTGACTAGGTCTACTGCTAAAGACTCGCTTAAAATTATGGAAGCTGATATACATCATGCTAATATGCTGTGAGTTTATGATACTTTTCTATCTCGCTTTGCTTCTTCTCGTCTTCATATGTTACATAATCTATTTGAGTTCCATTATTCAACTCTTCGTCCTCCTTTCCATTCCCGTGGATTACTGCAAGTTGGTTATAGTTTTCTTAAAATGATGAAATTGCAAATTTTGTTTCTGGATTTTAGAATTCTGAGCGGTCAATTGTGTGCTCTGTGCTGAATTCGTCAGAATAATTGTTTGCCTTTTGGTGTGGATGGGGGCACCATAGAGATTATCTTGGGTTGAAGTTTAGAGTTTTGATTTCGCGATTCGACATCTGATATCATATTACTAGTAATGATGGTAGCCAATTATGTATGTTACGCTGCATCATCATAAATGTTTTTGAATGAAATTTCAATGTCTGGCGAAACAATTTTTTTCTTTTTCATGTCTGCATCATCATGCATGTTTTTTAATGAAATTTAAATGTCTGGCAAAACAAAACAAAAAATCTTTTTCTTATTTTATTCTTATAGTTTATTTGGTGATCAGAATTCGATTTTGGTGGTGTGTGGGAGGGTAGTGGCCCATGTTCTTTTTATTTAGCTGTTATAGATATCCTGGTGTGAAAGGACTTAGAATTTCTAATTATTGCAATTAGGCTATTCATTTCTGTCCAGATGGATTCTGATATATTCAACCTTGGATAATTCAATTGTTATTGGCTATCTCATAAGTCGTGTCATTTCCAGCTCAGTGGCTATTTATGGTTTTGATATCTGCTCTTATCATGCAATGTGTACCTATTTAAAAAATTAAAAGCATAGTTAATGGCCACAAACTACCCCGGAGTTTTGCTATATTGTTCGGATAGATGTTTTCTATCTTTTCAAGTTTGGACACAAAATTTAGGATTGCGTGCACTCGGAAAATGATGGCTTAAGCAATCTATGCATTAGGTAGGAATTCTGGTGAGGATTGGTTGAGAGGCAAGCAAGTGTGACTCCTTTTTTGGTATCTAGTTGTTGCTCAATCAGTAAGGTTATAGAAATTGCAAATTTACTTATTCTGGTGTTTTGTAGTTGGTGGCACTGATTTGGTACCTAGTTCAAACCTTTGGATAATGAGTTTGGAACTGGCAATCTCTATTGTTGACTCTGCATGTTGATGCTTAATTTTTCTGCTCACATGCTTTGCCATTTTCCCTTACCAAACTACTGAAATAAAAGAGTAAATATTCCTGGAAATATAGTTGTGTCGGTAAATGTAGATGCACAGGCGTTATATTAATATTTTCATTTATTCACACAGTTTGAATTAATATTTGTAAATTGGTTTTCCAGTAAAGCACTACTGCTTTCTATTGTTGTTTTGGAGGCTGGGTTGCTTCTTCTCTTATATATATATATATATATACTTACATCTTGAATGTACCTGCTCTCTTCAGGGCAGCATCTATTCCCAGAAGTAAAGCTGGTGATTGGCTCCAGATGAAATTAGTTGACAATGAATGGGCTCCCGTCATTCTGTACTTACTACAATGGATAGATTGCTCATGTACATGTCTGCTTCCAATTTATTTAAACCTCTTCCATGTTGTCATATACAAGGTTAGTTTTTCTTTCATGCCAATTGGATGATTAGCCCATCTAAAAAAAATTTAAGTGTGGTTTGGTGGTGCTTTCCTCATCCGTTGATTTATTTTTTGGTGCCTGGCAGGTAGGTTCTGATGGGCGAGCAGACATATCGTCGCATAGGAGAAGAGCAACTATTCATGAATTTTATAGTATGTGAACAAGTATTTTGTTATTTTATGATTTTTATTTTTTTCCAGAAAAAATATTACTTTTTGTTGCGGAATAGTGTGGATTAAAAATGATCCAAACCAAAAATCAGAATTAATAAGATTATGAACAATTAAAGATTTAATTACAAAACAAAGCAATTGAGAAAAAAGTAGAGATCTTTATATGTGTTCTTGTGTAATTACAAGATGATTAAACTAATCAATCAATTAATTATACAAATTTACAATTCTCTAATAATTGGAGAATTCTATTGAGAAAGAAATCCTACGGGGCAAAACAACACGTTTCGAATATATACAAAATAAAAATAAAAAAAGTCTGTGTTCAGGGAACACGGGACTCCCATATTAGTTTTCTTATTATTAATTTTTTGTCCAAAACTCATATCAATATATTCTGGGAATAAACACACAGGGCCCCCCATGTTTATTCCAAAATTCAGGAAATTACACATAAATTTTCCAATACCTGCACGAACTAACACGGTGTTATGTTTTGCATCAAATACTTAGTCAAAACTCACAATTTCAACAGGTATATGTAAGGCGTAAAACTTGATAATAGCCATTTGAATATTCTAAGTAGTTAGAACTTTCATAGATTCTGAACATTACACCTTTGTCAAGTGTGATGTCCATGAATTAACTTTGAAAATGAAACATTTCAGGTATTATATTACCGTATCTTCAGCGCCTAAATGATGGTTTATTAGAACTGAAAGATGATCCTGCTGAAATGAAGGCCTTAATTGTCAAGAAAAGACCAGAAGACAGAAGAAAGATAACGGATGTTGATTTAGAGAGGGAAGATGAGTGTGGGATCTGCTTAGAACCTTGCACAAAGATGGTGTTGCCTAATTGTTGTCACGCAATGTGCATCAACTGCTACAGGGACTGGTAAATAACGCACTTGCATTTTATTTCATTCTTCTCTCTTTCTCGTCTTAATATCATGTCATAAAATTCCTTGTTCTTTTCATAGAAATCAACTAACGGTCTCTTATTGTTGTGAAATTGCAGGAATTTAAGGTCAGAATCTTGCCCATTTTGTCGGGGAAATATTAGGCGAGTAAAATCAGGGGATTTATGGGTTCTTACATGTGGTAACGACATTGTTGACTCAAAGACCGTTTTGAAGGAAGATACATTGCAATTTTATCTCTACATTAACAGCCTGCCGAAAGATATCCCTGACGTGTCATTCTTGGTGTACTATGAATATTTGATATGAAAAGGATTGCTAAATGGTAGGAGGTGTATAGGAAGACATGTACAGGAGAGCAAGATGGGAAAAAGAAATGTGCAATTCGCAGCAAATGTGGATAGGAAAACAGGAAAAGGGTACGAGATAAGGTTTCTGTTAATTTGGTGGAACCTGCCCCTCCTTAAGTCCTCTATCACTTGGACGTATTTGTGTAAAAGTCTATGCTTTTGTGTTAGACTTTTATTATCTGTATACATAAATTACTAGTGCTATGTTTCACTGTAAAATAGTTGTGTTGAAAGAAGTGCAATACAAGAGGGGGATTCGACCATATCCCTTACCTTGGTGTATTGATCACTAGACTGAAAATCCTTGGACTTTGTTTGGTTATAAGAAAATCACGAAGAAAGGTAAGAAAATCAGAAGGAAAATAGTAGTTGGATGTTGGTTGCGAAGAAAATATTAATAAGGAAAGAAAATAAGAAAGAAAAAGTAAAAGAAAGTAATATGGATATATTTTTTTCTCTTGGACCTAAGGAAAATATAAAAGTAGCGTGGAAAATTTTATTAAGCTATAACCTGACGCTCATTTTGAATAGTTGTTCTCTTCTTATGTTCATTGTTATCTTCTTCAGTTCTTCCTCATTAACGACTCCTTCAATCTTCATCGCCTACCTTCGATCTTCTGCAATCTTCATCTCATGGATTCGGGACCTCAACATAATCTCCACACTAATTGTTCCTAAAGTTCACACTCAAAAGCTTCCTGTAAGCATATATGTTATATCAACTCAATCTAAATAGGTATTGATTTGAACTTACCAACATATCTAATGTCAAAGCCCTAATTTTTTTTATAATTAATAATGAATATTATTAAAACCAAAGAGAAAGAAGTACATCAAAAGTATCTAAAGCATACACCTTATGGAAATCTATTCTAGTTTGCATATTTATACACCCCTTTCTAGTATTATATAGACAAAGTCTAATATGGAACCGCTTTATAATATCCTTCACCATGTGTGTTGGGTGGTATGAAGTCCCCTTGAACACTATAGAGTTTCTCCAGCGCCAAATCCCATATATAACTTCTCCAATTATCACCTTTATGCTCTCAGCTCTAAAATCCTTCCCTTTTGTGACCTGAGATAAGTGATGAATCAAGGAATCCTAGTTTAATGCATGGAGATCCATACCTATCCAAGAGCCAATCATCCCCCAAATTGTTGAAGCAAAAGCACAGTGCACAAATAGATGATCCATTGATTATGTAGACTTAGCACATCTATCACACTTAGTGGGTACCTGTGAACTCCATTTACTCAATCTGTCTCTAATTGGGAGGCTCTTTTGGTAGGCAAGTCAGGTTATAAAAGAGCATCAAGGTATACCAAAATGTTTCTAGACCAGGGATGCCCAAAACTTCTTGTTCTCCTTGTATCTTAATACCTCATAGGCCTTGTGAATCTTATATGCATCAGTACCACAATCTCCAGCTATAATGTGTTGCAACAGGACTGATCTAATCTTCGTAATGCTTTTAAACAGCCAGGAGTGATAGGGACGGACGATAACAGTGGATATATCATTATTTTTTATGTATACTCCATGAACCCATCTTATCCAGAGGCTCTATTTGTTATCGATAATGAACCAAATCCATTTCCCTAAGGCAGCCTGGTTCCATATTTTAAGGTCAATTAGCCCCAGACCACCCTCATCCTTAAGAAGACAGACTGTCTTCCATGCAACAAGAGACTTACATCCATCATTAGAACCAGACCGGAGAAAACTCCTGCATATTTTCTTCATGTGGGAGAGGATACCAGTAGGGAGAGGTAAGATTTGAGCCCAGAAATTAATGATCCCTTGTAGAACAGAAGAAATCAGTTGAAATCTCCCTGCATAGCTGAGATATCTGCAAGTCTAGTTTCTTATTTTTGCTAACAGGTTATTTATAACACTCTGGTAGTGGTGAGAGTTCATACGAGAAGTGATCAGGGGAAGCCCTAGATATTTGAAGGGAAAAGATCCTTCGGGGCAACCAATAATGTCTTTTAGCCCTGAGCATTTGGAGAAATGAGATAGGATACCTTTTAGCTGTGTCACAGAATCCACATTCCCCGTGCAGAAAAGAAGTAAAACATCTGCAAAGCTCAGATCGATAATCTTCAAACTTTGACAGCTAAGGTGCCCATGAAACTCGGGAAGCTTCCATAAACGTCTTAAGTCCCTATGAAGGTATTCCATGCATATAACAAAGAGATAGGGAGATATAGGGCCACCTTGTCTTAGCCCTCTTCTACTCATAAAAGGTTTGGTAAGAGTACCATTCACATTTATAGAAATATTAACCGTAGAAATGCATTGAATAATCATATCAATAAAAGGCCGAGGAAAATATATAGCTTCAAGCACCTGTTTGATGAAGCTCCATTCAACAGAATCATAGGCCTTTTGCAAATCCACTTAGAGAAAGAGTCTAAGACTAATATTTTTCCTTGAATAATGCTTGGTAATCTCAGCAGCCATGAGAACATTATCATAAAGCATACAACCTTTTATAAAAGCAACCTAGGAGGAATCTATAGGAGTGCCCATCACCTCTTGTAGCCTATTAGCCAGCACTTTAGAGATGATTTTATAAATGATATTACAACAAGCTACAGGTCTGAAATCTTTCACCTTGTTTGCCCCATGAGTCTTAGGGATGAGGGTAATAGCGGTGTTATTTATCTGTTTCAACAGACGTCTAGTCCTCTAAAAATCTTGAACAGCAGCCACCACATCTCCTCCAATGACCTCCCAAGCTTTCTTATAAAAGAATGCATTGAACCCATCAGGACCAAGGGCCTTATAGTCCCCCATTGAGAAGACAACCTTCTAGATTTCATGTCTTGAAGGATTAGTGATGAGGGAGTCAGTAGCCTCAGGAGACAGACGAGGGCCTTCATTTATCACTTCATCATCAATCCCCTGTAGGGTAGTAGCAGCAGTCCCTAGGAGATTTTTGTAATATAGGACAATCTCTTCTTGAATATCCTTGTCACTGGTCACCTCTTTGATTTGAGTCATTTACCAACTTATATATTCTATTTCTGTTATTTCTCAACTGGACATTCGCATAGAAGTATTTGGTGTTTTGATCTCCCAGCCGGATATGTTGGATATGAGATTTCTGTCTGAAGAATTGTTCCTCTTCTGCAGCTCTTCTATGCCAGACTTTACTAGCCTCCATTTCTTCTGTAACAAGCTCATAGTTCAGTGAATCTAACATCATTCAGCCCCTTACATTTCTGCCAATCCAGCCAAGCTTGGTGAGCCTTGACCATCTGTATGAAGTCTTCCCTATCAGCCCAGAAATTTATGAACTTAAATGGTTTTCCCCTAGCTGGCTACTTAACACTCAAATTTAGAAGAAGAGGGTTATTGTCTGAGGATGGATTGAGAAGATTATCAACATAACCCTCGGGGTAGGATTCCAACCATAAATCATTGCCAAGAATCCTATCTAGCTTACAATAAATTCTCTTGTCAGGACCCTATTGGTTGCACCAAATGAAGAGGCTGCCATTATAATGGATATCATCCAGACCACATTCATGGAAACACTGTACACATTCCTCAATATCTCCCATTGTAACCTTCCCCCCTAGTTTTTCTTCAGCCCTACAGACCACATTGAAATCCCCAAGCACAAGACCAGGAGAGATAATTTGGAGTTTGAGATTCTGAAACCAATCCCAAAGGGATTGTCTCTGTCGACCAGAGTTATGAGCATAAACCGCCGTCATGTAGAATTCTTGTTTGAGGGCCTTGTTGAGAACATGGCAATGGATGCCCTAATCCATGGCTTTAATTTGAGTGATATGATAGTATTGGTGATCCCATAGAATCCACACATGGACATTTCCATGGTAAAGGTAATTATGTAGCCAATTCCATTGTAAGCCTAGTTTAGAGTGTATTTTATCAGCATTTGTTTACTTTACCCGAGTTTCCACAAGGCCTAAAATACCAATATTGTAGGTAGACACAAGGTTCTTCACAACCTTGTGTTTGAGGGTTTTATTCAACCCTCTAACATTTCATGTTGCAATGTTCATAGAACCTTGGCAAGGCCTCCCGTCCTCCCCCTATCCACATCACTAGATACCATATGATCAAGGAGTTCCCTGCCAAATTGGACTAATCTATTTGGAGCTAAGGGAGATGAGAAGATGGTAGGCTCCCAGGTTTTTCCTTTACCTTTCCCAATAATCATCTCAAGTCTATTGGTATCATTGGTTACGGGACACTTTCTAGTCACCACTCCTTGAGTAGGGGTGTGTATAGTGTCCTGCTCGTTTAGCACCTCAACAATAAGATCTGCAGGGTTTTGGTTATGGGTAGTATTCTTTGTGTGTTGAGTAATCACTTCAGGAACCTTAAGGGGATGTTTAGTGTCACATGTGGGGGTTTTCTGGTCCTTCTTCACCCAAGTTTGTTTTGCAGTTCTCAGAGGGGGTTTCAACCTGCATAAGCGGCTTTCATGTCCCAATTTATTGTAGTAATTACAGAATGGGGATTTCCATTCAAACATAACCTTTTACAACCAAGAAGTTCCATCAAGCAATAATAGGTCTACTGACTCAGGTATGGGTTTGCTGACATTCACCTCCACTAGCAGCCTAGGATATGAAATCATTTCTCTAGATGTTGTAATAGAATCAATACATATAGGCTTACCTATGAGGCTACCAATTCGACTAAGGGAGTTCATAGCCCATAAATGAAGAGGTAATCCTGACAAAGTAATCCAAAGAGGCATAACATGCCTATCACTCTTGGTCATTTGGATATCGGGGCTCCATTTCCTAAGCATCATAGTTCTAATCCCAAATGACCAATATGGGATTGCAAGCACCTTATGCATGATCTCATAATCTTGAAAACAAAACAGAAAGTATCCAAATGCATGGCTAAGAACCTTAGGAATAAGACCCAATGAGGACCATGTTTGGGTGATAAAACGTTGCATTTGAGTATGAGTAGGGGTAGATCCAGCCACAAATTCGATTACAGTGTTCTGCCAGTGTTTACTCTCATCCTGTAGGTCTTTTCATTCATTTGAGCTTTCAAGACCCCATCAACAATCACAAGATGAATATACTGAAGTGTTGTTCCAGATTCAGGTAATCGATTCAATAATACAGTATCCCTCCAGCTACGTTTAGGTTCTGGTTCAACAGTTTTTAAGTCCTTTTCACTCGAGCTATTCACATCCAACGCCTGATTCTATAATTTATCCATGTTACTATTGAGATCGTTAGAGGAAGGAATTTGTGCAATAGAGCATTCAGGCCTTTGATGATTTTCCTCAAGTAAGGGTGTCACCGAATGTCCATTCAATAGTTCTCCGCCAATGTTGAACTCCTCAACGTTATCCACAACAACCCTACTTTTTCAATTTCGCATCTTGTTCAATCGGGAATGGAGATTCATTATTGGGATACAATTGAATGGTAGTGCATGCCTTTACTTTCACTTGCTTCTTCTTCCCCATGTCCGGCGTCACTGATCGGATAGCAACCTGAGGCGCTGAGGTACAACGAGCGTGATCAAGGAAGGAGGAGCGCGTGAGGCACATTCTTCAGGTCTCGATGGTTTTTTTATTATTCTTGAGTTTGGGGTTTATTACGCTCGATTTTAGATGCTTGATCTTAATTTTTGTTTGCATTTGATTCTAATTTTTGGACTGGTGTTGAATTGGTGAAATTTTGATTTGAGTGTTGGCTGATGTGGAATTTTAGTTAAACAATTAGTTCATGGCAATTGCTTTAAAACATATTGGTTAAAAGTAAAGTTATAGATGGAAGTTCAATTCCTAATTACCTGTCATATTTGTCGGCAAGTTTCTTTCTATTATCATCATCATGATGGATAGAAGCGTATGACCTACAAATGCACCCTTCCCTTGGGGATTCTATAGGGGAGTTAGAATGCCCAATAATATGGGCAAAGTCATTTGGAAAATTATTGAAGAGCTTCGATTACTCTTCTCTCTTCGATGCCAACAAGGAACGAAAACTTCATTCTGTCAACACCGAGATCTAGTTCCCAGATCTGAAAATCAATTGAATCGATGGTTCATGATTTTCTATGGTTGAAGACATTGGGTTTTTGATTCACACCTCTAAAATGATTTTCCAACACTTCAAGGCCAAATCTAGTGTTTGTTTGATATATCTGGGTGTTCTTGGTTTGATTTTCGTGGTGTTCTTAGAACGACGAAAGCAGTCCAAGGTGTTATTATGTTTGCTTCTATTTTCCCTATTCTTATTGGTTTCTTCTAAATCTGGAGGATTGTGGTCAAGTTCGCCTCATCTATGTATCACTGCTCTCTTCTATTACATGATATACAAATACATATGTATGTAGTGTTTTACAACAACTTATATACATATCTGTGTGTGTGTGCAGGTTGATTTTGGAGCCCAAGTTCTAGATCTAGTTGTTTGAATATGTGGATTTCTTTTTTAAGCCTTCACTACCATCTATTATCTACTAGTGCATTTCAATTGGTATGGGATTGTGCTGGTTGATTTTGGAGACCAAACAGTAGTTATTTTAATTTCAATTTGCGAATTGTATAGGAGTGTGTAGTTGTGTTGGCTATCATCATAGATTTCCATTGGTGCTAAACTGGCTTCATTAGTTTGAATCTGATTATTTGTCCAACCTGCTTCTATGCTAGTTTGTTTTGTTCTTGGTGAGATATTGCCTAACCGGGCCGTCCAAGCTTTTACGGACCATGGTATTATCTTAAGGATGATAGTACACTGCAAAAGTTGGGTATTGACTGGAGTTATGTGGACCCACAGCTTGAAGTCGAAGGAGTGGATGCATTCAAGAAGAGCTTCGATAGTTTACTGGTTAGCCTTTTAGAGAAGGCGAACTCACTCAAACTGGCCGATCCATGATAAGCGTAGATACGTATTGCTGTGATAATGGATCTTGTGAGTGCATGTCATATAAAATACTAGTCTTGACTTTGGATCTTTTATTTGATGGGTGTCGGAAATTAATTTGTATCCTAAGCAAGAAAATGGCAACAATGAATGTATTAGCAATTTAGTTATCTGTTAGTTTTGAGATTGTAAGCTTGTAGAAGGGAATTTTGAAGACCGTGTTGTGGTTTGCAAATTTTACTGTTTGGTGTATTTGATGGATGTTAGAACCTTGTAATATGTTAGTCTTTCTGTTCTATAATATCTTGGCCTAGCAAATCTAGCTTGACCCTAATAACATGACCCAAAATTCAGTCTAGGTCCGAAATTTAAATTAAATATCAATCTGAAAATCTAAAATGGTTTGAATCAATTTGAAATTCAATGAACTTTGATAATATCCAGCTTTGAATGATTTCGATTGAAATATAAAAAAAAAACACAATTATATATTCAATTTACTTCGTAACCATATAGGTACATGGAAGATGGAATAGCGAATTATTGATATTTTATAGAACTAACGAGTACATTAGTAACAATTAACAAACCATGCAGTTATTATTTTTTGATCTATATTTGTTGTCATATTTGAAATAGAAAGGAATATGTAATATTTTATATATGCTTAAATTTTTTTTGAAAATTATTGTAAGTTATTTATGTAATATTTTAGAATGTTTCTAAAATAATTTTGGAATTAGTATTAAATATATGGAATTTTATAATTTTTTATAGAACTTTTCATGTACCAATGTAATATTTTAATTTTTATTAAATATATAAGAGTATTAAAATAATAATAATCAACTTTCTTAGAATTTTCTTTCTATAAACTAAATACCAAATGTACTTTCTAAGATTTATAGTTTCCACAAAAATTTTCCAACATTCAAATAAGGTAAAGAAAATTAATTTTTCTTACTTTCTTTCCTTTACTATTCTTTCCTTCTCATTTTTCTTTCTTTCTTATTTCTTTCAAATCAAACAAGCCTCAAAGAAAGTTTGAATGGACCAAACTATACTTAAAAGATAGATTTCATTGCATAATACCACACATATAGATCAACCAACCTATTTTGCACCAAGCTCAAACAGCCTCCTCTCCGAAAAACCACCCATCTTCTTACATCCTCCTAGTCAACAACATAATTCATGTCCCACTTCCCTTCCTGCTCAACAGATACTTAAATGAAGGCCTAGAATACTTTCCATTCAGCAACATATCTGCTATAACCTTATACATAGCTTCAGTGAGATGAACACCGTCCCAATTCACATACTCATTGGGATTCTTACACGCAGAAGATGGAGGTGATCCACAAGGATTTAATATATCATAATTATATTCATTACCACTAGCCGTCGCTCCACAACACGCTTTAAACAACTTTTTGAAACCGTACTGCGCGTGTTTCTTCATGACCTCATGGTAAGCGTGCCAGTAATCTGCATATATGATTGTAGATCTGGGGAATCGAAGACGCAGTTGTTGGAGCTTGGATTGTAAGAGTTTGTTATGTGTGAAGGTCTGGTTGTTGGCTGAAGCTACACAACCTATGGCGTCTCTGTCGCCTGGAGGAGCTAATGTCATTGCTAATGTTAAGCAGCCCGTTGGTGGGAGTCCTTGCACTACTACATATTTCGCTCCTTTCTTTAGAATTGCCTACATTTATAGGGAAATCCAGGTTAGAGATTCTGATGTTACTAGTAACTACTATATAAGAAGGTGAGTTTTTTGGAACCAAGAGAGTGAAGCCGGAACGGAATGAATGAGAGATAAATTATGGAAAACTTTTAGGACATGTTTTAGTTCTTGACTTCTTGTCACAAGAATAGATTTTGGAGTGATAGTAAAAAGAAAAATATATAAAAATAACCTGGAGAAAGTCGGCGGTGCGCTTCACAGCGAGATTGAGAATAGTAGTACCAGGAATAGAGGAATAAATGTTATAAGCGTAATCATTAACACCAATTTCACCAATCCAAAACAAGGCATCATCAAGAAAACGCGTGCACCTCCCCTGCATCCTACCCCCAACACACCCTTGCTCCCCTAAGTACTTGTCAAACCAAGCCAACTGTGTCCCGAGTGACTGAGGAGTAACATCAAGGGTAAGGTTGTTCTTCACAAAGAACCCATGTTCTATTGCCGTCGACCCTGCCACTGCGAAGTTAACCCCATGAGCTGCATTCTTCTGGTGGTGTTGATAAGGTGGAAGGAAGGGAAGGAAGAGTGATTGAGCCACAAAGTCAATAACGAGACGGCCGTCCGAGTAACGGTTGGTCGGACGATGAAAGAATGTGATGCCATAAGGTGGGTTAGAGACGAAGCTAAAGCCGCTTGGTCCGGTGGCTGAGACCGTGTTACCCGTGTCGGTGTAAGAGTCGCCGAAGGCAAAGATTTTGTGAAAAGGCCGGGAGCGAATGGTTGGAGTGGCAGGGGGAGGCAGGGAAGTGGAGGGGAGGAGATGGAGTATGAAGATGTGAAGGGTGAGGAGGAGAGGACATGTACTGTATTGAGACCTTGGTCTGAAAGGAGTACTGAGATGAGTACTCATTATTTGTGTTTTGATGGTTGGTTGTTGTGATGTACGATTGATTGTTTGCTAATTGGTTCTGAGAGAGGGCGTGTATGGATTTATAGCTCTTGTATGTATTCGGAATTGTCAATTTTGTCCCTTTCAGATTTCACTTAGTTTGAAAATGTCTGCCCAAAATTTTCTTATAACATGAAACTGATGCCATGTAATGTGACCAGGTTATAAAGGGTGGGTGTTGTGATGTGTTGTGCAGAGAACCATAAATGGCAATGGATTGTTGTTTTAGATCTAACAAAATTAAGGATATTAGTCTATTAGATCAAGAAGAATATATGCACTACAAGGTTTATTACCAATTGCGTGATAAGTCCCGACACACATCTCTTGTTCCTTCCTTGTAAGGATTATGGTAAGTGGGTTCAACCTTTTCAACCGTCAAACCGTAAACGCTGGTCGGTACCATTAGGCTCCATGGCTCCTCATCTTCTTGCTCCTTTTCTTTAGGACAATATGGCTAAAACCACCACGTAAGCTTGTTTAACCTTTTTAATTACTACTACTACCGCCACCGCATGGCGTGACTATACACCGAACTACTGAAATTTTCGGACTGGTTAATGCAATTGTCATGCATGCCACGTTCAAAACTTGCAATAGAAGGCCAATCAATTATCGATCCTGCATGTACTATAAATTAAAATATATATATATATATTTGATCCTGCCTGTGCTACTAACCACTTCTTTATAGTTCATCTGCCATTCTTTACTCGCACCAGAGGTATGGACTTAAATGGATATAGTGACCACGCTTGATTCAATTAATAACTATGGTCCCGCGCCACGACAAACGACCACCCCCAAATTCAACAAAATAGTAGCTCCAAACAAAGAAGAAGGCAGCTCAGAGCAGACGGACATGGCACGAGAGATACTTTAAATGCAGGCTTCATTTTACCCAACTTATCAACCATCTAATTTAATTTGGGTGCATTAAATAGGACACATAGGGAGGAGGGGGGAGACTCCCAACACTTTCCAAATTGTCCAAGAAAGGTGAAAAAACGAATAAACAACCGTAATACTTCTTCCATTTCTTTAAAAAAAAATCTTCAAATATTCCAGGTAAAGAGGTCAATATAGACATGTGATTTATATAAAAGACTAGTAAACTCATTAGAGCCAAAAAGAAAAAGAGGTATACATAACTCTATCTTTAAATTCTTTTATAATTCATATAATGCTATATTTATAATTCAATTATTTTCAACTCTTCTTTACCATCTAATATTACGCAATCACACACGACTCATATATTATTAAATAGCTATATAACTGTAAAAAATAATTTAAATAATGTAGATGTAAAGTTCCTATTTTCCTTTAACACTGGTAATTTAGGAGGGTAGAGTTCATTCCTCTAACTTTTATGGCAAATTAAAGGCCTCAACTACCATATGTCTACTGGATAAATGCAATGCAGGCACTAAGGACATTGAATGATGGGTCGTTTTCAATCCCAACACTTGCAGCTTTATTTGAAAAAATAACGTAGACTGATCTTTTAAGTATTTTGTATTTTATTTTTATTTTTTACTTCAACCAGGTTCAATAGATTATAATAAATTGTAAAACTGGAGTGTTAAGCTTTACAAAACCTAATATACATAACATCGTTTTGAATGAAAATTCATCTAAATAATTTGATCATCAAATGAAGCTCCGACCATGGACACGCACAAACAAAAAAAGGGGAAAGTCAGATAAATTTTGATCTAATAATAACGGAATTTAACTCCAAGCAGGTTCCGGATCAAACCCCCCTATCTCCCTCTCTCGTTATTACAACACATTTATATTATTGTCACTTAATTTCAGAAATCTCGTGAATTAAGAAAAAAATAACAAGACTTAAGACTTATTTGGTATGGGAGTAATAAGGGTGAAAAAAATTTCCTCTATTTTATACCTCTTATATTAAGTATTTAATAATAATAAATATATTTTTAATGAAATACCCATTTTAAATCAAATTAAAATCTAAAATGGTTATTTATTAGAATAAAAATATTTAATTTTAAATAAGTTATACAAGATATATAAAATATGGGAATAATTTTTCCACCCTTATTACCCCATACCAAACGAGCACTTAAGAGGAATAAAAACATCAATTCGGAAAATCCGAGATCGAGGCAAGGTATCAAATATTCCACACGATAATAGCCGCCACTTTTGTCCAACACAATAGACATGTCACTGCTCAACCCTGATTCTCAACAAAGTTAAAAAAAGAAAAAGAAAAGGAGCACTCTATACTGGTAAAATGGCCACGGAAAAGCAAGGAACTTGGTCAAATCTCAGTAGACACTATAGACCACTAGTTGATGCTTGGTTTCCATGAGTTTCAAGGAAAATTCGTATCGTTGAGTGTATAAGATCGGGTTCAGCCATAGCACCAGTACCATAATCTCCACACGCCAGCCTCTTAGAGACAGGTGGAATCAAATTGATGCCGAGCTCATCAATAGACATAAGATGCCTCTCAGTGAAGGGGTTCTTCCACATGAAGGTGTTCATGGCTGGTGCAACAAATAGAGGCTTACTGTAGTCCCATGCTCGCACGATGCATGTCAGGAGATTATCACAGAGTCCACCAGCAATCTGTAATGAATACAACAGAACAAGGAGATGGGCTGTGTGAGTGCACGTGATGAGTTGGAACATGTTACGCCAAAACCGAAGACAAAAGAGTCAAATAGATACAATGTACATAATGTGAGCAAAATCCCGGCGGGCTATAAATGAAATAAAAGGCTGTCGCGTAGGGTGCACCTATCCGGTGTTGTAAGTGAAAACAGAATGGCAACGGGGAAGATAAGGAATAAGGTTATGGCTGACTAACCAGTACCAATGATATTGGACTAGCTTAGCTTACATCTAAGATGTGCCAATAAAATAGACGATGCTTCCGACAGAAATCTTTAATTGAGACGCCAAAAGAAGGTGAATAAGAAAGCTGCTCTCCTGAAATGCCACGGGACTAATATGTAACAGAGGAGGCTGGTCAGCAGAGTGACAGCTCAATTGCAAAATAAGATGTTTCTATCGTTGTATAAAAGAGAACTGTTGATTCTGGATAAAAGAAGTATTGGTCACCAGATACTACTATCGACAGAGGCTAATGGACGTTCATGTAAGAACGTGTCCTCAGTATTTGTGCTGAAAGGAAAACATAACAAAACAACTTCTAAGATTTCAGTTTCTGAGTAGTTCATTATGCTGAATGGGTTTTATGAAAAACTTCATTCACGACGGCAGGTTTTTATAAACAATATAGCTATATTAGAACCATGAGTGCCAGTGTGCCACAGTAACAGACGTGTGTAGACTGTAGAGCCTATAGACCAACATCCAAAAATGAGAGGAAGGCTTAGCAGAACAACATATGGAGTTTCCTTTCATAAAAAATTGGATGAGCTATTTGTGGAGAACTCAGGTTGTTAGAAAGCAAAAAGAACAAGCATCATTATCTATTCCAGAACGACGGCACAGCTTTCAGCAACTGTATTCATGGAGATTGTTTTGTTAGATTACTACTCCAGATGAAAGTTCTACATCCCCCTCGTGCAATATTAGCAGAAGAGCAAAGATACTTCATAGGAATTAGTTCTTTATTTCAGAAAGCTCTATGTTGAGACATTCCCAGCACTAGGTAAACAATACAGCCCTAAAGTGGACCAGAAGAGCAATTCCCATCCTGACACAATAAGTAATACAACAGTACACTCCCCGCAACTCAGCAAGCACAATAATATACTAGGTTCGAACATAAGTTGAAAGGCAGTGCAAATAATGGAAACAAGAGATTTTGAATAGTTGATGACACCTGAATTCCACAAAAAAGTAGAAACAAAACCAATTACTAATCAAACTACAAGCAACCCTGACACGTCTTAGATTTCCAGCATATCCATACACACACACACACAGAGATACAACTAGCACCAGCAAACAACACTGAAGCCAAAGCAGGTCAAAGCAAATATTTAGGCTTAATGGTAATACCAGAACTAAAGCCACCAGCACCATGCTTCTATTCCTAACCACATCAAACAATGTTTTCGTAGTGGTGAGTTAGCTAACTATCTCACTGAGATTATCCAGAAAGCCATTTTTGATATTTCTGAGGTGAGGAATTCGATATTACCTTACCCAGTGTATTTGCTGACAGTGGGGCAATCACCATGATATCAGCCCACCTGCGAAGTTCAATGTGAAGAACACTATCACCAATTTTCGACCAACTAGTCCATTCATCCTCATCGGTGTAAAGAACCACATCCTTGGGAATTGCGAGCCGGTCAATGAAATGCAAAGCAGAATTTGTAGCAACTGCTTTGACTTCAGCCCACTCAGAGAAACAATGGCAAAGGTTTCCAAACTTGATCGAAGCAACACTTCCACTTGCAGCTAGGAGGATTCGAGGTTTTCTAAACACCACATTGGTCTGAAGGGGCTCCATATTTGCCGGAATAAGTGATCCCGCCATACCCTATCTCCACAGGAATTTGCCACAGACAAACTACTCTGTACAGTACACCCACGTAAAACAATTCAAGTTTGAGGCAAATGTTTTACTTTTACACCCAGATGGTCAACACTCTTTCAGACTAAGGAGAAACGGAATTCACAAAAGAGATCAATTTTTTTTTTTTTTGCAGAACTCCCTCCATTCTTACATTAACAATGAAAACAATGAGTATCCAATATTCAGTGGGGTACAAAATCACCAAGATTGCGCAAACTTGTTTTAAAAAAAAAAACGCGCGGGCAAGAACTATATTTAATTTAACTAGTGCGAATCAATGAATATACGGATTGAACCTATAATCTATAAATAATAGGCTAAGAAGAAGAAATGCGTAACATGGACAAATGGGAAAATCTGGTATGTGAGAAATTATTAGGTGAGTGCAGCATGAACCCTCTCGCGTGATGATATAAATGCACTTTGCTCATACACATGAGTGAGTTCACCCTAAGAAATTTTCCTGGTAGACACTCGAGAATCATAACAGTGAAACTTACCTTGTAATTTAACCGAGTATTTTTGCTGTTAAGCGTTTTCTTTCACCGAGTATTTTGCACAAACTCGCCAGCAGAATTTCATAGGACTAAGAGAGAGCTTAAGAATTGACTTCACCAGAAATCATAATACAAAAAAAAAAAAAAATGGAGGAAAGAGAAATGACGAGTTTCGAATAATTTAATTAGGAATAAGCTCAAAGAGACAGACAACTCCAATATGATATTCTTACCTTAACGCCAATGTTGCTCCGTCCAAAAGTTTATTTCTCCATTCGTCGTGGACAATCGTCAGGATTACCCACTTGGAGTTACAATAACGGAGTCGGTCGCAACGAAATTCCAAATACTAAATTCACAAATCTGAAATTCCATTTGAAGTCGGAACCCGTGCTCAATCAACAAAATTTAACTAAAATCATCGGAAAAAATTTGACAAACCTGAACCAATAGGCACTCGGAAGTCGATGAAGCTGCAATTCCGCCGGCCAATTTGAACGGCACTCGACGAAGCTGGGCCAAGACAGAGACAAAAACGAAGTAGAAGCAGAGAGACACAGGATAACCAGAACGAAGGAGAATCAGAGACCGAGGAGGTGGAGATTGGAGAAGACCGAGAGAAGGAAAGGACGAAGCCTGAAGGTCGACGGAGATTCTGTGAGTACGTGACGGAGAGCGGAAACGCTATGCTCGACACGAGAGGAGAAGAGAATTAAATGGAAAAGAAGACCCAGAGCTGGTTTTTGAATGAAATGAAGCGCGTGAAGTAAAACGACGCAGGCAACTACTTCCGGAATTGGACGGTCGATCGGACTTGGCCATACAAACCGATTTTCCATGTACGATTTGCAAAAGGGTTTTTCGAAGTGTGTTTGATGATTTGTTTGATAGTGGATCAAAGTCGGTATAGACGTTAAACAAGGTGCATTAGGATGGGTATTTAATGATATTATTTAGATAATATTAAACTGAATAAATATTATTTTAATCTCATTTTAATTAAGATAAATAAAGGTGTAAAAAATATATAAATTACAAACGATATGTATATCCTTTATTAAAAAAAATCTTCAATAACTTGACAACTTACTTAGGATCAATAAATGTTATGATAATAATGTTAGTGGTGATGGCGGTGGTGGTAGATACGGTGGTGATTGTAATGGAGTTAATAGTGGTAGAAGTGGTGGCGGAGATTGTGGTGGTTGTGGTTGTAGTGAAAGAGACGTAACACTCCAAAATTTATAACTAAAATTTTTTTATTTTTGTAAAAGCTTAAACAGAAATATATTTTTTTTTATTTTTGTGAAAGATTAAACAGAAATATATATGTATTATCGCCAAAATTAATATAAATATTATTTCCTCATCGTCCTTGTATTAAATGTAAGGCTAAGATTTTAAATTTAAATCAACAAAAATGAAACAAAAGAAAGAGAAACAACGAAAATACATGTAACCATAATTGTTCAAAAAGGGATTAAACTCCAAAAATAAAACTAAGAGAAAACAAAGTAAGTCTTGAGATAGAAAACGAGATGAACAATATCTATGACCTTCACAACCCTACAGGCAAGTACATGGGATCGGTGTAGTAATCAAGATCTATCGCACATGAATTGTAAGTGGCCACTAGAACAAAAGAGGAAAATTAACTATGCCTAGACTAATGAAATCTCAAAGGATTGGCCAATCAAGTCGGTTGATTAGTTTAACCCTTTGGTCAGTTGACTAACTATAGGTGTGATTTAAAAATTTACCCATTATTTGTACTCTATCGAGCATTAAAGTTCCAACACTCGTGGATCTAAACTCCAGCTTATAAATACTTGAGTATTTCAAAGAGAGAACAAATTTAATGTACTCAATACTTGTCATATTTTTCTAAATTGATCTTACATCTGTAAATCCTTCTATCTAGCATATTTATTTCCCTCACTTTTTAGCTGGTCTTTACCATTATACCAAACCTCATCCGGTATTTCCCTCGCTACTAATTGTACACTTCCATTCGTGTATTTTATGAACAATCATTTATAAATACAATAACACCCTTTAAGACCTATTATCAAAGAGGTTGTATGTGTCTAACATTTTTAAGAGAGGTCATTAAATTTTTAGACTCATAAACCCAATAGATGATAACTTGGCTAAGATGTAAATAAGCCCTTAAAGAGGTCATTAAGTTTGTAAGCTCGTAAACCTAGAAAGTGATCATCGCCAACACATAATAAATGAAGATTTCAAAATCTAAAAAGGATTATATTTTTTTAGTAGATGTAGAGGTGCATTGGGCCCTTGAATCACTAAAAATCAATGTCAATTTTTTTAAGTTGGCATTACTATTGATAAATACTATAGTATCCTCCCCTAAATTATCCATATAGGGTGTTAAAGAGAAGGTGGTTGAGGATTGGAACAACACAACAACTGAGTTAACTATGGAGCATGACCCAATTTTGGAAAGTATGGATTCCTCACCATTTGGACCATGGATGTTGATAACATTAAGATAAAAGAGGCAACAAAACTCATGTCCTATGACATCCTCAACTAAAATAAATAATTATTTTTCCCACAGATAAAGGGCATATAAGAAAAGTAGGTAATTAGCACACAAGTAACAAAATGTAGGGAATCTTGAAGAGCCCGCTACAATCAAAGTACCTAAGGGCCACAAAAATGTAGAGAGTTACAAGTAGAATATCACGATTAACAACATAGGACCCAATAACTTAGCAAAGATCACCAATTCTACAAGGATTTCCAATATTGAGTAGCTGATCAAGCACTTTATGGCCACAAGAGTAGTAATCATAGGAAAAGAAGAGTCCATAATACTACAACCAATGCTAGAGAATTTATGATCATTTGACTAAAAGAATGAGCCAAAACAAGCTCTCAACAAGCCAAGCTAGAAGTAACTTAGCTCTTTATATTCCTAGTTAGATATACCAAAAAAATAACCCGTGGTACTCGATAAATTAGATCACTAGTACTTCAATTAGCTATAGACTAAGCAAACTAGCTATCTCTTTATGTAATTGCTATATGTGCATGCATTGTTGCTCAATAAAACATAATAAAAGAAGAAACTAATAATTCATGACCAATGCTATCAATATCTATTACTGGTTAGCACAAAATGATGAAAGAAGAAACTAACAATTCATGAAAAAAATGTGTACACATAATCACATGTAATTATGTTCAAAATAAATATAATTATTACTTTTCTTTATAATTATACTTTAAAACTCATGAAAAAATTACTAATTGTGGTCATATTAAAACTCACTATTAATGATGGAGTTATTCAATACTATATTAACATTATTTGTTTGCTCTACTAGAGTTTTAATGAGTTGTATTAGTTATATATATATGAATATATCCCAAAGCGTTGCATTTGGGTACCACAAAAAAATACAATAATAATTGGTAAGTGGATCGATTTGTTACCTTAATTATAGTAATTATTTATCTAGCATTGCTCCCTTGGTGCAGTGCACCCTTTAATATCATTATTAGAAGTTAAAAGTATGTAATACATGCTCTTATGCTTCAAATATAGCATATAATGATTGTAATTAACTTGTGCACAATTAATGACAATTAACCAATGAATAGCCATTTAATTAAAATCTTATGTGTTGTTGTGAATGTTCCATTAGATAATAATCTATTATGTTTCAATGGTTGCATTATAAGGAAGATAAAGACAAATATATGAAGTGGTTTGGCTTATGTGACCAAACTCGTAAAAAAACCATGACAATGTCTAATATGCTATTAATTTGTTTTGATTGCTAGGCCATTAGGGTGAATGAATTTATTTATCTCAATTCGCTCCATTTGGACACATATTTAATAATATTTACCTTGGTTCTGTTGAGGTTAGTTAGTCATCTCTGATTATCCCATTTTTTTAACCTTTTTGGACGTAATCAAGGATAAAGGTAACTATAACATCCCAAAATTTTGGGGGTGTTTTTTTTTCGAAATTGTAGTTTGCAAAAGTAGAAATCCAAAACAAGGGTGTTGATGTTGCTTGTAGTATGAATCTGGTTACCACACCATTCTCACATTAATGACAAGGCTAAAACATGTCATGAAGTCGAGACAAAAACAAAAATAGTACCATATAACAAGTAACAACTGTGGAGATCAACTCCCAAAATACATCAAAATAGGTAAAAGAGGACATAAGAGTCCAAAATATCTCTAAGGACTCCACCAGATAGCTCCCACTTTAAGTTTTAATCTAGATACAATCACTTATGCCTAGACACATCATCATACAACTTAACAACCTCATCATCATCCAATACCTGCAATAGGTCATTTGTAGCATGCAATAGCTGTATGAAGATTTACTAAGTAAATAAGACATCTTTTATAAAGGCAACATACAACACATAAAGTACGATACAAAAGATATAGATCATGCGATACACTTAATAACATGCTAGTGCATATGATATATAAAAAATTACCAAGGGTAGAACAAAACCATACTCATACTTCTTGCAATACATACTCAACTCATAACAATACCATACTCATAATTATCCTATAACTTAATAGCCAACAAAGGGGATTGTCTATCACTAGTTATTCCAATATAGATAATTAACACAACTAATACTAACAAACAAAGGTGGACTTTCTACCACTCGTTGACCCGATATAGATAATTAGCGCAACTCAAATAATGGAGATCTATCCACCACCAACTTTCCCAATATAGAAATTTAGCACAACTCAACCACTTTAGTCACCCATTTCTTAATTATCGATACCCTCTAAGAATTTTGCAGTCCTAAATAGAGTAGAAACCGTGCCTTAACAAAGGCAAAAAAGTTAATCCAAACATTACTCAAAATAAGGCATATATAGCACACAACTCTACCTCATAGGCTATTATGAGGCTACACATGGTGGATTTTCTATCACTAGTTAGCCCACTATAGATAGTTGGAGCAAATCATAAGCATTCATCTTCCACTTTGAACATGACTACTTATTCAAGGCTAACATTTAACATACAGCCACACTTCCATACTTAACCCTTTTATCCCATTTTATTCATTAATTAAGAAGGTCAAATGTCAACCTAATAAGTCAACCCTAATGATCAGTCCATGAAAAAACCACCAAAAGTCATAGATAAACCAGTCGATGGATCCCACAAGTGGATTCGTCCGAGGACACACTAAGAGAAAGCAAGACAAAATAGGTAAATCAGTCAAGTGGTCCGGGGAAAAAACCATTTGACTGATGCCACCAATTCACTTGTTAAGACTTAAGAGCTTAACTAGTTGACAGGTACCATGTCAAAACATCTTATGAAAATTTCAGTTAACTAGTTGAGTGGTGTGTTAACACCAATTGATTGATTTTCCTTTGACTAGTTAATTAGTTATATTGGGAAACACGTATACAATTTTTCATTATTTTACAAATTAACCAAAATATATCAACACCTACCTATATTGCATGAAACCTTAAAAAAAATCAAATATAATATGTATACTCCGCATTACAAGACTCAAGAATCCAAAATACATAAGGTTCATACTACATTCCACTTCATACTTCTACAAAATAACCAAACCTATAATTCTTCTAAAGCTTAATACATGATTCAAATTTTTTTAACACAATATTAATACATATAATTCCATATAGATTCATGTTGTAAAACAACTACAACATATAACACATCGAGCACTATTCTACATTAATAGGAAGACCAACTTCTAAGTTACTAAAAAGACATAGAACCTTGATCACCTATAAATAAACCAAAGAAAAACACTTAAAAATACATTTAGAGTTCAAATTTGAAACAAAATAGTAAGGAAGAGAGTAGGAGAAGAAATTAACCTCTCTTTTATAAGACAAATATAGAGAAAGGAGAACAAGGATTCCTCATCCCCCACCCAACCTTAACACTTTATTGTTTAAAGAAAACACCGCGGAGATAACTAAAGGGGGATTTGGAATTTATAAAATAGAAGAGCTAGAAGAAGAATGACGAAGAGTTGCATTATTTAAAATAAGAAGAAGATCAAGGAAGAACAGTTAGAAATTTTCTTACAAATGTAGAGAGAATCTAGAAGACCTCAAGAGTGAACTTACTAAAGGACCAAGTAAGCACAAATGAGAGGGGAAAATTGAAATACCCCAAAACCTTAATTTAGAATATTATGAAAAAATAAGAATTTATTAAAAAAATAATTAAATAAACTATTTTTATTAAAATAAGAGGGAATTAATTAAGGAAAATCTAGGAGAAATTAATAAATAATTTAAATAGAAAATTTTGAGTATTTTGCTAATTAAAATGAAATTTAGGAAAAATCTTTTAAAATCCCTAAATTAACCCAAAAGGAGAATTTAATTATTATTTTAATATTAATATTTTTAAATATCCCAAAATACCCAAAATATGTTAATTAAGCCTAACCCACCTTTTCCTTTTTCCTTTTTTTTTCTTTTTTTCCCTCTCTTCTTCCTTTTCTTTCCTTTTCTTCTCTTCCTTCTTCCCTCGTTTTCTTCTTTCCCCTGACCTGGGCCGGGCCCGCATCGCCCTTTTTTTTCTTCTTCTCCCAACAGATCCAGCTTTTTCCTTTATTTCTTCTTTTCTCCTAGACTATCGGTCCAACCCCTCCCCCTTTCTTCTTCGTCATCTTCTTCCTCACGCTGCCTGCAACTCCCCCCGATCGGTGTCGAGATTTCTGCCACCGATCACGCTGGTTGACCCGCCGTTCTCTTCCTCTCTTCCACTTCGTATTCCCTGTCATTTCATCATGGCCGGCCATCCCCTCTCCTGTGTGTGCCATCCCCTTTTTCCCTTTCGAAAATGGCCTACGAAGGTTAACCTGCGCCGGCCTACCCTCACCGGTCGGTGCCCCATAATCCTTGCCCCCTCTTTTCCCGCTCCCCTTTATCGGTTTCCCTTCCAATTGATCTATATATAACCCCAAAGGCAGACATAATTAGGTTTTGATTTTGGCAACCCAAAAATCCGACCGCGCGCCACCGCCCAAACAGACCGCATTTCTCCGCCGTCGGCCATCACCACCACCCACTCTGGACACCAAAACCTTCCCTGCACCGCCCTCTACACAAATGAGCTACCCTCTTTCCTTGCCTTACCCTGTATGAGCCACCCCGGTCGTACAAAGTCCCCCTCCCAAACAGCTCACTTCGACTCTGCGCCGCCTCTCGTGCCACCGTTTGCCACCGATTCCACCACCTATAACGCCACCTCTACCCCCCCCCCCAAAACAACAAGGGGACCTTACTCTAGATCCCCACACCTACATCTCCCCCTACTTCCCTCTCCCCTAGCCTCTACACCTATCTCTCCACATCTCTTCCTCCTCCACCGCCGCCGGCTCCACCACCAAGCCTAGGTGGTATTTCAATTTCTTAACCCTTAAAAAAAATTATAAAATTTTTAATCATTTTTAATATTAATAGTATTATTATTAACTATTATTATTATTAGTGTTATTATTATTATTATTATTATTATTATTATTATGTTATAACTCTTATTCCATAAATATTTCTAATTAATGGTATTATTATTTAAAAGACTACAACTTTATTACTACTACTACTACTACTACTACTACTACTACTACTACTACTACTACTACTACTACTATTACCATTATTATTATCATTATTTTACTAATAATATTAATACTAACTTTGGCCATTATAGTACTATTACCCCTTTTCATACTTAACATTAACATTATTATTATTATTATTATTATTATTATTATTATTATTATTATCATGATTATTATTGTTATTATTAATATTATCATTACCACTATTATTATTATTATTATTATTATCATTTCTAGCATTATTATTGTTATTACTATTATTATTATTATTATGCTCTTACACTTGGACATATTATCACCTATGTTACTACTATTATAATTTCTAGAGCCTTATTAGCATTATTATCAAGATTGAAACTATTATCACTATTATCACTATTACTACTACTACTACTACTACTACTATTATTATTACTACTAATACTAGCGTTATTAATATAAGTATCATTATGGCCATTACTTTTATATTATTTTCATTACTATTATTATTATTATTACTAGAATTTGTGGTTGATATTAGTATCATTATAAAAGCTAAAAATAATATTATTATTAGTAATATTGAAACCATTACTTTAATACTATGAATATTACAAATAATTAATTTGGTTAGTAGTGGCATGATTAATTATTTTGGGAATAATAACCCTACTTTTAATTATAAGACTACTATTATCATTATTAGCCTTAGTAATAGGTCATAATAAGGGTAAGATAGGAAATTATGGTATTCTGGTAGAGAGAGATTAACCCATAGTACTTCCCTCTTATAGGTGAATCAAGACAAAACCCTCAGGAGGCGTAGGAGCATGCTCCAAGTCCGATGACATTTTAGGTAAGGGTGTAGCTAAGGCCACATGTGTGTTATGTGT
The DNA here is from genome assembly GCA_030549775.1 of Tamarix chinensis. Taxonomy (NCBI): domain Eukaryota; kingdom Viridiplantae; phylum Streptophyta; class Magnoliopsida; order Caryophyllales; family Tamaricaceae; genus Tamarix; species Tamarix chinensis. The sequence continues at coordinate 98,482,839 of CM060178.1, read as the reverse complement.
CTTACATGCCTTGGATGTCCTGTATAATTATATGATGTATTCTATATGCTATTATCTTAACTGTTTTATGTGTAGCGTGGCTTGGAACAGAGGTATATTCATGTGCTCTCTTCTGGTATGTGCTAATATGGATATGCTGCAAGTTGTGACGTGATGTGATGTGGCCCTTAGGACATGCATGCTAGGGTATTTGATGTGATGATGTGGGATGGGGGCATGAAAAAGAAAAATGGAAAAATAAGATAACTAAGGAGAAGTAAGTTGGCTAACGTAGGTAAGAATGACCTAAATAATCCATGATCCATGAGTGGTGAATAAAAGAAGGGGCACATAAGTAAAATGAAAGAGTGGGAGGAACTAGGGTTTGCATAGGGAATTTTAGGGTTTTACAAGATGAATATCGAGGGTTTTGCGTGGGGTGGTTAGAGTCCACATGGGGGCAAACTTTACATATGGAAAGTTGCCTTGGGGCGTGAGAAAGGTAATAGAAGTGTTGTTTGGGTGACTGGAGGCTTCGGGTGGAAAATAGTACATAGGATAGTATAAGGGTGCATAGGGGATTGTGCTAGGGTTTGGGAGGAAATCCTAATTTGAGAAGAAAAAGGAAATAATAAAAATAAATGAGGATGAGTGAGGTATGAGGAGAGAGTTGAATCTAAGGGTCGTGACATGTGGGGTGTTAAAATAGTGTGGGTTGTGTAAGGCAGAGAAGGATGGGCCACATAGGCCCAAATTAGGGTTTCTGGAGAAAACCTTAGGGTAAGGAGGTGAATGGACTTTAGGGTATAAGGAAGTGGGCCTTGGCCCATACACTTAGGAGTTGGGCTCCTGGGGTGAGTTAGTGGAATACGGAATGGATGTCTGTAATAAGGAGCACAGGAGTCTCAAGATATAGGACGTGCCCCATTGAGAGGATAGAATTAGAATGTTGGTAATATGCATGTCGAGGGTGAAATGCTTATCAAATAAGACATGAATAAGATACTAACCATTTAAAGAGAAAGATTATTGAGCTGAGCCCAGACCGGTCCACCGACAAATAATAGTGGCCAAGGGCTGGGGTACCCTACATGACCGGTCCACCAACGAATAATAGTGGCCAAGAGCGTTCTTCCCTGCATGACCGATCCACCGGCTATAATAGTGGGGGTTTTGTGCTCAACAAACCAAACGTGATGATGATAAGACAAGGGAAAGACATAAAGTAATTACAGTGAAACACCATGAGAGTCGATTCGGGGCCAGATCGGTCCATCGGCGAATAATAGTGGGATTCCCGCACTCGCATGGATTGATAAAAACTATGATGTGAATCGACTATATTTACCAGAGATCTAAAGAATAAGTTATCCGAACCATAGCCAGTCTTCATTATCTGTACTACTGTATGCTATGTGACTATGCCATGTATGTTGTGTTGTATATTTTTGTATGTTTGGCCTTAGAACACAATTACCTTACTCAATACGTAGCATATTGACCACCCGTTTCATGGGTGCTGCTCATTCCCACGAGCAAAAGGCCCTTCTAACTTGGTGCAGGTCGGTGATTCTATCTTCAATGCCTACGACACTTACAAGGCATCGGGAGGGGCTGAGAGTTGAGCCTGGACCTAGCTTGGGGGGTCGAGAGTGACATGGTCGGAGTTTATCATCCATTTTTTCTTTCCTGTATCATTATATTTTGTTTTATTCTGTTATATGATATTTTCTATTGTTTGGTACTTTAAAACTGTACTTTTGGCTTGTACCTTTTGATTATCGCACTGTGATTTCCTGTATGGTTAACGACTCAATTCTTTTATGAATGCTCATTTTAATTATTGACTCTTGTTTGATGTCTATCCCAATCAGCCTTAGCACTTGGTATTGGAACGATAGAAGTGAACCGATCTGGTACTAAGTGTGGTGGTAATATCCCCATAATTTACTTTTTTTTATTTCACTTTAGCTAAACCTTTTCATTAAACAAAATTTTTTAGTTGTAAATTTTGGGGTATTACAAAAATGTTCAAATCTAAAGGTCACAGGATAGGGTATAGAATATAGGCTAAACACTTGAGAATGGTGTGTAAAATTACATAAAAGATAGGCTAAAAATGGTAGTATACAAAATAGTGCAGGAAGATCTTATCATCAACTACGAAAAGAGACCAAAAAATGGGACAAGGTTATTGGCGAGCTTGATGGTGCAACCAACGAGGGAGGAGAGTGGATATGAGGTGATAAGAAGTAAATTAAGGGAAAAAGTGAGAAAATACATGTAATACCCTAAATTTTAGCTAATCCTAATACTATCCTAACCTAATTCTAATATCAAAAAAATTAATATTTTTACCTTATCCTAATTCCTTAATCTTAAATCTTAACTTAGCTTTAATCTTTATCCCGACTATTAATATTTTTAACCTAAACCTAACCACATAGGGTTGATAATTAAATTTTCTTAATGCCATAACTTAAATTATTTTAACCTAGTTCTAATCCTAAACTAAAACTTATTTCTTCCTCCTTTTTCTTTTTTATTTTTCTCCCTCTCATTTATTTTCCTTTGTCTTTCCCCTACTTGGCCTTTTTATTATTTCTTCCTCCCCTTCTTACTCTGTGAAACATTCCCCCGACCATGCCCTCTGTCATGCTTCCACCCTACACCCTACCATCATCATCACCCATGCCTTGTGTTCATGGGTTTTGTTGAAATATTACACGCCATACTTCCCTTCTCCCTCTATGTGTGAATGTATATATATGCCTCCATACTTGCACATTTAATGCCTTCAACCACCTCTTTCCCTCCCTCTATTTTCTATCAAAGAGTAGCAGCAAGTGTAACCTGTTATTTCCTTCCCTTCCTCCTTCTTGCGGTCACCAAAAATGCCACAACACCCAAGCACCATCCACTCTTGTTGCCCTACTTCATTTGAATAGCCCAAAAGCACCATTTTCTCTCCCCAACCACCGACCAAAACCACCAAATTACCCCTAGCTTCAGAAAAAATCACCTAATTCCTCCCTGTTCCCTTTGACTAGAATCACCAAAGCCTCCCCATTTTCTTCCCTTTCTTGGAGAAACTGTGATCCACACCATTACACACACCCTTGCACCGGCCAAAATTTTCATTGCACACCCCTTAGCAATGGCACAAACTATCCTTGCTAACACCAACCATTTGTCAATCACCAACATTCCACATCCATTTGCTTCAACCCCTTCATTTGTTCCTCCCTCTTGTTCAATGACCATTTTTACCATTCTGTACCCCATATCAACCGCATCTTATGTCGTTGCCACCCCCATGGCTTCAACCCTCCCTTTGTTGTGCAAAGTTTCACCAAGACACTTCAAGCCCTTGTAATTTGGTTTTTGTTCCATTCTCTTACTCTTTGTTACCTTAGCCTTTCCTTAGTTATATCCATAAGTTTTAATTGTGTTTTATTATTTATTTATTTGATTTTACAGAGGTTATGGAGGAGGTAGGATAGGATACACATGCTTAGAAACTAGTGCCCTTTTTGATAGGGATATTAGTCATAGTTAGAGTTTATGTACTAAATGTTATGTATGATTGTGTGGTTTATCATATTGTGATGATTATGTTATTAATTTCATGATGTTTAATATTATTATGTCGCAATGTGATATTATATGGTGAAAAGTGAGTAAGTTGAAAATTATGTACTTATACGATATCATTGTGATAATTCTTATGTTGTAAGTTTAAAGTAATGAGCATGATATATCTTATTATAATTGTGGATTTGAAAATTTATGGTAAGAGGGAAATAAGTATATTAAATATGTATGGTGATGTAATAGATTGAGGATTTGGAAGTAAGCACATTGGACACACAAGGTTTTTGTGAAATAAGGATTTTTGGTAATTATCAATGGTATTTTGGTCAATATGTATTAAATATAGAAATATCGGTATTTTAATCTTGTGAATGGGTTAAAATATAGAAATATGAATATTATAATACTCCATTTTTTTAACCCTATTTGCCTTATGTGAGTAGGATTGCTAATCATTATCAAATATTCTAACCTCAATTATTCACTCATTTCATTCTCTGTTTAACATTTGCTTCTTTTGTTTCATTAAATAGGTTTTTTAGATGGTTTTACTCATTTTAACCAGTTTAATTCATTTGGGCTCCAAATCTTTTCCAATATCAAACAATTTTATATATTTGGGGTTTTTAAATTACTGTACACCTTCTCATAATTTTTTATAATGTTATAATTTGTTATTTTTCCAAGTGAAAAACCATTATTAACCTTCTTTTCAATTTAATTTTCACAAATTAATTGTGATGCTAAATAATGATGATTGCAAATTAATATGACTGGATCTAAACAATTACCATAATTAATAAGATAATTGAACCAATTAAAAATTCAATCACAGGATAAAACAATAAGGGAAAATCAGAGATCTTAATCAAAGAGAATGCAATATAGGAGAAGTAGATTCATACGATCGACTTGATGGTTAGAGTTTTATCATATCTTTTTTATGTCAGATAAAATCCTATAGGAAAAAATAACATATTTTGTAGCAAACCTAAAAATCGATAAGTGTTTATAAAACACAAGTCCCCTATGATATTTTCTTTACTCTTGACTTTTGTATAAAATCAACCTAAAACATTATGTGGAAAAACACGGTTTGTGTTTATCACAAAATGCACATGACAAACTATACACTTCTCTAAAAACCTACACAAACTAAAACCCTATTATTCTATCCACCTTGATGAAGTATTTGTGAAGCATGACATATAAATACCTCTACGAAAAAACCTTGGCCCTACGAAGGATCTCATGGCCTATAAATACTAATTAAGTTTGAGAAACACTCAAACTTGCCCACGATCAACGACTTTATCAATTGGATTATCCAAAGTACCCATTTTCTCAAGCACAAATTTGTCGGTAGTAATAATACCTCAGATAAAGTGATACCTGATATTGATGTGCTTCATTCAATGATGGGAAGAATTTTGACTATTCGCTAGACAAATAACATTCTAGCTATCACCACAAGCAAATAGAGCACTATGACCAAACTCTGACTCATGTACTAAACCACCAAGCCACATTACTTCCTAAAAAGGCTTAGTCATAGCCATATACTTCCCCTTAGTAGTGGACAAGGCCACCACCTCATATAAGGAAGATCTCCAACTAATAGATGAACCACCAAGATACTACTGGTGTGACTCCTAATATCAAGGTCTTCACCATAATTAGAGTCCATGAACCTAACTAGTAGATCAAATGATCTCTCATACTCTAGATAACCTAATGTTGTATCCTTCAAGTGTCTTAAGATCCAATTCACTACTCTCCAATTTGTCGTACGTCAACTCACAACACTAACAACTTGAGTGATATCAAGCCAAGTACACACTATAGCATACATAATACAACCAACATCATTATAATAGGGAATAGTAGCCATGAAATCCTCTCCCTCTTTGGATTTGGGGTAATCCAAAGCTGACAATCTAAAGTAAGTAGCCAACGGACTACTCACCAATTTGTCATCCATTATATAAAACCTCTTGACTACCTTGTACAAATAAGATTATTGTGACAAGCATAAAATTTTCCACTCACGGTCTCATATGATCTCTATGTTAATGATCCTCTTTGCAACTCCAAAATATTTTTTATCAAACTCATTCTTTAGAATTATCTTCGCCCTATGAACTGTAAACATATTTTTTTTGCCGCATGCATGTCGTCAACGTACTACAAAAGATGTATAAGTGAGCCACCCTTCATCTCCTTAAAGTACATACATTTATTGCACTCACTCTTAGGAAAACCATGATCAAGCATAAATTAATCAAACTATTCATACCATTGTCTAGGAGATTGATTTAGACCTTATAGTGACCTCTTTAATAGGCATAAATAGTCACACATCCCCTTAACAACAAATTTATCAAGTTGATGCATACAAATATTATCATTGAGCTCATAATGTAAAAATACATTTTTAACATCCAAATACTCCAACTCTAAATTATTTTTAGCCACAAGTGCAAGTAAGGTACAAATAGAAGCATGACTAAACAGAGGAGAAAATACCTCATTATAGTCCATGTTCGGAATCTGAGTGAAACCATGTGTAACACCCCCAAAATTCACAGTTGAACTTTTTTTGTTTATACAGAAAACCATACACTAAATGGGGGTACCATCGCCGTGGTTAACACAAGATTAACCCCCGACCAATCTCATACCAACCAAAAGACTAAAAAATTTAAAGGCATTAATATGAGTAGTAAATAAAACCACAATAGTTCTAACATTTTATAAATAAAATAGAGTGTGCAAACGTTAGAGTCGATACAAAAATAGAAAGCGAGTACAATAACACCCCTATAGGAGGAATAAAATAGTGAGTACAATGATAAGAAAGTCAGGTAAAGGCCAATATAGATAACACCCTCTCGGACCCCATGATAAGCACAGCAGGCCATCACTTAGTTCCGCCTAAAGCATTGTATGCGTCAAAGTTATCATAAGGGGCTGCTGCTCATGGGAATGAACAGTATCCATGAAAGGGGTGATCAGTATGCTATGTACTAAGTAAGGTAATCATATGGCTAAGACCATACAAGTGTGAATAGGTAAATGATGCATACAATACTTCATTCATATTCGCCATCATTATTAAGACATAGGCCATTATTTTCGTCTTTACACATCTCTTGGATTATATCCACATGAGTACGGGGACCCCATTATTATAGCTCGTGGATCGAAAATGATATTCCAGGATAAAACGCGCCTAACCACTATTATAGCCGATGGACCAAAAATTATCCCAACCTGTCCCCGACTCACTTAGTGTTCCACAGTAAGTAGTTAGTGTATTTTCCATGATTTATTACCATAAAAAGTTTGGTTTATCAAGCTTGAAACTCCCACTATTGTAGCTAGTAGACCGAAAATGATACTCCAAGGCAAAATGCTTCTAGCCACTATTATAGCCGGTAGACTGGAATACACTCTAGGGCAAGAAGACTCCTAGCCACTATTATAGCCAATGGACCAAAAAATACTCTAACTTAGGCCCAGCTCGATATTCTTTCACTTTAAGTAATTAATATTTTACTTGTGTCTTATTCCACATGTAACCCCAACCAAACATGCATGCCCTCCAAGGACTCCTGACTCACATCCCAGACTCTTGAATGACACAGTCCCATATCTTAGGACCTCTACACTCCCCAAGACCCCAAGGCCTCTACCGCCACTTTTCCCTACTCACCATAAATCCAATCCCCCATACTTGTGGGTCTAGGCCCACTTACCCATCTCTCCACTTTGGCTCACCATCACCCATTAGGGTTTCCCCTTGGAAAACCCTAATATGTCGTATGTGGCCCTAACCTTTCCTCGTCATACCTAGCCCATACTCTCCCCTTGTTCCAACCCTTCACACCACTTAAACTAGGCCCAAACATCATAACTCTACTTACCGTCCTTCACATGTGATAGTGAAACCCTAGTTAGCCACCCCTAAAACCCTAATACTTCTCCTTTCCTTTATGGCATCCCTTCATCCACACACTCCACCCTTCTTTCCATTTGACTCATCCCTCTTCATAAGACACCCCCTAGTCTCAATCCTTACTCCACCCACTCATCAACAACCTCCCCACGCACTTCCCACAATTAAGGTTTTTCCCACAACCCTAGTTAAGCCTTCTATGCACACTTCTACCAACCCACGTACTATTTTTTACCCATGGACTCCAATTACCGAAAACACTCTTCCCTCATCATGCTTAACCCTTAAATCACCTTTGCCCACATAAACGTTACCCCTATGCAAAAGCTAACCACCCCATGTAAGCCTTACACTCCCCATACAAGATTTACTCCAACATTTCATTTTATTTCTATTATACTTTTATTTGTCACCCATGAAGCATAAGGTACTTAGGCCCCTTTTTTATTTTCTCGTTTCTTCGTAATCACTCCACTGTCTTTATTTCCTTCATCTTTCCCCAACCTCATCATACCCCTAAGGAATCCTAGCATGCAAGTCATATTAGGGCAACTATACATAAGGACATATCACAAAATACAAGTCATGTCACCCATATCATACATATTATAACACATACATTACTTACCGTAGCTCCATGCAAAGCAAGCTACACTACAAGTATTTAGTCCATACTCACATATAATACAACACATATCCAAAAAAACTCATAAACACATAAACATACAATTTTAGCCTCAACCACATCCTCACTTAAAAGGACACCGGGCTTGGAGCACGAACCCTATGCCTCCTTAAAAGATGGGTTTGGTTCACATATAATAATAGAATACTACTATTAACTTCCCTCTTACTCATTTTTCTTTTACTAACCCCTAACTAATTATTAGTAAAGGATTAATAATAGTAATAGTAATAATAATAATAATAATAAGATTAGTAATAGTAATGATACTAGCAATAATAATGATAATAATAATAACAGTAATAATAATAACGATCATAAGATTAATAATAATAATGATAATGATAATAATAATAACAATGACAATAATAATAATGATGATGATGATGATGATGATGATGATGATGAATAATAATGGCAATTAGACAAAATAAATTATACTTAAGTAAAAATAAGGGTTAGGGCACAACTAGGGGTGGAGGTGGTAGCTAGGGTGGCGGCATCGACGACGGCACAAGGTGGTGGAGGTGGTGGTGATTTAGAAAGATACAATTTTAGGGTTGGAAAATGGGAAGGTAAGTGGTGGTTTTAAGGTGGTAGGGTTCCTGGATTAGAGGGGGTTGTAGTGGTAGTGGTGGCGTGCCATGGTGGCGGCGGCGGCAACCAAATGTGAAGGAGAGGAAAGGAGGGGAAGAAAAAGGAAAGGGAGGATATGGGGAAGGATTTTTGGGCAGAGAGGGAGGTGGCGGTGGAGGAGACGATGCAAGGGATGACGACAGAGTGCAAAGGGCAGCTCGAGCTGCCCGCTTTGCACGAACAGGGAGGGTAAAGCAGGGGGAGTTAGAGGTGGAGAGGGTAGTGTAGGGAAGAGGGTGGGTGGAGGTTTGGACGGCGGCAGCTGGGGCTGCGTCTAAAAGGGCAGAGGAAGATGGTTTTGGGGGGTGCTGGGTAGAGGAAAAAGAAGGGGAAGAAGGGAAACCGAGGGGTTATAGATGAGGGGTGGAGAAGATGACAAAGGGGATGAGCATAAAGGAGTGGGGGCAGGAGGCTTTCGGTTGGTAGTGGTAGCCGGTGTAGGGGTTGTAGGGTGCAGTCTTGCAAGCGGTAAAGGAAAGAAAAGGGAAGGGAGAGGGAGCACACGACTAGGGGAGGTTGGGGATGGAAAAGGAAAGAAAAGGGACGGGGAGAGAGGGAGAGGGTAGGCTAGCTAGTGTAGGCGCAGGCATGCATGGTCGACAATAGGCAGGGTAGGAAGAAAAAGAAGAAAAAGAAAGAAGGGGGCAAGCTAGTCAAGCGAGGGAAGAAGGAAAAAAAAAGAAGGGGTGGATCGGCCCATGTGCGAGGGAGAAAGGGAGGGGAGTGGGCTGCTAGGGTTGGCTCAGCTGAGGGGGAAAAAGGAAGGATAAAAAAAGAAGAAGAAGGATGTGGGCTGGACGGGTGAGAAGGGAGGGGAGGAAGGGAAGTGGGCTGGGCGGCCTAAAGAGGAAGAAAAGAGGAAAAAGGAAAGAGGAAGGAAAAAATAAAAAGGGAAAAGAAAAGAGGAAAAATAAAGATAAAATAATTTTTGAAAGTAGGGTATTCAATTAATTAGATGGATAAATTGTTTTAATAAATTAATTTACTTAAAATTTAAGATATTAATTGAAGAAGGTTATTTTAGTAAAATGTGGGTTTGAAAATTTATTTAAATAAAAAGAATATAATAAAATAATAAAATATCTATTTCAATTTATTAAATTATCACGTCCATTTTTATAAATCTAAAGTCAACAAAATTATTAATTTAATAGTAAAAAAATTATCCCAAATGAGGATTAATTATTAAATTCTAGGTTCTAAAATTTTGGGGAATTATAATATGCTGCTAAATGAGCATTGTACCTTGGTCTCTTTATTAGATTTAACCATTTTCATTCTTTTATATACATTGAGTATAGGAATCCCACTATTCTTAAACTGATAAAATAGTCCAAAGCATCTTCTCAGGTACAACACACTTGAGATACTATTATCATCCGGTGGAACAGATCTAAAAACATCACCTTCTCGGGGGAAAACACTCCCAAGCCATTATTATCTCTAGTGGAATGGATATAAAAACATCACCTTGGTCCCTACTCATGTACTATTCCATTTTAAATCTTTAGTGTCTTATCCATAGGTTATACTGTTATAATTTCATTCATGATGAGTAGGGCCCCACTATTCTTAATCTGGTAGAACAGACTAAAATACCTTCTCGGGGTAAAATGCTCCTGAGCCATTGTTCTTCATTAGAACAGATATTAAAAACATCTTCTCTGAGAAAAATGCTCCCGAGCCACTATTATCTCCGGTGAAACAGAAATAAAAAAACACCTTGGCCCTACTCACATTATCTTTCACTTTAAATGATTAGTGTCTTATTCATTATTGATTTACAAGCATTGAACACATTGAGCAGATAAACACATCATGCAGGTCAACATCCTTAATCTCCTCAGACCCTAATTCTGCACTCCTAGCATCATTCTCTCATAGTTGATTATTCTACCACCAGTTATAATATATCATTCTCAAATATCATCATTATTATCACACCCATAATTCATGGTCTAACTCCCATATCGTACACATACAGTAAAAATCCTATCCCAAAGTACTAATTACAGAATTACTAAAACCCTATTTCATAAGTAGTCATAAATATTCCCATAAGACTCATATGAACATATCCAAAATTTTGGATTAACTCTAAGGTTTTACACATGGATTACTAAAATTATCATTTTAGATTACTATACCCTGATTAGACCATTATCTCTTTTTGAGGTACCTAATACAAACAATAATCATTCCAAAACATTTCTCAATATATCATTTTTATATTTTAATCCACCTAACACATTACAATACAAAAATTTTCTTATTATCTCATAATGACCAAAATGCCCTTAAGGATAACCAATAGCCTTTATTTTATAAAATATTGTACATTCCACAAACATCATTTTCCCAAATCCACTATTTATTATCATAACTCATATATATGCTTATGTCTACTTATCATGGCTTATTTAGCTCATAGTTCATGCCATAAAATATATTCCTCACAAATATGTCATTAGCATAACAAAATCACATCCATGCCTCTTACCCATTCTTACTTTCTTTCAAACACATATTCCATATAATCACAACATACATCAAATCATATGGTAATAATATCATGGAAATTCACATAACCATACAAGAAAATAACACAAAAATCCTAAAATATCGATTAGTATCATTACCAACTAGGACACCGGGCTTCAAGCACATAAATCCTATACCCCTCTTTCAAAATCATCGAATTATCACCTATGAAAAATAACATAATACACGGTTAGATTCGAAGACTATAACTGAGGGAGAAATTAAGGTAAAGAGAGTAAAAATGTAAATAACCAGATTCAAATGGAAACTTGAGTTGTGTGGATGTGTGGTAGAATGTATGGTGGAGCTATGGTGAAAATTTGGTGGTGTTTGGATAAGGTTTAAGGATGAAAATAGGGGTGTACGGATAAAATGGACGGTTGCACTGGCATGCTGTGCGAAGTGCACACCTCGGGCCGAGAGTTAGAATCATGCACGGCTAGACTGTACGAAGTGGCACGATCATGCTCAATCACTGGGTATAACAGACCTAGGTTAAATAGATGCGCGGGTGTGCGACGGGCCGTGCAAAGATGTACGGGCATGTTATAAGAAATTTTAGCGTTGCATAGTCATGCTTGAGGCCCTGCATAGGTGATGTATGGGGATGGTGTAGGTCGGGCAACACGAGGGATGACAAGGAGGTGATGGTTATGTGTTGTGGTGAAATTGTAGAGGGCGCAGGCAAATATAGTGATGGTGTGTGAGTGTATGTTGCATGGGAAAGAAAATTAAATGGCAGGGGAGGGGTGGTGCGTGCGGGTCTGGCCGCTTGAGAAGAAGAAAAAGGGGTGAGGGATGATAGATGATGGTTGTTGCAGAGGTGTGATGGGAGATGGTGCAGTTGCAAGTTGCAAGACTAAGATAGTCAAACTTTACGAGAAGGATAACGAGAGAAAGGAGAAGAAAAGAAAAAGAAAAGGAGAAAGAAAAGGAAAAAGAAAAAAAGGTTAGGGATTAGTGTTAGGTAATTTTAGATTATCCAAAATGGTAAGAATAGTGATAAATTTTAGCAGATTTAAGATCGGGTTATAAAATATGGTTTATTTGGGTCAAATATTTGGATTTGGTTAAGATTTCAAGATTAAGAAATTTGGTTAGGTTAAAATAAGATTTTTTTGAGATTAGAATCAAATTAGCATATTAATGATATGGGATTAAGTTAAGTAAAATTTTATGGTATTACACGTATCCCTAACTATTTTCCTTACTTTAAATAGGAGGGTTTGAGAGAGGACTCTCCATTCCATGCTTTTGATAAAGAAGGCCCGAACAACCTTTTGACACACGCATTGGGCACTTAAAAGCAAGATGGTCGATGTATGACATATAATTACGGTTTCAACCTCTTTAAGATGTCTGGACAACCCCTAGTTCTTGCCCTTCGAGTGACAAGTTTGAATGGATGAGAAAGAATTGGTGGCATTAAAGAAATTACAAGAGGTAAACCTTAAAAGGTTTGATAGTATGTCATCCTATTCACAATGTCCAACTTAAAACCCCAAATCTAGTGTCCCCAAACCTTTTCCAAAAACTAAGGAGGCAATATACTATACTACACTCTATGTACGTAAATGTAATTTTTTTATAAAATATAATTTACATTAAACTTTGTGGCCATAACTTGAACTTTTGAACCATTACAGGGTTAGTATCTTTGTGACATGCAAGTCATAGAGAATGAGCTTATTATAACAAATTTCACTCTATTCATTAAGTCTTTCAATCCTCATACTCGACCATAAGGATTGATAAAGTATGCGTATCAATTCATAATATTTTTGAGGCACACTTAATGGAGCTAGTGTCGGTTGGTGTGGTATATAGTCGTGAAGAAAAGGATATGCCCATAATTTTCTTACAAGTAGGATAAGTTGTTGGATGGGTGAGTAACCTTGCGATTATCAAAGATGAGGTCGTCCAAAATTTCTTAATTTTATATTACATTCTTGTTAACTAGGATTGTAGTATACGATCTTATTAATAATTACATATTACGCTCTTTCTTACTTACTTAGGGTGATAACAAGAATTATTAGTCAGAGGGAAAAAGCATATGGAGTATATGGAAGCCTAAAAAGCCTCAGGCATGGAAACAATAATCAAGCATCATGATGTATCACTTTGATTTAGGTTGTATTTGGACATGTTGCTATCTTTGGATGGCAATTATATTAAGATTCCTCTTCCAAAAAAATTTCACATGAAATCAGAAGATGTGAGTATCTGGATTGAGGTAGGGGATATCCTATATTTGTTACAAGGTGATATGTTACAATGCTAACATATAATAACATATACGGGGTAATTTAAATCCTTTCAAGTTTGAATTTATTTTCATTGCTAGCAAGAAGCAATAGTTTGGTACTAAATATGCAATTTATTCTTTTATGGTCATAGGTTTTTGAAAGAGAATTTATTATCTGATGTCTTAGATGGGTCTGATGTAAATAGATTTATATGCTCAAACACGATATCCAATGATAATCATAATATTGAACATGCTTCATATTTGATATTGCGATGAAGATGGATCCACAGTCCTTCTTGTTTGCTCTATTTTCCATTGGCATGAATTAGGTACTAGTGATGTTGTAACCATCTTCAGGGATCGCATATTGGCTAGATTTAATCGATGAAAATCCTTGTTCTTATTTAAAATTGCTTTTTGAATGGTAAATATATATATATATATATATAATATATATATATATATATAATGCTATTAATTAGAATCACTTACAAACACATAAGACTTATTTTGACACACAAAAAAGGAAGGGCACCACCAGCCTATATGACTTGGAATTTTTTTAAGGTTTATAGCTTTTATGTCATTTAAGAATTATTTTCATTTAATTTTAAGTATTTAGTATGAGAAATTTATATTTTATTTTTTAGTGTCCATGATGACAAGATAATGTAAGTTGTGGGTACTGAGTCATGATATTCATGAAGGAATTCATTTGCAAACATTTGATGGGACAGGCAAAAGTATGTATTTACTTTGTTTAGTTCATATTAATTATGATTAGCTATATATGTTAATACTAACACAATACTTTTCATCTTTTGTAGGTCTATCAATCTTGTGAGTTGCGTAAATATGATAATAACAAGATTAATGAAGTTAGGAAATAATTTTTGGATTTTATTAGAAGTTTGTATGATGATTATATGTAGGATCACATGTGCTCCTTTAATTATTTTGTACCTATATTGTTAATGTGGATGAAAAATAATTTTATATAAGGTTTTATATGCAAGGTATACGATGAAAGTATAAAATCATTTATTTTGGTATGAACCTTATAAATTATGGATGCTTGTTTCAGATGTGGCAAATGATGATTTCTGTGAAAGCATATTGAAAAACATGTGCCTTTTTTTTTCTTTGTAGGAAATAATGTGGTATGACAAGGATCATACGTTCTCCATAAATAAATAAAAAGGAATACACGACATTTTTGGCTAAGAACCTCCATGTTTTTCCTTCAATGAAATGTTTGGGAGGTTCTTGTTACGGGTATACACAACGATTGTGGTGTATAATTATCGTATATATTAATATTATAATGTAGTATTTTCATCTAAACTACCATATATATTATGACATCACCGAATTTTTAGACAAATTTAATAAATTATACAATGGGCTTTTAGAATCGTCGTGGCAATGGATTAGGCAGTAGCTACAAATTGCTGTGTATGCCACTTTTCTAATCGTTGTCTATGTGTTTTTCTGTAGCAATAATGCCAATCTATGCACTTCTCCAACAAACTACATGAACTAAAACCTCATTATGCTTTTTACAAACTACTAAGTTAAAGCTCACAATTTGTATTTAACCTCCTAACTAACCATTAGAATTGAACAAGTACTCTAATCAAACTAATTTAGAAAGTTTGACTTATTTAATGTAATTCAATCAAATTTATACCCATATTCCTATCACCTTATTTTTATCCCCTAACTATCTTACACATCTTACCTCTTCTGATTCACGTGTTTAGCAAGCAATTTATCGCTTCCCTCTATCCCCTATCTTGCTTTCCAATTTTAGCCAATATGGGTGATGTTTTACTTCCTTTCTAACTCTAAAAACACTACATAGACACCACACATTCATTTTCCACATATTGCTTGCATGTTTTAATCCTTTTCCACTCTATTTTGTAAACTTGCATGGGTTATTCCCTTCTGGTTTTCTTTCCTATTATGCCTTATTTTAATCATTCTATCACTCTCATTCTTCATCCTTCATCATTACGTGCATTCTTTTTGTGTTTGGAGTTTTCACCGTCATTTTCCCTGCCTTTCCTACACTTTACCACTAGCTCTTATACATTTTACTTATATTTTTTTGCTTTTGCTAACCTAATAAATGTCTTTATCTTAGCTCCTAAATTTTTTTTAAGCGTTGGGAGTCAGGGTTCATAATCTTGTTTTCTAGTGTGAAAGATGTGGTCAGGTTAGGATTTACTTAAAGATTTATTATCTAGGTAATATGATATTCTCTTTAGATATATAACTTGGTGACCTGAGTCCTTAGGCCATTGCATGCACCTTGCATATTCCTCTAAATAAATATTATGATCACATTACATATAACAAACAGAGTTATAAAATTACACGTAATGGTATATGATCATATGGTTTTAATAAATAGTGCATAACTCATGTTAATGTTAAGTACATTTGCATAATATCATCAACTAAATCAAACAACCATTAATCAACCAATTAGCGTACCGTGTAACAATGGTAACACATAGCCATAACTACTCATAACTTATTACAAAGGTATTACACAACGATAACCACCAAACCACTCTAGTCTAGCATTGTAAGGGTAATCGGCATCTACCATTACAAGATCCAACCAACACACACCAATCATTCTTAATAACTTTGATAGGGATTACAAGTTCAACCATGGAAATCATTGTGGTCATAAACCAAAATAACTCACTTCCTTCCAAGATAGCTAGTCAAGAATGTGTACAAATACTCGTCATGAACAAAATACCTAGAGTTCCAAATCCCTAAGTATGTGTATCCCCATAGGGTTTGTAATTTAGCATATGAAGTAGAAATGTACCCTTTGATTTGATGGTTTGTTGTACTTGGGATCCTAACTCGAAACGCGAGATTTCCAGCCAACTTAAATTGGTGTTCACTTTAAATGATTAATGTTTCAATACAAGTAGGGATCACAAGATCCAAACAACATCTAAATCAATACATCATGATTTTAACCACTTAAGGTCACAACCTACACTTAGCCATGATAGGCCAGATGTTAGGTAACATACTATAACCTCACCACAACAATATCTAGCTATAAAAGACCGAGGTTAGGCAACAAGGCATAACATCACCACGCATAATCAATTCACTTCCAACTTAGTCCATTACTTTCAATTATTCAAAAGAGAACATAAAGTCAACCAACAACGATTTGGTCAATGGTTAAACCTAAAGCCGACTACAAGTCGACCAAGGTCAACCTATTATCGTTTATTTGTCACTTAAATACATTAACTTGCCAAAACATACCATAAGTGTTTAAAGAGGACACTTGAATTAACATAAAAATGCAATGGTTAAAACCTTATAATAATTTTTTTTATCTCGAAAGACCACCAAGGGTCAGATTTAATTAAAATATCATATATATTTAGTCCCAATTTTGCAAAATAAGACTGTATGCAATTTTTAGAAAAATAACTATTTATGGCTAATGGTCAATAT
Source organism: Tamarix chinensis (assembly GCA_030549775.1). NCBI lineage: Eukaryota > Viridiplantae > Streptophyta > Magnoliopsida > Caryophyllales > Tamaricaceae > Tamarix > Tamarix chinensis. Next base: position 98,465,691 of record CM060178.1, on the reverse strand, counting down.
CACGTTTTGACTTTTATAATTCATATATTGATTATTTAACATTTTTTAGCCTAATATGGTCATTATGTGTCTAATCATAGTTAATCATTAATTGATCCATATAAATATGATTAATTATCAATTAACCCTGATTATGCTGAATAGTGAATGATTAGTTAAGACCACTATGAATATGGTGAATAGAACATGGAATTTATGAATAACATTCAGAATCCTTTTTTGTTTTCCTTCTAAAATCTTCCAACTTTAATCCATTACAACTTAAGTTATGCCAACTCAAAGTATGTCAAGTTATATATTAGATTGAGCCTAAAAATACCAATTAATAACATAGAATAATCAAATTAACCAAAAACCAAGCCAAAATCCAAAAATGGCCCCTAACTTGTGCTCTTATGGGGGTTTGGACATATCTCCTTTAATACTTATTATTTTTTAGATCCAAAAAATGTGTTTAAAACTATAGATTTTATAATTTAATTTGATACCTCATATACCCTATAACTCTTAGATCACTGATAGAGTTTTGAGGTTAAACATATAACATCAAATATGGAATATAGCAATTCAATAGTTTCAGGCTTTTCAATCTATTTTTTTAGCCAAAGATTAAATACATCAAGATTTACATAAATCATGCTTTTAATAATTGAGAGATCGTATCATTTATACATGTATAAGCATAGAAATCCATGGATACAAACATAACATCATTTATCACATAAGTTATGCTCAAGTGAAGTGAGTCTTAATATGCTTATCTCAAATATAATTTCTACCATCTAAATAGATGTTGGTTTTACTTACAACCAAGATTGACAGACGAAATAGAAATCTCCACTCAAATAGGTTAAGGTTCTATTGAACCTCCTTCAACATAGGAAAAAAACTTACATAAGGTAAATAAAGATAACACCAATTATATTAAGGAAAACAATAGAGGAACTTGTTACCTTTAAATTGAGGAGGAAGAATCAGAAGCAAAAAAGGAGGAAGTGAGGAGTAACTCACCGAGGAGAAGTATAAAGATATGGAAAAACTTATGCCCAGTGAAGAGAAGATATAAACGCATATGATAAGGTGAATGTAGTAATAAGTAATGATTACGTGTAATATGCTTAAGAATATGGTTAGCTAGTAGGTGGAGGGGGCCATATGTGAGGGAATTGAAATGTGTGGGGTGATATGAGATAATACCATGACAAAGTGAAGAGAAAAGATTAAGGCGTTGAATTAGGCTGGATTTAATGCATGTAATGATAACTTGAGGCATAAATATATGGATATTATGAACTAAGATAAGGATTAGCATAGGGAGTGCTCACCAATTACAAAGGCCAAAATGAATGGTCGTCATTAATTTGTATGCATAGTTATTAAAATTTCAATTTTATCATACAATCCAAATCTTAGGTAGAATTTTAAAGTTATCGTATAGTTATAGAATCTTACAATCCTTTAGTATAATCTTATGATCCTAGTTAAAATCCTATTATTCTACATTATAATTATATTTTTTTAATCAATTTATCTCCAAATCTATTTTCCTTCTTATTTCACATATATTGCTTTCCTAATCCCATAAGTATTAACTTTATATTATTTTACAACATGTCTTCAAAGTGAGTTGAAGCAAATAATATATGATTGAGATATCACTAAGATAATGAAGTCAATTTTTGAAGTAAAACGTCGACAAAGAGTGTAATCTCCATCTAAATATAAAATGAATATATTTAATTGCATAAGATTATGAATTATTAATTTCTATTCCATTCAAATTAATATTTTTCCTTATTCTTTTATGACCATGTTATCTTTATAATACACACAAGTTTTAGTTTATGGTACACATATGGTTCATATAGTAACTTAATATGTGTGAATATAGCACACAAATTTTCTTCTTCTTATCTTGATTAATCAAAAGTTTAAAAGCCAATATATTTTTTTGGGTTTAATTATCTTAAATGATAGAAAATATTATCTTCTCATTGTTGCCTTCATTATCATCCACTTTTTTCATTCTTCGTGTGTTTTTAAGGCTAGGAATATTGAATATTTTTAACACAATGATATATATATGTTTCCTTTACCTATAATCTTATTGTAATTTTTACTTTTAATTTGGCAAATTATTTTGGATATATTTGACTTAATATAGTTCATAATATGTAAAATGAATTTGATAATTTATGCTACTTGCAAATTTCTACAATTCAATCAATGACTATGTGAGTGTAATACCCCGAAATTTTATCTAATCTTAATTCTAATTAATTAATATTTTAACCCAATCTAATTCTCAATTTTGGGTCATTTATATATTTTAAGCACAACCCTAACCTCGTATGATTGATAGATTTTTTAATTCAAATATCCTAAATTTTAAACTTAAATCTAATCCTAATCCTAACCCTAAAAGTTCTTATCATCTTTTCCTTTTTTCTCCCCTCTCTTTCTCTTTCCCTTTTTCTTTCTCCCCCCCCCCTTCTTGCCTTCCTATTTCCCCTTCAGCCATGCATGCCTCCTCTCCATATATATGTACACCACTTTCCTTTTACCTTCCCAGCCATACATGATACTTGCACAACCCCTTGCACCACCACCAACTCCCCTGCACCCCTACACGCACACCTGCCACACCACCTATGTCAAAACCAACCACGCTCGAACCCCTTATCATTCAAACTTTCCATCTCCCCCATACCTCACCAATGCACTTATGTGTGTGGGTATGTATATATGTACGCGTGTGTGCATCACCCTTGTTTATTCTCCTCTATTTCCCTTCCATATTTTTCATTTGAAGAAGCTAGTTAACATCTTCTTCCTTTCTTATCCTTTTCCCTGCTCTGTTTCGATGACACCAACACCACGCTACTCACCATAATAGACCATCACGTACAACCTCCTTCTCATCCATCCATCACCACATTATTCCCATTGACCTCTCCCATTGTTAGTAACACAATTTCCCCTTAATTATATTATTAAATATTATTGAAAAATGGGATATTTCAATGCCTTTTTATGATTTTTGAAATGTTTATACTAAGTTTTGCAAACTTTTGTTAAATGATAGTCAAGGAAATCAAGAGGAGATGAAGGCTTGATTATGATTTATGTTCCTCTTAGTTTTTTGGAGTGTAGGCTCTAGTTGAACATACCTAAACTCCTAGTAGATAGAAATTACGTGCTTGTATGAGTTTATATGAAAATAAGAATTGAGGATGTGATTTGGCTATTTCTTGCTTACCAAATATTGGGAAGTTTTGTGTGTTACTATTGTGATTCCATTGTGGCCATTGAGATTTTTAGATGAAATGTGATAAATAGGATATTAGTTGGGAATGTTTTGATTATTGCAAGATTTAAGCATGTTTAGGGGCATTTTAGTCATTTCACTTGTATTATACAATTTTTGAGCAATAAGTATGATTTTATTGTTATATTAATGGTAAAGATGTTAGGTGTATAGAGTTTTTCGATTTGGTTCTTTATATGTTTGACTTTATGTGAAAATCGGTTCTTAGGGTTTTAGAGGCTTTTAGCTTGTTTAAATTAATTTTATTTTTTAGAATTATGGTTAGAGTTTTAAAGTGTTCATTTTAATATAATTTATCTTGGGCATGATTTTTAAAATTTTTTACAGGTTTTTGATATATCTTTTACATTTTAAAATGTACTTATGATAATAAGGGCATAATAGATATTTCACCAAAATACTTAATAGTTTTACTGTAACACCTCCAAAATTCACTACTGAAAAAATTCGTTTTATTAAAAGAAATAGCGAAAGCAAAATTAAAAATTGTAAATTTTGGGGATATTACCGTCACACTTAGTACTAGACCGGTTCACTCGTACCGTTCCAATACCAAGTGCTAAGGCTAAAAGACTGAGATACAATTTACTAGAATTTCAAACCATATTAAAATCAGAGTAGTGTAATAAACAATTTATAAGAATAGAATCCACCACTAGTGGTTACAATAATATATATTACATTTAAACTAGGGGTTAAAAGAGAAAGAGTGAAACCCTAAAAGTCCGGATAGTTTCCTTACAGTCTTTCCCGTTGCCCACTTGAATAGCACCTGAAACGGATCTGTAAGGGACACTGCCCATTGAATAGGCAGGGACCCCACGAATGGAATCCTTCAGTACTATGGTATTAAGTAATCCTCTAAAACACACTTAAAGGCAGGCCCGCGATGCAACACGTGATACAACAATATATACAAATATAATGAAAAGTGCTTACATAATATTCACATTCATACATTCACATACTTAACAAGTCCATCAGATATAAATGGGTCAAATGTACAATCAATACTTCTGGGCCTTAAGCCATTAGGCCATCATTATTCAATCATCTCATGGATTTTATATATCGATGCGAATGCAGGAACCCCATTATTATAGCCGGTAAATCGGAAATGTATAGAGCAGAACGCTCCTGACCACTATTATTGCCGGTAGATCGGTGTAACACCCCAAAATTCACTATTTTTTTTAAAGTTTAATAGTTTAAAATTGGAAACCCGTGAATTATGGGGATGTTATCGCCACACTTAGTACTAGACCGGTTTACTCCGACAATTCCAATACCAAGTTATAAGGCTAAAAAAGATTTAAATTAAACTCAAACCAACAATTCATGAAAGAACTAGAAAGATCATAATATAAAAAATTAGAGTACGCAAAGTTTATAATCAATAAAAAGATAGAAATCGGAGTGCGAAATCAAAATTTTTCGAATGGAATAATCTTACAATCGATAAAAGGTTAATTTAAAATACTCAATACAAGTAATGAATCAAAAGGGTAAATCCGACACAAAAGAAATAACACACGGACATAAATTGAATAAAGAATGAATATGGCCACGATACTCTTGAACTTGAGCCAACCACAAGCTCAACACTCAACCCCGCTGGATGTCTCGCTCACCTGCACAAAGTCAGAAGAGCTTACTACTCGTGGGAATGAGTATCACCCATAAAAAGGGTGATCATTACGCTTCGTACTGAGTAAGTGAACCATGCACTAAGGCCAACACATAAAATCACATAAATAATGCAGAAGAATAGAAAGGACATAAAGACCATCATGATAACACAATATTATTCAATCATTCGGGTACATACATAAAGGACCATTTATAATCCGGATTAATTACTTAATTAATCTCTTATCGAAAATCGATTCACACCATACTTTTTATCAAATACATGCGAGTACAGGAACACCCCACTATTATTGCAGGTGGGCTGGTCACTTGCGGGATAATAGTCCGCACCACTATTTTTCGCCGGTGGATCGGTTACTTGCGGGACAATGGTCCACACTACTATTTATGACCGGTGGATCGGTTTGGTTCCTGCTCACATGGTGTTCCACTATAAGTAATTAATATCTTTTAAATGCCTTAGCAAACTCTGGTTTGTGTTTATTGAGCTCGAGGTCGTCCCACTATTATTGACGGTGGGCTGGTCACTTGCGGGACAATAGTCCACATTACTATTTTTCGCCCGTAGATCGGTCACTTTGGGACAATAGTCCACACCACTATTTCTAACCGGTGGATCGGTCTGGACCCGGCTCAATAGTCTTTCACTTTAAATGATTAGTGTCTTAAATATTTTATTCAAAAACTTTCGCCCAGACATGCATGACTAACTCCTACTATTCTTATCCTCCAAACCCTAGTTAACCATAACAAACCCTAACTCCCATGCGACCATTAAATCCCATGCAAACCCTAACTCTCATACAACCATTATCTCCCATGCAAATCCTAACTCCCATAAAACCATTAACTCCCATGTAAATCCTAACTCCCATGCAAACCCTAACGCCATGCATACCCTACTTCCATGCAAACCCTAACACCATGCAAACATTAATTCCATGCAAACCCTAGCTCTATGCAAACACTAACTCCATCCGTACAAAACCCTACATTATTTCATGCAAAACCCAAGATTCCTTCATACAAAACCCTAAATTCAATCCACACAAAACCAAAGATTCATCCATACCAAACCCTAGATTCAAACCGTATAAAACTAAAGATTCATTCATACCAAACCCTTAATTCAATCCATACAAAACCAAAGATTCATCCTTACTAAACCCTAAATTCAAACCATATAAAACCAAAGATTTGCCCATACCAAACCTAAATTCAATACATACAAAACCAAAGATTCATCCATACCAAACCCTAAGTTAGTTCCTCCCATACAAAACCATAAATTAGACTCTCCCATACAACATCAAAAATTAGATTTTCCCATACAAAATCATAAATTAGATTCTCCCATATAATATCATAAAATATATTCCCCCATACAACACCATAAATTAGATTATCCCATACAAAACTATAGATTAGATTCTCCTATATGAACCATATATTCCCCATTTTACTCTTCCACTCATGGATCATTAAAAATACTTAGGTCAACTCACATCCCTTGGTCAACTTATTTTCCCATCCTCCTTTTTCATCCTTTTCCCCACACAAACCATATTAACATCCTCACATGCATGTCTTACAGGGTCACAACACATGTCATCACATACCACAATATTTCATCACATACACATAGTACACATGCCAGGTAAACACACAAAAACGTACTTCAACTCCATGTCATACCACATACAAAATAGTTATAATGATAAACAAAGAATATAAAGCATTCAAAGCATATAATGCACATAAACACATATAAGGCCTTAGTAACACCCTTACCTAAAACGACACCGGTCTTAGAGCACGCTCCTACGCCTCTTTAGGGCTTTGACTGGTCTTACCTATATGAGGAAAAAGCTAAAATTAGATTCCCTCCTACCAAAAATACTATTAAATACTAACTTATTCTAAGACTAGGCTTTGGATAAAATAATAAAATATTAATAATAATAACCATTAACTAAATACTAAATTTGGCTAAAAATATAAGAATTAATAGTAATATCATAAAAGTTAATATAAGGTTGAAGACTTTACCCTAATAATAATAATGATATTAAAAATAATAATAACAAAGATAACAAAAATAATAAGAATGATAATATTAATAAGAATAAGAATAATAATAGTAACAATAAAAATAAAAAGGGCATTACTCCAAAACATAATGAAATAAGGGCTTTGGCCCCTTTACCAAAATAATAATAATGATAATAACAATAATACGAAAAGAATAAAGATAGAAATAATATAAATGATAAAACCCATAATAATATTGAAAAATAATAATAATCATAACGATAATAATAGTAATGATAATAATCGAAGATAAAATGAAGTAGGGTTTCAACCCTACATTGAAAAATAATAAACTTATTAAATAATAATAATAATAATAACATTAATAAGAATAATAAATGCTAATGATAAAATTATTATTAATACTAATAATAATAAGACTTGATGTTTATAATACCACTACTACAATTCAAAATAGGTACAATAGGGTTTTAGCCCTATATAGAATAATAATACTAATAATGAAAATAATAATAATAATAATAATAATAATAATAGTAATAGTAATAGTAATAGTAATAAACGCATAATAATAATAATAATAATAATAATAATAATAATAATAGCAACACCATTATTAAAATATTTGTAATAATAATAATTTTAAAATAGTAGTAATAATAATAACATATTAATATTAATAATAAAGATGATAGAAACAATAATAATAATGATAATAAAATCGAATTAAAAAAATATAATAGGGCTTCGGTCCTTAATAGAAATAATAATAAAAACATTAATAAAAAAATATTAATAATAGTAAAATTAATAATAATAATAATAATAATAATAATAATAATAATAGTAGTAGTAGTAGTAGTAGTAGTAGTAGTATATATAATATATAATATATATATATATATATGTGTGTGTGTGTGTGTGTGCGTGTGTGTGTGAAATAAAATAATTTAAAGCTTGTAAAAATAGAGTAAAAGGGTTGACAGGGTCTAGGGTTCAACCTTAGGCTGGTAGTGATAGGCGGCACCGGCGGTGGCCGGAAAAAGAGAAGAAAGATGAAAATTTGAAGGCTGGGAACAAAATAGGGAGAATGAAGGTGGGGGTTGAGGTGTTTAGAGTTGCCCAGAAGGAGAGGAACTATTTAAGGGTGGTGGCACAACCAAAGGTGGCGGCACACGACGGTGACGATGGTGGCCAAATGGGGAAGAAGGAGAGAAAGAGAGGAGGACAGGGAGGGAGAGGAAAAGAAAGGAAGGGGAAGGTAGAGGAGGGTGTGCAGAACAGGTTGGGAGCTGAAAGGAGCGACGACAGCTAGGGCTATGTAGAAAAATCGGAATCCAAAAAACCGATCCGGTATCCGAAAAAACCGATCCAAAATTTTGGATATCCGATCCAATTTTTTAGTGGATAATCTGATCTGCCAAAAATATCTGGTTTTAAGAATAAGCCAGTTATATTTAGGAATAATATAATTTATAATCTGATTTTTTTCTTTCAATCTTCAAGTTTGGATCAATTTTTTTACTATAGTACATAAGTCCAAAAATAGTTTACTAAATTAAAATCTGAAATAAACATCCACACTCTACAAACAGTCAAATAGGTCACGGCCCACACACACGCAAGCACCCAGACCAGAAAAAAAAACTCCTAAATTTATTAAGCCTCTTAGCTTAAGTTGTTCCACGGTTCTAGAGCGTCATTGTTCACAAATCTTGATCACTAATTTTTGTAGACATGATTAATCATGTATTATATCTTTTTGTATGCAGGCAGAATAATTAAACAAATGTTTCTGCAGAAAAAAAAAATTTAGTTATAGATTACATATGTAAATTTAATAATCGGATATATCCGAAATCCGATTCGATATTTCGGATATCCAGTGTATGCGGATGCTGATTCGGATATAGGATATCGAATATCCGGTCAGATCGGATATAAAAAAAAATATCTGTTCGGATACGGATATCCGACAATGCACACCCCTAATGGTAGCGGCGGAAGTTGGCTAATGGTGGTTCAAAGGGAGGTTGAAAAGAGGGTTGATAGAGAAGGCTACTTCGCACAGCCGAGGTGGCTTGTGCAGGAAGAATCGAGGGATAAGGGTGGCGTAGTTAATTAGAGAGTAGTGCAAGGGTGAGCTGGATAGGTAGAGATGGCAACGTAGTTGGCCGGAGGCGACGGAAATGGCGTCTAAAGGGGCAGTGGTGGCAAGGTAGGGAATTTTGGGGTAGGGATCAAAAGTTCGATGTAGGGCTCATTATGGGGGGGTAGTTAAAGATTTTAGAAGGGAGGTTAGGGTTCTGTGGGTCGGCTAGGGGGTAAGCAAGTAGGGTTAGGGTTCGCCAGCGGCGATGGTTGGCCGATGGGAGTAAGTTTCAGGGCGGAAGAATGCGCAGGGAAAAGGGAAGGGGATCGCGCGAGAAGGGAGAGATTTGGTTGGGTTGATGAGGCTGTTGAATCGGTGAGGGAGAGAGAAGAAAGATTGGTCGGATCAACGGCGAGGTTGGCTGCGAAAATCTAGGGAGCTGGGTGACGGAGTTGCAGGTAGTCGACGGGAAGGGAGGAAGGAAGAAGAAGATGGGGGTGCGGGTACCGGTCAGCCCAGGGGGAAAGCAAAGAAAGAAAGGGGAACTGGCGGTCAGGCGCGGTGAGGGGAAAAATTATGTCAAACGCACCATTCAGAGGAAAAAAGAAGCGAGACGCGGCACGGAGAAGGGAGAAAGAAGTGGAACGGCTACGCGAGCTAGGCCGCGCCAAAAGAAAGGAAGGAGGGAGGGGGGACTGGGCCACAGGCGGACCTAGGTCGGGGAGGAGAAGAAGAAAAAGAAAATAAGAAGAAAGAAAAAGAAAGAAATAAAAGGAAAAAGGGAAAAAGAAAAAATAATGGGTTAGGTTAATTAAATTAATTGTGATATTTGGGATATTAAAAAATAATAATATTTAAACAAAATAATATTTAAATCCCTTTTTGGGCTAAATTAGGATTTTTGAAAGATTTTCCATAAATTCTATTTTAATTAGCAAAACAGCCTAATTTCCTCCAATTAAATTACTTATAAAATTCATATTAATTTGGAACTATTTTATCCTCCTTATTTTAAATAAAATATTTTAATTAATTAATTTTCAAAATAAAATCCTTAATTAGCTAAAATACCCAAATTTCTCCTAATTAAAATACTTATAAATTTTTCTTAATTTGTCCTAAGTAATTCCTTTTATTTTAATAAAAATAATTTTTTAAATTAATTTTTCTAATAAAATCTTATTTAACTATAATTTTTAAAATTAGAATTTTTGGGACATTTCAATCGGTCTCTAGGGCAGAACGCTTATAGCCACTATTATGTTGATGGTGTTCCACTGTAATTACATAGTATTTTTTCCATAATATATCGTAACTTAGGGTTCGGTTTATTAAGCTCTAGATCCCCCGCTATTATAGCCGGTGGACCGGAATACATATAAGCATCATCCAGAACAACACGCTCCTAGTAGGGATGGCAATGGGTCGGGTCTGGGCCGGGTCCAGCCATACCCAGATCCGGACCTATTTATATTACCTAGACCCAGACCCAACCCAAACTCATCGGGTCTTAAAATTTCAGACCCAGATCCAGATCAATCGGGTCTAGCAGGTAAACGGGTCCTAAATGGGTCTGGTTATTTTCTTAAAAAATAATTGATAATCTATGCTAATATAAATACATTTATGTTTTATATAACTTAACATGTATTTTTTTGTTAAAAAAATCATCTAAGTGAAAAAATAAATATATTAAAATAGTTATATTAACTTTTCAAATGGTGTTTTAATGATTTTAGTAGGGATGTAAATGGGGCGGGTATACCAATATCTATACCTATATCAGCTAACATATCCATATCCGTATCCGTATCTGTTGGATATATGTTACTCGACGGATTATCCGTTTACCCGTTAATGGATATTATCCGATAGATAAATCCATCACCCGACAGATAAACTCATTTAGAGTTAAGCAAAATTATAATTTTAATTTTAATTTATACTATATTTATTTTAAAAATACGGGTAAAAAGGAAATTATATATCGGATAAACGGGTACGGATATGGATACAGGTATGGTAACGGGTACGGGTATGGATATCCCATACCCGTATCCGTACTCAAACCCAACGGGTATTTTTTTTCCATCATCCATATTCGTTTATCCATATCCGTTGGACAAAATCTGTCGGATTTCGGGTAAAATCCACCCTGTTTATATCCCTAGCTTTTATAATACAATGTTATACAAAAATAAAATTTTAAAAAAATGAATAAAGAGCTTATATAAGATTAAGACAATAATGACTAGAGATGGCAATGGGTCGGGTCTGGGTCGGGTCCAACGAGATCCAGACCCAGACCTGTTTATGTTATAAGATCTAGACCCGGTCCAGACCCAACGAGTCTCAAAATTTCAGACCCAGACCCAAACCTGGCGGGTTCGTCGGGTAATCGGGTCCTAAACGGGTTCTTAATGGGTCCAGTCATTTTATGTGTAAAAAATATATTAATTCATGCTGTAAATAGTAAGTCTATTGTACACCTGCTAAACTATCATATTTAACTATAAAAAAATATTTAAACATAGCTACCTGCTAAACCCATAAATCAAAAGCTAAAATAAAACATAACCACATGTTATATATGCACTTATACAAGTCTTCAACGTTAGAGTATCGGACCATCCACACAAATCCATTTCAAGCTAATTTGAACAACAATCAATAAGTCAATGACATACTGAGTCTGATAGTAACTAGTATGTCATTGCTTACAAATAGAAATAGTACAATGACATAATGCAATTATATAAATGACAACAAACTAAAAATTAAGTAAAAATAAGTTTTCAATCAACACAATAGTAGGGTTGTAGGCTTGCAGCTTGTAGCATATATCCTTGCCTCCTTGACCATTGATTCATCGGTAAGTTCAAGACTTCAAGTTGACATCAATCATCCTCTTCGTCATTGTCAATATCCTAAAAATTTATAAGATTATAAATATTAACTTTAATCGGTGAAATTCTATACAATAATAATATTAAAGTAAAATTAAATAATTATGTACCATATCACAAATGTCAATTACATCTACTCCATCCTCAGTATCTGAATCTTCTATCATTGTAGCACATGCATATAGATTCTCCAATGTACCTTTATAGAATATTAAACAAATAAATAATAAATTATCTCATATAAAATAAAATACGCAATAAGTTATGATTGAAGAGAGATTAAAATACCTTTAATGTTTTCAACCATCCAACTTTGTAAACACATAAATGCCTCTGCAGTTTTTGCATGCAGTCTCGAACAATAGGGACTTACAACCCGTCCTCCCGTGCTAAAAGCACTTTCTGAAGCAACAGTAGAAATGGGAATAGCAAGAATATCCCTAGCAATCTTTTGTAGAGTTGGATACTTGAGGTCGTTCTTCCAAAAATTAAGGATATCAAAACGATCACTTTCAGGCAATGTATCACTTTCCAAGTAATGATATAACTCACACCTCACACTTACTTTTCTTACTTTATTTTTCTTAACTAAAGAAAATTCATCATCCTCATCATCAACAGAAGTTTGAGGTGATACCCGCTTTAGAGAATTTTTCAATGGAGCTTTAGAAGAACCACCAAGGTCACTAGAATAATCAACAACTTTCTTCTGATATTCAACCAAGAGAGCATCAAACATGTTTCTAACCCTATCTAATTCATTATGAGCCTCATCATCATATAATCTCCTGAAATAGTATTCAACACAATTCATTTTGTTTCTAGGATCCAAGATACTAGCAATAGCCAGTATTCCATCAATTTCGCGCCAATATTTGTCAAACTTTGCAATCATCTTTGATGCCATAGAACTAATGACCTCAACATCACTTTGTAGCCAACTTCTCAAAGCAATTCTAATCATGCACACTTTTCGAAAAAATAAATTTGCAGTAGGGTAATTTCTTCCCGAGAAAACTATGGCAGTCTTATAAAAAAGTTCCAACTTCTCGCATACAACATGAGCCAAATCCCAATCATCATCACTGGGAACTACAAACTTAAGTCTACCATATAAACGTTTCAACCTTTTAAACACATCTTTATAGGGAAAAGCACTCTGGAGCATCAAATAAGTAGAATTCCATCTAGTTTTACAATCAAGAACTAACATTTTAGAAGAATTGACCTTCAAATATCGACATGAATCCTCAAACTTTTCAATCCTTTTAGGAGTTAAAGTCCAAAATGAGACACAATCTCGAATATTTTCAATCCCCGTCTTGATCACATTTAATCCATCATTAACTATCAAGTTAAGAATGTGAGCACTACACCTCATATGTAATATTGCTCCACCAAGTATAAGAGACTTTTTTCTCAAATTTTCTCAACAAAATTCCCATCATTAGTACTACAATTATCAACCACCACAGAAGAGATTTTTCTTTCAAGCCCAAATTGGGACACACAATCTAATAAAACCTTGGAGATAATGCCTTTTGTATGTGGACATGGAACAAACAAAAACCTTCAAAATAATAATGAAACAATCATTAAAAAATTACACTTAATCAAGCTAATAAAATATAATGATAATAATTAAATAGTTACCTCAAAGTTCTACTTCGCAAATTCCAATCTTCATCAATAAAGTGTGATGCCACGACCATGTATCCCTTTTTTTGGTTGGATGCAGTCCACATGTCAGTGGTGATTGCAACTCGACTCTGATTATGATCCAATAAATCCTTTAGATTGTGTCTTTCACTTTGATACAACTTCATCACATCATTCTTCAAAGTATTCCTTGAAATCATCTTGAAGGAAGATTTGAGGCTTTGTAAAAATATCCTAAATCCAATATGGTCAACAATCAACAACGGATACTCATGCATCACCACCATGTTTACTAATTCCCTCCTTGAAATTTCTTGATCAAATGATGTATCATTATTCTGCTTTATATCTAAACTTGCTGAGCCGTCGGATTGAGTCTTTATACTCAATTTTTGTTCCTTGACCCCTCTTGACCCAAGCCTCAAATGTCTTCCAGGGAAAGTCTTATCTACATGCTTTTTAAGATGTGAGGTTCCACCAGTAGTTGCACAAGTTAAAATAGCCTTACAGTGACGGCATTTTTCCTTACCCACACCATTAACTTCAATTCTATCAAAGAAATCCCATACCACTGAAGTGCGCTTCCTAGTTTTTTGTGTACAAATAGCAGAATCAAGTTCTTGATCTACTTCCTTATCACTTAGGTGCCCCTCATTGTTTTGATTTTGAACATCCTCCATGTTTACTTCCAAATCATCCACACGTAATGTAGCAGTCTGAAATGAACTAACACGAGTGCCCTTAGACCATGAAAACTTGGAGAAGCACAATTAGATTCTTGTTCATGTTCCATGACCTACTAGAATAAAAAAAATACAATTTGAAGCAACCTCAAGAATAGAATATTATCAAATTTAACCCATGCAATAACTTGTAATGTTAACTTGCCAAAAATTAAAAATAAAAGTTAGCGTGAGTTGTACTTGTACATTTTAGAGTTAACATTTAAGTCTTGTTTTATTCTCTATATTTCCTAGGTTAGTTATCAAAGAGATACATAACCTAATCTAACTATACTTTTTCAAGTTATTTTAGAAGTAGATCCCCTCCCTAATCTCCTCTTGGATTTCCTTTCTCTAACCATTCTCTACCAATTCATTTTTTCCCTTTAGTTTACTTACAAGAAATTATTGTTATTTGTAAACTTAACTATATTAAAAATAAATTAAACTTTTAAATTAAATTTACTTTATTAAATGAACCATATCTAATAAGTATAGCTTATTTTATTACAATCCAATTTAGGCCCAATCTCATAATAGATTAAAAATCCAACTATTTATATTAAAACTTATGAACACTTAACTTCATCTCTTTTATCACTATGACCATTACTTGTAAAATATAAAATTTAATTATCATAGAACCAATCCCTAAAGGTGCAAAAGGAGAAATGTTGTGGGAATCGCCATGGATCAAGGAACACCAAATCTTATAGCTAATCCAACAATCATGAAGGGAATGCATAATGGTTTCCATATGTTAGGAATAAGTCCAACATGTTGAGACTCAAGTAAAGCCCCATTTCAACCAATTATCATTAATCAAGAATTGATATTGTATCATGGAGAATAGGCTAATTGAAAGTTTTGATTTTATGTCAACCCTTAATTTTCCAAAGGTGTCTACATATTATTTTAGTAGGATAAGAGTCATTAGATATATAAAAAAAAAGATAAGCAAATTTTACAAAGAAACAAATTTCATGGGTGAGACCCCAAACTCGTACGTCTTTGATTGAGTTATTGGTATTAACATATTGTGTAGCTATATCAACAAGTTAACAAAGAGGTGAAAATGTTGGAAGCTTTGTCAATCCCACTCTCCACAAGTTTTCACATAATCACGAACCATCTTGAGCAAGAGGAACTCAATAATATTACAATGTATCAAGTTGATCCATTAGGTATCCCCAATCCACCAATCCTACTAGAACTTAATGAGATGACCATCGAGGATGTTAAATTTCATTCCCTTATCAACAGACTACGTGGATACATCAATGGTCTCTATTACCACCCTGAATAAAGCATATGCTAAGTTGATCAATATCATTGTTAACCTCCTTAGGAATTTTAATACTCTACGTGGATACATCGAGGATGTGATTTACCTACGAATGGTTCGAATGACTCGAAGTCTCGAACCTGTTGTGCCTGTGCTGCCCGTGGGTTGTGGCTGTGAGCCTGTGACCCCTTTGAATTTCTGAAAGCCTGAGAGAAGGGGAGGTGTAACACCCCCAAATTTACAACTGAAAAATTTCGTTAAATTTAAAAGAAGTTTAGCGGAAGCAAGCAAATAAAATTGTAAATCCGGGGGTATTACTGCCACACTTAATACCAGATCGATTCATACCTACCGACCCGATACTAAGTGCTAAGGCTAAAAAGAATAAAGTTAGAACAAATCATTCATAAGGCATAAGCTTTACAAAATCAGAGTGCGAAGGTCAAAAGTTGTATTCCGAAATACAACTTAAAAAGTCCATACATCAGAGTACTTAAAATAACGGAATAACAAGTACGATAAAACCCTTGAAAATTTAAGTACAGCACTTATGACTTCCAAGACGAATACGATTACACAAAACAAATTCCGAAGGGTATTATCCGGACCACTTACTCACTCAAGTCAAAACCTTACTCAAACCTCTCAATACTCCAATTCATCAACCCATAAAGTACAATACAAAATCATCATCAGTCACTATCACTGTCCATGTCATGTCGCATGACCCATCTAAGTTGAAGTGTAGTAGTACGGGTCCAGTACTGAGTAGGGCGTAGGGCTAGGGCCAAGCATACAATCATACCACGTAGTCTACATCACACAATCATATAAGTAACATGCAATAACACACAAGATAAGGCCTGAGTACTTTCCGGTGACTTATTCTTTATCCTCCTTAATAATAATATGTCCATTTATACACAGTATTTTTTAATCCATGCGAGTGCGGAGCCCACTATTATAGCGGTGGAACGGTCGCGAGGGCTATGCCCTGCCACTATATAGCCGTGGAACGGTCGCGTGGTAATATACCCTGCCCTATTATTTGCCGGTGGACCGGTCTGGCGACGCCTCATGTAGGAAGTCCCATTGCCTTATATTATAGCGGTGGAACGGTCAAACTATACCCATACTTAGCACTTATTTGCAGTATTCGTCTTATACACGACACTCAAAAACACCAAGCCGCGATGGTAGCACGACATCCCCCACTATTATAGCGGTGGAATGGTCAGGGCTATATGCCCTGCCACTATTATAGCGGTGGAACGGTCGCGAGGGTAAGATACCCTGCCCTATTATAGCCGGTGGACGGTCTGGGTTCGGCTCAACATTTTTCTCTGTAAGTCGTTAGTGTCTTAATGTATCTTATTCGAGGGCATATCTTTTGTCATGCATGGCCAGAGATCTCAACACATCACATCGAAACTGAAGGTATATGCGTACTATCACATACAAAGGAGGGCACAAGCACACGTCCTGATTTCAAGCCACGTTACACATGGAACAGATAAGATAATGACGTTTCAAAACACAACACATAAATCATATAGAACATCCACGGCACATAGGATACATGTCACACATTCAACCTTAGCTATATCCTTACTCAGTTTCGGTTACCGAGCTATCTCCCGCACTTATTTTAGGCCACTAAATACCCTTTGCGATTTATCAGACTTAACATATTTCTCGCATTGGAAAACCAGATCATGACCCTTAGACTCAACTCTCCCTCATGCCTTACTCCTCCTCGTTTCTTTTTATTATTTTCTTTTTCTTTTTCCACCTTCTCAAATTAGGGTTTCTTTCCCAAACCCTAGATACCCTTATATGACCCTACGTACTATTTTCATCTCGAGCCTCCAAACTCCCAAATAGACCTTCCATTAATCTCCCCACGTCCCAAAGTAACTCTTTATATGTAAGGTTCGCCCCGTGCGGACCTTAACCTTCCCATGCAAACCCTAGTTTCCCCATGCAACCTTAGTTTCTCCCACTCTTCCATTTTATTCAATTCCCCCTTTTCCTCATCATCTCACAACTATGAATTCTTAGGTTGCCCATACCTATGTTAACCAGCTTACTTCCCTTTGGTTATCTTAGTTGCTTATTTTTCTCTTTCAAGCCCCTACTCCACAATTCCTCATCAAAACACCTAGTATGCATGTCACATCACACCACCTCATCTTTGTACCATACCATATTAGTACATATAGACAAGAGCACAGGACGTACCTCGGTTCCATGTTGCGCTACACGGTAGAACAGATAACATACACATAATACAGCATATAAACCGCACGAGGCATCCAAGGCAAATAAAACATGTAATACACACAAGCGGCCTTAGTTACGTCCTTACCTAAATCGGCGCCGGGCTTAGAGCACGCTCCTACACCTCCTGGGTTTGACCCGGTTCACCTATAAGAGGAAAATACTTAGGGTTAATCTCCCTCTACCGGAATTATCAAAATTCCTATCTTACCCCTATCATGGTCTAACACCAAGGCTAATATTAAGGATGGGGTTTATAAATAAAGAATAGGTTTATTACTACTCTTACGATAGCTTAAACGGATTATCACTAATTAAAGTAGGTTTTACCAATCCAGAGTTTTAAGGTGAGTGTTTCAATATTAATAATAATAATTACTAATAACAATAAGAAGAATACTACTAATAGTAATAGTACTCATAATAAGAATAATAAAGGCTATAATGATACTAACGATGATAATAATAATTGAAATCATAGTGGCATTAGTGATAGTAATATTATCGATAATAATAAAATACTAACACAACCATAACCATTTAGATGACAATATCGATAACGATGATAATAATAATAATATAATAATAATAGAAGGAGTAGTAGTAATGAAAATAATAATAATAATAATATAATAATAATAGCAATAATAATAATGGTAAGGATAATAACAATAATACTATTAATAGTAATAATAATAATAACAATAATAATAACAACAATAATAATAATAATATTAATAATAACAACAATATTAATAGCAATAACAATAATAATATATTAATATTAACAACAATAATAATATTAATAGTAATAATATAAATGATAGTAAAAGTACTAGAAAATAATACTAATAGGAATAATAGCGATAACAATAATAGCTAGAAGATAACATAATGACACTAGTATTAACCATAGTAATAATAATAGTAATGATAGCGATAATGATAGTAAAATAACAATACCCATAATAATAATTACAATAATAATAACAATACAATAGTTGTGGCAAATACTAGGCATAACAAAAATACTAAGGTAATAATATTAAAGTATAACGTTAAGGATAATAACGATGGTAATACTCGATAAATAATAAATGCGTTAAATACAACAACAACAACAAGATAATAACAAGGATAATAATAATAATATAATAATAAGGATAATAATGATAATAATAATAATAATAGTAGTAGTAATAATAATATTAACAACTGTAATAGTAATGTTGATAATAAAAATAGTAAGGATAATAATAATAATGATGCCAATAACAATAATAATAATAATAATAATAATATTAATAATAATAATAATGACAATAACAGCACTAATGATAGTAATACTGATAATAATAACACTAATAGTAAAATAATAACAATGGTAATAATATAGTAATAATAGTGATAATAATAATACTAAATAGTAATAATAATAATAATAATAGTACTAATAACAATAATAATAACAATAATGATAATAATAATAATAATAATATAATAATAATAATAATAATAATAACATAACCATAAGAATAGTAACGGTAATGATATTGATAATAATAATAAAAATGATAATAATAGTAGTAATAATGATAGTAATGCTCATAATAATATTAATGATAATAATAACACTAATGATAATAATGGTAATAATAATAATAATAATAGTAATAACAACCATAATAATAATAATAATAATAATAATAACACTAATGGTAATAATAGTAATAATAATGCTTAATAATAATAATAGGGATAATAATAATAATAATAATAATAATGATGATGATGATAATAATAATATTATTAATAATAATAGATTAACAAGGCCCTATAGTTAATTAACACCATTAATTAAAAGTCCTTAGAGTAACGTGGAGTCCTAGTAATATTAATAAGGGTGGTAGTATTAATAATAATAATAATATTAGTAATAATAATGGTAATGTTAATATTAATCATAATACTAATAATAGTAGTTAATAAGGTTAAATCATTAATCATTTTTATTTATTTTTATCTATTTATTTATTTTTAAGCTTTAGGGTTCAGGGTGTTGGGCAACCTGACTGAGGTGGTGGCGGCGGCGGCGGCGCGGCGGTGGAGGAAGGGAAGAGGGGAGGAAAAATGGTGGTGGAGGCTAGGGGAGGGAAAACCAGGATAAAAGGGAGGTATAGGTATAGGGTGGTAGAGCAGGAGCTGCCGGTCGTTTTGGGGGGTGATGGTGGTGCTGCAAGCGGCGGCACAGCTGGTGGCGGCGGCAGAAGGTGGCGCAGGGCTGATGGGGGTCGGGCTGGAAGGGGGTCGATTCGGGAAGAGGTTTTCGCACGGCCAGGGCGGCACGTGCGGCGCGAGGCAGGGTGGCTAAGGTGGTTGGTTGTGAAGAGGGCGGTGTAGGGAGGTTTGTGGTGGCACGGGCAGGCGGCAACGGTGGCCGAAGGCGGAGGAAACGGCGGCTAAAGGTGGGGCGGTATGCGGCGCTGGTTTTCTGGGTTCCAAATTCGAACCCGACTAAGGCGGCGAGGAGGGCTATTTATAGGCCAAATTGAACGGAAAACGACAAGGATGCGAGGGAGGGTCGGAGATTAGGTGGATGCGTGTCCGGCGAGGCTGATCGGTGCAGGTCTGCAGTTGCAGACCGAGGCTCGTCAGGGAGAGAGAGGGAGGTTTCGTGCGGGAAAAAAAAAATAGATTGATTAGTCCAATCTACAGGGGAGACAACGAGGATGAGAAGGGCGAAAAGAACGGAGCTAATGGCGTGGCGTTGAAGCTTCCTTCACCGGCGAAAAATCTGGGTTGCAGGCGGCTGGAGGTTGAAGATGAAGTACGGGTGGGGCGGACCGGCGGTTCAGCGGGGAAAGAAGAAAAGAAAGAAAAGGCCGAACCCGGCCGGGAAAAGGAAGAGGGGCAGGGAGAGGAACGGGATGCGAGGGGGAAAAAGGGTGCTGGGCCTGGCAGGCGGCCCAGGCCGGAAAAAATAATAAGGGAGAGAGGGGAAGAAAGAAAAAGGAAAAAAGGAAAAAGGAGGGAGAAAAAGGAAAAAAGGGAAAAGGAAAAAGAGGGAAAATTAGTGGTTGGCTTAATTAGTATAATTTGGGTAATTTTGGGTATTTAATAAAATGTAATTATCAAAACAAAAATAAAATTCTATTTTTAGGTTAGTTTAGGGATTTTTGGAAGAATTTTCTTAAATTCTATTTTAATTAACAAAACACTTTAATTTTCTCTAATTAAATTATTTATAAATTTTATATTAATTTGAACTATTTTATCCTTCCTATTTTAAATAATTTAAGGTATTTAATAAATTTCTAAAATGAAAACCTTAATTAACTTAAAATACTATAATTCCTCCTATTTACACTCTTATAAATTCCTTCTTGGTTTATCCTATTAATTCCTTTTTATTTCACTAAAAGTAGTTTATTTTAATTAATTTCCTAATAATTCCCTATTCGGCATGATTTCCTAAATTAGGGTTTTTGGGGTATTTTAGGAGGTCTGGGGTGTAGTGCAAACTTCGAACCGGTCGTTATGCCTAATCACTCCTGTAAGTCTCCGACGGGCGACGGTTGTGCACTAGGCAGTCTAGGCGTTGTCGCGTCGCGTGGGGTGATTGGGTGGCGGGTGCAATGCAGCCTGCAGGGCAGCACCGGAGCAAGCAGAGTTGTAGGGCAGCGGCGGTCCGACTGCCGGCGGAACTCAGAAGATGAGATCGTTGGACTTGTCCGTTGTTGTCCTCAACGTCGACGGTCACTCGAGCGGCCACTCCACTCGCTCGAGACTCTCGAGTCTCGACCTAAAGGCTACAGAGTACAGAGAATAATACACTACAGTAACAGAGTGCAATGCTGCAATGCAAAGTGAGGAGTAGGGATGGCAGAGTCGTGAGTAGTTTGCGCGGCGAGAGACATTAGGCCATTAGGGTTTAATTGAAATACCCCAAAATCCTAATTTCCAAATTTTGGCCAAATAAGGAATTATTAGGAAAATTAATTATATAAATTTAATTATTAAAATGTAGAGAGTTAATTAAGGTATATTAAGAGGAAAATAATAAAGAATTTAATTGGAAGAAATTTGGGTATTTTCCTAATTAGTATGGAGGATTAAGGAAATTTATCTAAAATAGTCTAGAATAGGTAAAAAGGGAATTTATTTAATATTTTATAAATGCTAATACTCTAATTGGCCCAAAAATATTCTAAATCATTCATGTAAAATCCAAAACCCTAAATATATCCTTTTCTTTCCCTTTTTCCCTTTTTCTTTTCCTTCTTTTTCTCCTTTTCCTACCTTCTCGCCGGAGTTGGGCCTCGCCGGCCCAAACTCCCTTCTTCTCCCTCCCACGGCCCCAGCGCTGCGCGCTGGCCCTCGCCGCTGATGCCGTAACGACGCGTTTTAACCTCGAGGACGCCGAAGCGCCGCGTCGCGATTATGAACCTTATAGCCGTTGCCAGCCAACGACTCGACACTGCGTCTCGACCTCCTGAATGATGAAACGACGCGTCGATTTTATGAAGGTTATAACCGTTGCCGACCGGCCGGTTTCTTCCCCTCTCTTTTCTTCCCTGGACCGCTGGTCCAACCTACCCCGCCGTCGTCTTCTTCCTCGCGCAGGCCTGCAACTCGCGCCTACCGCCGCTGACCTGGCCTGCGTCGGCCGTCCTCTTCTTCTGCCATTTCCGTCCCTTTCGTTCCCGAATCAACCCAGAAAAAACCCTCCTGGCCCTCACGCGTCTTGATTTTCTTTCCTTTTTCCGCACACAGCCAAACAGGCCTGCAAGCCACAGACCTGCGACCGGCTGCCACCGCCGAACGGCAGCCTGCCGCACTCCCCGCGTGCCATTCCTCTCCCGTTCGTCGTTTCCCCCACCTCAATCGCCTATAAAACCCCTCCCGAACGGCCCAGGGCAAGTCCTTCCCTTGGACCTTGCCGAAACCCTACCTCGCCGCCGCCAGATCAGACGCCCTTTCCGCCGCCTCTAGCAGCCGCCGCGACCACCTCCACGCACCAAAACCTTCTTGCACCACCCTCCACGCAGCCAAACCGTCGCTGCCTCCGTTCCTACCCCGCACGAGCCACCACAGTCGTGCGAAGGTGCCACCCCGAAAAACGCCACCGCCGCCTTGCGCCGCCCGCTGCCGCCACCTCCGCCGTAATTAACCCCTGCTCCACCTTCCAAAGTGACCAGCAGATCCTCCCCTACCTGCCCATACCCTCTTACCCCTGCTCCCTTCTCCACCGGCCTCCACCATTTCCACCACCTTCCTCCTCCCTCGGCCACCGCGTCCACCGTCGCGCGCCGCCTCCCTGCTCACGCCACCACCCTCATTCCACTCCCCTCTCCCTGCTGTCTCCTCCCCCACACTTAGCTTCCTTTTTCCTCCTCCCATCTAACCACTTTTCCCCACCTTTTC
Source organism: Tamarix chinensis (assembly GCA_030549775.1). Lineage (NCBI taxonomy): Eukaryota > Viridiplantae > Streptophyta > Magnoliopsida > Caryophyllales > Tamaricaceae > Tamarix > Tamarix chinensis. The sequence goes on along the minus strand of CM060178.1, from coordinate 98,442,293 downwards.
TCTCTTCTCCTCCTCCATCGTCGCCGCCGCCGCCTCGCGCCGCCACCGGACCACCACCGTCCTCAGGTGGTCTTCCACTCATCCCAAGCCTTAAACTTTATTTCCATATAAGTATTACTAAGTTAGCTAATATTGATACCATTATGCTTATTATTATTATTATTATTATTACTCTTATTATTATTATTATCATTTCTAATATTGTGACTTCTGATATTAAAGTTACCATTTTTACCATACTAACATACCTTGGAACCCTAACTTCTATTAAACTCAACTTTAGTTTTATTATCATTAACAACCCTATTATTATTATTACTATTATTATTATTATTATTATTATTATTATTATTATTATTATTATTATTATTATTATTATCTCTATTACCTTACTAAAGTTATTATTAATACTTAACCATACCGGGTTGTTGTTATTGTTATTATTACTAATATTACCATCATCATTAGTATTACTACTATTATTGTTATTATTATTACTCTACTTAACACCTTATCCTTTAGGTTAACAATAAAACTACTTTTGTCTTATCCATGTGACTTAACTCAAAGTTAGTAAATATCATGTGGTTGTTAACTAAGAAAGATACTTGAGCCTTATTACCGTACCACTTAATGTTGCCCCAAATACTTTAACCCTAAACCTCATCACTAGGGTACTATTATTAGCTCTTACTATTATTACTTCTAGCACTATTTTCCTTTAGTTAGTATCAACCCTATTACTACAAGATTAGGACTAATGAGTTTAACAAATATGAGGGTAACAATTTGTATAAAAAAATAAATAAATACATTTTGACTAGTAATGGCTAATACACTAACTTTAAGATAAAAACCCTGGTTTTTGTATAATACCCACTTTAGCAATATAAACCCTGATCCTAAACTAGACTAAGGGATGACGGTACTTTGAAGGGAACTAATACTTAGCTTTTCCCCTTTTCATAGGTGACCCCGATCCGAACCCTAAGGAGCTAGAGGAGCGTGCTCCAAGCCCGGTGCCTAACTAGGTAAGGACGAAGCTATGGCCTTGTGCTATGTGTAATATTATGTGTTGATGAATGATGAGTATTCCATGTTGATGAATGATGAGTATGCCATGTTGATGTGTATTATGCATGTGTTATGAGTAACCTGTTTTGTGTAGCGCAGCATGGATCATGAGGTATGTCGTGTGTGCCTTATATTATACGTGTATGACATGTTCCATGTTTGATGTGGATGTTGATGATGTGACTTGTTATGACCCTCTAGGACATGCATACTAGGGTTTTGAGTAGCAAGAAATGATAATAGAATAACAACGGGAAAGTGGTTGTTGGGAAGTTGCATGAGGGAACTAGACCTTGCATGGGCGTGATCCTTACGTGGGAAAAGTTGATTTGGGTTGTAAGTAAGAGTTTTGGAGAGTCTGAGAGTGATTGGATACTCGGTGTAAAAATAGTACGTGAGTTGGTACATAAGAGACCTGATTAGGGTTTTGCGAGTAAGTGTGTGTTGGGGAGTCTGCATGGAGTATTTAAATTATGCATGAGAATGAATCTTACGTAAGGAAAGTTAATTTAAGAAGCAAATAAGATAATGTTAAAGTTACGGGTCCATTGGAGATTTGGGGTGCAAAATTTCACGTGGGTCGATGTAAGGGTGTCTAAAGGACCAAATTAGGGTTTTGGGAGGAATGAGCGAATTTAAGGGTACAAGGGTAAATGTGATCAAGGAGGGATGGAGTATAGAGTTGAGAGTGAGGACTCACTTATATAAAAGATGAGCGGGGGTTCTAAATGAGAGGAGAGATTTTGGGGCGAAAGAGGGAGGTTACTTGAGGAGGAAGTAAAGTGCTAGGGTTTGGTGTGGCCAACTAGGGTTTGGTGGTCACATGCGGAGTTGGGGGAATAAAGGGATATATATTTGGGAATTTCTTAGTAGAGACGGAATGCAAGACAAGGAACAAAGTAAAGTTAGGATGAGTAAGAAAGAGTTGGGCCATATAGGCCCACATTAGGGTTTTCCAAGGAGGAGCCCTAGAGGGGTGAAGACATGCGGGACCGATATCGTTGTGTTAGGGTTAGTCCACATTCTCGGGAGAGTGTGCCCCTTACTACGTTTCCTTATGTATAAGAGTAAGAGGGGATGGACATCGGGCATGAGAAGGGGAGAACAGTCTCAAGATATGGGACGGGCCTCCTCGAAGGGAAGAAGCAGAGAGTAGTAGACATGCATGTCAAGGGTGGAACCTTATTTAATAATACGTGAATAAGACATTAACTACTTAAAGAGTAAGATTGTTGAGCCGGACCCAGATCGATCCACCGGCATAATAGTGGCCAGGTGCCGGGGTGCCCTAGAGACCGATCCACCGGCATATAATAGTGGTTAGGTGCGTTCTGCCCTATACGTGACCGATCCACCGGCTATAATAGTGGGGGATCCCGAGCTCAACAAAACAAACAGTATGTTGTAATTAAATCATGGGGAAGATACTATATACTTACAGTGGAACACCATGAGAGTCGGGACCAGACCGATCAACCGGCATAATAGTGGCCAGGAGCGTTGTGCCCTGGAGACCGATCCACCGGCATATAATAGTGGTTAGGAGCGTTCTGCCCTATAAGTGACCGATCCACCGGCTATAATAGTGGGGTTCCCATACTCACATGGGCTAATGAAGTTTGTAATGCGAAATGGTTAATTATAAAGCTATGAGAGAAGAGGTTCGAGTAGGCCATTGCTGACTTGCACCCTCCGTGTTATTTCATGTCTCCTGTATGTTGTACCTTGCATATTATGTTGTACGTTATATTGGCCTTAGCTCGTCTGTTACCTTACTCAGTACGTAGCGTACTGATCACCCGTTTCATGGGTGCTGCTCATTCCCACGAGCAGAAGACCCATCTGACCTTGTGCAGGTAGGAGATCATGTCTACGATGCTTACGATACCTACGAGGCATCGGATGGGGCCGAGTATTGAGCCTGTCCTGGTTGGGGCCGAGAGCGAGTTCGCCGGACTCTCTTACTATCCTAGTTTCTGTCTACCTTGAGTTACCGTATTTGTGTTATGTTCGTATTTTGGAGTGGAACTCCTAAGTTGTAATCTTAAACGATACACTGTCTGTGGTCGACTCTTGTTTCTTGAATGATTTACGATGGCTATGAACTTATGTTTTTGGATGGTTCTTATTAACGATAGTTTGAGTTAGCCTTAGCACTTAGTATCGGGACGGTATGAGTGAACCGGTCCGGTACTAAGTGTGGCGGTAATACCCCCAGTTTACGGTTTTAACTCTTTCGCTTCCGCTAAAACCCTTGTCTTAAACGAAATTTTTCAGTAGTAAATTTGGGGGTGTTACATTAATGGTTTATATATATTTAAAAAAATTAAACGGGTGTGGGCCTAAAATGATAAGATCCAGATCCAGACCCGTTTATTAAGATCCAGACCCAGTCCCGATCCAGACCCGCCGGGTCTATTAATTATAGATCCAGACCCTGTATTAACGGGTCGGGTCCACCGGTCCTGGACCCATTGCCATCCCTAATAATGACAAACATAATATTAGTATGTATTTATATATGTATACACACACACACACATATGTATATTAAACGGGTCTGGCGGGTAGGGTCTAGGTCTAGAACTAGACCCAGACCCACACCCTTTATGGTATATGTGGACCCAGACCCGTCGGGTCCAAAAATCATGGACCCAGTCCGGCTAAAAATGAGGCGGGTGTGGGTTGGGTCCGAGACTCATTGACATCCCTAACTCCCGGGCCACTATTATATTCAGTAGACCGGTACTCATAAACATCTTCCAAGGCAACATGTTCGGGGTCACTATTATATCTGGTGGACCGGTGCTCATAATCATAATCAACTGGGCCCAACTCATTAGTCTTTCAATTTTACGATTAGTATTTTTTTCCTTTTTATTCAATTACAAAAAATCCATTTATTTGCCTTGGAGGGGAGATCAAGATCCCGGGACACAGAGGTACACCGGTCGCACTGGTGCATACAAGCTACTCAGTACCCTTCAACTATCAACCCAGGGACATTAAGGTACCCTGGTCGTACTAGTGCATACAGTTAACTCAATACCCTACCGACAAGGATACATAATCCATAAGTAGGCATACCCCCTAAGTAGGTCCGTAGAGCTAAATAGAGTAAGATGTAGTGTAACACCCCAAAATTTACTACTAAAAAATTTTGCTTTAATTAAGATTTAGCGGAAGAATTTAAATCAAAACCTGTGAACTTCGAGGATGTTACCGCCGTGATCAGTACAAGCCCGCCCCCCGGTCGTTCCTGTACTAACCACAAGGCTAAAAGAAATTTAACAATCATCATGATTCAGACTTAAAGCAAGGCTCTAGTAAAACAATAAAGCAGTTATATATTGAAATCAGAGTGTGTGAGAAAGTGTTACAATCCAGAGTACCTGGTTAAAGTTTCTTAAAAGGAATAAGGTCTACAAACGATAAAAGTTAAGTCTGGGAAACCCAATACAAAATGGAAGAACATAAAGAATTATAAGAACATAAAGAGGAAATATGTCCATGCTACTCTTGATCTCCAAGCCAAGTCCATGCTCAACACTCAGCCCCGTCTGATACCTCGTAAGCATCAAAGGCATCAAAAATGGTGTCACCAACCTGCACAAAGTCAGAGGGCCCTTCTGCTCGTGGGAATGAGAAGCACCCATGAAACGGGTGGTCAGTACGCTACCTACTGAGTAAGGTAACCATGCACTAAGGCCAACACACAAAGGCACATAATTCAATTATGGTAACATAACGGCATACAATCATTTCAGATAAATAAAGGCCAAATTTTAGTCCAGTTAGATTAATTATTTAATCTCTGATCGGTACTCATTTCACATCATGATTTTTATCAAATCCATGCGAGTATGGGAACCCCACTATTATAGTTAGTAGATCGATCACTTGCAGGGTAAAACGAACCTAGCCACTATTATATGCCGGTGGATCGATCTCCAGGGCAAAATGCTCCTGGCCACTATTATTCTTCGGTGGATCGGTCTGACCCCAACTCTCATAGTGTTCCACTGTAAGTACTTAGTGTCTTTTATATGTCTTATCAAATTTAGGGTTTGGTTTATTGAGCTCAAGATCCCCCACTATTATAGCCGGTCGAGCGGTCACTTATAGGACAACATGCACCTAACCACTATTATATACTAGTGGATCGGTCTCCAGGGCACCCTGGCACCTAACCACTATTATGCTGGTGGATCGGTCTGGGCCTGGCTCAATAATCTTTCACTTTACACAATTAATGGTTTATGGTGTCTTATTCAAAAGTTTTACCCTAAACATGTATGACAAACTCCATCTACGCTTATCCTCCCAGGAGGGCTCATCCCATATATTGAGACTTCTATGCCTCCTAACTCGCCCTAACATCCTTTCCTTATTCCACTACTTATACCAGAGGCTCAACTTCTAGGTGTGTGGGTCAAGGCCCACTACCTAACACCACTAAGCCCATTTACAGTCTTTTCTAAGGTTTTCTCCAAAAAACCCTAATTTGGGCCTATATGGCCCATCCTCCTCTACCTCATGTAACCCATATTGTTTTAACACCTCACACATCACAACCCTTAGAATCAACCATCATCATCTCACTTTACTCCTCAAGTACACATGTGCCCACAAAACCTTGGGTGACCACACCAAACCTTAGCTGGCAATGCCAACCCTAGCATCCCCCTTTCCACATGTCATCCCTCCATTTCTCACCTTCCACTCTTGTTTCCCATGATACCCATGCCTGCCCCACTCATGACAATTCCCCTATTCTCATCTCACACTCCACTCACCCTCATTTTTTTTTTCCTTTTTTTCTCAACCTTCTCAAATTAGGGTTTCCTCCCAAACCCTAACTCGGTCTCCTAAGTACCCTTATACTGTCCCATGTACTATTTTTCACTCAAAGCTTCCAATCACCCAATCAACTCTTCCCTTACCTTACTTACATCCCAATACCAACTTTTCACACGTAAAATTCATCCCCATGCAGACTCCATGTAGTACATGCAAACCCTTCAAGTTTTCATGCAAAACCCTAGATTCTCTCATGCAAGCCCTAGATTTTCCCATGCAAACCCTAGATTATCCCCTAAAAAGTTTACCCACTCTTTTATTTTATTTGAAGTCCCATTTTATTCTTCCACTCATGGATCATGGAATATTTAGGTCAATCCCACACTCATTGGTCAACTCACTTCCCCTTGGTCAACTTACTTCCCTTTGATCAACATATTTTCCCATCTTTCTTTTTCATCTTTCCACCCCATACTATCATATTAAATATCCTAGCATACATGTCCTAAATGGCCACATCACATCATATCACAATCCACAATATAAACATATTAACCACATGCCATAAAAAAAAAGCACATGAGTATACGTCAACTCCAAACTGCACTACACATAAAAGAGTTATAACAATAGCACAAGATACACAACAGATCATTATACATGGCATCTAAGGCATATAAGACACATAGCACACATATGGCCTTAGCTACACCCTTACCTAGTACGTCACCGGTCTTAGAGCACGCTCATACGCCTCCTTGGGGTTTTGACTAGTTTCACCTATAAGAGGGAAAAACTAAGGATTAGTTTTCCTCTTACCAAAAATACTATTATTTTCTATTTTATTCTAAGATTAGGGTTACTATTATTAAAGAAAAATTTATAAGTGAAAATAAAGTTTTTTAATAATATTTATAGCCATATTTATATTATTAAATCTAATAGCTTTATTTCCTCTACTAATAGTACTAACACTAGTTATAGTAAAAATAGCGATAATAATAATAATAATAATAATAATAATAATAATAATAATAATAATAATACTCCTAGTAATAGAAGCCCTGGTATTTTTAAGGCTAAGGCTAATAATAGGATTAGGGATAAAATAATAATGTAATAATAGTAACACTAACAAAATACTAATATTGCTAAGGATAATAATAATAATAATATTTGAAATAATGATAATATAAGGGTTTGAATATTTTTACCATAATAATAATAGTGATACTAATACTAATAATAATAATAATACAATTAAAATGAATAAGACTTGCATAATTAGGGTTTAAGGGTTGAGAGGGTTTAGGGTACCACCTAGGGTTGGTGGTGACTGGTGGCACCGACGGCGGCGGTGACGACGGCGGTGGGGAAAGAGGGAGAAAAGAAGGATAGTTAAGTGTTGGGAATAGGATAAGGGAAATGATGGTGGAAGTTGGGGTGATTGAGGTTGCCCAAGTTAAGAGGGTTAGAATGAGGGTGATGGTGCGGCCAAAGGCGGTGGTGCAGGCGACAGTGTTGTGGTGGCCAATAGTGGTGGAAAGGGAGAAAGGGAGGAGGAGAGGGATGAAAATGAAAAGGAGGGTAGGGGAGGTTGAGGAAGGTTTGTAGGGAATTTTGGGAGGTGTAAGAGGTGGTGGTTGCGGTGGAAGTGGTGGCAAATGATGGTGCGAAGGGTGGCGGGGATGGAAGTGTGGTTGCTCGGGAAGGAAACTTTGCACGGCCAGGGTAGCTTGTGTAAGATAAATTGAGGGTGAAGGGTGGAGTAGTTTGGTAGAGGGTGATGCAGGGAGTGGTACCGTAGGTAGCTCGAGTGCCAGCGTTGGGCGACGGCGATGACAAGGGTGTCTGGTCGGGTGGTGGAGCAAGGGACAGGATTTTATGGGTTCAGAAAAGAGTTCAAGTCTGGGGCCGGTTATGGGGTATTTATAGGTCCAAAGGAGGGGGATAAGGTTAGAGGGAAACAGGAGAATAGGGGGCAGATAGGATAGGGCACACCGGCCAACGATGGCAGGCCAGCGCAGGTCTGCCATGGTAGGATGTGATTGGCCAGGGAGGAGGAACGATGCGCGAGAAGAAAGGAGGGTTGGTTGGTTCGAAAAGGCAGGCGAATTAGAGGGGACGAGAGGGAAGAGATGGCCAGTCAGCAGGCGTTTCGACGACGAGAATCACGACACAGGTTGGGGGAGGTTGTAGGCCGCGAAGGGGGAGGAAGAAGAAGATAGGGGTGGACCGGCGATCCAAGAAGAAAAAGAAAAGAAAGAAATGAATAAGGGAATCAGCCGGCTGGGGGGAAGGGAGTGTGGGCCAGGCCTAGGCTGCGTGGAAGGAAGGAAAAGGGGAGAGGGGTTAAGCTGCTGGGCTGGCCCAGGTCGGGGGAAAGGAGGAAGAAAAAAATAGAAAAGAAGAAGAAGGAAAAAGGAGAAAAGGAAAGAAAAATGAAAAGAAAAATAGGCGGGTTGAGGTATTTAGAATATTTTGGTATTTTGAAATATTTAAAAATAATAATATTTTAATAAAATAATAATTAAATTATCTTTTAAGTTAATTTAGGATTTTTGAAATATTTTTTTTCTAAATTTCATTTTAATTAGCAAAACACTCTAATTTTTTCCAATTAAATTATTTATTTACTCCCTCTTATTTTAATAAAATAATTTATTTAATTAATTTCCATAATAAATCCTTAATTAGCTATAATTCTTAAAAGTAGAGTTTTGGGGTATTTCACGTAGGGCCTAGGTGGGGCACAAAGGCACACCAACATATACCAGAATCACTGTGTGCTAAACCACGTCTTTAGGGTAGCAACCCCTAAAGAGCCACCTTTCCCGATCTCGAGGTCTTTCACTTTAAGAATTAATGTCTTAATTAAGGTGATCATGAAAAGTACAATAATTAAATACTTATTCACTTTCAATCGTTCTGATATCATTAGGTATTCCTTATTCATACGGTTATCCAAGATAATATATAGGAATCATTAAGGCCATAATAATCTCATCTACTTTTGATTTAGGATTCGTTCTTATGATACTTACTAACTGTCAAATACCATTGTCTTACTATTCAGTGTTACTTGAGTCTTATCACCAAACTTCGTTATCACAACGACATATTAAATACGGGTTACTAATTTACCCCTTACTCAAACAATTATTAAGTCATACATTCTCTACTTGTCAATTTACCATATTACCCTTCATGTTGCATAATTACTAAATTACACCTTACTCGGTTTAGGTTACCAAGTTATCTCCCGCACTTATTAGGTCTCCAATTGCCCTTCATAATTGTTATACTTGTCATATTTCCATTTGGTTGGTTAGATTACCAAATTGCTCTTCTCATTTGTTATAATTACCAAATTGCTCTTCTCCTTTGTTATAATTACCAAGTTACCCTTATCCATTATCATAATTACCAAAATGCCGTTCTCCATTATCATAATCACCAAATTATCCTTTAGTTGGTTAAATTACCAATTTGCCATTCTCCATTATCATAATTACCAAATTACCCTTCTCCATTATCATAATTACCAAATTGCCCTTCTCCATTATCATAATTACCAAATTGCCCTTCTTTATTGTCATAATTACCAAATTACCCTTTAGTTTGTTAAATTACCAAATTGCCCTTCTCCATTATCATAATTGCCAAATTACCCTTCGCCATTATCATAATTACCATTTTACTATTCTCCATTATTATAATTACCATATTACCCTTTACTTACCAATTTACCATTTTGCCATTCTCTTTTAAAATTACCATAATACCCTTTTACTTACAAATTACCATTTTACCCTTTTCTTTCAAAATTACCATAATACCCTTTACTTCTAAAATTACCATTTTACCTTTATCTTTCAAAATTACCATAATATCCTTTACTTCCAATATTACCATTTTGCCTCCTCATTACACCACTTTTATTAAGTTATCATCACTCCATGCATATTAATATCACTACTTCATTCTCATTATCCCACTCCACCAACTATTATATTTCAATATAATGCTCATTAGCACCCACACAAATTAGGCCACATTATTGCATAATACATTTTACTAAAATGCCCCTAAGGCTCACAATAATATTATTCACGCATCAATGGTCACAATAACATAATATAACATGGATATGTGCTTAATCAAATCTCCTTCCTTAAGCAATTTCTTCCATACATGGCATGTAAACTAGCATACTTTCATTTTTATCATTCAATACAGGAAACTACATATAATACACTAGACAATATATATATCATGCAAAATAACATATTAAAACCCTAATGTGCTAACATATGTTTATCCATGTGTTTAAGTGGGGTTTAACGGTTACCTTACTTTCCACAAAAATTGAACCTTATCATCATCCCGGTTAAAGATTCAAGCTTTGATTAGCAAAACCAACACCTAAAAATAATATCAATACTTATCATATTAGAAATGAGAAAACCAAAGTATTAGACTTTATAAAACTTAATTAATGAAATACTTAACTTAAATATTATTATACCTTCAAACTTATTAACCAAAATATACTAAGGCATGCAACATGAGCTGCATGCAAAACAAGAGAGATAAGGGGCTCAAAATGGCATGAAAGGGAGGAGGAAGTGGTGTTTTCGGATTAGGGTTTTGGGGATAGGAAAAAGGGAAGGTGAGGGAGGATTTGGGGCAAGGGAAGGGTGCATGGGTGAAGAGGGGGTGTAGGTGGGGGTTGAGGATAGGTTGTTGGCGGCCAAGGGCGGCTGCGGCTACGGCAACAAGGCTACGAAGATGGCTGTCGATTTGGAGGTGGCTGAGAAGGAACGAAAAGGGAAGGGAAAAATATGGGGTTGCAAGGGTTGGTTTGGTTCCGAAAAGGAAATAAAGGGATGGGGAGAGAGAGGGAATGGAAGGGAAGCAAGTGGTGGCAGGGAGAGGTGGTCGGGCATAGTGCTCAGGGTGGCAGGCATGGCATCGAGGGGCAGGTCAGGGCAGGAGAGGAAGAAGAAAGAAAGGGAGAGGAGGGGCAGTAGGCTGGTCGAAGGGAAAAAGAAGAAGAGTTGGGCTGACCTGGTCGGGGGAAATGGAGAAAAGAAAAGAAGGTTGGGATGGGCTGGTCGACGTGCGTGGGGGAGCAAGGAAAAAGAAAAGGAGGTCGGTCGCGTGGGAGAGGAGGGGAAGAAACAAGCCTACAGCCCAGGCGCGAGGAGGATGGGGTGAAGGCTATGGCTTGGTGGCCTGGAGGAAGGAAAAAGGAAAAAGAAGGAAGGAAGGAAAAAGGAAAAGGAAAAATAGGGAAAATTAAAATAATTGAACTTATAAAATAATAGAATGTAATATTTTTGGAAAATAAACTTATTTAATAATATAATATAATATAATTAAATATATGGGCTTAAAAAGGATAATTTTCGTAAAATATTGGTTTGGAAAATTATTTAAAGAAAATGAGTATGATAAAATCACAAAATATTTATTTTAATTTATTAAATATTCCTATCTAATTTTATATACTAAAAAATCCATAAAATAATTAAATTAAATAATTTTAAAAGCTAATTTATCCCAAATAAAAGCTATTTATTAAATTATAGGTTTTTAAAATTCTAGGGAATTGCATTTACCATGGTAGGTTATGGTTGACCATTAACAATTGATCTTGACTTTTTATGAATACTAATTGACGTGAATGGTAAATAATGTGAATAGTAATTGACATGAATATTTTTTATATATTTTTGCTTATGTGTTTGTGGCTATGTTTCAACTAGCATAAATAGTATCAAGTATGAATAGTGCTTGTTCTTGGAGTGGTCATTTGTTATATTCGGATGTTATAATAATTATTATATATAACATATTAATAATTTAAGTGAAAGGCTAAGCTTTAGGATTTAGGTGAGTAACCGTAGTTTAGCTTACGAGGCAAAGTCGTGCAGTTGTATGCTTTTCCTATGTTTTCAGTCTGTGCTCTCAAGGTTTATGTGTAACACTCCAAAATTCACTATATATATTTTTTAAAACGGAAGTAATTAAAATACTTAATTTAAAACCCGTGAATTCTGGAAATGTTACCGCAACACTTAGTACTAGACCGGTTCACTCCTACCGTTCCGGTACCAAGTGCTAAGGCTAAGAAAACACTATTAATAATACCATAAAAATCTAAATTTATAAAAACGAGAATCAGAGTACGCACAAGTCTTACATAATTCGAAATCCAGCTATTGTTTTTCCAAATAATAACTAAACAGCATTAATAAAATTGTTTCTGCAACTCGAACATAATAAAAATAACATGAGTTATAAATTATAAAGGGCAACGACCACGTCATTCTAGAAATTGATCCAGCCTAGCTATCACTCTGCCCCTCCTGTTGTCCCGTAGACATCAATAGCATCAAAGTAAGTACCTCCTACCTACAACATATTAGACGGGCTTTCTGCTCATGGGAATGAGTAGCACCCATGAAACAGGTGATCAATACGCTACGTACTGAGTAAGGTAACCGAGTACTAAAGCCGGCATATAACACATTAATTCATGTAGGATAATGATCAACATACATTCACAAACCCACACATATGATACATAGAAGTATAAAATGAAATAATAACTTATAATCAACAAGTCCACACATGAGGCCTAAAAGATCCAAATTAATTATTTAATCATCCTTTTTATCGGAAGTCGATTCACATTATGCCTTTTTATCAATCCATGCAAGTACAAGAACACCCCACTATGATAACCGGTGGCCGGTCACACATAGAGCATCATGCCCTAACCACTATTATTACCGGTGGATTGGTCATATATAGGGTATAACCCTAACCACTATTCTTAACCGGTGGATCGGCTTGGTTCTTGCTCGCATGGTATTCCACTGTAAGTAATCCGTATCTTTTAATAGCATTGACAACTCTGGTTTGTCTTTATCGAGCTCGGGATCCCCTACTATTATAACCAGTATGCCAATTACATATAGGACCTCATGTCCTAACCACTATCATAACCGGTGGATCGGCCACATATAGGGTAAAACCCTAACCACTATTCTTGACCGGTGGATCGGCTACTCCCGTCTCAATATCTTCCACTTTAAGTACTTAATGTCTTAAATATTTTATTCATAAACATGTCATTCACAAACATTTGCCCATACATACATGACTAACTCCATGCAACCCGAGCTCCCATGCAAACCCTAGCTTCATGTAGACATGCTTCCATGCAAACCTTAGATTCACGTAGACATGCTTCCATGCAAACCCTAATCCACATGTAAACCCTAGCTTCACGTAGACCACACTTCCATGCAAACCCTAACTCCCATGCAACCCTAACCCCACGTAAACCACACTTCCATGCAAATCCTAGCTCCCATGCAATCCCATGCAAACCCTAACATGTACAACTTCATGTAAACCCCAACACCATATAATTTCATGCAAAACCCTAACACCATACCATTTCCTGCAAAAACCCTAATACCATGACATTTCATGCAAAACTCTAACCCATACCATTTCCTGCAAAACCTTAACATCACATCTTTACACTCCCCATCATTATTTTACAATCCTAACATGCATGTCTTAAGGCCACATCATACAACAATAATAACATAAATATACACATAATCCTCATGCCACAATTTTATAATACCAACACACTTCAACTCCACTTTATCACACATACGAAATAATTAATAATGATAATCATAGAATACATGGCATATGAAGCACATAATGCATATAAACACACAAATGGCCTTAGTAGCACCCTTACCTAAATTGTCACCGGTCTTGGTGCACGTTCCTATTCCACTTGAGGAATTTGACTGGGTTCATCTATTATATAAAAGTATACTAGAATTAGGCTCCCTTATAAAATTTTATTATTCTCTAACTTATTCTAAGACTTGGTTTTTAATTAACACAATACTACACGATAATTAACTATACAAAATATTGCTTAAAAATACAAATAAATTACTATTTTTATTCAAAATGAGTGGTGAGATAAGGGTTTATACCCTTCACCAAAATAGTATTAGTAATAGTAATAATAATAATAATAATAATAATAATAATAATAATAATAATAAAAGTAAAATATTATTAATAATACTCTTATTCGTAGAATATTAATATTAATAATAATATAAATCTTAAAATTACAAAGTGGCTTTCGAAACCGCCCCATTTAATAATAATAATAATATTCAAAAATGGTAATAATAATATTATTAATATATATATACTTATAATATAAAAGTTAATAAAGATAATAATGATAATATAATTAGTAATAATGTTAAAAATGCTAATAATAGTAATAAAAATTAAGGGTGCGAGACCTAATTAAGATTTTAGGTTTCGAACCCCCCTGAATAATTACAATATCAAATAATTAATTACACTAAGAATAATATTATTAAAAATAATATTAATAATATTAGTAAACATGTAATAATTCCATTAAATAATTAAAATTTGAGAATAATAATTTATCTAACTCAAGAATACTCCCAAACCTGTCAAAAAAATTTAGCAATTAGGTTACAGTTGATAATCATAATAATAATAATAAATAATAATAATAATAATAATAATAATAATTAAAATTGAATTAACATTAAAAATTAGGATATAAGCACAATAATTTTTAATAAATCGAAGGAAAGTATTGAAAAGGTCTAGGGTTTCACCTTGAATTGGCGGGGATGGGTGGCACCGGTAGTGGTGCCCGGAGGTGGTCGGAAAAGTGATCTAAGAGGGGTGAAAATGAAGAAAAAGAGGGAAGGGGGAAGGAGAAAAAGAAAATAAGTTTATGGGTGGGTCGGTGGAGGAGAATTAGCAGGATATTTTGAGTGGTTTAGAGGGTGGTAGAAGCGGCAGATGTGGTGGTGGGCGGTGGTTTACAGGTTCGGGGGTAAAAATTCTGGCGAGAGGACTAGCAAATTTTGCACGGTTATAGAGGCCCGTGCGAGAAGAATCGAAGGTTTTGAATGGTTTAGTTAATTAGAGGGAGTTGTAGGGAAGTGTTTGGGAGGAAAAAGAGGCGGCGAGGTTGGCTAACAGTGGAGGAAGATGCGTCTAAAGTTGCGATGGCGCACAGGTTGCACTTAGGGTGTTCGGGGGAAAAAGTGTCAAAATCATGCCATGTGAGGGATATTTATAATGGTAGAGGGTTGGCTCGCGTTATGGAGGTTACTAGAAGGTTAAAGCTGGTGAGAAATAGGACGGTTATGGTGTTGATCGGGCGGCACAAATTTCAAATTTTACCTGACTTTCGCGAGGGAAATGGGGGCAAACGTGGAGAAGAAAAGGTTAGTGGGGCAATTCAAATTGAAGTGTGCGCCAAGGGGAGGAGAATGGGTGGGAGAAAGGCCGGTCACGACACGTGTGGCCGGCGGCGCCATTTTCGGGGGAGGTGGGAGGTTGCAGTTATGGCGTCAGGGAAGAAGAGGAAGAAGAAGATGAGGGGAAGGTTGGATCGGGCGGTTCGGTGCATAAAAGAAAGAAAGAAAAGGAAGAGGAGACCGGGCTAGCGCGAGGGGTGGCAGAATAAATGAGACGCGGCTTTTTGGTGGAAAAATAAATGAAGAGCGGCGTTTCGATTGGGCCGCGCTGAAGGAAGAAAAGGAAGGAACTAAAGTGGGCCGTAGGAAGGGGAAGATGGGCCGCTATTAGGCCCAGCTCGGGAAGGTAAGGAAAGAAAAAGGGAAAAAGGAAGAGAAAAATAATTAGGTTAGGGCCAATTAAATTAATCTGAATATTTAGGATATTTAAAAATAATAATATTTAAATCCCTTTTTAGGCTAAAATAAGATTTTTCAAGGATTTTTCATAAATTCCATTTTAATTATCAAAGCACTCTAATTTTCTCAAATTAAATTATTTATAAAATTCATATTAATTTGGAACTATTTTCTCATTCTTAATTTAAATAAAATAATTTATTTAAATAAATTCCCAAATTAAAATCTTTAATTAGTTAAAATACCCAAATTTCATCTAATTAACATATTTATAAAATTTCTTATTAATTTTTCCTAATAAATTTCCTTTTATTTTAGTAAAAATAATTTATTAAATTAAATTTTCCAATAAAACCTTATTTAAATATAATATTTAAAATTAGAAAATTTTGGGGCATTTCATTATGTGCTAATAAGGTCACATTTTACTCTACAGGTGTTATCTAGACCCTATAAAGGATAATGATATTTAATGTTAGGATATTCTGCATGATTTCATATGTTTCCTTAATCGACAATATTTAGATTTATTCCTTGAGTCTTTAAGCATTTTCAAATAATAAAGTGAAGTAGATTTGTGTGATAACTTAGATAATGGACAAAATAAAATTTTGATCTTACACGTGGATGTATTTCATTTATTCCCATATGTATTACCATTTACTTGTGTTATCATATGTCATTTCATGTTATTTTGTTATTTCATGCCCTTATTATATTCCCTCTATGATTTACTTATTTACCTCATGAAGATGTGTAATGTGTGAGCATGTCACTTGTTGTTGGATGTGTTTACTCTATATTGATAACAAGCTTGTTCGGATGATCATGTATAAGGATGAAAGTTCTCCTCTAGGTCGAGGCCCTTGTTAGGGATTTTATGTTTGGGTTTGGGTTCAAAGGATATTTTAGGGATTTTTTAGAGAGGGGTTAAGGCCAAGGATGTGTTTGGGGTCTCCGTCTTCAAAAATACCTTGAATAATATGTATGTATGTATGAATGCATATTGAATCTAAATTGAAAGTATGTAGTGAAAAAAAGTGAGTTTGGGTTAGAGAGATAAGATTAGTGATGGGGTTAGGTTTTGAGAATGGGGTCTGGTTTTGGGCCAAAGTAATGAATGAGGGTTTGGTTTGGTTATGAGGATTTAAGTCCTATGGGAATTGAGATGAATTCAAGGATTATATTGCTTATCAAGTATGAGAATGGGACCTCGTCGGCTCATCCCTACCTTACCCCATTGCCATCCCTAATTATGTATAGATAGTTAATGAGGACATCTACGCCGATGACACTAACTTGTAGATTAATAGCTTTGATTTTTATAAGGTTTAAAGAATCATTTATGTTTCAATCATGCCTTTATCGGATCATTTTAGTTCTTGATGCTACTATTTGGTTTTATTTCTTGTAGATTATCCCAGGGTAAGCACAAATAAAGGTAGATAGGTATTGGAAAGAAGGAGTAGTAAGGAGTGAATATTAGCTAAGTTAGAGGGAAAAAGATGAAGCAACAGGGTGGCACGATCAGGCCATGTAGGTGAACACATTCCTGTAGTTCCATGACAACACTGTTTTCTCATGTTGACTGACACGCCTGTGTCCACCCGACCTCGATGAAAAATATATATATTTGCAAGTGAGTTAAAAATAATGTTTTTAGAGATTTAGGGGAGAGGGTTTGGAGGTATCTTTTATTTTTTATGATTTTAGAGAGCAACCATGTAACACCCTGAGTCGACACGACCACACGGGGGCTACCTTGAAGTGCTTTCGGATTGATCGGCTGGCCCCACAGATCAACACGAATCCTTTCAGTACGCTTTGTCCTCACTCACGCACTTTCCGAGAAATTTTCAGAAAATTTCTGAAACTTCCCAGAAGGTCACCCATCCTAAAATTGCTCCACGGCCAGTACACTTAACTGTGGAGTTCTTAGGATGGAATCACCAAAAGGATGGTATACCATGTTGATATAAGTAGCCAGATCAATCCTTATAACACTCTCCTCAATTTGGGGTATTACATTCACCCCCACTCAAAGAACGCAACGTCCTCGTTGCGCCTCAACCAATAACTGTCTTAATACAGTTTATCCCAAGAATCGTCCCACTAGGTGGCTAACTGGCTCATCCAAGTTTAGCTCACGGTCGCGGTTTCGCTCTGATACCATTTGTAACACCCCAGGTCGATATGACCACACGGGGCTACCTTGAAGTGCGATCGGATTGATCGGCTGGCCCCACAGATCAACACGAGTCCTTCTAGTGCGCTTTGTCCTCACTCACGCACTTTTCGAGAAATTTCCGAAAATTTTTCGAAACTTCCCAGGAGGTCACCCATCCTAAAATTGCTCAACGGCCAGCACGCTTAACTGTGGAGTTCTTAGGATGGAATCACCAAAAGAATGGTATACCATGTTGATATAAGTAGCCGATTCAATCTTTATAACACTCCGCACAATTTGGGGTATTACATTCACCCCCACTCAAAGAACACAACGTCCTCGTTGCGCCTCAACCAATGATTGTCTCAATACAGCTCATCCCAAGAATCGTCCCGCTAGGTGGCTGACTGGCTCATCCAAGTTCAGCTCACGATCGCGGTTTCGCTCTGATACCAACTTGTAACACCTCGAGTCGACACGACCACACGGGGGCTACCTTGAAGTGCTTTCGGATTGATCGGTTGGCCCCACAGATCAACACGAGTCCTTTCAGTACGCTTTGTCCTCACTCACGCACTTTCCGAGAAATTTTCATAAAATTTCTGAAACTTCCCAGAAGGTCACCCATCCTAAAATTGCTCCACGGCCAGCATGCTTAACTGTGGAGTTCTTAGGATGGAATCACCAAAAGGATGGTATACCATGTTGATATAAGTAGCCAGATCAATCCTTATGTCGATTCTCAACAGCCAAAAGCTTTGATACCAACTTGTAACACCCCCAAATTTCACTCCTGAAAAAAAAAATTTGAAAGAAATAAGCGGAAGCTAGGAGAGAATTTGGGAGATGTTACCGCTACATCTAACATAAGATAAATGTCAATCATCTATCTCATGTTAGATGCAAGGCTAAAACCTGTCAAACAATTAAATCCGAATTTTAAAAGCATGACAGCGTTACGAGAAATTAAAAGTCAATTACAAAACCCTTGGAAATTTAAATACAACACTTTAACTTTCAAAGATGAATACAATTAAACAAAACAAATCCCGAAGGATAATTATCCGGACCGCCTACTCACTCAAGTCAAGCCTTCCACCCCCAATTTAGTAACCGATCAAAACCTGCATCAAAGGTCTGCTCCCCACCATCGGTGGATCATCACAGGACCCATTCAACCAGTGTAGTATCAGTACGGGTCCAATACTGAGTAAGTCTCACTACCCTATCTTATGGGAGAGACGTAAACTATAACATCAAGTGCATATTAAATTATGACACAATACGTTGATACAATATCATACATACTCACAACCCACAACATGAATCTTGCCATACACCTATAGTAACATATGAAGCACATGTAACACCCCATTTAAACATATAAGCATGGTATAACCGAAATATAAAGTTGCTCGTGCGCCTCAGGTAGGAATAATCTATATTATTGGAAACTCAACACGTGACATACTCAAGTAAGCAGCATGTAGTAATACAGATAATAAAAGCTGACCATAGTCCAATTAGACTTATTTCCTTTGAGTCTTTATTAAAAGTAGTCATTTCACACCACAGTCTTTATTAATCCACGTGAGTGCGGGAACCCCACTATTATAGCCGGTGGACCGGAATATATAAACTCAGGGCAGAACGCTCCTGACCACTATTATTCGCCGGTGGACCGGTCTCCAGGGCAAAACGCTCCTGGCCACTATTATTTTCCGGTGGACCGGTATGGCCCCGACTCGTATGGTGTTTCACTGTAAGTGCTTGTGACTCATTCTTTATTCTCATCAATAATATATTCATTCCACACATATTCTTTAATAGTCCATGTGAGTGCGGGAACCCCACTATTATAGCCGGTGGACCGGAAAGTATACACTCAGGGCAGAACGCTCCTGACCACTATTATTTGCCTGTGGACCGGTCTGGCCCCGACTCACACGGTGTTCCACTGTAAGTATTTAGTATATTTCCCATGTCTTATAAATGTTACGTTTGGGTTGCTGATCACGGAAACCCCCACTATTATAGCCGGTGGACCGGAAATCATACAGGGCAAAACGCTCCTGACCACTATTGTTCGCCGGTGGCACGGTCTCCAGGGCACCCCGGCTCCTGGCCACTATTATTCGCCGGTGGACCGGTGTGGGCCCGGCTCAGCATCTTCCTCTTTAAGTGATTAGTATCTTAACGTATCTTATTTGAAAGTGTTTTACCCTTGACATGCATGGCTAACTATATCCACACTTATCCTCCCAGGAGGGCCCGTCCTATATCTTGGAACTCGTGCACCCCTTATCACACCTCGATATCAATTTATGTCTATACTCACACATAATAAAAACTAACCCTTACGGGTGTGGGTGAAGGCCCAACACCTCGTGACATCAGACTCCACCCGCCATTAGCCTCGAGGGTTTCCCTTGAAACCCTAATAGGACCTATGCGGCCCAACTTCCTCTTATTTCACTACCATTAATTCATTTATCCTCAACACCTCATCTCATTTAGTTCCAATTCCAACTCATATCGCTCTACCCATCGATTCCACCTGTGACTCTAAAATCCTAGTTGGCCACTTCAACCCTAGTACCTTTATTTTCCCACAAGTAGCCTCTCCTTTTCACCCCATATTTCTTCTCTCCCAAAACACCCATAATCATTCCTCATAACATAAACTCTCACTCTCAACCCGCACCTCACTCACCGTTAATCATTTTTACTTCCGCCTTTTCCATATTACTAATTCTTCCCAAAACCCTAATCGGGTCCCTTATACTCCCTTTTAGCAACTCACTTCCCAATTATTTCTTTTTGCCATTTTATCTCCATGTCATAATAATAATAATAATAATCGCCCTAGCATGCATGTCCTAGAGGGTTACATCATATCACAGCACGTCATAATCACCACATATGGATATCACATTCATGTTGTAAGAAAAACACATACCACATACCTTAACTCGAAGTTGCGCTACGCATAAAACACATTAAGGACAACTATGCGATACACAACCGGACATGGTATATATACAAAACATCTAAGGCATGCAAGTCACATAACACATAGGGACCTTAGCCACATCCTTACGAAATACCCATAAGTAGAGGTAAGTAGAGAACTTACCTGGATCCAAAGCTAGCTAAGCGAGATAAAAGGGAGAGAGATCACTAGCTCGTGGATCCATGAGAAAGCTCTCCTAGATCCGATAGAAATTGAAAACTAAATTAGAAATTATCCTATCAATCAATAATCCACATATTCTAATTAAATAAACACAAACGACACAAATGATCTTTCTTAGAAAACGTGTCCAAAAATTAAAACTTAAAAGCATAGCTCTATTAAAATTTAAGGTTAAAACTAAATCAAAACGGATTTATACAAATATCACTTGGGACATTTCAACTTAATTTGGAAAGCCCGAGAAAGAATAATTGATCATAAGTTAATTTATCGAAAATAACTTATTTATTAGGTTTTACAACTAATTAGGTAACCTAACCATTTACATAGAACCAAATCCAAACCGATTAGGTTAAAACCAAATTTGAGTATGGAATAAGAGATTTAAAGGATAAGTCTAATTGGAACATAATTGGCCTCACTATTTGTATTGTCCTATGTGCCTACATGATCATGCTTATATTGTGTACTTTGTCTGTTCGGCCTTAGTTATTCGGTTACCTTGCTCAGTACGAAGCGTACTGACCACCCATTTCATGGGTGCTGCTCATTCCCACGAGCAGAAGGCCCCACTGATCTAGTGCAGGTAGGTGACTCTATATTTGATGCCTACGACGCTTATGAGGCGTTGGGCGGGACCGAGAGCTGAGTTCGGACCCAGCTTGGGGATCGAGAGTGGCGTGGCCGGAGTCTGTTATCACTTCACCTTTCTTATGTATTCTAAGTTTATCTGTCTTAAGTGTGTGACGTTTCAACTTTCAAAAAAACCTTAAACCGCATCTCGAATTGTACTTTGAACTTCCGCACTCTGATTCTGTATTACTTAGGTTTTACCCATGAATGTGTTATGCTAACAACTCGTATTTGTTGGTTAATCTGTTTTAGCTTTAGCACTTAGTACCGGGACAGTAGGAGTGAACCGTTCTGGTATTAAGTGTGGCGGTAACGCCCCCGAATTTACAAGTGTTATCTCTTATTTCCGTTAATTTTTTTTTATATTTAACGAAATTTTTCAATAGTAAATTTGGGGGTGTTACAAGTTGGTCTGAAACTTCCCAGAAGATCACCCATCCTAAAATTGCTCCACAGCCAACACGCTTAACTGTGGAGTTCTTAGGATGGAATCACCAAAAGGATGGTATACCATATTGATATAAGTAGCCGATTCAATCTTTATAACACTCCGCACAATTTGGGGTATTACAAACCATCCCCCTCTCTCCACCTCCTTTAAATTCCCACTCTCTATCTTGTAAAGTGTGGGTTTTTAGTGGAAAAAGTGAATGCTTTTATGAAGTATTTAACTCAAGGGTATTTTGGTATTGATTTACTCTGTTTTTCTCATGAATTTCTATTTAATTTTTTATTTTTATATTATTAACATGCTAGTATAAACTCTTTTGTTCTAGAGTGAAAGGAATATTTTCCCCAGTCCAAATGTGTTAAGATTTATCACCTTAATCGATTATTTTCATATTCCATGTGTTGTGTTGTTGATTGACTAACAATGTGACGGGATTCTGGATGGGTTCCATCATTCGATGTGGGAAATGTCAGTGAGATCAAAAGATAATCTAGTATTAGATTCGATAATGTAACCTGGTGTCAAATTGTAGTTCAAGAGACGACTAATTAGGCCACTATAACATTAAAGGACGGTTTTTGCGAGCGTTAAGGCATTTTGCACTATTAGACCCTAAGAAAGAGATAGTTAATGTCATGGCTGTGCAATAGGGGGTACGGCTTGAAAAAGCACGATGCTTTCCATCCTTGTTGGCATGTTTAATATTAAATGTGAATCAATTAGAGATGAGGTGCTAAATAACATGAAGGATTAGGGGTAATGACCCAAAACCCTGGTGTTTTCTCTTGTGTGATTTCATTTGTTTTGCAGTCTTTCTCCTTTTTTTTAACCTATGAAATTTCATGAACAACCAGTCAATCTATAAAAAATACAGTTGATGAATAAGTGTTATGTGACAAGAAGCATTAGCAATGAAATTTTTGGAATCAAAGAACATCAACTCATATGGCATATCAGTTGACCAAAATGTCCTTTTCAATTTATACTTTTGTAAAATCATTCAATTTGTGCAAAAGTGTTAAAATGATATCCCTATCAACTGAATTACTATATATGTCAAGTGATGCAGCAAGGATATTAAACATTTAGTTTTTAACACTTGTATTGATTCAAAACCCTCATTTAAAGAACATCAACTCATATGGCATATCAATTGACCAAAATGTCCTTTTCAATTTATGCTTTTGTAAAATCATCCAGTTTGTGCAAAAGTGCTAAAATGATAACCCCATCAACTAAATTACTATATATGTCAACTGATGAAGTAAGGATATTAAACGTTTAGTTTTTAACATTTGGATTGATTCAAAACCCTCATTTAAATAATTTATATCACGAATCTTCAAAGGCTTCCTTTACGATCTTTGTGATCGAAACTTTACTACTCTTTTAAATCCATAACACATAAATGGTTTGAACGAGTGAGATCATCTTGATTTGAAAGATACAATACTTGCATACTCAAACAAACATATTAACCACTTCCACAAGTTTTTAGCATAAAAAAGGTTGATTGACCTATAAAGTTAACACTCCTACATTGTCGTTACATCAGTAGAGTTTGAGCAGTTTCCATGGAGGTTTCTAACTTATTATAAGGAAATAGATCATGCTTATGCCCTGAAATTCAATGTTGACGAGGTTTACACTTGGTAATAATTTTACTAGGAAGGGATTGCTAAGACCAAACTCAACAACCATCTAAATGATTTTTCCTTTATATTGCTTAGTAGTGTACGAGTTAATTTCAACAAAGCAACCAATGTAATCACCTAAAACCTTCGACATATTAACTTCTCAATAATGCCTGATAGGTATTTCAAAATTTTGCATGCAACCCAATGTTAAGGTGATCAAAGTAGTTGTTACCTAAAAATCAAGTGTCTACCTTCTAACTACAAGATAACATCCATAACTCAACTACATATTGTTGCTTAACATTTATTCACAGTATTCTTCTTCTCTTTTTTTTTGTTGCAATTTTATCAAAAAAATTCGCACTTAATCTATTAATTCATATGTTTTGTTGAGATCTAGCAACTCTCTAATCTTGTGCTAGAGTATGTCATACCATAAATTTCAACTTAGGGTATTGATAATTAATACAATATAGCAGGGATGGCATCATGCTCACCCATGTATCATTTTAGTCAACAACTTATGGATACATATACTATAATAATGGACTAGGTTTCACGAGGAATTAGGGTCAAAGAATATGGGGCTGAGTTGTGTGGGCATTGTCGTGTAGAGCCACATAAAGTCATTTGATAGTTCACAAATATCTATTGATTTAATAAAAGGGCCTTACCAAATATTTGAATATTCAAAGCAAAGATAAAATAATAACATCGCAGGATAAGAACCCTAAAGGAGATGAATAGGGTTTTTAGGAATGGAAATGAAAAAATAAAAATTTGACACACAATGTATAGTGGCTTGGGAATAGAAATTTTCTAACTAAAAGGGTTTGTCTTTTGGATTTTAAATTTCTGGTGTGTTTATTGATTATCACTTCTTTATTGTACGGATGAGCATTTTCCCTGCGGTTTCAGGGCCACGTTGAAGATTTTCCATCCAGGTTCAGATTTGGGGATTCTTGTTGGGGATTTTTCAAGGAAGAGGTGGGGAAGGGTTTGGGGTCCCCATCCTCTAACCCACCCCAAATAATTTACACACACACACACATATTATGATATAATTCTTTATAGAGTATAAATTTAAAATATATTGTAAAAAAACAGGACCGAGGATCAAAGATAGGGTTGGGTTTTGGGAATCAAGTTGCATTTTAATGTTGAATAATAAATCGAGGATGGGGAATAGATCGGGGGTTGAGTCAGGTATGGGGATTTGATTCTTAGAGGGATTTGGTCAAGATTCCCCAATAAGAAAAAAAATCGGGGATCGTTGTGAGTTAGAAAATTATTTTTCTTATCAAATTTGGGGATGGGAATGAAATTCTCAACCTTATCCATTGTTATCCTTGCTATATTAGCTTATGAGCCTAATGTAACATCCCTAAATTTATGAACCAAAAAATTTTGTTTAAAAATCTGATTGTGGAAGCTAAAATAGTAAATTGTAGGGTGTTACTGCACACTTAGTACAAGTCTAGTTTCCTCTACTGTTATGTTACCAAGTGCTAAGGCTAAAAGCATTATTTCACTTAAAATAATAACACAATTATAAAATCAGAGTAGAGAGAGAGTTAAAGTAATTTAACATCATTCCAAATAAAACAAACTATCAATGGTTATAAAATTATAGTGAAATGAAATACATAAATGCATTAAGAGTACAGAATCTTCCAAATCGAAAGATACCAAGCAAAACATCAGATAACCCCAAACTCTTAACCCAAATAATATCCCTCAAGTGATCTTGTAAGCTAACCTGCAAATGCCATTGCTTGTTGAATAAATAGGGGCTATGAGAAGGAACCTTCAGTACAATGGTACTAAGTAACCTACTATACAAAACTAATACGAAAAACTCTTATAGAACATATAAAAGATATCACACTAGTACATGATATAAAACATTTAATTATACATACATTAATTGAAAGATGATAATCATTCATATAACCATGTACCATCAAGGCCATATACTACTCATGCTCGTTCATTTGGAATTAACCAAAAGTTACCAATGGAACATCTAATAGATGCACTTTACAATATAATTGGAAACAACATCATCCTCAAATAATAACTATGGTCACGAAGCTTATTATCATTACCAACAAATCTTATAACACAAGTATACTCACCAGTATAGACGAATAACAAATCATAGCATCACAGGTAGGCACAATGGCTATTATTGAACCATAGGTAAGCGTAAATGCTATTACCAAAACCTAGGTAGGCATAAATGTTGCTATCGAACCACAAGTAGATACGAAGGCTCCTACTGACCACAAGCAGGTATAAAGGTTGCTATTGAACCATATGTAGGTACGAATGCTACTAATAAACCACAAGTAGGCACGAGCTACTACTGATCTCAGGTAGACATAAAAGGGTGCTACTAAACCTCGGGTAGGCACAAAGATTGCTACTAAATCCCAGGTAGGCACAAAGGCTGCTATTGAACCACAAATAGGCACGGAGGCTACTACCTACCAATCTAATAATCATTTCAGTTTAATAATAATCATTTTCATTTTTATTTACTAGATGAGAGATTATATCAACCGAGAGATAATAAGTTACTCTGGTTATATCGGCACACAAATGTAGCACAATATCCTACCGACTATCAACCTAAGGACACAAAAGTACCCCAATTGTATTGGTACATGAAGGTAACACAATACCCTACCGATAATGATACCTAATCCATAAGTATGCATACCTTCTATAAGTTTGTGGAACTAAATTGAGAAAGATATAGAGTTTGTCTAGGGCACGAAGGCACACCAGCAAAATCCATAAATAATTCTGGGCTAAACCATGTATTTAGGGTACCGACCCCTAAAGAACCACCATTATCCATCTCGAGGTATTTTACTTTAAGTATTAGTATTTTACAACAATGACCACAATACCATATATTAATCACATAGATCCAATTTTTCATAGTTAGCCATTTGTACTCATTTCCAAACATTCGAGACAACCATAATCAAGGTCAATACTAAGATCGAGCTTAGGCACTTTAGGCCAAAAATTACCAAAATGCCCTTAAGGCTAAAATTACCACATTATCATTCATTTCCATTACAAATTTCATTTTATTTATCAACTTGTCATGAAAAGGATAACATACCATAATTAAATTATTTATTATGTAATTAAATTATCAGATATGCAAAATGACCATTTTGCTCTTATACACAGTTTTACACGTAAAACCCTAACATGCGTTTCTAAAACGTCAAAACACATATTCTTATGTTTAATAATAATTAATACATAATATTCATGGTTAATATAATAATCATCATGGTACACTTAAAATAATCAAAAATACCCCTAGGCCATATAATAATAAAAATCATGCTAAATAATGTGTTTATAAAACATCAAATCATGTGCCACTATACTTAACAGTAACTATAACATATTAGGTATTTTGATTCACATTAAATATCATGATATGCTTAAATGACTAAACTTCGCCTAAGGTACGTGATAATAATTGAAAATACCTTAGAGAGGGTGAATAGAATTTTGTGGAATGGGAATGATTAAATAAAAATTTACAAGTAATATAAAGTGGTTCAAGAGTGAATTACTCTTTACATCCATTACCAAAAGATTCTCCCTTTTGGATTTTTGAAATAGTGACGTGCTTTATTGACGATCACTCTTCTCTCGATTTATGAACCTTATAATCTCAATGACTCTCTCAAGAGATGCTTTACAACTTCACCTATTTAACTTCTTCATATTCACTAAATAAATCTCTTAAGAATGATAGGCAACACTCACTAACCCCTTTGATTGATTTTTTGAGAGGAGGTTGTGATTACAAGTGTTTCTCACCAAATATAAGATATGAAAGTATTGATCTTTGAATGAGATGTAATATAGTTAGGCATAATATATGATGTTATAATTTGATAACAATTCCAGATGTGAGAAGTGAGTAAAGAATAATTTTCTGTAAAACTTAGAAATATGAAAGTTTGGAACATTGAATAATCAATTGAATGATTTTAGTGTAAGAGAGTAATTGCATAATCAATGATCTGAAAAAAAGTTGTTTGTAATAAATGTAAAGGGGCCTTTTTATAAGGGTTACCCTCGAATATGGTCGTTAGACATAATTAGTCAAAAATCTAGTTTGCCCAATGGGCAAAAAATCAACATTTAATGCTGATTAGTCAATTGGTCTAGATAAACTAGTTGATTGGTTTGTTCCAGCCAATCGATTGTTCATAATTCGATCAAAATAGAAAATTGCTATCATGTGAGCCAGTCGATCTATTTGGCACTATGCATCGTTGGTCATAAAACACACATGAACATCGTCCTGGCGAGATCGATTGATGTGTTATATGTACTGGTCGATTTTTGTCAACTAGTTGATCTATTTGGCAATAGCCAGTTGATGTGTTTAAACAGAGAGGAACTGGGTTTCTACGTAAATGAAACTCATGGATTGGTTGACCAAACTAGTTGATCAGTTTACTTGAACCAATTGATGTGTTTAAACAGAGAGGAATTGGGTTTCTATAAGATTGAGACCTGTGGACTGGTTGGTCAAACCAGTTGATCGGTTTGCCTGAACCAGTCAATATGTTTAAACATAGATGAACTGGGTTTCTGCAAAATTGTAATCCACAGACCGATTGGTCAAACCATTTGATTGGTTTGCCTAAATCAATTGATGTGTTTAAACAAACAAATTGGGTTTCTACAAGATTAAAACCCACAGACTGGTTAGTCAAATCAGCCAATCGGTTTCTCAACTAGTTGGTTGGTTTGCCTGAATAAATCGATGTGTTTAAACAGAGATGAACTGGGTTTCTACAAGATTAAAACTCATGGACTAGTTGTCAAACCATTTGATTGGTTGTATGCACCAATCGATCATTTTGAGTTTTAACATAACCAGTGACTATGTTTAAACTGAACCAATATGTCAGTTTAAGGACCATTCGACTGGTTCCAACTGGAACCAATCAATTTGTTTGGAAAATACTTTTAAATTATCTATAATATGAAATCAAGTCAAGTATTTTTCAACAAAGAGTTTTAAAAACTTTTTGCTTAAAACATGACATTTGCTTAACTTAACTCTTTACAATATACCTAAGATATATCAAATGCTTGGCTTCATGTCTTGGTTCCTTTTGTATATGTTGATTTGTTGAATATGCACACTTAAACAAACACATTAGATACTAAAATCCATTTGTTATCATCAAAATAAGTATAATGATATTGCTTAACCTTTGAGGTTAATAATAATAAGTATGCAACAAGTATATATAAACATGTTCAGCCTATCATTTTCACATGTATATATCATACAAAATCTCTTCAACATTAGAACCATTTAATCATACTTTCATACACATAATAATTTACATAAGATAACATGCTTCCTTTTTACCGATTTTCATGATAACAATAATAAACATATAACTATAATATAACAAATCATGCTTAATACATTTTGCATATCAAAACCCCAATGTGTTATCATACGATATCTATCGTTTTAGTAGAGTATAAACGTTACAATGTAAGTATGTAACAAACATGTTTAACATGGTTTACACATCAAAACTATAATGTGCTATCATGCTATATTTATCATTTTAGTAGAGTATAGAATTTACAATGTAACAAACATGCTTAACACGATTTACACATCAAAACCCTAATGTGCTATCATGTGATATCTTTCATTTTATTAGAGTATAAAAGTAATAATGTAACAAACAGACTTAACACGACTTACATATCAAAACCCTAATATGCTGTCATGTGATTTCTATTATATTAGTAAAGTATAAAATTTACAATGTAACAAACATGATTAACATGGTTTACACATCAAAATCCCAACATGCTATCGTGCGATATTTTTCATTTTAGTAGAGTATAAAATTTACATAAATTCTAGCAAAAAGACAATTTTATCGGTAACCTCCTAAAAATTATTAATCTTCGCTAATAAAACTTTTACACCTTAAAATCAGATCACAATAACCATATTAATATTTGACAGGTAAAATAACAATTTTTTATTAAAATAGTTATCAAATGGTAATTTACTAAAATACCCTTGGTGTTAAAATAGGGTAAAATATTAAAAGCTCCTCATGCAGTGCGAGTTAAAGTGTTGCATGGGGCTTTGAGGAAGTTAGTGGTTGGCCGTGGAGGGTTGAGGCATGCAGTTGATGGAGGCGGTGAAGAAGGTAATGGTGGTGGTGTGGTAGCGTGGTGGAGGTTGATGGTGGTTGTGCCCAGAGATGGTGATGAAGGATGGCAGTGGGTGGTGATGATGCATGCAAGGATGAGCTTATGGTACAGGGGATGAGTATGGCAAGGCTATAGTTGGTGGAAGTGGTAGAAAAGGCTACGGTTGGGTTGTGTTTGGGTGGAGAGGCGTCAAGGTTGGTTTGGAGGTTGGGGAGGGCTGGCTGACGGGCAATGATGTGCAGGGGCGACACACAGGCTAAGAGAGTAGGAAGAAGAAGAAGAAGAAGAAAGGGAGGCTCAACGGATGGCTAAACTGGATAAGGGCAGGGGACGGTGCTTGGGTAACAAAAAGAGAGAGGGAAGGAGGGCTAGTGCACAACTATTTAAATGAGGACGGCTAAGAAGAAGGTGAGACACAAGGTTAGAAGGCCTGTAGAGAAGATAGGCAGCAGTGGGTAGAGAAAGAAGGAGGAAAGGAATAAGGAGAAGGAAAGATGAGGGAATGTTCAGGGTGTGTGTATGTGTGTCTGCATACATATACATGCACAAGGTTATGGCGAAGGGGAGGGAACTAATAGGGAAGTGGGGGCTTAGGCATGCAATGAGGAATGCGGGAATTGCAGGGGAAAATGATGGGTGTAGGTGATGGAGTTGGTGGTGGTGGGGCTCGACTGGGTACAAGCAGGACAAAGTAGAGTCAGAGGCAAGAGGGGGAGGTTAACGCAGGCTGGACAGAGAGGCAGTGCGGATTTAGGAAATGAAGGGAAGAGGGGCACGTGAGGGAGAAGTAGGGGATGTTTGGCCTCGAAGATGAAAATGAAACATACAGGGCATAGGAGTAGGCATGGGGTTGTTGAGGTGTGTTTGGGTGCAGGGGATGTGGGTAGAGCGTGCAGGGTGATGTTGGTGTGTGCAGAGGGGTGTTAGGTATAGTTTAAGTAGTCAAGGGAGAAGGAAAATGAATGAAATATATGGGTTGGGCTAGGAAGGTCCGGAAGGGAAGAAAAAGAGAAAAAAAATTAGAAGGTGGGTTGGCTGGGTCAGTCAGGGAGAGAAAAGAAAGGATATGGGGAGGTGGGCTAGGGTTTGGACAAGGAAAGAAAAAGAGGAATGAATAGGTTAGGTTGGGTGTAGACCAGTAGGCTAGGGGCGCAGAGCAGAGGAAGAAAATAAAAATTGGAGGGGAGAAAAAAGGGGGAAATAAGGAAAAAAGAAAAGAGAGAAAAAGGAAAGAGGATAAAAATAAAAAGGAGAAAGAAAATAAATTTAGGTTTTGGATAAAATTAACTTATCCTGATTAGGGTATCCGATTAGGAGAAATATACTGGATGAAATTATTGGTCTAGGGCGGATTTAAATAAAAAGAAAAGATAAAATAGTAAGAATAAGTTATTAAATAATTTATTTAGATTTGTGGGTCAAAGGTTAACAAAACTAATTAAATTAATATTAAAGGGTTAGATTTTTGGATAAAAAGTTAAACACTCTAAATTAAGATTGCAAAATTTTAGGGTATTACACCTACTATCTCAATGATGCTCTATGAGTTGATTTACAAGTTGTTCTACTTATTCTCTTTATGTTTATGGGTCTACTAATCCAATGAAATTTCTCATAAATGTTAGGCGACACACAACTTCAATGTAATAAGTTTTGAGGATAGTTGTGGTTGATTAAAATATATCTCACAAATGATACAAATATAAAAGTGAAAGAATACTTTGTAAGTGTAGTCTAAATAGAAAGAATTATATATTACAATCATAAAACAATTCCTAGCTAGGTAAAGTGAGAAAAAAACACATTTGAAAATATCTCAAATTGAGATGGATATGAAAGTGAGTAGTTGGGAATCGATTGCAAGTAGGAGTAAATAATTGATTTGTGCAATTAATGAGAGTTCAAAAGTTGTTTGTATGTTGCCTCATAAGTGCTATTAAGTAACACTTCCATTTTTCACTACAAACAAAAGTCATTTTAAAACATTGTGAAAGCGAAAAATATCAAAAAAACCTAGAAAAATTGAGGTGTTACCACTATTCCTAATATAGGAAAGATGATCGCCACCTAACCTATGTTAGATAAACGCTAAGGAAACCAACCAACCCAAAATAATAAATAGAGTGCGCACAACATATATTATAGAAATATTGATCTTAAGTGTTGACAGATGGGGTCATGTCAGGTCCCAAAACAACTGAAATATATATTAGAGAAGAACGAACGAAGTATTAAAATACAAAAGAGATAAAACATAAGTAGGGCAAGCCCAAAAAAACTGGTCCATTAAGGACCTAAAAAATATATTTAGGTGTCCACGCTCTCAAGTCTCCGATACCAAGACAAGTGGGCCGACTACTGGTCATCCTAAAAAATTTGCACATCATCCTTTGCTCATGGGATTGAGCAGGTAACCAAACAAATATATACATCAGTACACTGCATATTGAGTAAGTCAAGTTGCATCCTTAACGGGAGTCACGAGCATGAAAGACCTAAGGAAAATAATAGTGATCATACTAAAATACAATATCATACTTACACGATACAGTTAGATTTAAATGCTCCATCACAAGCATAGAATGCATCGGGATTTCATGCCACACAAGGGCTTAGACAACTCATAATTCATCATGCTTATCAATGCAACGTATATATCACGGGTAGAAATATTTAATTAATAATAAGTTATTCCACCACTTACTAGGCTCTTCTACTATCCAATTACATGAATTACCCATTTGACCCATTTTCCAAGTTGCATAATCCATTAGATTAATCATTTGTGAGCTATTATTCCTTTTTCGAGCAATGGATTGTATCGCCACCCTATCGTCTCATATACCTTGGAAGCCAAACCAACCAAATGACATAAAGTCCGACTGAAGCCAAGTAACCACCAATTGACATAAGTCCAAGCCAAATCCAAGTAACTACCAATGGACATAAGTCCTAACTAAAGACATATATCTACTAATGGACATACATACTGGTTGAAGCTAAATAAACCACCAGGTGACTAGACACTTTTGTATCGATACTACCTAGTACATCATTGTTATCTAGAGTAGGTAAGACACTGATGTCTACTAGGATTTTTCTCGAAGACAAGCCTAAAGTGTAATCCCTCGAAAAATTTAAAAGCGTATAATTTAATAAATAAATTTTATTTGGGATAAATTAGCCCTTAAATCTATTTATTTTAATTATTTTATGGATTTTTGAGTAAACAAAATTGGGTATAAATATTTAATAAATTAAAATAAATATTTTGTTATTTTATTACACTCTTATTATTTAAATAAATTTTCGAACCCTTATTTTACTAAAATTATCCTTTTTAACCCTTATATTTTATCTATATTAAATTAAATTATTAAATCAATTTATTACCCAAAATTATTCTATTTTATTATTTTATTCAATTTCCCCTTTTCTTTTCCTTTTTTCCTTTTCTTTCTCCTTTTTCCCTTTCTCCTTCTCCTTTTTCTTCCTTTTCTCTTTTCTTTCTTTTTCTTCTTTGGGCCGCCGGCTTGCTTCGGCCTGCCCTTTTCCCCCTCCTTCTCCCGTGTGAGCCGGCTGGCTCCCTTCTCTCCTTCCTTTCTTCCCCGACCGGGCTGGCCCGTTCATTTTTTCTTCGGCCGCCCAATGCACCCAGCCCCCCGACTCTTCTTTCTTCTCCTTTTCTTCTTCTTCCTCTATCACCGGTGAGAATCCCTCCCCCGCCATCTCACCTGCAACTCCCTCTCCTCCGTTGACCTTCCCTATCTCCCTCCCTCTTCTTCTAGTCGTTTTCCTGCCATACCAACCCCACCATCTCTCTCTCTCCCTCTCCCTACCATTGCCACACCTTCCTCTCCCTCTCCCTGCAACTCCTATCTCCCTACCACCTACGCCATCCTTGAGCCTACCTATCCCCTCTCTTCTCTTCCTCTTCTTTTTCTTCTCCCTTCCCTGCCTCATTCTGCAATTTTCGAGCCTTATGCCTTGCCCAACCCTCACTTTTCTTTCCTTTCTTCTCCTCCCCTCTCTCCCCTATTTTTGTTTTGCCACCTAGCTCCGCCGCTTCCGCCACCTTAAACGCCACCTGAACCACCTCCTACCACCCTCTACCTCACCCCAACCAATCATAGCCCCCATCGAGCCACCCCGCGGCCCCATTCCTCCTCCCCTCTTCTTTTTCTCTTCTTCTTCTCCCTTTTCGGCAGCCACCTTGCACTGCCATATTCCGCTACCGTTCCGCCGCCTATGCCACCACCTGGGCCACCACAATAATCCTTGCAACACCCTCTACTACCCCCAATCCTCATTTGGCTAAAACCACCACCCACAGGCCCTCGTTTTCCCTCCCCATTTTCCTTCCTCACTAGCCTTCCATTTCGACCCCACTTTAGCCGCCACCTTCGCAGCCTCGCTTCCGCCGCCTCCGCTGCCTTTAGCCACCTTCAACCCATCCCCAACCACAACCTACACCCCCTCCACACCTCTGCATCCTTCCCTTTCCTTAAATCCTCCCCCACATGCCTCTTTTCCTAGCCTAAAAACCCTAACCCGAAATTGCCCATTTTTCCCTATTTCCACCACCTTCGAGCCCCTCCTTTTTCTTTCTTTGCATACAACTCATGCTGCATGAGCAGGATGAGCTGCTGCTTCTTTGGTTCATTTGAATATTAGTTTTTAAGGTATAATTATATTTTAAGTTAATTATCCTATTAATTGTTAAAGCCTTATATTTTGATTTCATAATTTCTAATGTAATAAGTTTTGAATTATTTTTAGGTGTTGGTTTTGATAATCAAATCATGAACCTTTAACCGGAATACCTGTAAGGTTCGTTTTTTGCGGGAATCAAGGTAATTGTTAAATTCCACTTAAAGGCATGGATTATCGTATGTTAGCACATTAGGCATTTTTAATGTATATTATGCTTGATATATGTTGTTAATATATTATACATGGTTTCTTGTGTTAATTGACGAAAAGGAAGTATGATAGATTATGTGCTATGTTTGGAGATATTGTTTAAGGTAGAAGTTGGTTATTAATGAAAATGTTAAGTATTATCCATGTTGTATTATGCTATTGTGATCTTAATGCATGATTAATGTTTTGTGAGCCTTAGGGGATTTTATTAATGTACCTTGTAAAAGAATATGACTTAATATATATATGGGTGCTAATAAGTATTGTATTAATTATAAGAGTTGTGGATAAGGTGTTAATATTAATAATTTATGTAGTAATAATAATAATTTAACATAAGTGGAGTAATAAAGGATAAGATGGTAAATTTGTAAATAGAAGGATAAATTGGTAATTTTATAATAAAAAGGTAAATTAATAATTTTGTAATAAAATGGCAATTTTGTAATTTTGTAATAAAAGGGTAAATTGGTAATTTTGTAATAAAAGGGCAAGTTGGTAATTTTGTAATAAAAGGGCAATTTGGCAATTTTGTAATAAAAAGGGTAATTTGGTAATTTTGTAATAGAAGGGCAATTTGGTAATTTTGTAATAAAGGGGCAAATTGGTAATTTTATAACAAAAGGGCAAAATGGTAATTTTGTAAATAAAAGGGATAAAAGTGGAAATTGGAAATGAGTAACTTGGTAATTATAATAATTGAGAAGAGTAAAATGATAATTTAATAAAAGAGAAGAGTAAAATGATAATTTAATAATGAAGGGTAAAATGGTAAATATGATAAGTGTGGGGGCAGTTTAGTAATTTAACTAATTAAAGGAGTAATTTGGTAATGAGGATACTGAGTAGGGGTAATTTAGTAATTTGACCAACTCAAATGCAATTTATTAATTATAATAAAGGAAAAAGGTCAAAGTGGTAATTTAATCAACCAAATGGGAAATATATTAAGTGTAATAATTACGAAGGGTGATTAGTGGTCTAACAAGTGTGGGAAATAGCTCGGCAACCTAACCCCAGTAAGGACGTAGCTAAGGCTGCCTATGTGTTACGTGTTTTACTTACCTTGGATGCCTTGTACAATTTTATGTCGTGATCTACATGCTATTATCTTAATTGTTTTATGTGTGGTGTGGCTTGGAACCAAGATGTGTTCATGTGTCCTCTTTTGGTACGTGGTAGTACGGATATGTTGTAAGCTATGATATGATGTGATATGGCCCTTTAGGACATGCATGCTAGGATAATTAATGTGGTAATGTGGGATGGAAGCATGAAAAAGAGAAATGGGAGAGAAGGATAACCAAGGGGAAGTAAGTTGACTAATATAGGTATGGGAGGAACTAGGGTTTGCATGGGATGGTTAGAGTCCGCATGGGGGCAAATTTTACGTATGGAAAGTTGCCTCGGGACTTGAGGAAGGTAACAGAAGTGTCGTTTGGGTGTCTGGGGGCTTCAGGCAAAAAATAGTACGTGGGATAGTATAAGGGTGCGTAGTAAACTAATCTAGGGTTATGAGGAATCCCTAATGTGAGAAGGTGGAAAAGAAAAAGAAAATAATAAAAATAAACGAGAATGAGTGGGGTAGAAAGTGAGGGTTAGATCTAAGGGTAGTGACGTGTGGGGGTGATAAAATAGTCTGGATTGTGCGAGGTAGAAAAGGATGGGCCACATATGCCCAGGTTAGGGTTTCTGGAGAAAGCCAAGGGGAAGGCGGTGAGTGGACTTTAGGGTATAAGGTGGTGGGCTTTGACCCACACACTTAGGAGTTGGGTTCCCAGTATAAGTAAGCGGTTTGAGGGAAGGATGTCGGGGCGAGTTAGGAGGCGTAGATGTCTCAAGATATGGGACATGCCCTCTTAGGAGGATAAGTATAGCTGGAGTTAGCCATGCATGTCTAGGGTGGAATCTATTGAATAAGATACGATAAAATACTAATCATGTAAAGTGGATGATTATTGAGTCGGGTCCAACCGATCCACTAGTTAGTAATAGTGGTTATGTGCGTTCTGCCCTATAAGTAACCGATCCACTGACGAATAATAGTGGTGTGAACTTTGTCCCGCAAGTGACCAGCCCATCGACAATAATAGTGGGGTGACTCGAGCTCAATAAATACAAACCAGAGTGTACTAAAGACACTTAATAGATACTAATTACTTACAGTGGAACACCATGTGAGTAGGAACCAGCTGATCCATAGGTTAGTAATAGTGGTTAGGTGCGTTCTGCCCTATAAGTGACCGATCCACTGATGAATAATAGTGGTGTGGACTTTGTCCCGCAAGTGACCGACCCACCGGCTAAAATAGTGGGGTGTTCCTGTACTTACATGAATTCGATAAAAGGCATGATGTGCATCTACTTCCGATAAAAATATTAAATAAATAATTAATCTGGAATAAGTATATACTTTATATGTGGCCTTGATCATTTATACGTGGTAGAATTTCTTCATGACCTTATGTACTATATGTGTGGGTTTGAATATTATGTTTACACCTGTTGTTATGTACGGACATAGTAGTATAACATGTGTTACATTGCAGACCTGTTTTTAAGTGTGTATTTAAAGGGTTATTCAGTACCGTAGTATTGAAGGGTTTCCTTCGTGGGGCCCCTACCTATTCAATGGGCAGTGCCTCTTGCAGGTCATGTTCGGTGCTATTCAAGTAAGCCTCGGGAAAGAGCGTAATGAACTATCCGGAACCTGCTAGGGTTTTAATTTATCTCTTTTAAATTCAATGTATTTGTTATTTTGTAACCACCGTTGTTGGATTTTACTCTCGTAAATTGTTTACTGCGCTTCTCTGATTTATATATGCTTAAGTTTCTCGTAAAATTGTATTTTACCTTTTTAGCCTTAGCACTTGGCACTGGAACGGTATGAATGAACCGATCTGGTGCTAAGTGTGGCGGTAATATCTCCAGAATTCACGGTTTATTATTTTTCTTCCGCTAATTTTCTTTTAATTAAACAAAATGTTTCAGTAGTGAATTTTGGGGGTGTTATGTGAAGACACCAATAAGCGCTTGTAAGATAGACTAACCTCCGGTAGCTAATCGAGGATCGAGTAATCTAAACTCGTGTAATGCTCGATCATCTTTTACTTTAAGTGATTAGTGTTTTATTCTTTATTGTTATATTACCATATAAGGCCCACATAACTACCAAGATAAAACATCCACATTATCATTCCAACTTAACCATCATTACTAGCCAAACAAGTGATGGAAATTCCATTAGTGATTAACTAAGTTTTAATCGATCCATTAAGTTAATACATTTATGCCAATAATTTAGAATATATTGTTTAAAAGTAGCATTGAAGCATACCCATTTCAATTTACTCGTTAACTTCTTTCAAAGGCACTTAATAAAAATTCCATGAATAATACCATTAATCTATCCAATAAATTAGTTACTTTTATGCCAATATACATGTTCCCATCATTAAATAATAATGTGGTAGCATAATGTCAATTATCATATCAAAACAAGGTAAAAAAGACAAGAATAACCCTCTTTAGTTGAACCAATTTATCTGTTTGAGCAAACCAACTGATCAATTGGACTTAGGCAAATCCTTGAGTTTCCTCTTAAAAATAGTCAGTTGGTCTGGTCAGACCACCCAGAATTCCAATAGAGAACCGGTTGTTGAGCAAAACTGTTCTTGTGATGGTTATGACCAACTGATTATTGGGTTTAACTAGAGACCACATAGAATTCCAACAGAGAATCGGTCGATTAGTTGAGTTGACTAATTGAATGTTCTAAAAACCAATTGATAGATTAAAATAGAGAGTAAACAATAACACCATATACAATCTAGTTGATTTGTTTAGGCTAACTGATAGGCTATTCTAAAGATCAGTCGATCTATTTAACTTATCTAGTCGATCGGTTTACCCCAAACACATACAAGATTTTGAAAAGCATGGATATGGCTCCAAAATCCAACCACCCCAACATCATATCATTACATTGCAGAAAATAGAGGTTACACGCACTTATATCCTAATCATGCTACATTTACACAAAATCAACCATATATATCATGAAGTCATACCTTTTCTCAAAATTCTCAAATATTTTAGCATTTGCCACTAAATGACAATAATATCATACATGCAAATAGAGATAAAAAAATTTACCAACTATACTAGAACACATGCTTAATCATACCACATTTAAAGACAAAAATGACTTACTTGAAAGTTTAGTAGAATTTTCACATCAAGAAGATAAAACCTTTAGCTAAATGATTTCAACTCTCAAAAACCTAGAAAATAAGAGATTAAAACTCATAAACCTTCAAATATTTCTTATAAACCAAGAATTACAAATTAGGAAAAGAAGGAAAACACCACCTCCAAGAGAAAAATTAGCTGAAAGCGAAAATTCACCTTTTTTCCAAACCTAACTCCTTATCGCGTAAAAATAAAACAAGTGGGGTTAGAGAAATGATCAGAAGTGAAAACGATATTAAGGTGAAGGCACAAATTGGAGAAGAAAAAAGGAATACAAGTGTGAGAAATTTAGAGTGTTGTTGGTCCCTAAAAAAACAAAGGTAAAGAGAAGATGTGATTAAGGTCATTAGTAACGAATGAATTAGTCTAGAAATGAATGCGAGGGTGTAATAGCTGGCAAACCCTATTTTTTACCTTTGAATTGAGCTATAAAAGGTAGATTTATCAAGACAAAGTTGAATTTATTCTCAGGGCTCTAATGGTGATTTTTAGAAAATATAGGTCGAGATTTCCTAGAGACACAAGAAAGGAAATGGGCAAATTGGCATGGAAAACAAATCTCATATGCATGCAGGGTAAATGCGGAACAAATCACTCATTCCTAAGTTGCATGAAGGAGAATGAAAGAAGAGACAAGAGTGAGATTATCCTCCCCCATTTTTAGCCAAAATGAACCTTCGAATCCATTCAAGACAAATATTAAAGTTGGATAACTAATCAAAAGGGTTAAAGATTACTTAAGAATAGATCGGGGTTTGATTACCAAGGTTTTAAAACTTTAGAAGAATTTTTCTAGACAAACCTATGTTAAAGAAACCACTCAGCTTAATAAACCAATTGATCATTTGGTCGACGAGTAAACTATTATACAAGGTAGTCAATTAGTTTCCTAAACTAATCGATCTGTTCGAACCAAAACTCTTGTTCAAAACAACATACCTTATTGTATGTGTAAATGTTATTTTAATTATGTTCGGATTGAGATAAATAATTATTAAAAAAATAAAACAAATGACAAATTGTTTTTATTGAAATATAATGTGTTAGAACTAAGGGCATTTATATCTAAAAAGGTGTAACTATTACTTATATTTTTATCTTTATTTTTATTATTCTCAAAGAGTGAAATTAATAGAAATATAATTTTTTTTAACCCAATTATCTTAGTCGAATGTTTAAAAATAAGATGATTTCATCCTGAACAAAAGAGCACGTAAGGGCAAACGTTAGATGTATGTTTGGACTTCGAAAATAACTTAATTTTAAACAAATTTATTTTAACGCGAAGTAAACACACTATTATAAGAGTAACTTTTTCAATTTTTAGTCAAATAGTAAGACCACAATCTAATAAATTTATTTTATCATATGCGAACAAACACGGCAGCGAGAGCAGCGCTGGTTTTAGTTCTCAACTTCTCATTTACTTTCTTCCCGCGATCTCTGTTTTCCCATAGTACACATTCCCTTTTATTCCTTCGCTTACTTACGCGATCCCCTCTATTTCAGTTTCAAATTGGACCAGCAAAAATTGCATCAATTTCCCTCATATTTCACCGAAGTTTTGCCTTGTTTCTTCTCAATCTGAACGATTTGATGTTAAGGAGTAGGGTTTTGAAGCTCAATGGCGAGGGTTCGTGATAACTGGGAACGTTTGGTTCGAGCTACTCTGAGGCAAGAGCAACTTCGAATAACAGGGCCTGGACATGAGAGGCACCCTAGTGGGCTCGCTGGAGCCGTTCCACCTTCGCTCGGTAAAGCATCGAATATTGATGCAATTTTGCAGGCCGCTGATGAGATACAGGACGCAGATCCGAATGTAGCCCGAATCTGTAAGTTCTGGATATTCAATCTTATTGGTCATTTTTATTTATTTATTTATCCATTTTTTGTCGAGCAATGTTGTTGTTGGATTTATTTTTCAGGCGACTTTACTTTTTAAAGTCGTTAAATGTTTACCGACCTTCCTAGCTATAGTTGTGAGGGCTAATTGTAACCTGACTGATGCGAACTTTTGATATGCTTGGACTCAACAAATCGTTTTCTCTGTATTGTAACCTAACAGTTTGTGAAATTATGAGAATCAGTGAAATTGTTGAGCTCAGAAATGGAGATAAGGAAGAAGATAAGACAGGATCAGTTGAGCTGCTTGTGATTTGCTTGGACTCATCACGTCGTTTTATCTGGATTGTAACGTAACTGCTTCTGAAATTTTGACAATCAGTCAGATTGTTGAGATCAGAAATGGAGATAATGAAGAAGATGAGACAGGAGAAAGAGAGCTGATTGCTCTGTTTTATTTATGGTAATTTCAATCGTGTAAGTACATACACGTTACGTATATATACTTAGCTATACATCAGCCATACATGGGGTCTCAGTGATCTTTAGCCATGATCACTATCTTTCGCGCACTGTCGTAAAACACCGCAGCCAAAGATCGCTAAGACCCCACCTTTCTTTTGTTTTGTCTTCCTGATCCTGACACATCGCCTCTTCGTGCGGCCACCATCGGTGTCGCTAGAGACCACCTCCACGCACCGACTCCACTTTGAGTCTATCAGTAGCTTTCAAATCCATTATCCAAGTAGTTCGTCACGTTGATAGTGCTGCCTCGCACTTGCCCTAGACTGAAGAAGGGAAAGAAGAAGATTGGTCACCGAAAGATTTGATTTTCTTGTGTTGTTGCTGTCTTCCGTCATCAATTGAACACCTCAGTCATGAGATCGACTCTCGTAGTTGTTGCTGGTAGTGTTGTCGATCGAGTCACATGAAGAAAAACTCGTGTTTGAGGTCTGCTTCATACTGTCTTGAGTTCTCTTGTAAAAAAAGAAAGAAAGAAAGGAATTTGTCATGGTTAGGGCTGGAAATGAGTTGAGCTAGCTCGTAAATTGTTCGGTTAGGCTTGTTAAAAGCTCGACTTGTCTAGTTAAACGAACCGAGTCCGATTGAGCCTCACTTTTAGGCTCATTTATCAAACAAGCTGAGATCGAGTATGTTCGGTGCAGCTTGACTTATTTATAGCCCTAATCTTCATGAATATAAAACTGTCGTATAAAAAGTCTGGTCAATAAAAAACATAATTTGACCAAAAAAATTGTATTTATTTATTTTTAGTTATTATTCGATGGTTAAGAATGAAGATTTTTGAGTCTTACAACTCAAGCTTGAGAAATTAGCTGAAGCTCACAACACTACTAATGTTTGACTTGAAAAACGGGAGATCACAATTAATGAGATTGCTGAATTGTTTCGCCATCTAGCTAATAAAAAAGGTCATGAAGATTTTGGTTTGCGTGCTCCCCCTGTAGTTCCAAAACATAGTCCCTCATCTTCAGTTCCGAATACACATTATTAGCCACAATTCTCGAAGATTTTCCTTTTAGATATTGATGGAGAAGGAACTGGAATAAACTTTTTGAGTGGTTCAATTTGTCGAATTTTCAAAAATTTGGAGATGGAGAAAAAGTTCTAATGGGCATTGGCTGAGGAACTTGAATTTTTAGCCTAGATATATTCTAAAGGCTTGACCCGGTTGTTGATTGGAGCCAACTATGACAACTATTGGTTGAATAATCCACCTTGTTAGTACTAGGAGGAATGATATTACAAAATTTGCAAGCTATCTATGGAGGGTCAAGATTAGATAATAAAATCGCAGTCCCAATTGTGGTATGGCGGTTTTGGGTGTGGCGAATGATATTTTATATGCTGCAGTTGTTGTAGTATTTTTTTTTCTCACCCCATAACAAAAAGCTTCGGCATATTTGGATAAAATATCAAAATATATGGACCAAAACTATCATATGCTGATATGAGTGTGATTTTCTTTCTATGTCACATATCAGATATTTCACATATTAGCAAGCCAAAAATATGATCTATATTGGGGATATTTCGGTAGTCGGACGATATTATATTCCACAGTTGAGATTACACCATGAGTATCAAAAACTTGCTGCAAGGTGTGCTTTTGATAAAAATCCAGCTTGGCAGCATGGAATAACATTTCTGCCCTGATGTGCGGTTGATATTTTGATGCATATGGGAAACAAATTGGCTGATACTGGATTAGGATAATTACCACCAAGATGGAAATAGAATGGAGGTTGAAGAAGAGGAAAATATGAATCTAAGTAACCACCCTTAATTCATATACTTGCAACTACTACTCAAGCTATGCAACACTTTGCAGAGAAAAGGAGCAAGATATGAAGATAAAATTCAATCAAAGTATTCACTATACTTTAAAGATCATTCTCGAAATTGGCAGCCAACAAGTTTCCCTTTTCATTTATGAGGTTCTTAACATTTATAGGAAAATGCCAGTATTTATTTAGTTACGAACTAAGTAAAACAAAATCGTAGAACTAACTAGGTTATGCAACAAAGTATTAGTTACCTAAAAGGACTAACTGATCTAATTTGGTTCAAACATGAATTCATCAGCCCATTGACTTTTGGGACTTATAAAGTTCAACCATACAGCCCTCCATGCCCTCGCCCTCTCACATCCGATTATATTGTTTCTTACAAGTTCAGTGGCTAAACTAATAGCTAGGCATTATTAACTTAACAAAAAGCAACCCTAGCCTTTAGTAGCTCTTGTTAGGTCTGATTTTTCAAGTACAACAAGCATCTAAAGGTGTCATAAAGCGTCATAAATCCCTGCTAACAAGCCTTCCATGCTGCTGCTTCTTCCCTTGAATTTCAGTGCAAAAATTTGTCTCAATGCTGCCCAAAAATCGTGGCTTATTGGCTGCTGATGCTTGGAGTGGTGTCGATCCGTGGGGATGAAAATTAAACCATTCTTGAACCATAGAAAACGTGTACAACCCTCCCCCATGCCCTTGATTGGTGATTGTCTACAAGTTAAAGAGCTACTTTCCTAGTTAATGCATCATTAAACTTATTAAAGTGAAGCTAGAATGCATAACCTTTCTATGTGTTGTCAATAAGTACAATGTGTAAGAAAATGTCATAAAAATGCTGCAAAACATTCAACACAATCAACCTGCCATTGTACTTGTTTTTTTTTGTGCCCAAATATTGTCTTAAAATCTGCCCAATCTGGCTGCTACAGTAGCTGCATTTTTGGTGACTTGATTTTGTGTTGTTTTTCTTCCATTATCAGTACCTGATTGACCTTGTTGCTTTCTTGTCCCTTGCCCTCCATTTTTGCGCCAAAAGGTGGTCAAAATTGCAGCTATGGGCTGCTATTGCTGCTGATCATCTTTTGCAATTCATGGGGCTGAAAATGATCCATTCTTGAGCCATTAAGAGTTGTCAAAAGGTGGTGGCTTGCATGGCTTGGATGGAGCCTTCAGCCTTTTCTGTTGACTGTGATGTCTGAAAGCACATTGTGTTGGTGTGAAGTTCAATATTTTTTATTTTACTTTACTAAGATAATCCATTTAATCAGAAAAACCAATGATACAAAAACAAAATGCTGGAAAAGAATCAGACGATCAACTCCCTATCAGTATATTGCAGACCTTATTGCTGATTCTGGAAGCAAAGAAACCATGAAAAAACATCAGTGATGCCTATCTGGCAAGTGTATTATCGGCGCCCTGACAACCTTTCCACAGAACCCAAAATCTGCTCTTTGCCAATGACTTAAACTATGATGAACAACATAGTGCTCGTCCTTTGTATTTATGCCAAAAAAAATTGTCTAGCCCATCAATTAATGGTGTCTCAATCAGCAGGAAGTATCAAATTCTTATCTTCAAATAAAGAAGTCCCTCTACTCTCGTAAAGCCA
This sequence comes from Tamarix chinensis, assembly GCA_030549775.1. Taxonomy (NCBI): domain Eukaryota; kingdom Viridiplantae; phylum Streptophyta; class Magnoliopsida; order Caryophyllales; family Tamaricaceae; genus Tamarix; species Tamarix chinensis. Next base: position 98,397,379 of record CM060178.1, on the reverse strand, counting down.
AGCTAACTCATCAAATATTAAAGATAACCATCATATCCATTTCAACCAAATCTATTATTTCACTGGCACCATTGAATTTAGATATGCCTGCTATTCCAAACTTGGAGCGCCATCAACTAATCTCAAAAATTCAGGGAACAGACTGATGTTTCAGCAACCATTACACTAAAAATTCCCTCAACTTTCTTCCATCCATTGTATATAGATCTAATTAGATGAATGATATCTGTAAAAATATGTCAACAAATAAATAATTAGTTTGACAAAAGAGTAGAAACTATTAATAAAATATCAAGTTACACAATATTTACTCAAAAGCTAAAATACAAATATTATAATCACCAGAGAAGACCAAGTGGAGCAAAAATTGAATAATCATGAGTAAACAAATCAAAATATAAATTTAGGAAGAGTGGAAGCTTGAGACACAATTCTCTTTTAAGTACTTGAGGGTGGCTTTTAGATTGCACATTGAAGTTGAGATAGTCAGATGAATAACAACTGGACTGGAGAAAGTTAACAGTATTTGCTACATCTTTACCTTGATTATATCATTACTATTGGTGTTGAATACTTATTTGGAAAATAAACAAAACAACGGTAGTTTAGTGGCTTATAAGTCAAATTTAATAGCAAAAAAGGGGAAGAAAATGACCGTGTATTAGCTTACAGAGAAGAAAACTTATTGAAAAGTCAAGATTCATCTTTCCAAATAACCTGTCCTACATAGTACCAAAATGACAATGACAAACATCACGGTCTCCACACCCACTGCATAAAATTCAAATTTAGACGAAAAATTGAGACTCAAGTTAGCATCATAGGAGCAAATCACTGTGTAAAGTCCTCATATCAAACTAATCAATGTTTTGCCCCATCCTATTGCATAAATGCCATCTCATTGAAGCCTTTATCATATCGTTCTGTCCAGACATTTAGAGGACTTCAAGACCAGCCTGTATCTTTGCTTCCCTTTTAATCATAGCTCCTGTGCACAATTGGAATTAAGATTTAGTATTTTTGATTATTTTTTGTTTACAGGATAGCCCCAATTCCAACACAAGTATTCATCTTTTAGTATTCATCATGTATGACCCATGTATAGCCTTCGGTTTGTACTTTGTATTACTATTTTCAGACCCTAATTGAAAATTTCGCAAACCCATAAATCTGGAATAAAAGTGCATACACGAGAAAGGGAAAGTAAAAAAAAAAAAAAGAAAAAAGAAAGAAAGAAAAGAAGAGGATGTCAGTGCGTCTACCATCCTACATGTAATTCAGCAAGCATTCCATTAATAACTACTAAGAACTACACGGTATATACTAACTAAAAAAGGGCAAAGAAATTAAAAGACCAAATAGTGTCATACAATTAATTGGATAATTTAATAAGCTTTGATTCAACCACAATTAACAGGAAGCAGTTGTCATTCAAAAGCCCAACGAACCAATTTCAGTTCGAAATCCATGAAATAGTTAATACCACCAAATTTACTTATTTCTGTGTGCACTTTGGAGGAAACTAAGGATGTCTGGCAATAAAGCAAGTACCAACATTTTACCAGTATCCAATCATGAAAACCAACATCTTCTAATTATCGAAGAATGCAACAATTGCTACTCCTGAAAATGCCGAGCTGCAAAATAAGATAGTATTAAAAAAAAGGTAAATCCATACTGTTACATCATGCACTGAAACTAAACAGAGTGACTATAAGCAAAAAAATATCCTAATTTCCAAAAGTGAAATCATATCATTTGATGAGAATACAAATAAAGTATGGCTTTGAATTTGAAGTAGAGATGGGTGAAAATGTCTGCCAAACCTCCATACTCCACAACTGAGCATGGTATCCATAAAAAGGTTAAACCTACATTCCATAAATTATAACCCCTAAACTGCTCTGTTTGGCTGATGGCCACCTTGAAACATGGTGGATGAATATCATTTTCTTGCTAAGCCAGTAGAATGACGCTTAAGAGTATTAAACAAACCACTACGAATACTTTTATATCTGGGTACAACCACAGATGTAAAGTAAAATAAAATAAAATAATAAAGCAAGTAAATTATAGTGGACAATACAGAGCTAAGCTACGCAACCATCTTTCATCCTGACATTGTAACTGTTTCCCTTCACTTAATGGACAACCACCAACTCAATGAGAAAAAAAAAAAAAAATATGGAAGAGCAATTCTTACTTCCAAAACTTGCTGGTCAAATCCTCCTCCTTTTCATACTTGAATCAAAAAATTCAAAAATATTAATTCATTTCAATAGTTTCTTTAACAAAACAAAAACAACTATCAGTAAAAACATTAACAAAACTGTGAATTATTTAACCAAACAGCAGTAGCTAAAATTTCAACTTTTCTACGTCTGATTCATCGCAGCCTCATTTTCTGAGAAAGTTTATTTCATTTGAAATACAGTAAAGTATTGAGCACCTTTTCCGCCGTGATGAACACCCTACCAAACACTCCTTTAAAGGGGAATTATACCACCACTGCAAATTGCCTAGATTTAGTACTCTAATTCGCCTAATAAACAAAAAAGATATGCAAATTTGAGCTTTCAACCCTTCCGAATTCCCAGTTCCAAACATAAATTGTGTTAGTTCGACTTCAATTGACACAACCCTGTATAGTTATCTATTTGAACTAAAATATTTGAAGAAATTGACTTGAAAAAAACCCTATCATCCGCCATTGAAATTAGACTTCCAAGTTTGGTGTTTTCACAACAGCGTGCAGATAGTTCCCAAGCAACCTCTAATACAAAGTCATATTTGGCACCATATTTTCGAAGAACATCTTTGAATTGTTGGTTATGGACTCTATGAATTTAAGCTTACCTGCCTTTCTCTGTCTCATCTTCTTTGCAGCAGCGAAAACTGGTGTTTATCGCTTATCATTGCAAAGAGAAGTGCAATCCTTCAACACATCACAAAGCATATGTACTTTTTTCTTAATCGACCATAAAATCTAAAACTAGTCCTAAACTAAATCACTTCTACTGAAATTGTAGCGACACTATAACATTTTGAATATTCCAAAATTAATTTGGATAAAGAGGGCTGCAACATTGGCCTGGTGAAATTTTGGAGCAACCATTCCATTAAAACCTTATTTAGAAGTCGATCTTTAGAAATTTCATAAGTTTCTTGTTCAGTAATTGGTCTCTAGAGTTGACGACGTGCTCGATTTTCCAACAGATTGGAGTTCTTTGATCTCAACTTGTTGGCTTTTTTTTTTTGGTTCAAATTTGTATTCAACTTTTTGATTTTGTTGTGCTAGCCATTGAATAGTGCTTTGTTCTCTGTTTGGATCTCAATATTGTCGTTTTCACCAACCTCTCTCACAAGCCTCTTTCTGTATTAGGTTGATAGCTAGCTTTAGTTATTAGGAAGACTACTCCATGTAACTCTATCTTCTCTTGCACGCTTCATAGTTTTGCAGGGAAAAACACAAGGCTAGAACCCCCTTTTTATATGTAGGAAGATAAATTTAATTAATGTAATAGAACACTAGTTTATTGAATTTGTTGATTTAGATGATCTTAAAATAAGAATTAGAATTATATTGTAAAAAAAAATTTACATTGGGACGACCACTTCACATTGTTTATCGTTCGCAATGTTGTAATATTGCGACACCGCAATTGCAATCTTTTTCACGTTAGGTCTTTGTGATGACATTCGGTTCTAGTTGAGGGGTCGAAGCTGCTGTTGCGTTGACTACATTGCCTCATTTGCTTGTGGAGAAGCGGGCTAACTATTAGCAACAGTCCATCAGGAAGTTGTATGGCCAACCTACTAGTCTACCTAGGTTCTCCCCAAAGCCTAATTGCTCTAGGTCAATGAGATGTTATATTTGCAATGAAAGGGCCATATTCTTAAGCATCGTTTATCCCGCCATGAATTAGGGTGGTTCAATGTGGCTCCCCCCAAATAATGAAGTACAAGGAGAATCTTTTGAGAAGTTTGAAGATGTTGTGGATCCATGTGAGTATTGAGGGGATGAAGATGAAGATTTATGCAATCTTTCTGTGCCGGTTCAAAGTTTGAGGTCAAGCTTTTCTCTAGCATGAGAGAATAATGCAATCTACATGCATCTTCATCGTAGGGTACATCTGCTTCCCTGGAATAGTAGATCGAAGAGTATTATATAGAATAGTAGTTTATTTTATCTCATTATGATTTTATTTGGTTTGATAGTATTTCATCTAGATTTCATTATATTATGTAAGGTTTTGGTAATATTTTGACTTATATATATGGCCCAAGGGTGTACTTTGAATTGTAGAGTTAATAAAAATTTTAGGTTTTGTGTGAAAACCTCAGGCTATGAATCAGTTATAACCAATGGAGATAGGGAAGAAGATGAGGTAGGAGGAAGAGAGCTGATTGTGACGTTTTATTTTTTATAGTCGCCATTTTCAAGAGTAATTTTTATTGTGTTTCTCACTGCCTCTTTACATGCATCTGTAGAAGGGGAACTTACAATTTCATAGAGTATTTATTACAATTGTTGGGGATCAAACTTTTAGTTGAAACCTTGGTTTTACTGTGCTGATGGATGGTGTAGCTTCCAAGAAGCTTGACCTGGAGGCTAGATTTTATGGATTCATGGTGTATTGGTTTGGAATGTGTTTGTAAGGACTACTGATATACAATTGAAGAAACTGATATGCTCCTCTGGAAAATATTAATTGAAATTATGTCCAGAAATCTGTTGTAATGCAACTAGATCTAATTGGAAAATGATGTATGAATTTTTTTTCATTATGAATGCTGGAAACCTATGCCATGTCATTGTAAAAGCAAAATCTATTGATGTAATATAGATTTAATTTTCCATTGGCAGATTTGTTTCATAAGTATTAGACTATGGCTGTATCATGTGGCATAAGTTTTTGAGAATATTGTCATAGCCACTCAAGGTAGCTGGTTTGTGATCTCAAAGAAACTCATGTATATAGAACTCCTTATTCAGGTCCCCCCTTCAATGGCCCAAAATATTGTTCATCAAGCCTCTGAAGTCCTAGAAAATTTCCTCCTCTGCTTATAGGAGTCTGCTTCTACTGGGTGTGGCCTGATCTTTCTCTTGGCAGAAATTTATTACCCTGCTTTATTTATTTTTTAGATCTTTATCTAGTCTTTTTTCTCTGTGCTATAGGTTGTATTATAATTGTCTTCTATTGGTGCCAAAAAATGCACGTCTCATATTCACGTGGCACAGGTTTGTGCCTTAAGCTGCATGACCTTTTTCGATCCTGGGCCTCTGACTACATTTTACTTGGATTTTTTTATTAGAATTCATGATGAGAAAAGGTGCTTGAAGGTGATGACATGGAACAATTTAGAGAATGACACATCCAATTCATAACCTAGAGCCTACAAATGAAATCAGGAGCAGTCTACTCCTTTGGATTCAGTGCCTGAAAGTTAAACTTATAACCCTACATCTTGAATTTTATAGGGTCAGTTATCCAATTTTTCTCCTCTATTTAACTCTTTGAAGGACTATTTTGTCTGAAAGATGTGATAGTATCTCATGGCTGTGGTTTTTTCACTCATTTTATTTTTGGTTTGATTTTAGCTGTTCAATCTGGGTTAATCCAATACATTCATCTTACCGTTGGTTGTCTCAAGTGAATTCTTGACTATGTGTCAAACAGTTTGTGGATACTTGTTTGATATGTTTCCATTCCATTGGTTAGGGTTGACAATTTTTTGTGCTACTCAATATGCTATTTCTTAACATCCCCTTGATAAAAGAAAAATAAATTTATCTTTTCTTCTCTTTTGATATGCATGCTAGGGAGGGTTATAGAGCCTAAAGAACAAAGCATTGCCACATGTGTTGATTGCTGAAGGACCCTCAATTCTGCAGATGGGTTTGATTGCCAGAAATTGCATTTTTGAGGTGGATTTAATTTTGGTCCCAAGACCTAAATCCAGAATCCAATCTATTACATGGGAGATGGGACCAAAACATAGTGTTAAAGGAATGATGCAAACTTTCAATGATTAAATTTTAGGATGATATTGGGGTTACTATGGGGTGGGAAGTGAGGCCTGATGACATACGGCGCAAAGGGTGTTTGATGTATTTCAGAGATATCAGGAATGGAGAGTAGATGTGCTGCCCACATTGTTGAAATTTGGTGTTTGTGAGGAGAACGATTGTGTGGAGACTAAGGCTACTAGTGGTGGTATGCTAAGAGGGTTAGATGTTAGTGGTGGGTCATTTCTTGTGGTTTCTAAAGGAGCATATTGTGGTTGTTGGTGGTGTTAATGGATGATAATTTTGTTTAACTATAGCTGCTAGTGGTGGGAGAAGAGAAGTGTAGATGGCAGTAGCTGGTAGTGGGTGGAGTAGTGGCGAGCTGACAACACAAGACGAGGGATAGAGGGCGAGCTATTAGGGAAAATGACGAGCAAGAAAGGTGGGATTGTTGATTATGTGATCTAATATATTTTTTGAATGTCAATTAAATGTTAAAAAAGTGTTGAAGGTTAATGATTTTGATTCTTGTCTAATTATTGAATATACATTTTTAAGTGGAAAGAAATGGTACAGAGATATTGGTTGATTGATGGGCAGAATATTAAGTTCTTTTGAAACTTCTTATATCTTGAATTTGAAGGAATATTGAGGAATAGAGGATATGATAAGATTTTTGTTAATTTCATAGAGTTTTTGGCTTGTGGGAATTTTAGTGGTCAGTCTTTATACTAAAACCTGAATCGCCTAGTAATGGCAAATTTTTATTTATGAAAGATTGAAAATCTTCCTTATATAAATTTACAATTGTAGTGCTTAAATATATAAACTCTCGCATTAAGATAGGCATTCGTTAATCTTGATCCTTTGTGTTGTCTATGAAATTTAAAGAAACAAACATGTGTTAATATTGGATTAAGATTTGATTCTAAATTAATATTTTTTTATTGAATTGCTAGTCTCTTAGCACATTGATTAGAAAAATACTTCATTTAAGGCTTTGATTGATGACTATATTATTCCATTGAATAAGCTTGGTTTTAGTGTTTGAAAATGGCCTGAGGCGTACCTAGATGATGGGAAGCCTAAAGCCTATGTACGAGGCGAAGGCGCATGCCTAGGCGAAGTGGGGTGCAAAAATTGTCTAGTGTATTATTGCATTTGGTCTTCCTAAAAATGTTTGATCTTTTCTTTCCTTCTCTGCGGTGAAGATTTTCATTTCATTTTCTATTCAAAATTATATCTTTTGGTTTTCTGACCTTTTTTCCTCTCCTTCCCACTATAAGATTTAGTTACTTTATTTATGAAAATAAATCTTATAGTCAAAATTTCCTTCTTTGCATTAAATATCTTTTGTACATTTTTAATTCAAGATTATGCCTATTGATCATCCCATGAACTATAGCAGAGTGTGCCTTAGAGGCTTAGATCCTTGTGTGCCTTACCAACGTTGCCTCGCCTATGATAAAAAAAAATCTCTAAACCTCAGCACCTTGTGCCTTAGGCACGGCTTTTCAAACATTGCCCAGTTCATTATTACTTCCATTTGGTAAGTTAATAATAGGACATAATATTTTCCACAACAGTTTGCTTCATTGGATGTGTACTTTTAGTCACTGAGAATGAAGCAATAAGGGATAAGATGGGTTTGAACTCCATTGAGTGTAAGATGATAGAGTGTTGTTTGGACTGAAGAAGGATTGGACAGAGGTGATCAGGCAAGATCTGGCTTGTATAGAGTTTATTGGGGACATGACCCTTGATATGAAGTTGTGATGCCTAGATTCGCATGACGGACCTTAAGTTGGAGACTTCCGTATATCAACTTAGTGTAGAGTTTTAGACTTTCTTGTCATTATTTCTATGAAATAGATTTGATACTCATACTTGTTGCTGTTGTTTGCACTCTATTTACCTATTTATTGATTCTATTCATGGTTGGTGTTATTCTTGTTATATGTATATATAATCTATTATTTATACTACAATTGTTGGTATTACTTTTACTATGTCTTTGCTATTATTAAATTCTCTTCCAAATAGTCCTTAAGAGTCTTTGGAACTAGTTGTCACTAGCACCAAACTGGTGGAGGTGTGATTGTGTGCACACAGACCTCCCTAGACCCTACCAGTTGCTCCTATATTCATGCTGGGTTGTTAGACCTTTGCCAATGTTAAACTCGTACTCCAGTTATTTCATCACCTCTTCAGCTTGTTTTAGTTCCGCATATATTTTATTCACATCATATATTACACTTGCACATGGGAATTTAGCTTTAAACAAGCTATATAATACTTCCTTTGGTTTTAAATAAGTATCATTTAACAATTTGACTTTGAGTACGAATAAGTGATGTTTTAGATTTACAAGGTGAATTTTGAATATTTTTTCCTACTTTACACTTTAGTATTAATTGCTTCATATTTTTTATTTATCAATTTATATATTTTTCCAATAGTAATAATCATTTCAAATGATAACTTTAATAGCGATAATTTACTTATTTGGATCATGTTCTTAATTCTTGTTTCAAAAGCTGAAATGCAACTTATATAAAATTGGAGGTGGTAGTAGTATTACTCAACTTATGATGTCCTTTTTGATATTCAACATTTTTGTCGTTTAAATTAGTATTTTTATAATCCATAAAGTAAATCAAATAACTTTTTTTATTACTCTAGTCTCTAGTTCTTTTGCGGCTATATCTTTTCTTTTCACACCCATCTTGATTTACTACTAAATCTTTGATGGGGTGTATCCGTGTATAACCTGCTTCATAGAGCATTGGGCTTTTAGCTTAATGGTTGCTCGGTACTAATATAACTTCACAACCAAATAGCTTTGCGTCGAACTTAAGCTCCTTCGGGCTGGCCACAATGCCCTCTATCACCCCACACTAGGAACTTGCCCAACTGCCTACTTCACCCAGAGGTGGTCAAATTTATTGTCTCTACCTGCGGATGTTTATAAGGTCCCTAATACCTCCGTCCCTGTCTGATTGGTGGTCTTCACATGGCCCAAATAAGGTGGCTTTATATAGCACCTTCATCTTTTACTTCTCTTTACTTTAGTAGGCGCTAATCTTCTTCATTTGGCCATATTGCATCAATATGGATCAAATAATCCATTGGCTGTACAATTAGAGATGGATAAAATTACTTCTTACCCTTATTTTTATGGAAAGGATCTAGTAGCTACTAGGTTCAGTAGCTTTTGCTGTCTCATGCCCCTCCGTTTATGCTCCTGATGTACTAGGGCATTCCGAAATTACATAGGTGCTAATTCGATGAGCAGCCTGCCTCATGTTGTGCCAGAATGGTATCTTCTACTGCCATGAAGCAACATCCACTTCTGGATATGATCTATCTTTTTGATCAAACCAAGTCAATCAACTTATCCCTAAGCATACTGGAGCTTGTTTTTTATGGTAGTAAAATAATTGATTTGTTTCTCAATCACAACAGCCAATAGAGATACTTTCTTATTATTGACCACATTTGAAGAGAAGTTCAAGTGCACAAAGGCCCTTTAGCAGGTGCTACGACTTGATCATATGAACTGCGACTATGTCCAACCTTGGGTATTGGCAATATAATTCTTTGTTTAGGGCCTAAAAACAGTGTCCCTAATTTTTGTGTTCATATAGAACTTACACACAGTGTCCTCAAATCAATATTTTGGCCTAAAGCCCGATTGTGACCTAACTGCTACAGTTGACCCAAGGAAGCATTTCAAGTGCATCTTGTAAGTTATCCTTGCAAATAGGTATATTTTATACCCCTCATGTACCGTACTAGACATATAAGATGATCCTCTTCCTCATTTTGGCTATGGTCAAATTCTTCAAAAATACTTGAACATGTTGTGAACATTTTTTGGGGAGGGGACTTGCTGATGCTAGCAGCTATGCTAGTTGACTTTGAAATAATGGAAAAAGTGTATGACAACATATGGTTGAAAGAGTTAATAAAAAATATTTTTTTATATTACTTTTGCTTCCATTCAGACTGAGGTGTTTTTTTTTTTTTTGGAATTGGAGTCTTCGCTGTGCAATATTCTTGTTCCTTGTCTCATTTTTTGTTTTGTTGGCACATATGGCACTGCGTTGGGTTATGCATGTTACATACAAACCCCTTCCTGAATGTTTTTTTATTAAAGAAAAACTACTATATTTTATTGATATGTGAATACTCTCTACACCCAATTAACACCAACAGCCTATGTTTAAATCCCATAACATTTCTTATTAACTCTTTGCACAATATAAATGATAGAACTTAGCCAAATTGACATAAATCCCTTTAATTAACTTCCTACTCCTTACTCTTAAAATAATCCCTTTCTGAATGTTGATTAGCTGATGGGTTTATTATATCTAGTGTGTGAGCAGGCCTATTCTATGGCTCAGAATCTTGATCCCACTAGTGATGGTAGAGGTGTTCTCCAATTCAAGACTGGTTTAGCGTCTGTTATTAAGGTACTTCTAGTTTGCGCTGGCTGATTGCTTTTGAGATTTGTTGATGTCAATTGTAGACATTATGCATATGAGGTGGGTTCTTTAACTTATGAGGGGCCTGCTGCAGCAAAAAATGGCAAAAAAGGATGGAGCTCCCATAGACCGCCACCGTGATATCGAACGACTATGGCGGTTTTACCAGCGCTACAAACTGGAGCACAGAGTCGATGATATCCAAAGGGAGGAGCAGAAATGGCGGGAATCGGGTGTCTTTACTGCCAATTTTGGAGAGTAATGGCAATTATTTATATATTTGGATTTTTTTATTGATTTGTGACTGCTTTAATTTCAAACTTTCTGTAGGATGCTTAATTTGTTTTTGTTTATAATACAACTGCATACTAGGTTGAATGGGGTGGGATGGAAGTTCTGTCTGGATGAAGTGATTCATTACTTGATGCATACTCTTCTCTATAATCTTTTCCTGGTTTTGGTAGCTTTATTGTGTTTTTGTTAGTCTATTGTAATTGTACAAGAGCGATTGTGAATACTTGGTGTTAAGTTTTGCATTTCTTGGAGTAACTATCAAGGAGATGGATGATGTAGACTGTTGTCCAGATATGAAATTTTACAACAGTATTTTGTTGCATGAAGAGTTGTTGGCATCCACTTTTGAGCACTGGCTTAATTTGTAATTTACAAAGCACCTGTTCTTGTAGTAAGGAGAAATCACTCTATATTGTATTCTTCTCATCAGAAAAGGAGGAAAAAAGAAAAGAAAGAAAAACAAACCTTTCTATGTTTGCATATATACCTGTTGTTGACTATGCATGGCTAGTATATTTTACAACTACTTGTGCATGATAGTAATTTTTTTTTTTGAATAAGTTTTGAGTCAAGTGATGAATGGCATCTTTGGGACTAAAATTGGGCTCATATGTAACCTTAGATTGTTATTCTCTCCAGCCATCATGTATTTCATGTATCCTTATTTAATTTCTTATGGTACTTATAAAATGGGAGGAGTTCCATAATTCATAATTTCTTGATCATCTTTGTTGACATGTTACATTAACTGTGTGATTCACTTTGTCTCATGTTGCTTTTACAGAAGGGCACATTAATCCTTTGCTGCTTTGGCAAAGTTATCCCATGTATCTGGTTTTTTACAATTATGTTCTGCTGGTTTCGTTTGATACTATACCAGGGAAATTCCAGTACTTTCTATCCTATTCTGTTGCTGTAATACGTATCCGTACGGATGCTCTTGCCATAACACTGGTTTCTTTTTGGGAGTGAAAATCTTGAAGAAGGCAGTTTCTGCCTGTGGCTTCATTTGTAACTTCTTAGCTTCATGCTGCTAGGCCAATCTAAGTCAAAAACATGCCTGTCTAGCTTGTTTAACACTGCTGCATTTCTCAATACATAGTCAATTTTGGCATTGCATCATCTGCAAGCCAGAACATCAATTTGTGGGTACTGCAAAAATACTGGTTAGTAGCAAATATCTGGTGCTGGGAATAGTTTGCCATGTCTAGAATCTAGATATGCTGAATTAGATTGGTGAGAACATCACCTCATCTACTGCATTGAGATCTGGTTCTGTTGGTAAGGAATTGTTGTAGACAGCGAGTACATCAACTGCATTGAATAGGGAAGGATCTGTGGGAGCATTTTTCATTAATCCATTGAAGTTCATTGCAGGGTGAAAGAGTGGAAGAAGATACTACTATATTCTCGTCCAAAATCTTCACCAATTTTTTTAAAGATGGCATTGGTCATTGCTATGATATTAGTGCAGGGGGAGCATTTCCTTTATTTGGGTTTGTTCAAGCTTTTTTTGTGTGAAGATTTTTTTGAACTTGCATATGGAATGGGAAATTTATTAGCCATTTTTTCAACAACTTTTTTATCTCTACCTTTCAAACAATAAAAAATGTAATAATTTTTTGTCTGAGCTATTAATATGATGTACCTAGGCCGCATCGATCATATAAAATATCATAGGATCAACAATTTTAAAGACCCAATGAGATGAGATTAAGCCAAGCCTTTATTGTAATACCCCAAATTAGTAGTTGATGGTATATGCTCGAAAAGATTAATAAAACTATCTATATCAACAAGGTGCACCTTTCTTTTCCTTCACTAGAGAACTCTTAAGGTTGCTTGTCTCAAAGTAGTCTAAGATGGGTGACCTTCTAGGAAGTTTCTTGGAAGTGTGTGTGAAAGCAAAATACGCTGGAAAAAGTTTGTTTTGATATGAGGGATCAGTTACCAATTCTGAAAACGCTCTTGGTAACTTTCCACAACCTTCTAGTAGGGAAGTTGGCTACATGAATCAATTGGTGCCATACACTACTAGTATGGTCCCTAGTTGAGGATCCTGCTGTAGTTTGATTAGGCTTGAACTAGGAGGGTTAGTCGCTCTATATGCACAATTTTCATTCCTCTTCTTGTATCCCCTTGAGTAGGTTTGATTAGAACTTGAGAGTATGAAATTAGTGAGAAAGAATTCGCATGTGTCTATATGGAGGATAGAGAGCCAACAACGCCCATGAGAGGGAGAGCTTGGTGGCTAGGTTAAGGAGAGAAGATAGAGGGCTAAGGTGGCTAGGGGTTTAACTATTTGGTTAGTTGAGCTTGTCTATTATTCATGGCTTAAAAGCCTTATTTATATTGAAATTCAAGTGAGCGGGTGTAGCCTGTAATCATTAATTACCAAACTAGATAAAAATCCACACACCATAAAAGGATATTTACAGCTACAAAATCTAACTATAAAAGAACTAAGAGTATTCTTCTACGATATTCACCTAACAATAATTATAAGATACTAAAAAACACTAGGTGTAAAATTAACTATATATGTCTAAAAGATATTAATTGACCATCATCAAATTGCATAATATTCTATAATATGCTAACAAGCCAATTCCTAACCTGAAAATGGGTTTGACTAGGCCAATTTGGCTCTCTTGGGACCTAGAGCTGTAAGCACCCTATCAACAACTATGTCTACTCTTAGTTGTGTATGAGTAAGATGTCTTTTCAAGTTCCCATCCTGGTCGTCTCTCCTGTTCTCTTTTTTATTTCCTTAAACGACTGGAGCCTCATCATGGGCACGATGCATTTCTGTATCTCACTCTAATGTGTCGATGGTACAGGTACCTGAATTGAGTTTTTCTCATCTTCCCTTAAATGGAAGCCACATCCTTCTGGTCATTGACAATTTCATTTCTTACTTTTACCTTTTCAAGTAACAATACATTCATTGTGTCCACAGCCCCTTGAACACTTGAACACTTGATCACAAGAGAACTAGATATGCCAAAAAATATAGTCAATAAGCAAAACTGGATTTTCCAGTCAAATATTGTGGATATCCTCTTGCAGAAGTTGTAAGGGTATCAGCAGGACGAGGAGAGGAAGGTGTTATGGGTTGATGCATTATATTTGCAGTTAATTGGTTAAGAATGCAGTTAATAGCCTCTCTGAGGTTGATGTCGCTCAGTTGGTTTGAGGAGAATCTATTACTCATTTACAAAGAATTTGGAGAGCTGCACTTGGTCTTTATTATTGTTCTCCTAACTCCTTAAGGATCTTTTGTCTGGCTGTCCTCTTTGTGCATTCAGTTTCTATTAGTGAAGTTCTCTTTGTATCTGAAATATCTGTAGACATAAATTTATACTAGTGTGAAGTCTTTGATTATTTGGGTAAAGAATTTCCAATTTCACGGGCAGTTTTATTTGTTTCCTTTTTCTTTCTTCATTTATCTATCTATATATATATATATTGCTTTTTGGGACAGTGTGATATATTTTTCTTTTTTGGACAGTGTGTATGCTCTTTCCTTCTTGGTCTGCTGGCCTTTTTTTCATTCTTGTGTACATTTTTTGATTGGGATTGCACATTGGTCCTGTAACCAGCTATGAAAAGTTTTGTGCCTGATTTGCATCAGAGGAATGACTTGCAATGTATTTCTCCATCCCTTAAATACTTTGGAACATCTGGAGAGCCATTTTCTTACTGTCTTCTTTTAGTAGTTTTGTTTGTCCTCAACTCCTTGTTATGATGCATGTCGTTATGGCCATCACTTTGTTCTTTACATGCTTGTTATCCAAAATGTTTATTTTCTGCTCTTCAAGCTTTTCTTCACTGAGTTTCCAAATAACTGATGAATTATGGGGACCTGCACCTTTGCAGGTTGGTGGAGATGCGGAAGGTATTTGCTACGCTTAGGGCACTGGTTGAGGTCATGGAGGCTCTGAGCAAAGATGCTGGCCCTGATGTTGGTAGATTAATTATGGAAGAGGTGCTCTCATATTTCCTTTCACTTGTGTATACCTTATAGATTCTCATATGACATTATTTCTACAATGCATGATCTATATGCAATGTAGATGCAGTTGAGCCACTTCAGTGAGTATAGATCTCTGACATTTGTCTTTCATTGCTCTCTCTTTTTAATGTTGTTCATGAGCACTAGCTTGGTCTTGTCCAATTTCTCTTTTTCCTTTCACTTCAATGAGTATAGATCTCTGACGTTTGTGCAATCGAAATCAATTTACCTTATCTTGGATGACAATTTTTTTTCTCTCTTTATATATGTTTTGTCTTCAGTTGAGGAGGATTAAGAAATCTGATGCAACATTGTCTGGGGAGTTAATGCCATACAATATTCTGCCTTTGGAAGCACCATCTTTGACCAATGCAATTTGTGTATTTCCAGAAGTAAGGCTTTTTCAAGTGGACTTTTTCTATTTAGATGTACTGCAGAAGGGATGAGTATCCCCCCTTTATTATTTCCATGATATCCCAGTTTGTTATATTTTATGTCCCAGCCTAAGTTAGTTGAAGGTTATGTGGTTTTGATGCCCTTCTTATGAGAAAGCCAACCAAGCAGGGCTTACTTCATGTGTTACTTTGGTTACTTTTCTTATCTCTGCTATTTAATGCTCCATCACCTGATGAGGGGTATGTGTTTTAACGATAACATTACTTTCTGCTTTATGTGACCAGGTTAGAGGTGCCATATCAGCAATAAGATACAGTGAGCAATTCCCTAGACTTCCAGCTGGATTTGAGATTTCAGGCCAGAGAGATGCAGACATATTTGATCTTCTGGAATATATATTTGGTTTTCAGGTCTAGAAAAAAATCTTTTGCTGCTGTGGATCCTGAATAGTAGTTTTTTGAAGCTGCTTTTATCTGTTGATATATTGATAAGGTCCAAATGAATTCATGGAAAAGAGATTAGGGGGTTTCAATATTTCGTAAGAAGAGAGTTCTCATAGGAATCCTATTAACAAAACACAAAGAAGATGATTGTCCATCAAATATACTAATGTGTGGTATCCTTGAATGACACTGTCAAAACCATTTTAGTAGTATCTCTGCTCAAACTTGTTTCATGATCTCCCTCTTCTTTCTGTGAAATGTGAATATGTCTAGTGCGTGCTCATTGATCTTGCTATTAGTGAAGGCTGAAGGGCTTTTGGGTCAGATAATTTGCAAGCATTTGTGTTTAACTACTTGGGGATTGCGTATATGATGCTTCTTAAGAAGGCATTTTGATTGCTAAATAGGAAGCCATTTTGTATAGGTTTTCTGGTCAGTCTACCTTCATGAAAGATGGCTCATAACTTATGTTCAGATTCTGCCCATATCAGGTTTAGAAGATACTGTGGACAACTGATAACTAGCAAGGGGTCATAGTACATGCAGATGAAAAAGACTTATATTAGGAATTTCTGGTTTTGGGCCTGCATTTAGAAGGTGGGTTGTAAACCCTATCATGATTCATGAATCTCTCATAGTGGATTTTGTGTCTTCTCTCCCTCTTCCCCATGGTTTTCATCAAAAAAGGGGTTTCCACATTAATATTTGTGTCACCAAATCCTTCCTTCTTGTTCTGGCTTGGATTAATTTCATGGAACAGCTATGGATATGTTTGTGATATAATCGCAGTTTTAATCTGTTTGACATGTGGTATAGAAATTGCAGTTTTAATCTGTTTGACATGTGGTATAGAAATGACCCATCAATTTATGAATGGCAGATTGTTGCAACTATCTGTCTTTTTTCCTTTTCTTTTTGATGCGTACCATGCCTAAATTATGCACAAGTGGGTCACCCCTTGGAGTTTTTGCTTGTTTGTATCCTGGGGTGCGAGGATAGGGAAAGTGACTGTCTTATCAGGGTTTTCAGGGCCTACAAAAGATGCTAAGCCTGGGGAGTCTTTTATAGAGGCTAAGCTATATGCTATGGGAATTCATAATAGCTTTCGGTGGGTGTGGTCAGCACAGTTGCTTCTAATCTAGATATTTGGGCTTTGGTGAAGACCTTGTAACTATTTTTTCTTTGTAATCCAGTCTGTGCCCAATATCTATTGCTGCGTGAAATCCTCAGTTCTTGTGATGGTTCCCTGAGACTTTGATGGTAAAATCTTCGGCCTTCCTTTCTTTTTTGTCTGTGTAAATACCTTGAAACTTTCCAGGCTATTACAGTCTCAGTTTTTGAGGAAGATCCATTGATATAATTGAATTGAACAGTAGAAGATTATTGTTTGAAATTGAGAAGTCCAAGGGGATGGGACTTATTTTCCCATGAAGTGCGCTGATACGAAAGCTTCTGTCATTTCTGTAAAATATGATAAAAGATTTCACTTCCCTGGAGAGAGGTCATGTGAGGGAGTGAGATATAAATGCAAGCACAAACCTTAGTGTGTAAGGATGCTTGTGTAAGTTGGGTGTTGAGGGGTGGAGAAGAAATCTCTAAGATATTATAGCTGCAATCAGTAGATGCTGGGAGGAAATCAAGTTTGATGTTATATCAGTCTGGTTTCAAAATTTTCTGGGGAGTTTACATGCTTCGGCTCCTCATTTGGATGCCAGAAGCTTGTTCTGTATTGTGTGCTCGGTTTCTGATATGTTGTGATAATCTTGATCCTATTTTGATGAACTGATATGGAGAGATTGGTTTTTTCAAATACCTCCACCCCAACATATAGAAGGAATCTAAATGGAAGACTATGCTAGAACTCCTTTCCTTCATGTCTGGTATTGTGTTGATTTACATGATGCATGAAGATGATTTATTCATATAAGACTGAAGGTGCATGAAAATTGTTTAATTATTCTCTCCTCACTTCTTTCTTTCTATTAATGTTGACTCCAGAAAGTTGTATTTTGCAGAGAGACAATGTAAGAAATCAACGAGAAAATGTTGTCCTTGCTATAGCAAATGCGCAATGCCGTCTTGGACTACCCTTTGAGGCCGATCCTGTATGTTTTATTTTTATTTGTGGAATGAGGACTGTTATCTTCTATTCTCATCTGGTTTCTCATAATAGTGCCACGTTACATATGGCATGTTATCATTTTTTAGTCCTGAAGAGAATAGAATGCATATTAAAACGTGGCATTAGGAAGTTGCTTTGGACTTGTGAATTCCCAATCTTAGTTCTATGGGTCCATGCCAATTCTATAGCTTAAGTGCATAAGAATGATTGCTGGACACTGAGATTGCATACTGAGTGAGCCAGCCTATGGTTATATTCTCTTTGTGCGATTTTTGTCATTTTTACCGATCTCATCTAATTTTATCTGGTCTGAATAAAAACTAATGTGCTTTTATGTTTGTTACAATGATTGATCTTATTAGGTCTGAAAATAAACTGAGGAGAACATAGATGGTGACGTGTATGTGACTATGACCATGCATCATATTTAAAGTGTGAAGAAATTACTAATCAGTGCTGCATTATATTTAAAGTGTGAAGAAATTAGTTCTATAGCTTAAGTGCATAAGAATGATTGCCGGACACTGAGATTGCATATTGAGTGAGCCAGCCTATGGTTATATTCTCTTCGTGTGATTTTTGCCATTTTTACCGATCTCATCTTATTTGATCCGGTCTGAAATAAAAACTAATGTGCTTTTATGTTTGTTACAATGATTGATCTTATTAGGTCTGAAAATAAACTGAGGAGAACATAGATGGTGGTGTGTATGTGACTATGACCATGCATCGTATTTAAAGTGTGAAGAAATTACTAATCAGTGCTGCTTTAACTTTTCCAAATTCGTTTGTTCAATTTGTTGTCGAAGACTTTATTGGTTGTGCTATGATTTCCAAGAAATGAGCTATAAAATTCCAGTTCACTATGGAAGAAAACATTGAAATCACAAATGTACACCCACATCTACAATTGGCTTTTTTTGGGGGGAGGGGAGCTTGTTGGTTTTCCTACATGGTTTCCCAGCACTTGCATGACTTTCGTGATTCGTTTGGAGTTTATTGTCAAGGTATCGATCAATCTATTGTCTGTTTGGACTCTGGGTGTGGCAGTATAGGTTAAGCGAGCTACTGTGCTCTGCTCAGCCAGCTATCTTTGGTCCTGGGCCTCCTGGCTCATTCTCGTTGTTCTATTGGGGTAATTTTCATTAATTCCCTCAATTGCAGGTGGAAAAATTCAGAACCCCTTAGACGCAAAGGTTCTTGAGGTCTATCCTATGCGCCCCCTCTCCCCTCCCTCCGCCCAAGAGAAGAGAAGAGGAAAAATCATAAAACACAGAAAAGAAGTCGCCATAAAGTTATTTATCATTTTGGTCACAAATCTATTTTTAAGTTGGATCAGTGGAGAGATTAAGCAGATAGTGCAAAACGTGGAAGTTAAAACATCTCATTATATTCTCTAATTGATATTGAGGCCATCGTTGCTTGCAAATTGGTCAGCTTTATGCATCACACATCCTACTTTTTATCTATCTGATTCAGTCTGATATGAATGCAGAACGCTAGCTTCATGTAGTTCTCTTGTCTGTATTTGCTCAGTTCTCCCATTATTTGATTTAGTTCTTAATGTAACTATGGGGTTTAACTTGCTGACTGCTTTCGAATCTCAAATACTTTTAAGAATATTCGGACACATCCTACTCAGATCATTTACTTAATCCTATTTGTGAAAGTTATGATCCAGTTGAATCTTTAATGAGCTCTAAATGTTTATACAGCATGTCATGAATTACTTTTATATCTATTTATCAATAAGCACTCCACGTTATATTTGGATTTGTACAGAAAGTTGATGAGAGAGCTATCTCAGTGGTTTTTCTAAAGGTGCTGGACAATTACATGAAATGGTGCAACTATTTGCGTATTCGCCTTGCATGGTCCAGGTATTTCTCATGCCCTGCTGTTTATGTAACTACTTCTAATTGGTTACTGATTATTCTCTGCTATGTGTGCAGTTTGGAAGCCATTAACCGTGAGAGGAAATTGTTTCTAGTTTCATTGTACTTCCTTATATGGGGAGAAGCTGCTAATGTTCGTTTCCTTCCTGAATGCATTTGCTACATATTTCATAATGTAAGCTTCATCCCTCTCATTAGGTTGTAGGAATAAGTGTTTATTTTCAGTTGGAAATGACAGGTCATTTTCTTGCCCTATGAATGAGTGCTATTTCTGTTTTTTCTTGTTGCCTGAGCAGATGGCAAAAGAGTTGGATGCAATCTTGGATCATGGAATAGCTGAACATGCTCCAAGCTGTAAAACAGACATCTCAGCCTCTTTCCATGAGAAAATCATACGTCCTATCTATAATGCAATTGTTGAGGTCAGTAAACATATTTATCAGCTTCAATTATGTCATGGAAAGGTATTGTCTGTCTACCTTTAGATAAGTTTTTACCCCTTTTGTTGATTAGCCTGACTTGATGCTTCGTTATATTAGGTTATTGTTTGTGGGTTGAGCCTACCTCTGGAATCACTTGGGCCTAGTGATTCAGTGAGACTTGAGTTTATTAATAAGTAACAAACATTTTTTTATATAATTAGTATCAGGCCTTAATTAATTGGTCTTTTTATATATTAGGGTCTGATAGCAACCCTCCCTTGCAGACATATGTAAGGCGGAGGAGGCAACCCACCATTTGTCAGGAAGTTAACAACAATAAGGATTAGTGCAGACAGTTGTCATAACAGTTAGTTATTTGTAGTTAATTACCCACGTGTGTTCAGAGTCTATGGGCTATTGATTATTTTATAATAGTCAATTATATTTTATAGTAGTTAGCTATCTACATGTGTTCAGAGTCTTATGGGTCATTGATTATTTATAGTAGTAGAATAGAAGTTTATGGGTGTCATTTGTTTTAAAGAAAACAATCATGTTTGGGAGGCTTGTCCACTCCATACGGACAGCCCAATTGAACAAAGAAATATTTCAGATTTTGGTGTTTCTTTCTTCAATTAATTCTTGTCTTTTTTTGCAATTTATTCACAGATCAACAAAGATTACCAGCCTTTTAGCATTTTGGTATCAAAGCCTATTCGGTCCACAATGGTCAATACCAGATCCGCCAATTTACAAAACAAACCCCCTGTACCAGCCACCGACCCTCAACTTGTCATGGTAGCATAACAATTATCAGCCATCGTGTCTAAATTAAACTCCATAGATGTACTTGCAGTAGAGGTAAGCCTGAACTAGCGGCGTGCAACAGGGAGAAGCTAGTTTCAGAAGTGGAGAAAGAGGAAAAACCATCGGGTCAGATGATGAAGAGGACTTAGATACTCCTTGGTGTACCAGGAATACCATCTGCCAGCCTTATATAAAAATTGAATTTCCCAGATTTGAAGGGGGCGATCCTAGAGGATGGATTTTGAAAGCCGAAAAATATTTTCTCTACTATCGGACGCCAGAAGAATTAAAAGGTTGAAATTGCTACAATGTATTTAGAAGGGGATGCTCTAGATTTATTTGCGTGGATTAACAGTGAGCGTACCATCTTGTATAGGGAAGACTAGGTGAAGTCACTCCATTAGAGTTATGGTTTTGTTAAATTTTAGGATCCAGATGCGCATTTATGCAACATTACACAAACTAGGTCCGTCTAGGAATATTGACAAGAATTTGCAAGTGGGCTACGAGGGTGCAAAATTGACCAGAACATTGCGTGTTTTTTTCTTAGTGGTTTGACGGACAACTTAAAGGAAGATGTGAATTCACACGTCTAGATCAGTATATAAGGCCATGAGTCTTGCTCAGGAATATGAAGCCAAATTGGGTCAGGCTTGTACACCCAAAGGGCTAAACCGAAACAACTCCACCAAACCTTCTCACCCAAATCAGATGGCTTCATTTCCTTACCCAAGGGACAGCCACATTAATCAGCCGCGTGGCCAAATATCTACTCTGGTGAGGCAATCGTCGGCACAACAAAATGCCACCCGATCTTGGGAGGCGGAGCGGCAATTTAGATGAAGCAAGTAACTGTGCTTTTGTTGTAAAGAAAAATTTGCACTTGGGCATCGTTGCAAGCCATCGGCATTTTTGCTGATGGAAATCAAGGAGGATGAAGAGTCGGGGGTCAGCGACCCAATAGACCGCGATAATAGTGAGGAGGAATCCTCTAATTTGGCGGAGATTTCTATCCATGCCATCCTTGGCAGATCAGGTGGGTCGACTATGAAATTACAAGGCACTCTAGGTAACAGGAAGGTCCTCATACCGATTGATAGTGGCTCCACTCACAACTTCATTGGTGTCCGAATTGAATCTTCTAGTGCAATCTATTTCTCCTTTTGGTGTCCAAATTGGGAACGGTGATATTATTCAATGTACGGAGATTTGCTAGGATGTTGTTTTACAGCTTCAAGGGCTAAAGATTATCCAAGACTACTACCCCTTCACAATTGGAGGTGCTGATTTGGTACTGGGTATCAAGTAGTTGGCTTCTCTTAACACTATCTAGGCTAATTGGGACAAGATGTTCATGATTTTTCATTTAGATGGCAAGCGTTACAAACTGCAAGGAGTTCCCACGGTTACTCGAGCAACAACATCCTTCCAAGCTCTATCTAAGATGCAGTCTGCTGTAGGTAATGTCCTGACTCTATCTATTGTTAATTGTGTAATCCTTAGATGTGAATCTGTTTTTGCCGAACCAACTTCCCTTCTTCCCTTTTGTTCTCATTCACACGCCATCCCATTAAAGCCTGGATCAAACCCACCCAATATCCGACCTTACCGATTTGCCTACTACCAAAAATCAGAAATAGAAAAACAAGTTGGTGAACTCTTAATATCCAAATTCATACAATCAAGTTGTTGTCCTTTGCTAGCCTTGTTTTATTGATGAAGAGAAAAGATGAAACCTGGAGTTTCTGTGTTGACTATAGGGCCCTTAATCAACTTACCATCCCAGATAAATACCCTATTCTGAATATTGTTGAACTCCTAGATGAACTACATGGAGCGACAATTTTCTCAAAAATTGACCTTCGTTCTAGGTACCATCAAATTTGAGTCCATCCCCCTGACATCCACAAAACAGTCTTTCGTACACATTTCCGCCACTATGAATTTGTTGTAATGCTTTTTGGTCTCACAAATGCCCCATCAACTTTTCAATCGGCCATGAATGACCTCTTTCGCCCCTACCTCTGCAAATTCATTCTTATTTATTTGATGACATTCTTATCTATAGCTCCACTTTAGAACAACATGTGGAACACTTACAAGCCACCTTACCACTGCTCCAGACCCATTCTTACTTTGCCAATGCCAAGAAATGTTTGTTCAGGCAGAATCAGATTCATTTCTTAGGTTATGTGATTACCACAGATGGATTTGGGGTTGATTAGGACAAGGTGCAAGCTGTCATAGGCTGGCCGAAACCAAGGGATGTTAAGGAATTAAGTGGATTTTGGGGTTGACTAGATATTACAGGCGTTTTATATGCAATTATGGTTTGATTGCTCATGCACTCACTGATTTGACAAAGAAGAATGCTCTCAAGTGGTCCCCATCTGCTGAATTGGCCTTTTAGAAACTTAAGATTGGGCTCACTACTGCTCCGATTTTGAAGCTCCCTAATTTCAGCCAACCCTTTACAGTAGATTGTGATGCTTCATCTGATGGTGTAGGGGCTATCCTGACACAAAATGTGCATCCCATTGCTTATTTTAGTAAGGGGTTTTCTTTCTCCAATCATTATAAGTCTACTTATGATCGAGAATTATTGGCTTTGGTACTTGCTCTGCAAAAATTGAAACACTATTTGTTGGGTCACCATTTTGTTGTCAGAACTGATCATTGCAGCCTAAAATATTTATTCCAGCAAAGGGTGACAACCCATGAGCAACAAAGGCTGATCCTAAAATTGCTTCCTTTCGATTTTATAATTCAGTACAGGGCTGGAAAGGAAAACAAGGGGGCAGATGCTCTATCCCGGCAACCTCAACATGCTGATTTCCTTTCATTAGCTATCCCTATCTCTCTAGATTTTTTGGATCTCCTACAACAATTACTAGCTGATAAGTACACTAAGGAGATAATAGAGAAACTTCAGCAACAACAACCATATTTTGATCCAGAGTTCCACCTGATGGACCGCAAGTTATTCTGCAAGAATAGGCTGGTCATTGCCATTCGTCGGAAAGTACTAGCTGAACCTCATGATTCATTGACGGGTGGTCTACTGGACATGGAGGGTATTTGAAGACATTGAGGCATCTTACAGACAATTTTTTTTGGCCCTGAATGAAGAGAGATGTCAAAAACTTTGTCTAGTAGTGTTTGATATGCCAGCAATATAAATATCAGACATGGACTCCCGTAGGATTACTTTAGCCTCTCCCCATTCCAGAGCGAGTTTGGGAAGACATTTCATTAGATTTTATCACGGGGCTTCCCAAATTAGTTGGCTTCAACACAATCTTGGTGGTGGTTGATCGCTTGAGTAAATGCAGTCATTTCATTGCTTTATCTCTCCCTTTTACTGCTAAATCCGTGGCTGGTATTTTTTGCAAAGAACTTGTTAGCCTTCATGGGATCCCACGCTCTATTTTGTCTGATCGAGATGTTATTTTCTTAAGTACCTTTCTCAACAAAACTCGCTTAAGGATGAGTACTGCATACCATCCTCAAACGGATGGTGAAACGGAGGTAGTTAATTGGTGTTTCGAAGCTTATCTCCTTTGTTTCGCCCATGAAAAACCCCATGCTCGGAGCCAATTTCTTTGTTGGGCAGAATACTCCTTCAACATTGTATTTCACACCTCCTTGGGCGCCACCCCCTTCACGATATTATATGGCAGAGATCCGCCTCCTCTACATGCATATGTTCAGGGTGAGACTAAAGTGGCTGAATTAGAGGAACAACTCCTAATAAGAGATGACATGTTGAACATTCTGAAGGCTAATTTGCTAAAAGCTTAGTCTAGAATGAAATCACAAGCAGATTCTTGGCGCTGTGAGCTTTCCTTTTAGGAGGGTGATGCTGTTTTTGTATGCCTTCAACCAATTCGTTAGCGCTTTGAAAAATTGTCACCCAGGTTTTTGGGTCCCTACCAAATCATCTGACGCATTGTTGAAGTTGCATATGAACTAGCACTGCCGGCATATGCCAAAATTCATCCTATTTTTCATGTCTTGTTGCTGAGGCCACCTATTGATCAATTTCCTATAAATCCTCTTTCTAAACTTCCAATTTCTGCCTACTGGGAACTTTAGTTTACACCGGAGCAAGTGCTGGCATGCCGTTGGAATGGGCATACTAATCAACCAAGTACTGGAACTCTTGATAAAATGGAAGACTCGTTCGGTGGAAGAAGCTAGCTGGGAAGAATATGATCTCATAGTTAGACAATTCCCTTCTTTTTGACTTGAGGGCAAGTCGAGTTTCTGGGGGGAGTATTGATAGCAACCCTCCCTTGAGGGCATGTGTAAGGCAGAGGAAGTAACCCACCATTTGTTAGGAAGTTAACAACAATAAAGATTAGTGCAAACAGGTGTCATAATAGTTAGGTATTTGTAGTCAGTTCTCCACGTGTGTTCAGAGTGTAAGGTCATTGATTATTTTATAGTAGTCAGTTATCTATGTGTGTTCATAATCTTATGGGCATTGATTATTTATAGTAGTAGAATAGAAGTTTATGGGTGTCTTTTGTTTTAAAGAAAACTGTCATGTTTGGGAGGCTTGTCCACTCCATACGGAACAAAGAAATATTTCAGATTCTGGTGTTTCTTTCTTCAATTAATTCTCTTGTCTTTTTTTGCAATTTAGTCACAGATTAACAAAGATTTCCAGCCTTTTTCAGGGTCTCTAAATGGCTTTTATATACTAGGGTTTATATAGGGTTCGGTCTATCAACTTGTAATCACCCATAAATAAAAGGCTGTCTTTAGAAATAAACAAGTAGGGAGTTTTAGCAAATTATTGATCCCCTCTCATCTGAACTCTAGCTGCAATCCACCTCCATCCCATGAGATTGTTGGTCTCTTCCTCCTCCTCCTTTCCTCTTCTCTTATTCTTTCCCAATTCATTAGGGAAGAGTAAACACCTATTTCTAAGCATTCACATAGTTGATTAATCCTCCAAATTGTCCATGAACATAGATAGTAACATTTGGTATTAGAGCCAAAAAGTTAGGGAGTTATCAACGGGCATGCAACCAAGGAACATGTACGCGCGGAGGAGTTGCTTTAAACAATCGGTTGGTTCATAGTGTTTAATCAATCATTCTACTACCTATGTTGCCCTAGCTGTCAAACCAACCTCTATGTCACATTCTCCAACCTTGACCTCCTTCATATTCGCCGGCTTTTGTCGGCCTTGTGCTTGCACCATTGCTTCATAGAACACCCCAACGCCACCACCTGTGCTACCGGTAGCCTCTACCATCACTAGAACCCCTTTTCTTGTAGCCATCACTCCACAAAGGTCCTACCCATGCCCTCTGTTACATGCATTTGAAACCCACCACCACCACATCTCCCCACCCGCGTCACCATTAGCGCCTACCCACAACATCTAACACGTAGCAACACTCTTGCCAACCCCTCTAGGCCCATCAAAAGCCTCTATTGCAGCATGACGAGACCCCACACATACCTATGCAATAGTCTTGGCCTATGCCAAGCCCTTGTTACTGCTTAAAACTCCATGTTAGCCCTCTTCCTCTACTTTACCAGCCTCACCTATTGTTGGGAAGCCTCTCTAGCCATTGGGATTCTTGCAACCAACTACTACTGCAACCACTATAGTTTGACAACCTTCATCGACTTTAGTTGGTTGCTGTGAGTTGTTACTATGCCATCCATGTGAGCATCACCTTTCCCAAGGCGATGATATTGGGGCCCAAACCCAATACAATTGTTTGCCTAGGTTATGCAGGTTGAAGTTGGAAGAGCTCAACTTCTTGCCGGACTCACTTCAAAGGTATTATTAGACGCTATGAGCCTATGATTCCTACCATGGAAGGTCTATTGTCTATAGGACATTTTTCACCACTAATTGGTCGGTTTGGCCTCCTTGGCCTCTGGCACCTCTAAATATCTAGTTTCCTAGTCTCGAGCCACAACTCAACACATGTTGGCCCACTACTCAAGCTTCTTGTGCTATTTGCTTCATACTAGAACACTACAAGAATCTTACTTTGGTTGAGCCAGACATTTGCTTGATATTGAGAATTTTCAAGCATATTTCCACCAAGACCTCTCAAGTTATGCTAGGAAAGATTAAGTTGGTGCACTGAATTCTGTGTAAAGAGGATGCACATATAGATCCTGGAGAGATAAGCCCAATGTTCAGTTTTGGCAGGGATGTTGGGTTAGATTTCCTATGAAAGGCTTATGTTAAATCACAGGTCAGATATTTTTTTGCTTTCAGCCTGTGCTGACATGTGCAACCACTCACTTTTGAAGTGGCATGGATTACATGCTACCACAATATCCATTGCCGATTTTGGTTGCTTCTTTCTTTGTTACGAGCTCGAGAATAAGATGGTTTTCCAAGAGGGGAGTAATGTTAGGGTTCTTGATTGTGGCTTGGGTCTACCTTTGGACCCCCTTGGGCCTAGTGACCCAAATTCAGTCCTGTCGTGATAAACTTCAGTTGATAAAGTAGCAGGCCTTAGTTAATTGGTCCTTTTTTTTTTCTCTTTTATATAATACAGTTTGTAAAAGGCTTTCATGTATTAGGGTTTATGAAGGGTTCAATCCATTAGCTTGTAATCACCTACAAATAAGAGGCCGAGTCCTCAGAAATAAATAAGTTGGGAGAATTAGCAAAGTGCAGATTACCTGGCTCTCTCCTCCATCCTCAGTCTCTCCATTCTCTGTTCTATTCTTTTCTCCGCTAGCCCTAACCGCCAATCTGCCTCTATCCAAGGGGACCACCTGTGTCTCCTCCTCTGCCTTTCCCCTCTTCTCGCTTGTTCTTCCCATGTTCTACTATAGGGAATAGTAAGAACTCTAGTTCTAAGCATTCTTATATTCAATTAATCACCTAGTAACTCAGATCCATGATTTGGGACTGTAAAAGATTATCTATCTATAATGACTCGCTCATTGTCGTCCTGGGCATTTATTTGGACCGGTTCCTGGTACTTGAAGATGCAGGGTTATCCTAGCTGGCTATATTATATGTTAAAATGTTTTCCATTCCTTTCTTTTCTTTTCTTTTTGTTCCTAATTTTTTCCCGGGGGTGGGGGTAGTGTGCTATGCTTTGGGTAATTTTGGGCCAAAAAAACTGAAGCTACCAGCATTATTTGGCATTTATTGTTACTAAAAGGTGCGGTCTATGTTATAAATATTTTGTACTTTGACTTGGTAAAAACAGGACATAAAAGCTTTCTTCTAGTTGAGGAAGAATGTCTCTTCTGCAGTCTACTTTTTTACGGTGGAATAAACTTGTTAGCATAAGACTGTTTGAATTAAACTGTGATGTGTCAAACATCTGCTGTACATATTTTGAACTTGGAACAAGGATGCGAGTTAATATCTGTAGCAAGCTTTCTTCTTTGTTTCCATGAATGTGCATGTGCTATACTGTGATATATATGTAATTTTTTTTTTCTGGGTAGATGGTTGCATTACAGCTGAATGAATCATATTTAAGGCCATAATTTGAATTTTCTGATTGTTCTGATCTAAAAGCTGAAACTTGAATTTGTTTCTGATTAATCATTTTGACGCCATCTCTAGGAGGCTAAAAGAAATAAAGGTGGGAAAGCTGCACATTCGGTGTGGAGGAACTATGATGATTTCAACGAGTACTTTTGGTTTGTCTTGCAGACCCCATCTCCTTTGTTGCTAGTACAGGTGATATTGTGATCATCAAACGACATTTTTGTGCAGGACTTCTAATTGCTTTTATGACCTGGGATGGCCAATGAAGGAGGAGGGCTCACGCTTTCTGAAGAAGATTGAAGGGAAAAAAAGGGTTGGTGTCAGCTTGTTCTCATCTAGTTTTGTCCAGAATTTAAATAAACATTACTCTTAATCTGCAGTGCTAGTCTTTCTGTTTGTTTCTGTTTCTGTTTCTGTTTCTGATCTCATCTGAAAGTTGAAACTTACTTGAAATTTATCATGAAAGATGCCGTTAAATCCATGAGCATCTGTATTGGTTTCAATTTGTAGAAAATATCATAACTTTGACGTTGCAATTTGAAACGTGAGAGAACATCTACTGAACTTATCTTACTAATTGGGATGTGCAAATTTTCTTTATAATATGTGATCAAAGACTCAGCGATGTATGCTTTGTGATATGAAGCTGTTTATAACTGAGATGTTGGTCTGTATTTTTTTTTTGTTTCACGTATTTACCCACCTTGACATATGATAACATTGGGCTCTCTGTGAGCATTGTTGTGAGAAATTGGTCGGGCAAGCAAATAATTGAAGAATCTGGTGCATTAAGAAAAACTTAAAACAGAGACTTTATGCGGAAACCTGATTTTGGTGAGAACCACAGATGGGAAACAGCAGCAGATAGTATGGGAAAATCATAATTGAGGTTACATTTTACACTCCACCTTTCCCTATGGCCTAAAGCCAAAAATCGGGGAATCACCTTCCGCTGAATTCTGTGTAGTGCTGCACCATAGCCCCTATGTGTGTGCCTCTTTGACTCAAGGATTTTGATCTTGATTTATTAGCCATATTCAACACCCACTGATTTTCTTTCTGTATTGCCCCCAATTTCTTTTGTGAACTATAGATCAGATACTAGTTTTTGCTGCTGTATTTGGCGTTGAACTCTTAATTCTCCCGACCCAGAATATGACCTCGTCATTTTATTATACTAGATAATAATGGGGGTCTATATTGAATCAAAGGTCAAATAAAGGAAGAACAAAGGTTTATTTGGGCTCCAAAATTTACTATTGTATCTTCAATAGAAGTTGATGATTGACTAGAATGTAAGTAATTTATTTATTTTTTAAGTGAATTGTTTGAACTCCTTGGTTCCATTTGGACTGTTAAATTTGTTGTTTTCCATTCTTATTGATATGGAATGTGTTATTCCCCTTCCATTGTGTTTTGACAAGTACATTTCTGGCTGTCTGGAGGTATCAAATCCAGGAAATCCTATCTATAATACCAGTATTCTCTGTTTTTATTTTATTTTACTTTTTAAATTTTTTATCTGATATATCTGTTTTACATGTATTGACAGATGGGAAAGAGCAGTTTTGTTGAGCATCGAACATTTCTTCACTTGTATCGAAGTTTTCATCGTATGTGGATATTTTTAGCTGTTATGTTCCAGGTCTGTTGTTCAATGTATGTTTCAGCTTGGTGGATTTATGAATTATTTGTTTGTAATTTAATCTAAAACTTTTTTGTCACTGATGACTGCAGATCTTGACTATTATTGCCTTTAATGGTCTACCTACCAACATTGACAATTTTAAGATGTTACTTAGTGTTGGACCGACATATGCCATCATGAACTTTTTCGAAAGTAATTATTTCATTTGTTTTTGTGTTCTGTTCAAACTGTGACACATTTTTTTATCAACCTGAGAAGCTTTTTCCTGCAGGTTGTTTGGATTTCCTTCTTATGTTTGGTGCATATACAACTATGAGAGGCATGGCTGTATCTAGGCTGGTGATTAGATTTTTCTGGTGGGGTATTAGTTCTGGATTTGTGACTTATGCCTACATGTGAGTTTGGGTTCTCTTACTTTGATGGTTGAATTTGGTTGTGGCTGATGCTTATGATTGGCAACATTATATTACCCTGTGTTTTTCTAAAATTTGCAGCAAGGTTATGCAGGAGAGGAGTCGAAAGTCAGATCCATTCTACTTTCGGTTATATGTTCTTGTATTAGGTGTTTATGTTGCTGTACGTTTTGCATTTGCAATTTTATTGAAGTTTCCATTTTGTCATTCTCTCTCACGAATGTCCGATCAATCATTCTTCCAATTTTTTAAATGGATTTACGAGGTACGTAATCTGTACTAGCTTTGTAATATACAATATTAATTTTGTAGTTTTTATATTATTGAGTTTGTGTGCTTTATGCATTTTCAGGAGAGATACTTTGTTGGCCGTGGTCTGTTTGAGAGACCTATTGACTATATTAGGTTTGTTTCTTCACTTGCTGAAAATTTCAATAGCTATTAAGTCATTCATGGTTGAAGGTGCTGTGATCATTCTTGCTATTTGGTTTGTGGTGTGTCCTTGCTGTATGGTAAGCTCTCTAGAAATTCTTTACAGTGCTGTTTTTGACATAGCTTTACCCTTTGAATAATAATGGGTACTAGATCAACAGTGAGCATATTTAGTACTGTTAGTCATGAGCAGAGACCTGATATAAATTTATGTATCGCATACTATTCTGCTTTTTCCTGTGGATTTGTTTTTATCATGGTATAGCATTACCTGTCTATGCTTGATGAAAGATCTCGGCGGTGCTTATGGAGGGCTCTGATTTCTGTGGCACCCATTGATATGTGCTCCAGTGTATAGTACTTATTTGGGGTTTATGTGAATGTTATTAGCATACAGAGTATTGTGGTTACATAGTTTAATTCTACAACTACTGCATCGTAGTTTAGATCAGGCATTGAGTCTTTGGATGAAATACAAAGTTCCATCAGAATTTTGAGGTTATCATGTGGGTATTGCAAATAAAATGTGAAGTTTTTATTCAGAATAATGAAAGGAGGAGGAAAAGGATTATATGGCTTTCAATGCAGGATATTTAGAAGGAGGGGGGGGGGACATAGCAGGCCTGAAAAGGCTTTTAGTGACTGAATAATTAACTCTATGCTGTTCTATTCAGCTCAAAAGGAATGGATTAAATTTCAATCACTCTGTCTTCTTTATCTTCAAACAAATATCCATATTTAATGACGGAGGTTGGTTTTTGTCATTCAGTATGGGAGTCTCTTTTCGGTGTTTGTGGCTTTGGGGTTTGATATGCTTGGATATATTGTTGCTTTGTTTTCTTGCTCTCTCTGCTTTCTGTTTACTTTGAAAAGGGGAAAAAACAACTGGCCTTGAATTCTTTTTACCCATAATGGTGGAATAGTCCACTAGATGGTGGGATATGGTATTGGAGTTGTAGTGCTTCAGAGATAGTAGTATTATTGGTTGAAAATAAATTTTATTATAGGTTGTGGTTAAGATTATTATTTATTGTACTATGGTTTTCTTGTAGCGGTTAGATACAGAGAAGTGTTTTGAGAATGGGATGGTGAGAGAAGGAAAGACATCATAGTTATTCATATATATAGTCCATCTTTACATCTAATTGACTGAATAAACTATCATATTGCTATGTTAAGAGCCGTTCACGTCATCGTACATGCGTGAGATTTGGTTTTCTAATTGCATTCCCTTCTCCATTTGGATAATATCTTCTGTGTGGAGAGGGTTACCTTTCTGAAACGGCATATTACATCCCTGACATTCTTTGCTTTGATCAACCTGCAGTTAGGGATGGCTTTACAAATTTAAAATTACATTTTTGAAATTGAGAATGAAGTATACTATACTTTTTTAAAAAGTTACACCTGATCTAAAGTCAAAACTATAAACCACGTTCATAATCACCATTAAATTAATTCCATGGCACTTATGAGAAAATAAAAAAATAAAAAAATTGTAATTTAGATGTGTAACATAAGAAGAAAAAAAAAATTAGAGCTACAAGTTTATCACTTGAAAGTTGCAAGTTATTTAAAAAATTTTTTTTTTTTAAATTATAAATGTATAATACATATATGTGGTTTGCAGTTTATAAGCTGTAACTTAACTCTTGAAATTGTAGGCAAATCGTTTTTATAAATTCTAAACCAAACCGTAATTTTTTAAACCGTAAACTAAACCTAACTGTAAAATACACTATGGTTTGGTTTGATTTATGGTTTGCAAACTATTAAGAAAACCCCTAACTCCATCTTTATAAAAAAGTGTCATTTTTAAAGTTTTCACACTTTTTGAGGAGGGAATCTAATAAAATATAAACTTCTAATTTTTTCCTTTGCGTTTCCATTTTCTCAAGTAGATAAAAAATAAAATAATAGTTATTATGCCTTGGAAAAATTATTAAGATATAAGGGTAAAAATGGAAATTAGCTTTGACTTTTTAAACTGATAATATTTTTTATATAAAAATTATGTGTAACGTGACAATCTTTATAATTTTACGCAATTAAACCCAGGTTTCAAATATACGTTGAAATATACAATTATATGTTTTCAGAGTTAATAATTGTATCATAATGTTTATTGGAAAAAAAATTATAAAATGGAAAAAACGGTAGTAATTAAAATATCACCATTGATGGCTACAAAAAATCATATATTTAAAAAATTGCAAAGTACTAGTATAAGGGATTATAATCTCAAATATTTTATGCTAGAAGTACTTATTTACTTATATAATTAATCACCAAATAAGGCATAAGTGCATAACACATTCACCGAGAAAATTTTCTAACTAATTGATCTAACACATTAATTGACATTGTAAACTGCACTATTATTAATGATATTGGCAAAAATATTTAGCTAACTAATTTCCATAGCAATCACAGCATATTAAATATGTATTTAATGTATACATTAATGATGACATTTTAATTATTTGTTAATGACTCAAACTTAATGAAATGAGTGGAAAATGTTTGACATCTATTGCAATTTGCAAGCCACTATGTTTATAAGTAATTATGGATGACACTTATATTCAATGGTTTAAACTTAAAACAAAGTTATGTGTTGGTGTTGTATGAATATGTGCTAATACATTATCTTATTTTTGCAGATATGTTTTAAAGATACCTATTTTGTCAAATTGATTTTCGTGGCTAATACTTAATCTCAATTTTTACTACTACAGATATGTGCTTTTCTGGTCCATAATCTTGATATGCAAATTCCTTTTTGCATACTTTCTCCAGGCAAGCCACCATTTCGTGTAACCTGTTCAATTCTTACTCTCATTATGTCACCTTATTTTCAATTAGCTGTGCATCTTTTGCTCTGTTGGAAACTGTCTGGGTTTCTTAACCTTGATATATTTTCAAGTTTTGCAGATTCATCCATTGGTTGAGCCTACTAGAATCATTGCAAATCTCCCAGATTTGCCATATTCATGGCATGATTTGTTTTCGAAGCGTAAGCTTGGCTCTGTATTTTGTTCGCTGTATAATTGTATATTTTCATCTTCTTGAGCTGCAGTCAATTTATTGTAGAGCATTTTGCAATGACATCGTGATACTATAGATCTAAGGAAAATTTTAAAAATAAGTGCTATCACATCTTATTCTCACTTTCTGCTTGCTATGCTATTGAGATTCACCTAGAAACATTTGTAGTAGGGGAGTTTAATATTTTCTGCTCATAATTTTCTTTCACTCCATTCTGTAAACAGTTTGCTGCACTGTTCTTCCTCCGGAGTAAGAATTTTAAACTTGATCACTTTTCTGTTGCTCACTATTTTGGTTAAACTTCTTTTTCTGAAGTATGACAGCTGTATTCCTGCTAAATGCTCCAAACTGTGAAACATTCCAAGGGACCAACTATAAACATGCTAAGTGCTCCAAACTGTGAAACTTTCCAGATGACCAACTATAAACCTGCTAAGTGCTCCAAACCAAGCAATTAAACTGCGGCCTCGGTATTGCGGTATGGGGTGATGCGAATGATTTTTTATTTATTTATTTTTTTCCATAACAAATATGGACAAATATTGGCCGATAACCGATATTGCGTATCGCCAACTTTGAGTTGCACCTGACGTACTATCTAATAAATATCGGATGATATTGCATATCAGAACCAATATTTTATTCTATGCTCCAAATTGTAAAATCTGTGTAGGGTTTCCATGCCAATTGGACTTACTGGTAAAACATAAATTTATGGATTAGCTCGTTATGAAAATATGGCACATCGTAATACACCTACCTGTGATCTATTCCATTGCTTAATTTCTGTTTCTATTGCCTTGTTCTTTACTATGTTATGTTTCAAAAGTTCTGCACACAATTGGAGGAAGCTTGGTGTTAATGTTGTATGTCACAAGGCTGTTGTGGAAGAAATAAATGACTGACATCATGGTGATGTTTTGGTTTTCACAAAGATGTTCTGGAATATTCACATTTGTTATGTACTTGCAGACAACCACAATGCGCTCACAATAGCTAGCTTGTGGGGTCCCATTGTAGCTGTAAGTATTCTTGTCTTTCTTGCCAAACATCTGGATATTCCCCTATTATTATCTCTGTGGATTTCGTATACAAGAGTTTTTATTTTTATTTTTATTTAATTAAAATGGAAATTCTCACTGACAAACTCCATAAAAAGTTTTAGAAGATGACCAAAGACATTGGAAATGCACCTATGATGTCTCCTGTAGCCTGTCTAAGCAGCACCTTTTCTATTTAAGAAGTATCCGAAATTTTAGCTTAGCTGTAATAGCCATTGTTAAATTAGCATAGTGATAAGCTTCTTTAAAGTTGTAATAGTGCATGCTTCATTTGATCATAGATGCCATTTTGGAGTTGCAACATGACTTGTGGTGAAAAAGAAAAAAAAATGATATGTTCTGCTAAGTTATTGGTCTGAGACTCTTTTGGTGATACTTTGTTTCTTTGTATTTCTATACCACCACTGGTGGCTGCAATGATATAATGGCCGTGCCTTGTATGCTTAATGCCACACTTCCTGGAAGTCATTACCAGATTTTCACCTGAGGGTGTGTTTTATTTTTATTTTTAATAATTTATTTTATGTGAGATGGAAATAAATTTATTAAAGGAAGTGCTATTTACTAAGGTATCCTGTAGTAAGAGGATCCTACAGAGGGTCAAAAAGAGTTTTTGTTCCTTATGACTTTTTAACTTCAAACCAAATAGTTTGTTACATCCTAAAATTTTCAAGTAATCTACTCTATACCAAATGAAACAAATATAAGTAACTCGATGACTGCCTGTCTTGGAATTCTTGGTGAATTAAATGGCATGCTGATGTGCAATAATGACACAACTGCTGGGCTTGTAATTAACTTTTGGTTCTTTGGTTTGTTTTTCCTACACTCGAGGCTATTAAATTAGATTGATGTTATAATTTAAAGGCTCATATGAGCCCAGATGTAGTAAATCAAACTAAGGATGCTTCTGAGTTGTATAGTGGTATCTTGCTACATATGAAAGCACCTACACTGTGTTGGTTTTGTGTGTTTCCTCGTGATACTATGTTTAAGTACTTGCCATTTGTCAGCTCAGTTTCTTCAACAAATTGATTGACTTGAGATTTTGAATGTAACATCATCCTGGTGGCTGATTAGGTTTGATGTCTCTGATTATTATATGTGATGCAGATCTATCTCATGGATATTTATATATGGTACACTCTGTTGTCTGCCCTTGTTGGTGGTGTTATGGGTGCAAGAGCTAGGTTAGGCGAGGTATTCAGTTTTTGTTTCATATGTTAAATATTCTCTCTGTTCTTCAGTCTGTTAGCTTGTGCTCTTTCTTTTGTATCAATTGTTGCTTATATAGTGTTAATCTATGGCAGATACGTTCAATCCATATGGTTCACAAACGATTTGAGAGCTTCCCAGAAGCCTTCAGCAAGAATCTTGCATCCGAAAGGATGAAAAGGCATGTTAAAATCTCCTAGTAAATCTGTTTAGTTGTGCATGACTTGGATGTAAACAGTATATTGTATGAACATTATAAAGATTTCTATCACTCCCTCGGTTTATAGTAGTGTCTATAATTTTTTCAAATTTGTTTCACGATATATATCACTTTACAAAAAATATACAATTGAAAATTGCATTGTCAATTAATATTTAAGCTGGAGTATTAATTAGAGCTCCTCTATTAATGAAAGTGTATGAAGTTCCGAAATTTTATCATTTTATTGTTGTGTTAAAACCTTAAAGGCTATCTATTGTGAAACAGAGGAAGGCTCTTATTTGTTGCAAAATATCTTATATTTTTGTGTCCGGCTTTCCTGTCTGTTTCATTTTTACTTTTTTATTACTCCCTCAATTTCATAATATAATCCATTTTTGGATTTCGAGGTTGAACTTTGACTCTTAATTTTCCTCTAAATATAATAGATTATAATATAAACATATAGTGGTCATATTCATCTTTAAAGTTACTTTTACAATATTATATTTTTATAATTTTTTATCAATACATATCAAAAGATGCTTGTAGTCTTTTTTATTTTTTTTACAAAATAAAAAAATGACCTATATTATGAAACGGAGGGAGTATACACATAATACATATCCATATATGGATGCATATCCCATAGGAGGGGTTAGTTAGGGTGAGAGGTAAGAGGGGTAGAATGGTCTTGGGATTAAATTTCAATCGCTAAGATTTTGACAACACAAAATACAAATATTATACTCTCACCCGTACTTATTCTTTCTTCACTCCCCCTCACTTTCCATCCATATGATAATTAGCCTTCTCCTATCACTGACATCACTGACAAGTCACCGACCATTACTAGCAGAACAGTGATTCTATTGCGTGTGAGAGAGTGATGTATAGATATAAACAAAAAGGTGGGAAGGAATCAAGTGAAAACCAACATATCAATTTTTTAATCCTCCTATCCATTAATAGCACCTCATGAAGATACCAAACAAATTATCCTCTATCAGGTCGAAACACAACTTGAATGAAACATAAATTAAATCAACCAGCTTATTTAATAAGGACAGAATAATCCAAACTACAAAAACTACAATGTCAGAAAAATCGAAATTCAAAAAGCAAAGAAGAAACCAAGTTAAGATCTTCTATAATATGACAAAACATAAATGCCCCAAAATTTTGGTTCTTGAGTGATCGCGTTTGAGAAATTGAGTCAGTGTCAGATTGAGATATTGGGAAAGGGAGAGAGAAGCTGAAAATTGAAGTTAAGTAGAGAGAGGAAAGAGGCTGTAACCTTATGCTGGTGTTGGAGGTTGTGTCTACGAGGCTGTTCATGTGATTTGATATTCAATGAGCCGATGTGATTTGAAATATCAAATAACCGATTTGGTCAAGAATATATCAAACAAATCGGATTTCCGATTTGATAAATACAAATAATATTCTATCTAATAAATTCTATACATATATGCATACATATTCTAAAAATTAGTAATTGTTAGTAAATTTTATACTTTTTAATTACTATTTTTATGAAATATTTAAATTATTAAAAATGTGCGATTACTAATTGCATATAATGTAATTTAAGTTTTAAATCAAATCATTAGATTAGATTTGTTCAAATTGGATTGATTTATTATATTTCAACTGAGATTTTTATTTTCTAATATTTCTAATTAGGGATCTATTCAAAATTTTCAGATATGAGGCGGATTATTTTTTATCCGATTTGAAGTTCGAAGTCCCCCCCCCCCCCTAGATATCCGATCTTTCAGATGTTCAAAGACTTTAACCGGATATATCCGATTTATGAACACTCCATCATGTGCCATTGGATGTAGGAGAGAAGGGAGGGATTAGGAGAGAGTTTTCATTTTTCTAATGGAATGTGAGAGAAGAAAATTGATTGTGTGCATGGGAGTATATTGTTTGTTTTGTCTCGCACACTTAATATCAGCCATCAAATTAGATCTAAGGATCACATTTCACCGTCTCTCACCACAACTTGTCTCTCTCATATGATCCGAACCCAGGTTATTAAGTAAATCAACTCATATGGCCTTTTAATTTTGCTACAGACTCCTTCATGGGTTCTCCTCTTTGACTTCCTCTTGCCGTGACCCTTCCCCTTCTCTTGCAATTAGTGTTAAAGTGAGCCCTCAGCTTTTTTGCTGTCATCAGCATGGTCTTTGCTGCTGTAAATTATTGTTATTATTCACAATAACCATGTCTCCCAATCTCCCAATTTCATGAAATTTATATCCTCATAACTTTTCTTTTCTTTAAACTGGTTTGTTTTGTGAGCATGAAATTATGAAAGGAGGTTATTTATGAATTTCGGCAATGAGTTGCAAATACTGCTTGCAGCAGAATGAATGGATGATTAAGAGGAGTGGTCTTGTTTCAAACATTACAGATTTGCCTTTCTCACCGCTACCATGTTAGACCAGAAGCTATCCCTTGATTGTTAGTGTGGGGTGTGTTTCAGACACAAAGAGAGAGAGAGAGTTGGGTGCTTTCTTAATCAACATGATTCTGTCTTTTCAATAAATTACTTTTAAAAAATGAGCATATTTTTTGTTTTTCTTTATCTGTATATCATTTAATATTAACATCTTGTATCTGTTATTTTTAATTCTTTGTAATATGGTAATACTTTTACCTATTTGTTGATGTTCAGAAATGCTCAAGAGGGGGAAAATTGATATTTGACTATTTCCAAAATCAATTCAGTACCTGTCTGTTGAGTGAAAATAATCTGGTTAGCTGTCTTGCACACGTTGTGAACTGTCTGACAGAACTGAGTATACAGTTTATTCTATTATTAGTGGTGGAAAATAATGAATTATGCTACATTATACTATTATGTTTGACTTAAAACTATCCAATGATGAATTTCGACCGCGCGGCTTTCTCCCCGCCTTCGATGAAACTACTGTAGCGCGGCTTTTGACTAGATCGTAGCAGCGTTCGCTGCCGCCGGTCCGGCCACTTCCGGCGCGGCCTGTCTCCTCTCGCCTTCTCTCCTAGGGCTTTCGAGTGAGGCACGCCATGGCCAGGAAGAAGAAGTCTCCATCGTCCACCTTGGGTAAGAAGTTGTCGAAGGCTCCAGCCCCTGCGACTGAGACGACACCCCAACAGCAGGCTTCGCAGGGCTCGAAGAGTCAACATCTCCCCACTCCTCACGCTGATCTGTTGTCAAAGAACCTGGAGAATGAACTGTTCGACGTAACCATTGCATCTGTTGACATGGAGGACCCTCTGCCGAGAAATCCCAACCCAAACTCTGCCTCCCATGGACAGGAGCAAGTGGCGACCCCATCTGCAGGGCATAAGGGGTGTTCGACCCAAGAGATTCTGAGCAGAGCAGGTGGTGCGCAGCCTGGAAACTCTCAAATCCCGCTTGCTGCCATGAATGACAGGATTTCTGTTTGGGATCGGTTGGAAGAGATCTCCCTTTCCCCTTCTCCCTCCTGGAGGGACATTTTGGTAGGGAATCGGAACCCTAGCCAGGGAGAAAAGCTCTCCTATGTCCCACCTGCCTTGGAAAATGACTCAATGAGGGTTAAACTAGACAAGAAGGAGGTGGAATCCGAAGCTGAATTATGGGCAAACACCCTGGTTGGTTATGTTTTTGGTGATGCTCCATCTTATAGCCAGATTTGTGGGTATGTTCAAGCACATTGGAAAGAGGGTCCTTTGCCGCAAATAATCCTCCATGCTTCGGGTTTCTTCTTATTCAAATTTAAATCTATGGAAGATGCAAATTGC
The DNA here is from genome assembly GCA_030549775.1 of Tamarix chinensis. Lineage (NCBI taxonomy): Eukaryota > Viridiplantae > Streptophyta > Magnoliopsida > Caryophyllales > Tamaricaceae > Tamarix > Tamarix chinensis. The sequence continues at coordinate 98,357,197 of CM060178.1, read as the reverse complement.
ATCCTTGGGCAGCATTGGACGTTCTTCAACAAACCTCTTGTCTTGAAGCTTTGGCATAGGAGGATGAAGATTGATAAGAATGAGATGCAGGTTGTTCCCCTTTGGATTAAATTTCCCAACCTGCCTCTAGAGTATTGGGGCAAATCTTCACTGAGTCGTATAGCCAGTGCCGTGGGGAAGCCTCTCTGCACAGACGCTATCACTGTCTCCAGGGAACGTGTGTCATTCCCAAGGGTGCTTGTGGAGATTGATATAAAAAAACCACTTCTGGACTCTATGGTGATTGTTGATCCTGAGGGAGGGGAAATAGTTCAGGAAATTGATTATGATTGGAAACCCATCTATTGCCATTTTTGTGACAGGTTTGGTCATGCTGCTTCTAATTGTAAGTACCACAGGGCTTCCAACAAGACCCCCAAGACTTCTGGTGAGGAATGGGTGATTGTTAGAGACCACAGAAAACGTAAAGAGAGTGCTCCGGTGAATGATGATGGTAGGGCAAGCGGCGGCGATGATGTGGTTGGTGGGCATCCCTCAATTCCTCCTGCCTCTACAGCCAGGGCTACCCCTCGAGATCCAGGCTCTCATATTGGTTCAGGCTTCGGTACACAACAATGTTTGCAGGAACCTGCCCCCCCTGGAGTCTCTGTGGACCATCTTCCCCCCCATGAGCTGAGAGTCATCTCAAGGAACAGACCTGAATCGAAAGATCCAAGTTGCCCAGCCGGCGTATCGGGATCCGTGCAGAAACAATATGCTAGGAGAGGTGCCCACCAATCCGATCCGGGTGGTCATGATTAGTTCATGGAATGTCCGTGGGTTGAATAAGACTTCCAAGCACAAGGAAGTCAGCCTCTTTTGCAGAAGTAATTCGTTATCCTTAGTTAGCTTCCTCGAGACTAGAGTAAAAGAAAATAAATGTAGTAGGGTTTTTAAGAAAGTAAGAAGTGGTTGGAATCTTATCCATAATTATACCCAGCACCAAAATGGGAGGATTTGGGTCACTTGGGACCCATGTGTGTGGAAGGTCAAAGCCATTAGCATGTGTGATCAAGCTATACTTTGTGAAGTCAATCACTTGATGGGGAATTATTCCTTCCATGTGGGTTTTGTTTATGCTCTGAATAGTGGCATTGAAAGGAGAAGACTATGGAATTGGTTAAAACAGCACAGAGTTCTTGGCTCCCCTTGGATCCTTATGGGGGACTTCAATGTGGTCCTTTCTTACAGTGAAAAGTTCCAAGGCGACCTGCCGAATTCCACCGATATGAAAGATTTCCAGGAATGTTGTTTAGAGTTGGGTTTATCTGACTTGCAAGGCCAAGGAACGTTCTACACTTGGTCTAGCAAACGAGGGGGTGCGGAGGAAGTCATGTGCAAATTGGACAGGGCCCTGGTTAACATGGAATGGCTGACGTCTTTCCCCTCTTCTGTGGCGGAGTTCCTTAGTCCCCTGGTATCTGATCATAGCCCGGTAGTGGTTAATCTTCGGGTCTCTCCGTTTCAAGGCAAGAAGCCATTTCGTTTCTTCCAATTCTGGACAGAAGATGAGGCCTTTCTACCCCTAGTGCGCTCTGCTTGGCATCAACCTTTGCAAGGGAATCCCCTGCTCAAGAGTATGCTCGAGACTCCACATGTTCAAGATGGACCTCAAACAGCTGAATAAGGTAAAATATGGTGGTATCTCCCAGAAGGTTGCTGCGGTGCGCGAGGAGGTGTCTATTCTTCAGCAGAAACTTCTTTGTAACCCCCCCGTTCCCCATCTCAGAGACCAGTTGAACAGTCTTGAGAGCAGGTATGCTCATCTGCTTCACTGTGAGGAGATGTTCCTCAGGCAAAAAGCAGGTATTCAATGGCTCCACTGTGGGGATTCAAATCACAAATTCTTCTATGCTAGGGTGAAGGAGAGACAAAAGCGGAAAACTATTGCTTTTCTTAGAGGAGAGAATGGCAGGGAGATAAGGGGTGCTCAGGAGATTCAGATGGCTTTCAGTGATTATTATAAGCAGCTTTTAGGCACAGTCTCTCCCTCTTTCGGAGTTTTGGACCCTTCCGTTGTGGATAGCTCTTTATCTTATGAGCAACAGTTGGCTCTAAATGCTCCTGTTTCCAAAGAGGAGGTCCGAGCAGCTGTCTTCTCTGTTGGTGACACTAAGACTCCAGGTGTAGATGGTTACACAGCGGGTTTCTTCAAAAAGAGTTGGGATATCATTGAAGATGAGTTATTCATGGCTATCAGAGATTTCTTCACTACGGGCTTCCTACCTAGGAAGGTAAATATTACATCTCTTACCCTGGTCCCAAAAAAGGCCAACCCGCAACAGGTCACTGATTTTAGACCTATTGCTTGTTGCACCATGCTTTATAAGATCATATCGAAGATTCTCACGCAGAGACTCCAAGGTATCTTGCCCTCAATCATTGACCATGCTCAATCTGCTTTCTTGAAGGGCCGAAGTATCGGTGAAAATGTGTTATTGGCTCATGAGTTGGTCAGGAAATATGCTCGAAGAGGAGTCTCCCCTAGATGCATGTTAAAGTTAGACCTCCAAAAAGCTTATGACATGGTCAACTGGAGCTTTGTGAGGAATCTTCTGCTTCTGTATGGCTTTCCCTATCAGTTTGTAAAGCTGGTTACCGCTTGCTTGGAAACTGTGGCCTTCTCCCTAAATTTTAATGGCGTGCTATCTCCACCTTTTCGGGCGAAAAGAGGTTTGAGGCAGGGAGATCCCCTCTCTCCCTACTTATTTGTCCTTGTCATGGATTACCTGACCAGATGCCTTAAACAGTTATGGACAAATGATTGTTTTAAAGGCCATCCTAGATGTAGAGCTTTGAAGATAATCAACCTGAGCTTCGCGGATGATATCCTTTTATTCTGCCATGGTGATTTACTTAGTGTCAAGTGTCTTAAGGATGTCCTAAATCATTTCTCTGGGATCTCGGGGTTGATTCTAAACCCTCAGAAATGTACTGTCTATTTTGGTGGCGTGTCGTCTGATGTTAAAGGAGCAATTATCGATCTTCTGGGGTTCCAGGAAGGTACTCTGCCGATTACCTACCTTGGCCTTCCTCTAACCTCTTCGAGAATCTCGGCTAGTCTTCTCCAACCCATGTTGGAAAAGGCTACAGCTCGGCTTAGACACTGGAGCACTATCTATCTATCTTATGCGGGGAGACTACAGCTTATCAAGTCTGTTTTATTTAGTATACAGCTATATTTTAGCCAAGTGATCCTCCTTCCAAGAAAGGTCCTCCATTAGTTCGTGAGTCTTTGTCGAAACTTCCTTTGGTTAGGAAAGATACATGTCAGAAGGCGTGCCCTGGTTTCATGGGAACAGATTTGTACTCCCAAGGCCGAGGGTGGGCTTGGTTTCCTCAACCTGGAAATTTGGAATCAGTGTGCCTTGGGTAAGCTCCTTTGGAATATCGCTACTAAGAAGGATTCGTTGTGGGTGAAGTGGATTCATGCTGTTTATCTTAAGAATATAAATGTGTGGGAGTATAATCCCACTACTTATACCTCTTGGCTATTTCAGAGAATCCTGCTCGTACGCCCTCAGCTACAAAGTTTTATCCAGTCGCGGTGCTCAAATGGCTACACTGATTATAGCATCAAAGCTGCTTATGAAGCGGTGCGGCCCAAACAGGAAAATCAAAAGTGGATCCAGCTGGTGTGGAACTCCCTTAACTTGCCAAGGCACAGTTTCCTTCTTTGGCTGGCTTTCAGGGATAGATTGATGACTAAAGCTAAACTTTGGGAGATTGGTATGGATGTATCGGAGCAGTATGTGTTCTGCCAACAGGATCTAGAAACCCGGGACCATTTGTTTGTCCACTGCCCTATTACAACGGCTATATGGAGGAAAATTCGGAGAGGTGCTGACAGAAGAGACCATATTCAAGGGTGGCAACAGGAGGTGCAATCATTGCTGAAAAGATCTAGACAAAATAGACTGAAAAAACAGATTCTAGGAGCTCTATTTTCATCTTATATTGCAAATGTATGGTATGAGAGAAAGTTGAGGATTTTTGAAAACCGAAGTAGGGATGTTGATAGTATTAGTCGAGCTATTGTCTTAGCTGTAGCTAGACGTTTAATGCACCCACACTATAAGGTTAAATTCCAAAAGTGGGCTGGTCTTGTTGACTGTATGGGAGGTTGATATCTGTTTTGTAATCTTTTCTCATTTTCATCAGTTATAAAATTTCTTTCTTATCGAAAAAAAAAACTATCCAATGATAAGTCTGCCTTGGCCCACAGTCACAATATTACTATTCTCTTTGTTTCATAATACAAAGCATATTAGGTTTTTACACATATATTAGGAAACATTAAATGCTTGATAAAAAGTGATCTACTTTTGCAAATATACCCTTATATTACATTGCATACTCTTTATTCATTTAATTAGAAAGATAACAACTAAGGTTAGAATTGGAAACAAAGCATTTAATTTTTATATTTTTTGTAAATGACTTATATTGGGAAAAAAAAAATTGAAACCTAACATGCCTTACATTGTGAAGTAGAGGGAGTATTCAGAATCACATACTACCTCCCTCCTAGGTTTTCTTGGAGTTTTCCAAATGATTAGTGCCTATGCCTCTGCGTCTTTAATGTTGGTTTGAGAAATATTATGTTTGGTCAATTTCTTTCCCCTCCAGCGATTGATTTCATAGAAAGAATAGAAAGCAGAGAACAGTAAAGGTGTCATTGATACTTAAGGTAAAATTGGAGCCTGGGGCGTTCACATAGACAAACTGTCTCAATTCGTTTTCAATTTTCTTTCCACTACCTCCTTTTTTTTTATTTTTTCTTTTCCTTTTATGGATGTTTGAGCATTTTTTGTTGTATCTGTGTAATTTTCTTTAAAATGCAATCAAAGCAGTCTAGAAATTTGTATTTGGTTGGTCAGGGAAGTTACTGATATTGAAATGACTGTTTAAAACATATTACTTGGCTGAACAAACTGTGCTGGGTAAGTTTATTCCATTTTGACTGTATCTTGGTGTTGATGTTGGATGTCACTCTGACAGTAACCTGTATATTTTTTATGTTCTCAATTATTTACCGGGAGCATCAATTCTGGCCACATTTACATAATTCTTCTCTCCCTTATTTTCTATCCTCTTATCATGAATATCCATCATTGCAGGATGCCGTTTGATGCGGAAAATCCTCAGGTAATTTTAATTTAGCTTATGGATTTTTTCTTATGACATGAAATCTAGGAGTTGGCTGATTTTGTTTTCTACGTGTATGCTTAGAGCTCTTTAAGCCTCTTCTTCTGGCTATAACTTTGTTTTTCCATTTAACATTGAGCTGCACAGTGATTAATTTTTGAATAATCATGGCTTGCTGTTGTACGCTGTGTTATAATTTATGTTTATTAGGGAGGATTTTCTTGGTGATGGTCTTATTGTTAATTTCAAGAAGCTAGGGTCTTTTTCAGCATCATTATATGTTCTTATGTGAATTCTGCAAGAATAGGCTATGGAAAAGCTTTCCTTATTTTTGAAAATATGACTCTCCTGCTACTTTATTTTGATTTAGATGGTTTAGCAAGGACTAAACTGCACGGTGGTTCAAATCTAGTCCAACATAATGCTTAATAGCCATATTTTTGACTTGTAACTTGCAAGGTTTAGTATATTTGTGACTGGGCTTAATTTTATGCCTCAAAGGAAGGAGTTAAGATAAAAGTTTTAAATCTATATGTTTTCTTTGTTTGTGGGAAAGATTTCTGCACTCTCCTTAATGGTGTAGGATGATAGGATCCCTCACCCCTCTACTGTTTTCATGCGCTGTACAAATTCATGTCTTGCTGTCATCTTATTAGTTAGGTTGCTTAATCTGTGTAGGCTTCTCAGGAGACTAACAGGATGTATGCTGCCCTGTTCTCACCATTTTGGAACGAGATTATTAAAACTTTGCGTGAAGAGGATTATATTAGTAATCGGTATGACCTATATGTGGAGTTTCATGAGAAATACATGTTGCTCTGTTACGTTTGTATGTTTTTAATGGATTTCTGCTCGGGTTTCTACATACAGAGAGAAAGACTTGCTTTCTATGCCTAGCAATACTGGCCGTCTTGGGTTGGTTCAATGGCCCCTTTTCCTCCTTTCCAGTAAGGTATAGATTGCATGCATATATATGTGTGTCTAGCTATCCAATTGAAGGTAACTTTTACAAGGGGTCTTTGTTTTGCTGATGGAGGATGATGTTGTGCTATTATTCCAGATCTATATGGCCATTGATTTAGCTTTGGATTGCAAAGACACCCAGGCAGATCTCTGGAATAGGATATGCAGGGATGATTATATGGCTTATGCAGTCCAGGAGTGCTATTATAATATAGAAATAATTTTGAAATCCTTGGTTGACGGTGAAGGGAGACTATGGTATGAATCATGTGAATCCTCATAGTTTGCTCTTGTACGGTAGACAGGATAAACATGACAACCAAATAAGGGATGAACCTTATGATTTTGCCTTGTCAAGAAAGATGTCTGGTATTTACGCAATTATCATTGAAATGAGAACCTTTGATTTGACCTACAAACTTTTTGCTTTTTTTTAGGGTTGAGAGGATTTATCGTGAAATCAATAATAGCATAACGGTGGGTTCACTTCTTGTTACCCTGTCGCTCAAGAAGCTTCCTCTTGTTCTTTCAAGATTCATCTCATTGGCTGGGCTTCTGGTAATGGATATGTCAATTGTGGGCATCATATCAGTTGTCTTGATCTGATTTTAGGTATTCTATAATCTTCAGACATTTATTTGTTACTTTTCTGCATTCTCTTACCTTCTGCAGGTACGGGATGAAACCCCAGAACTTGCAAAAGGTGCCGCAAAAGCTCTCTATGATTTTTATGACGTCGTCACAAATGATTTGCTGTTATCTCATCTGGGGTAAAGCTGATATTTAGGATTTCTTTCCTTCCCATATGATAATCGATAAATAATTTTCTGTCTTGATCTTTTCGTTCTTCCTTGTATCCAGGGAACAAATTGACACATGGAATATAATAGCTAGAGCTAGAAATGAGGGGCGATTATTTTCTAGGATAGAGTGGCCAAAGGATCCTGAACTTGTAGGTGTACTCAGAAATATGACTTGTGGGTTGATTTTGAGTTTCGTCCTCTTTAATTGTAATATTTATATATATATATGTATGTATGTTTTACCCCCGTGCAGAGGGAACAAGTGAATAGATTGCGCCTGCTTCTTAGTGTGAAGGATTCGGCAGCTAATATCCCCAAAAATCTTGAAGCTCGAAGGAGGTTGGAATTTTTCACAAATTCTTTATTTATGGACATGCCTCCTGCAAAACCTGTGTGTGAAATGATACCTTTCAGGTGATCTGCAAAATAAACTTTCATTCAATACCAATCCTTCTTGTTCCGTTGACCACTGCTGAAAGGTTTATTTTATTTCCAGTGTGTTTACGCCATATTACAGTGAAACTGTGCTGTATAGTTCTTCTGAGCTGCGTGTCGAAAATGAGGATGGAGTCTCTATTCTTTTCTATCTACAAAAGATCTTTCCGGGTTTAGTTATCTCTAAACTTATCCTCCTTTTCTTACGTTACACCGCCAAGAGTACCCCATTCGCCAAGTAAAAGAAAAAAAAAATCTATCACTGCAGAGGCCCATGGTCTCCCGAAAGGTTGAACATTCAGTTATTGAAAATTTGTTTGCTTCTTTGTGGTAGATGAATGGGACAACTTTTTGGAGAGGATCGGTAGCTATTCTTCTGGAGATGTTGATTTTGAAGAAAGCTCCAGTGATAACTTGGAGTTGCGTTTTTGGGTATCTTATCGTGGCCAGACTTTGGCAAGGACAGGTTAGAGTTTTCTTTTAAATCTCTTATCTTTTCATTACTCTTTAAATGATCGACACAAGTTTGAGCTTGACACTTCTGTTGTTGCAATTGCAGTACGTGGCATGATGTATTACAGAAGGGCTTTGATGCTTCAGAGTTACTTGGAAAGAAGAGGAATAATTGGTATGCCATTACACTTTAGTTATTATAATCTGCAATGAACAAAAAGTTGATTCTACTCACCTGATCTGTGGTCTTTATGCTGTCAGAGGATGACTATTCTCAGGGCTTTGAACTGTCTCGTGAAGCAAGGGCTCAGGCAGATTTGAAGTTTACATATGTAGTGTCATGCCAAATTTATGGCCAGCAGAAGCAGAAGAAAACTCCAGAGGCAGCTGATATTGCTTTATTGCTGCAGAGGTATTGTGGATGTAGATTGCATTATGTATTCCAGGCAATATGATGCCCTAGTATTGTGTATGTACAAGTTGCCATGAAGTTTCTTCAGTGTGTGACATATAGCTCATATCTCATTTCTGCATATGATATCATCTTTAGCCCAATATTACATCGCTTGTGATAATCCTGACTTTTAGAAGCATGAATTGTTTTTGTATGTGTCTTTGGGATCTGCATATGATATCATCTCTTTTCCCCCCCTTCATTGCCCGGGTTTTATCATTCCCAATAATTTTTTTGTTTTTGCTTTCGATTAGATCACTGAGCAGTCACATTGATTTTATGAATCTCAATTTTGCAATATTTAAGTGCTATAATATTGCTTAAACTACATTGATATGTCAACATTTACTTTGTGATGTTTAAGTGCTTTCATATTCCTTATAACAGCGGTTAAGCCATCATCTCTCTCTTGAGTTTCTTTTTTCTTTTCATTTACGTGCCAATTTAATAACTATTAGCTATGAGCATTTTACCTTTTTTTTTCCATCATCTCCTCTGAGAGGGGGGTTTGTTCTCTTGCATGTTGCAGGAGCTTGAGATTTTCTGAATTATATATCAAAGGATATTAGAAATCTATGCTCATATTAAGAGGCATTAAATTCTAAGCAAAAAGTCATTTTCATTTACTAATATACCGTTATATTAAATTTAATACAGGTTACTTATTTAGTTGGAGAGATAATAACATAAGGTTAGAATTGGAAACAAAGCATTTAATTGTTGATATTTTTCATTTAAGGTTGTATATTATGTTTAATATAATCAGAAAATTAATATCCTTATATATGAAACAGAGGGAGTAGAGCTTTAGCCATTTTCATTGATATGAAAGCATTTCTTGCTACCTTCCTTCCATCCCCTTCCCTGAATGAATGTTTGTTGGAGTCTAGTCATTAGAAATTTTTGTGCTAAGCTTGCGTATAAATGGTGGACATTTGCTGTATTGGTGATTGAGATCTATTATTACTTGATTTACATATGTACTTATTTCAATGCTCTTGTGATTCCTGGGGTTATTTTATTTTCCTATGTGAAGACTTAAACTTGTTTGTAACTGTTGTACAATGGAACTCATTCTGTTGTGTTAGGACTTGTTCAATGCTTTGGTTTCTTAATTGTTTCATGCTATATCAGGAATGAGGCACTTCGTGTTGCTTTTATTCATCTTGAGGAGAGCGTGGGTACTGGTGGGCATGTCTCTCAAGAATATTATTCAAAGCTTGTTAAAGCTGACATGCATGGAAAAGATCAGGTAGAGCATGGTGGACAGCAAGTCAGCTAAGAAGTTTTGTGCTCTATGGTGTCTTTTTAATGTGTTATTTTTTGATGGTCTAATCTCTTTTTTGGTTGGAGCTCGACTGTATATAAGCTGCAAAGAATATTGACGTTGGTTGTTGATGGGCAATGTAAATTATTGTTTGTCCATCTTCATTATTTTTCTTGTTGGAGAACAGATGAATTCTACTTTAGGGGACTATATTTGTAGAACATTATTTTTGGTACGCCTAACAATCAAATCTCAAAATTTGTCCATTTTGTGTTGGTCCCCTTGCAAAGTGACAACTCAATTTTAGTTTTGCCACCTTTGGATGCTGACTATGTGTCCGACCATGTATCTTATCATTCAAGAAGTTTGGTGTGAGCATGATTGAAGAAGCCAAGAATTTCCTTCTCTTCTCTGCCCCTTCAGCTAGCGCCTGCATTTAGTCTGTAGCACTGATACTTCTATTTTTGATGCAGAAGGAAAATAGTTTTTGTTATTTTTATGTGGTACAATATTGATTAAACAACTTATGTAACCCATTTCATGAAGTTTTAGTGTCATTTTATGTTGCTTACTAGTAGTATACCACCAGTCAGGTGACATTTACATGGTATGCAAGGTGGTGTTTTAAGTTGTGACTTATTATTTAGACAAGTTCTCTGGGTCAAAGGGGCATGGTGAATTGGTGATAGGGTCTTGGGTTAGAAGGTACTTATTTTCCATGACTAACAATCTGCTGTATGGTGAGTATACTTTGGGAATTTAGGCTCTAGGATTATGAGGTGTGAGTATAAATCATAACCTTTGAGAACATTTTTGTTGTGGATTTCTCTAAGCGGCTGTCTCTCCTGTGTTTCACCTGACTACTGATGCCACATAACTCTATGTGCTCCCTATTTTTCTTTCTCGAAATAAATTTTCAATTTTTTTTGTGCTTGATTTATTTTGTACAGCATGGCTTAATATTGATTTCACATGATCTCAAAATCAAAATTTCGATGTCATGGTATTATTTTGTGACAATTTGAAGATCTTTTTGGATGTACTTAAAGTGTGTATTTGTCACTTTAGGAAATATATTCCATCAAACTACCTGGTGACCCGAAGCTTGGAGAAGGGAAGCCTGAAAACCAGAACCATGCGATCATTTTTACACGTGGAGAAGCAATTCAAACAATTGATATGAACCAGGTCATTATGCGCTAAAGATTTATTTTTCATCTTTTTTTTTTCTCTTCAAATCTCATACCTGTTCAGCCAATCAATTTTGTCTGTATATTTTGTGTTGTTTTATGTGATAAGGGCAGCTGGGACACTTGTAATGCAGCTTTTCTTGAAAATTTTCTGCATTTTTAATGGAATTTCCATGTATATTGAGCCCCAAAAATTTTCATTTCAAATTGACTTACATGTTTCTAGTTCTTATCTTTATTCACTTATTGACTAGTACAGAGTCCACTCCTGAGTAATGGTCTAGAAATATAATCCTTGTTTGCGGTGCTTTATGTGCTTATATGCTACCTATGTTTCATGGGACAAGAAACGTGATGTGTTTGCTTCACCAAAACTATAAGGTAAAAAGAAAAGAGCGAAATACAGAACACATGGAGTTAGATTCTGAGGAGCATTCAGCCATTCAAGCAGTTGGGAAAAAGCTGAGGAAGATTTAAGCAAAAGACCCTTTGAGTTACTCACAGTCACGAATAACAGAAACCCTACCCATCCTCTGCCATTTGCAGCTATTGCTAGTCACCGTCATCATGCTGCAGCGTTGCTTGTCATTGCCTGGGGTCATTGCTGCATTGCTGACACTATTCAGAAGCAATTGATCTGTCGCTTTTGTCTCTTTAATTCACCTCCTTATTCCTCTCACGTGACAGCAAGAAGGACCAGCAATAATATAATAGTAGCAGCTCAATAGCAGCAGTCTACTGCTCTTATCCTTTTCTTTTTACTCACTTTCTTGTCCCCTTTTCCTGCTTTCTCCCCCCCCCCCACCCCTGACAAAGGATGGCAGTGCACTTTAATAACTTGAGTTGGGGGGGGGGGTTCAGCGCACACTACTCCCCCAGGAAACCTACTTCTCGTAAAGGATATTTTACAAGGTCCCTTTAGGTTTTCCTGACAGTAATAATTAATGATTTTTTGGAACATTATATGTTGTTAAGCTGCCTTATGGGCTAAGATATTTTATTGCAGGCCAAAATGTTTTGATTATGTGGAAATCTTTGATTTAAGATACATATTACTTCCTTAGTGTTCCCTAATTTCCATGTCCCCAACTTTTTAAGGATAGTTATTTTCTCATTACCTGTTACCTACATCACTATGTCCATCCCCTTGCGACCTACATATCTCTAGTATTTCCTTTCTGAAAGTTTAAGTCGTGAGTTGTGACAAAGTGTTACTGTCCCAGGATCCATATATCTTGATTAGGTAGCAAGTTGGCAAAAAGAAACCCTGCCTTTTGTTTACCATCTTGAACATTTGCTCTCATAGTGTCATAGTTATCTGACATGAATCAGGAAGGCGGTGCCCTAAGAAGTTTGTCTGGATTGAGTCTCTCTTTGATTTTTGTTGTTATCGATCTGGATGAACTCATCTGTCTGGCCAAATTACAATAAGCATCCATTGTTGACATGGCTGGCTACTTCCCTTCTTAAAAGAACCCCTACCTGTCTTCAATCAGAATTGATGGTCAGGGTTTCACTTTTTCATTGTTTCTGAGCTTAAATAAGCCCTAGTCCATTAGCCCTATTGTTTTACAGCTGCTACCCTTCTATTGGTTGCATCAGATGCCATAGCCAGTAAGTGCTATTGCTGTTAGAAGCTGTAGTCTCCCTCTGCCAATGGTTTTTTATATTCACTGTTAGGTGCTGCTAAATAAGATTATGTTACCGTGGCTTTGAATTGGGACAAAAGAGGGAAGAGAGGCAACGAGGAGAAAGATCAGAGGCTGAGATAGATGATTAATATGAGTGTGTAAGAGGAAAATTCCTCAGTCTGGCGCCTGATTTAATCTACATCTTTTCCTCTGGTGTTATCACTCTGAGCTATTTATCAGCGACCTCAGTTGAACCAGTGACGTAGTGATGTGAATCCTCGACTGGGTTGATCATTGATCTTGATCTACTAACAGGACAATAGAGCTACTCTTCTAATTTCTAAGTGTTTTTCTGAACATGACCTTTCGGCCACTGTATCATAATGAGTCCCTCGTGGGGTTTGTGTGACAGGATAATTACTTTGAAGAGGCAATGAAAATGAGAAATCTACTGGAGGAATTTCATGGTAACCATGGCATTCGTCCTCCAACGATTCTTGGGGTCAGAGAGCATGTCTTCACTGGAAGGTTGGACTCGCATCTCTCGTCTATTATAACAGTTGAGTTTTATGATTTATTTTCTTTTTGTTTCTCTTTTATGCATGGCAGTGTGTCATCCCTTGCTATGTTTATGTCCAATCAAGAGACGAGCTTTGTCACATTAGGCCAACGTGTTTTGGCGAAACCTCTCAAGTATGTTCAGAACCCCGCTTGTTACTTTATGTTATGCTATTTACCCCCTCACATCTACTGTTTTCTTTAACATGGTAAAACCCTCATGAAACTCCTGGAGATTCTTTAATGCTTGAGAATTGTGTTAGTGCCATTCTGAGTGTCATTCATCTATCTTGGAACAATTTTTCTGTAGCTGTACCCAGGCAATAAAACTGTGGTTGCAGTTGCAGTATTAGGGTGTTGTGAATGATATTTTATGTCGTGGCATGCTTTTATTTTTCTTTTTCACCACAAATATCAGTTGATAATCAATATATCGCCAATAGGCAATAAATATGTGAAATTTTGAAAAGGTTGTGTATCATTCGACCTAAAATCCGATGTTTTAGACCGTTATTTAATTGTATGGTTGTACAGTCCTGTACCTCATTTGTTCTTGTTTGCATTGACTTTTTGTACTCTCTGTCCCATTTTGTTCTGCCTTTTAGAACATCCAACTTATTAAGGAGAGCATTAATTGTTGTTGGCAACTAAAATCATTTTCCCAAGTTACCCATATTTATTGTTTGCTTCCAAAAGAGGTTAGCATTGGTAGTACCACTTAAAACCCAATAATTAGTTGCAAACAAAGGGCATTTTTGAAAATGTATAAAATATTAGTAAATGATGAATGCTATGTTAAAAAGGTGGACATATTTTGGGATATCTATAAGAGGAATACAACCCAAACAAAGTGGGTTGGCGGGTGGGGTGGAGTAGCTAGCTTAGCTTTGCTCTTTGACTTATGTTATGTTGGCCTCCACATTTTCTAATTTTTTTTCAGCTGTCATTGGTAGTTATCCTTGTCGTGAGCAAGATATTTACTGACCCTAGACAAATGCTTCATGAAGGCAGTTTTTTCTTCTTTTTTTCCGCTACCTCGTAATTACCAAGTAAAATCTGGTATGTGGGTGTTAATCTATAGTCTTTTCATATTATTTTGGATCCAAAAGTGCTGTTTTGTTTGTCCAATGTCAATCACGTTGTGTGGTTTGGATTGTATCCTAGAGGATATAAGTATTAGTACTATCTAAGGCATTAGGAAACTATTGTATGTAGGTTCTTATTTTTTGGCAGCTATGTGAGTTAAAGAAATTCTCTTAGATATTTTTACAATTCATATTTAGCTTGATATTATTATCATTTGGTTACCACAAATATATGCAATTTTATGGTGTTTATGGCAATTTGCACTGTGGTTCTATTTTATTTTATTTTTTCAAAACTTTAAGTGGAATTATTTTTAACATGGGTCATAAAAAAAATTATACTGAAATTGTTCTCACATTTTTTTTTATATAAATAGATATCCATATTGATTAGGGGTGTTCACGGATCAGATTTCCGGTGTTTCGGATATCTGAAGATTTGATATTTGGCAAAAAGCTTCAGATACTGAAATTCTGGATAAGATAACAAATAATCCATCGGATATCCGAAACTTTTGACTAAGCCACAAATGAGAAATATTAGATGATTTTTTTTGATTGATTGATAATAAATCAATCTAATTTGAACCGATTTGATCAAATGATTGGATTTGGGTCTTAAATTAAATTATATTCAATTAATAGTTCCAAATTTTAGATAATATTTAAATATTTAATAAAAATGATAATTGAATGGCTCCACTGTGGGGATTCAAATCATAAATTCTTCTATGCAAGGGTGAAGGAGAAGCAAAAGCGGAAAACCATTGCTTTCCTCATAGGAGAGAATGGCAGGGAGATAAGGGGTGCTCAGGAAATTCAGAAGGCCTTCAGTGACTATTATAAGCAGCTTCTAGGCACAGCCTCTCCCTCTTTCGGAGTTCTGGACCCATCCGTTGTGGATAGCTCTTTATCTTATGAGCAACAGTTGGCTCTAAATGCTCCTGTTTTCAAAGAGGAGGTCGGAGCAGCTGTCTTCTCTGTTGGTGACACTAAGGCTCCAGGTGTAGATGGTTACTCAGCGGGTTTCTTCAAAAAGAGTTGGGATATTATTGGAGATGAGTTATTCATGGCTATTAGAGATTTCTTCACTACCGGTTTCCTGCCTAGGCAGGTAAATATTACATCGCTTACCCTGGTGCCAAAAAAGCCTAACCCGCAAAAAAGGTCACCGATTTTAGACCTATTGCTTGTTGCACCATGCTTTATAAGATCACCTCGAAGATTCTTACGTAGAGGCTTCAAGGTATTTTGCCCTCAATCATTGACCTTGCTCAATCCGCTTTTTTGAAGGGGAGAAGCATCGGTGAGAATGTGTTATTGGCTCATGAGTTGGTGAGGAAATATGCTCGAAAAGGAGTCTCCCCTAGATGCATGATAAAGTTGGACCTCCAAAAAGCTTATGACATGGTCAACTGGAGATTTGTGAGGGATCTTATGCTTCTGTATGGCTTTCCTTACCACTTTGTAAAGCTGATTACCGCTTGCTTGAATACTATGGCTTTCTCCCTATACTTAAATGGCGGCAGGGAGATCCCCTCTCCCCCTGCTTATCTGTCCTTATCATGGATTACCTGACCAGATGTCTCAAACAACTATGGGCCAATGATACTTTCAAAGGCCACCCTAGATGCAGAGCTTTGAAGATAACAAATCTGAGTTTCGCTGACGAAATCCTTTTTTTCTATCATGGTGATTTGCATAGTGTACAGTGCCTTAAGGATGTTGTTAATCATTTCTCTGGGATCTCGGGTTTGATCCTAAACCCTTAGAAATGCACTGTCTATTTTGGTGGCGTGTCGTCTGATGTTAAAAGAGCAATTGTTGATCTTCTAGGGTTCCAAGAAGGTACTCTTCCGATTACTTACCTTGGCCTACCTCTAACCCCTTCTAGAATCTCGGCTAGTCTACTCCAGCCTATGTTGGAAAAGGTAACAACTCGACTTAGGTAGTGGAGCACTATTTATTTATCTTACGCGGGGAGACTACAGTTTATCAAGTCGGTTTTGTTCAACATACAACTATACTTCAGCCAGGTGATCCTCCTACTAAGAAAGATCCTCCATCAGTTCGTGAGTCTCTGTCGAAATTTTCTATGGTCAGGAAAGATACATGGTAGAAGATGCGCCTTGGTTTCATGGGAACAGATTTATACCCCTAAGGCAGAGGGTGGTCTTGGTTTCCTTAACCTGGACATTTGGAATCAGTGTGCCTTGGGTAAGCTACTTTGGAATATTGCTACTAAGAAGGATTCGCTTTGGGTGAAGTGGATCCATGCTGTCTACCTTAAGAATATGTGTGTGGGAGTACAATCCCACTACTTATACCTCTTGGTTGTTTCAGAGAATCCTCCTTGTACGCACTCAGTTACAAAGTTTTATTCTTTTGAGGTGGTCAAATGGTTATCCTGAATATAACATCAAAGCTGCTTATGAAGCTGTGCGACCCAGACAGGATAAACAGAAGTGGCCCCAGCTTGTGTGGAACTCCCTTAACTTGCCAAGATACAGTTTCCTTCTTTGGTTGGCATTCAGGGACAGATTGATGACCAAAGCTAAACTTCGGGAGTTTGGTATGGATGTATCGGAGCAGTGTGTGTTTTGCTAGTAGGGTCTCGAAACCCGGGACCATTTGTTTGTCCACTGCCCTACCACAACGGCTATATGGAGGAAAATTCGAAGATGTGCCGACAGAAGGGACCCTATCCAAGGGTGGCAACAGGAGGTGCAGTCCTTGTTGAAAAGATCTAGACAAAATAGACAGAAAAAACAGGTCCTAGGAGCTCTTTTCTCATCTTATATTGCTAATGTATGGTATGAGAGGAACTTGAGAGTTTTTGAAAACTGTAGTAGGGATATAGATAGTATCAGTTAAACTATTGTCTTAGCTGTAGCTAGACGTTTAATGCACCCACATTATAAGGTTAAATTCCAAAAGTGGGCTGGTCTTGTTGATCGTATGGTAGTTTGATCTCAGGATTGTAATCCTTATCCTTTTTGTAAGTAATAAAAATTTCTTACTTATCGAAAAAAAAATGATAATTGAAAATTATAACGTTTACATACAATAAGCTATCTTTTCAAATTAGACACACACACATATGATTGTATACAATAAAATGTTGTGAAGGATAAATATTTTTGGAGTGTATGTATATAATTTATTGGATTGGATTTATTTGTATTTATCGGATTGGATATTCGATTTATTTAATTTTTCGGATCAAATCGGTTTATTAGATGTTGGAGAACATGAACAACCCTAATATTGATATATCTTAGAAGATAAAAATAAAAGTGCACATATTCCATAATATGAATACATATCTTATGAGCATGCACATCTTATCCAACAAAATACACATCTTTCAATATAATTACACATCCTTTATTTGTAAAACTATAAAGGATGAATACACATGTTATAAATAGACATCTTATTGGAAAGAATATATTTATCTTTACAAGTCAAATGCATGCCTTATATGACAAATGCATATGCACTTCTTATAGTGGTAAATATGTGTTATATCAACCAATGCATATTTTATACCATCCTTTACTTATAAAAAAATAAGGAACGAATGCGCATGTTATACATACAAATACATATCTTATTGAAAAGAAAATACATCCTTACATAACACACATCTTATAGATATAAATGTACATTTTATGTCGACAAATGCTCATATCTCATATTGAATGCACATCTTATAGAATTGAATGCACATATTTCAGTAATCATAAGTATGAAACACTGTGATAATAGCAGTAGGATGTAACAATTGGGTGACTATAGGCTCGTATACTCTTATAAAATAGGACCCTTGAGTAGTTAGTCCCGGGAATCAACAATATAGTTAATTTTCTGCCACCTGACAAAATCCCCCCACTAAAAAAACATGATTCAAGCACCCCGACCCAAACCCATAATGATAGAGGTAGACAGTCTCCCTATTTGCATACAGCAGCCTCGCACACTCTTTTCCTTATTACTTTTGTAATTCATCATGTATGACAAAGAATGGAAAGTTCAGTCATAAGCTTGACAAGATATCTAAGAATAATACTCTGGGTCTGTGGCCCAATTCTCGAATGGGGCATATAAGACCGCAACTTTCAGAGTAAATTTTTATTATTTTACCGACAAGCTAGCTGAAGCCCTCCATTTTGTGCATTGCAATTTTCCTTAAGTAACCATAATTCACTTTTGGTCTTATCATCTGTAAGTTGTCTATTCTTGGAATGTCCACATGGATAACTGGTATATCTTCTCCTATTTATCTTCAATGTTTTTCTTTTATTCACATAGAGTTGGTAGTTTGTGGTGAAAGGAATTTATATTTACCCCATTTCAGGCAATGTTATCCTGCAGTGGAGGGTGAAGATGAATATCCTTTGTATAAGAACAAAAGTGATATCTATAGGTTTAACAACTAATATATTAAGCTTCTCAGTCACACTATAAAATACTTGGAGCGTGTAATAGAGATGAGAATGGCAAGGAATACCGCCATACAAGAGACTAATTTAGTTTTATGTGCTTATTATGGGCAAGGGAGTACCGATGACCAATATTGGGTGATCCAATAATTGTATGAAAGGAGGTTGAGTGGGGATATCGAGAACCCTTCTATTGATATTCAATTTTATTAAGGGTCACCCTTGGGTCTCTTTCTCGGGTAGCTTTGGATGAACATGAAAAGACAATCCAAGAGGATGTGCCTAGGTGATGACAGTCAGATTCATCACACAATGTGCCTAGGTTATCAAAAAATCTCACAATCTTTTATTAATAATAATTATAATTCATAACACATGATTGTATAAACCCATTTTTTTTCTTTTTAATAAGGAAACAACTTACTATAAACATGCTAAATATACAACTACAACAACAGGCCAGTATGAATCCAGCCATTTGTAGGATATGGGGGCTTTGGCATACATTATCTCACTTCTTTTAGCTTGGAAACAATGCGTGAATATATCCAAAATGATCTTATTAGATTTTTTTTTTAAGAATGTACTCTCTGTGTTTGTGTCGTGTGTGTGAGAGTGAGAGAGAGAGAGAGAGAGAGAAGAATGTAGGGAATTAAAAAAATAATGTAGAAAGTGCATAGTTATGTATAAAATAGTAGGTAGAAACCAATATGTTAATAATAAGTACTAGCTGCACGCTAGTGTTATGGTGCATTGAAAATATAGATAGTTAAACAAAAGGAATAGAACCAGTAGTAATACTAGTACTACTATCAATTTTATAATGATGAATAACACTAATAATTATGTAGTAAAAAAATAAAATCCCAACATCATAATATAAAATGATATTGAAACTTACTAAATCTTACTAAATGAGTAAATCTAAATAATAAATAAAAAACTATTAGTCCTCACAAGCTTTCTAAGAAAGAGGCATGTCCACATGGGCATGAACCTTCCAATAGGGTAGAGAACTAGGGCTACAACTATAGACCCTACAATAAAGTGGCACTAGACTATGTCACTTGGTATATGTTATTTGCCAATGATATTGCTGCAGTGGATGGGATAAAAGGGTTCATTTGAAGTCCAAGGGTTTCAAGTTCTGCTAAGATGAAGAAAGTGATGTCTCAGATTCAGGCCTTATGATTGGTGCGGCTGTTATACATGAAGGATGATAGTTTAAATATCTTGGGTCTATTATTCATGTAAACAGATGAGCAGAATGTCCATTGAGTGAATGTGGGTTTACTAAGTGCATCTAGAGTATTATGCTGTAAGATTAAACCTCTCAAACTCAACGGAAAGTATCTAATTATTATTTATGGGGCACCATAACACTCAAGTAGTAAGCTAATGGTGGCGGAGATGATGCTTCGCTTGATGCTGAACTTACGAACTGTGGAATGCAATAGTAAGTAAGAAGGTTGGGATGACTGTTATTGAAGTTAAGATATGATTGGTGAGACTTAAGCAGTTAAGCCATTTGATGGAGACAACAATCAGAAACCCCTATGACAAGTGGCGATAAGATTCTTTTAGTACTTGTTTGGTATAAGTACTAATAGAATGAAATGGAAATCCATTTTCAACCTGAAAAATTAGACTTTTATTTTCATAAGAATATGTTTGGAATCAAGGGAAAATAGAACTAGGTAAGTATCATCCATTTCTAATCCTCTGGTTTTCTACAAATTTTATTACAATGCACAAGATTACTTCTTCGTAACATTTTAGAAGTAGATTTCTATTTCTTGTATTTTTCTTTTCATATCAAAAAATGAAATTTCATAATACATATGAAGAAAATCCATTTTCGTGAATTTTGGTCTTACCAAGCAAGATATTAGGAGATTGCAAGAGATAGATCGGTAGTCTTATGAAGAATTCATGCTAAGTACTCAGGCCTCACTTTTGTCCTACCAGGGCTTATTTTTGATGGAGGATGTGCGCCACGGTAGAAAACTATATTTTTGAAGATTTGTGTAACTGATATTGAGTAGAAAACAACATATTTCCTTAGCTTATAAGTTTACACTTGATGCTCTGCTATTATGGCTAGTTATTTAGCGTGCATAGTATTATCTATTTCTTTACTTTTTTATTTATTCAGACATGTATTTGCTTTCTTGTTTATTATTTTAGCATGTCAGCTAGTTGTTCAATTTGGTCTATATATATAAATATATATGCTGAAACTTTTCGCACCCATACTATATTTCTCTTCTTCAAAGAAGTTTTACTCCCCACCCAAACTGATAAAAAAAAACGTGTTGGTATGGAAACAAATTGTCAGTACAGTAGCTAGTGGAGGTGATTCTGTGCCCAGATCCCAAGACCTGCCAATGGAGGGTTTTCAAACTGTGCTTTATGTAGTTATATCTGCTTGCTTGTAATCATGGCTTGATTGTTGTGAGCTTACCTGGTGATAATGTAATAGGCTGCATCTTCTACCATCTTCTCTCGGCAGATACTCATCTTTGCTTGTCTTAATTTGTGCCTGGCAGATTTTGTGAGAATTAAACATTATTTATCTTGTCTTGCTTTCTTAAGCTCATGCAAAAGTCAAAAGTTCCTTCTTAGGATTGCCCAATGAGGTTTTAAGTTGATCAACTTGTGTAATGAACTCTTTCAGGGTACGCATGCACTATGGACATCCAGATGTGTTTGACAGGATATTTCACATATCTCGAGGAGGCATTAGTAAGGCATCACGAGTTATCAACATTAGTGAGGATATATATGCCGGTATGCCTCTCATGATTCAACTGCAAATTTAAGTAATGAAGAATTTAAGTAACTCAAAGGCTTTCTGGGATAGTGGGCAATTATTTTCTGTCTCCCTTCTGAGGAAAGACTTTTGGATCTGTATAGGAGGTAGAATGTCATAGCAGACATTTTTATAGTTCAACCCGATCTTAGACACTTTCAATTACAGGAATCTTTTTCCATTTGAGTTCATTTGCCCGTTGTTATGAAATCGATATCGGAACTTCAAATTCGGAAGTAACTAGTATTAGATCATGTATGGTAGGGGTAGGAATGTTAGCTCAAGTATTACCTTGCCATGCCCCAACCATATTTGGTTTCTGAGCAGTACTTCTAGCCTTACCCTCTTGGCTTTGGTTTGACAATCAGCTAGAAAGAATATGTTATGCAACTAGGATATTTTATTTTCTCTTTTTTCCCTCACGGCTGTTATAAATTTGTTTTGCAAGCTTATGATAATTTCCTTGTTTTCCTTAATGGCTTTTTCTTAACAGAAATAGTGTCTTTCTCGTTATGATTTAGAGGTTACCAAATACAGCCTTATCCTGTTAGTAAGGGGGGCCATAGTTGTCAAAATCTCCACCCAGAACTCCTTCCATCCAAAAGCTTCTAAATTTTCTGGATGTTAGGCAGAATTTTAAGTTGCAGAATCATGATCTGATCGTTCAATCCTAGGCTAGGATTAGTAGGGTTTCATATATTAGCTATAATTTTTATTTATATTTCCTTACAATATATTTTTGTACGTATTTCCACCAGGATTCTTCTCTTACCCTGTAATCATTCAGACTTAACCCCACCCCATTCTTATTTTGTTACATAGTACCTCTTAAATCCAGGTTGCTATAAATAAGCGATGATATTTGATAGTGTGGAAGTGAAATGCTGATAAGGAGCCCAAACTCTATCAAATAGTAAGTTGAATAAGTGAAGGTCTAAGGTGTTATTTGTTTATTTGTATCTAGTGGGTCATGTATAATCATTTTTTTATCCTCCTTTGTGTTGTTGGCTTTTTGATGTAAACCAATTTCAAATATGTGGTGTATTTATGCTTCATGGTTGTAACCATAGTTTTTAAAACTGGACCGGTAATCGAATCGGTATCATAACTGGTTCACTGGTTTAGTGGTCGGACCAGTGGTACATATTAAGTCAAAAAATGTGAAATATATAAAAAATTTTACTACACATGAATTTGACTGGCTCCCAATGGGTTTTTTACCGGTTTTGCGACCGGTTTTTTGACTGGTTCGGTTTTTACTGGTTCCAAGATCCTGAGAACCGGTACATAAAATCTGACCGGTGACCTGACCGATTCGCTAGTTTACCAGTCGGACCGGTCGGTCCGGTCCGGTTTTTAATACTATGGTTGTAACTACTTAAGTATCAACTTTCTCAATGTTAAAGAATAAAATTTTCAAATATGAGCATTTCTATGTATAATGGAAATCCATTATCATATTTCTGTAAATTATATTAGATCTCAAGATTCTATGAGCTCATTTGACAATCCAATTCTGAAGACCTTCGTTCAATCCTAAGTGTTATCTTGTATTTGACAGCAATGGGATGGGCTCAATGGATCTGTAATGGGTAATGATTCAAGTGGAATATCAAGATATATAGTAATTGGTAATGATCCATTGACAATCCAATTCTGAAGACCTTCCCTCAATCCTAAGTATTTTCTATTATCTGATACCGATGGGATGGTCTCCATGGATCTGTATTGGGTAATGATTCAAGAGCAATATCAAGATATAAAGTTAAATCAAATTTCTGTTAGCCTTGCATTTATCAGTATAGCTATGCTAAACCAGTCTCTGGATGTTTCAGCAGAGTTTTGAACCTCTTATGCCCATTAAGTATTTGTCAGTATCATATTTGATTCATTTATTTTCCTATTTTTGAAGAGTGAAGCTTATGCTAAATTTGCAGGTTTTAACTCCACATTACGACAGGGTAATATTACACATCATGAATACATTCAGGTTTGAGTCTTTTGTATCTTTTGCTGGTATTGCATGTTTTCTGATTCTTATGAACAAATCTTACGTATAACTTTTACCTACACATCCTTGTTCATATAGGTTGGGAAGGGAAGAGATGTTGGGTTAAACCAGATTGCCCTTTTTGAGGGAAAAGTTGCTGGTGGGAATGGAGAGCAGGTTCTGAGCAGAGATGTCTACAGGCTTGGGCAGCTTTTTGACTTCTTTCGAATGCTCTCTTTCTACTTTACAACCGTAGGTTTTTATGTGTGTACAATGGTGGGTGCTAACGTTGATTTGTTATACTTTACTCTTGCCTGCTGCTTCAATGTGGTTTTGCATTTTATTCTAAAACAATCTTTTTTTTTTTCCTTTTGGTGCAGATGACGGTTCTAACTGTATACATTTTCTTGTATGGAAGAGTGTACCTGGTATACCACCATTTTCCTCTTTTCTTCTGGCATCTCTTTTTTTTTTTGGGGGGGGGAGTTAGGAAAGGTTTTTTGGTTAGTACACAATACAAGGCGTGCTTGAACATGTTCATCTAGAGTACAGATTCATGTGCTTAGGTGAAATCTAGGTGAGTGAATTATTGCAGCCCATTATCTTAAGATCCTTGTAATAGATTTTACATCATTGCATGACATGTCGATACAATTATTGCAAAATATCCTAAGTTGGTCAATGTACCTTTACTTTTAAAAAAATATCTTCGGTGAATAAAATAGTTCGAATTATAAAAATACAATGATCAGAATAGGACAAAGCTAAACTTGACATAGCTAAACTTCAGTGAATAATTTAGGAAAAATAAAAGTATAATGATTAACTTGGAAAAAATGTAGAAGTTGGGTGACCAACTTAACATTTAATCATGAAATGGAATGTCAGATGATAGAGCTATTTTTTCGGTTTTTTATTCATCAGCATGCATGGCAAGATTTCTGGAAAAGTGATAGATCACATGGCTATCATTCTTGGCCTTTCTGTTGCTGAAAAAAACATGCTTATGTCAGACTTTTTGGTTCGGTGTGTAGCTCTCCTGATGGGCATGGGCTTTGTGTTTTTAGTGATGTCACCCTTTTGCTGGGGAACCAGTGGCTGCACTATTTGCTTTTAATCATTTATTCTTTATTTTCCCCTCTTTTAGCTACTTAAGCTTCATCTTGAAGTCTTTTCTATGGGGATGATTAATAAAGTTTGCCTCAGTCTCATTCTGTTATTTTGTTTTACATTGTGAGGTAGGCCCTTTTTCTGGACCCTGATTAGGGTTTGAAGGTACTGGGTCATTCTCTCTAAGTTTTTCTTCTACCTGCCTTTTTTTTTATTTTTGTGTGTGTGTGTGTGTGTCACCAGTAGTGCTTTAATAGTAGAGAGCACATATGTTTGTAACACTATCTTAGAGTGTGTCACCAGTAGTGCTTTAATAGTAGAGAGCACATATGTTTGTAACAATATCTTAGAGAGATGGTCTTCATGAAACTTGTTTTATTCCAACTCATTTCAGCTCTACAAGGCATTGTAGTCCTTGCCTTTTAAAATTCAGTATCTGACTGCTAAATTCTCGTGAGGCAAACTAACGTTGTTCTGCCTTATGTTTCAGGCCTTCTCTGGACTTGATGAGGGAATTGCTAAAGAAGCAAAGATGTTGCGCAGTACAGCCTTGGATGCTGCTCTGAATGCTCAGTTTTTAGTCCAAATAGGGGTTTTCACTGCAGTTCCAATGATTATGGGTTTTATACTAGAGTTGGGATTGCTGAAGGTTCATTGACTCTGGCATCTTTTTGTTTTCTGTGGTTTCGATTAGCTGCTTGCTTTGGTTCATATGATGATTGCATATGGTTCTTATTGCACAATAATTTCTACTTGGTTTCTGTAAGTGATTTTGACAGCTCTGTTTGTTTTGCTATTTGTAGGCCATTTTCAGTTTCGTGATTATGCAGCTTCAGTTGGCTTCTGTGTTTTTCACCTTCTCATTAGGAACCAGAACACATTACTTTGGACGTACTATCCTCCACGGAGGGGCAAAGGTATCTTTCTCATCTTCCTATTGTTTTATATATGAGTTCCATTGCTTGATTTATTATGTTTATTATTGGTGTAATGTTACTTTGCAAATTTGCTTTACAGTATAGACCAACTGGTCGAGGCTTCGTTGTTCGTCACATTAAATTTGCTGAGAATTACAGGCTTTACTCAAGAAGTCATTTTACTAAAGCGTAAGTGGTTGTGACATATTAATGACTTCTTTGTTTACCTTAGATTGTTTATTCAAATGGTCTAGAAGGCCTAAAACCTGATGCTATTTTCACAGGCTTGAAGTGGCACTGCTGCTCATAGTTTACATTGCGTACGGTTACACCAGGAATGGTGCGGTATCTTTTGTGCTGCTGACTGTGAGCAGTTGGTTCCTTGTCATCTCCTGGCTCTTTGGTCCATATATCTTTAATCCATCTGGTTTTGAATGGCAAAAGTGAGTTACTTTGCCAGTACCCTTTTCTTATTGTGCTGTTGTCATTAGTAATTTGTATTTTCTGTTTGCACCGTATTTCTTGTTTCTTGTTAGTGTTTGATGCTGCCACCTACCCTCACCCCACCCCCTGTGGGTTCTTTTCAGGTTTCATCTACAATTTATTAGTCGCTTCTGTTGCATTGTGATGTCATATGCTGACAATATGTGATGCAGCAGTGTGACTACCAGTGTATGTTTTGTACCTTACAAGATTTTTCCTTGCTAACAATAGGACTGTCGAAGATTTCGATGACTGGGCAAGTTGGCTTTTGTATAAAGGTGGAGTTGGTGTAAAAGGAGATGATAGCTGGGAGTCTTGGTGGGACGAAGAACTGGTTAGTTAACAGTTCTCTCATTTCCATATTCTATCTGCTCTGCAGGAATGTGTCAAGAATTATTCCAATAATTGAGAAATATATTACAGAAATTTGGGGACAGATAAACTGAACCAGAGAAAAACAAAGATCAAACTTAACAGAGATTTACAGATTTTTTGAGCTAGCGTATCCTGGCATCTACATTCTAATAGCTTGAAGACATTGTTTAGTGTCCAACCTGTGGTAAGATGACGCAGGGAGGCAAATTATTAGGGTTTGAAGGGGTTTACTCTAGTTCAGTAGGCATCATATGCTTGTGAACTTTACCTGAAATCACCATAGATTTGTAATTGCAAGTCAATTATTTGAGCAAAATGGGTGCATCATATGGTCCTAGATGGCTCAACTGGAAGAAATCATTTTCACCTAGCTGTAGCTTGGAAGGTCACTCTAGGTTCTATTGAGAGCACCATATGCTTTTGTAGAAGTGTAATAGGTAGCTATCGTTTGTCCATGGTGTCCAAATTCTCCAGTCCGGCTCAACACCTCTGATCAAAAGCCAGGGGTATCATAGGTGGGTTAGGTTTACCTTGCATATGGAATCAAAAAGAAAGGATTTTGAAGGAGCAGTTCCTATGAAATTTCTGTATACTATGCGTATGATGAAATCATAGATAATGGATTCCCTTTCTGAAAGTTCAATCATTGCTTTTAAGTTTCGTACATCAAATGATGACAAGAAGTAGTCTCAGATATTTCTGAAGAACTTCAGCCAGAATAGTTCTACCAAATTTCTATTAACTTCACCCTGATAAGTCAGAAGCCCCTAGCGGACACATGCTGCAAAATTAGATGCTTTTTTGTCCCATTCAGCTTAATCCAGATGACATAATTGAGATGAAAGCAACATATGCTACCGTGCTAATCATCTAGCCTCTTCCGTTGCAAACTTTTATATGTAGTATATGTTTGGTATCTGTATACTTCTTTTGATAGCTCTTATTTATCTTTGTTGGTTATATCAACTACTATTTATTCATTTTGGTTCTGCAGATGCATATTCAGACATGGAGAGGCCGCATTCTGGAAACAATTTTGAGCTTGAGATTTTTCATGTTTCAGTATGGTATTGTCTACAAACTACATTTCACAAAGAAGGACACATCACTTGCTGTAAGTTTCCTGCCTCTCATTGATATGATAGGTTCTTTAGCTACCCGCACACGTTCTACTTCTCCTTATAATTGCATAGTAATAGCATAATATGTGCATTCTTCTTTTCTTTGCGACGAAAGGAATACGTAAATATTTTCTGTAACATTGTTCATGTATAACTAAGCAATTTTTGCATTGAGGTAGCTGTTGCTGCCTATGTTGCACTGTGATGGTGAAGGGATGGGACAGAATGGGAACCATAGTTTTGAACAAAATAGGGGGTCAAAGTTTAGGAAATGATTCAATGCTGAAAGTACGATAAATCACTGTCTGATACCCAGAGACATTACCTTGTTATGGCACACTACATTTTGTAACTTCTTCTCATTACCTTGTTATTGAAGATAATGACAGGATAAAATGTGAAGCATGCGCTTGTCTATCCTGTTTCTGACATTATTAAGTGATCCAAGAACTAAAGGGGCGAAAAGCCCTAGATTGTTTATAATCATTGCTCTTAACTTAACAAATTGTAAACCCTTAAATCCCCTTAGTCATGATCCACTTGCTACTCTGGCTCTTGTTTACGTAAAAAAAAAAAAAAAAGAGGAAAGGACTGTTATTTCACAATAACATATTCATCTCTCTGGGTCACTCCCTAGTCGGTAGTCCCTGCTTGGTGCCCACTTTATCATCTGTCCTCATCCACCCACACAAGTTTTTGGTTTTGTTGTACATTTGAGCTTATTTATTTTAATGACTTATTGTTCTCTTGTGCTTCTACTATTTCCTTTCTCTCTCTTCTCAGTTCTCTTGTCTTCTCCGTGTTGTTCTCTTCTATAGACCATGGTTTTCTTGCAAATGCAGTTAGTCGGTCATTTTGTCAATCATGTGTTACAAACTTGAATAGATGAAGACTTGAGGAATTAAAATTTGTTTTTGGCAATTTCAGCATCAGTTAGATTTGATCTGAATCCTAGGTCTTTGGTGATTTGGACAAATTGAGGTTTGTTTTGTAGTGATTTGAGGCTCGATTTTCTAATTGAAGGTTGATTGTGTTTCTTAACCCTTGCTCTTAGTCTCTTTTTGGTGCTGTCACTTATATTTATTGTTTATGGTTTAATATCGGTACCGGTGATCTTTACTGTGGCTCAGAGAATGTGGTTCTCTGGTGGGGTGTTAGGAAAAGAGAAGTGGTAATGATTGATGTCCTTTTTCCTCATCTCTCTACAATTATCCAATCTGGCCCCACAAGTTAACATATGATCAAAGAAAGAAGATAGAGCATTGCTTACAGTATATATTTTTATTTTAAGATCATTATTTGTTTAAAATATTCTTTTATTCTATTTTGTTATGGCATTTCTTTTTTTTTTAGTTTTGTAAGTTGGCGGAATTAAATTTACACCTCAAGATATTAGAATGTAAATTTTGAATTGTGTGGGTAATGGTTTGTTATGAGGTCATACCTCAAGCTCTTCATTATAATTTGGCCATTATTATTTTTATTGTTATTGTGTGCATAATGTGAAATATCATCACAATAATGAAAAATAATAACCTATAGACACATACAACAGATAGTATTACTTTTGCAAATCCAATGCTACACATACACTCACACACATATAGGTACATATCTAGTGAGAACCCATTATTATGGTGACAACTAAGAACCATCCTTTAGTTATTTATTTATTTATTTTTATTTTTATTTTTTGAGTTGTTTATGGTAGTTTTCTCTAACCATTGTGGTTAGTTTCCACCACCTCATCACCTACTAAGTAGTTTTCTGATGTAAAGAAATACACAATTTTTACAAAAAATTCACAATTTTTTCAACTGAAACTTAAATACTATAGTATTTTGATCTAGTTATAGTAGTTTCCACCACCTACTAAGGCTTGTTTCTTAACTTAAAATATAAATACACAATATTTACAAAAATATCACAATTTTTTCCCCCAACACTCAAATACTATAAATTTTTATGCTACTTATAGTAGTTTCCTCCACCTGTTAAAGGTAGTTTTTAATACCTACTATGGGTATTTTGTTCAATTGTAGCAGTATTTTTGGTTTCAACCCATCATGTATGATCTGACGGTTTAAATTGAATGTGTTCACGTTCTTACGAAAAAGGTGGTTTTCATTAGATATTCTCCATATACGTGTGTGTGATTGTTAAAAAACTTGGTTAATACATTTTGATTCTCATGTTTCTTGCTCAAAAAGTTTTCATTCGGTTGTTGCTATTGTAACTAATGTTCATCATAACTCTTTAATTGACCAATATAAATAATTATCTATGATATAAAGTCATTTGGAAATGTATCTTTTACATATGTTGGTAATAAAAATAAAGTTTGTAACATGTTAGAAAATTCAAATACACACACACACACACACAATTTAAGATTGATTATAATCTTCTGGTATCAGAAACATCCTCTATTGATCTTGATTGGTTAGGCATAACGATTAGTGTGGACCTCATCAGATCATGCTGCAGCGGGAACCTACTGGTCCGTCCTTGTGGACAAAGTTTAAGCTTTCACTTCAAGACAGTGGTAAAATAATAGATGAAAAATGTAACTATTTACATGATAACATGCAGGCAAAGAAAAATTGTAAACGAGCTTTAATTTATACCAATGTGTATAAATATGTGTGTGCGTGTGTGTGTTGAGTGTTGTGTCTCCCTTTGGAGATCCTTGAGTTAGGATTGGTCTTATCTCTTGATGTCGTAATGTTCTCATTTGGTTTTAACCTGACTAGAAATTTCACAATTTGCTGCATTGAAAAGGCTCAAATAAAATAAGGGTTTCTACAGAATGAAAAGAGCATATTGAATGGCTCTTCGACGAAACTACTGTAGCGCGGCAAGTAACTAGATCGTAGCAGCGTTCGTCGCCGCCGATCCGGCCACTTCCGGCGCGGCCTGTCTCCTCTCGCCTTCTCTCCTAGGGCTCTCGAGTGAGGCACGCCATGGCTAGGAAGAAGAAGTCTCCATTGTCCATGTCGGGTAAGAAGATGTCGAAGACTCCAGCCCCTGCGACTGAGACGACGCCCCAACAACAGGCTTCGCAGGGCTCGAAGAGTCAAAATCTCCCCACTCCTCACACTGATCTGCTGTCAAAGAACCTGGAGAATGAATTGTTCGACGTAAACATTGCATCTGTTGGAATGGAGGACCCTCTGCCAAGAAATCCCAACCCAAACTCTGCCTCCCATGGCCAGGAGCAAGTGGCGACCCCATCTGCAGGGCATAAGGGGTGTTCGACCCAAGAAATTCTGAGCAGAGGAGGTGGTGCGCAGCCTGAAAACTCTCAAATCCCGCCTGCTGCCATGAATGACAGGATTTCTGTTTGGGATCGGTTGGAAGAGATCTCCCTCTCCCCTTCTCCCTCCTGGAGGGACATTTTGGCAGGGAATCGAAACCCTAGCCAGGGAGAAAAGCTCTCCTATGTTCCACCTGCCATGGAAAATGACTCAATGAGGGTTAAACTAGACAAGAAGGAGGTGGAATCCGAAGCTGAATTATGGGCGAACACCCTGGTTGGTTATGTTTTTGGTGATGCTCCATCTTATAGCCAGATTTGTGGGTATGTTCAAGCACATTGGAAAGATGTTCCTTTGCCGCAAATAATCCTCCATGCTTCGGGATTCTTCTTATTCAAATTCAAATCTATGGAAGATGCTAATTTCATCCTTGGGCAGCATTGGACATTCTTCAACAAACCCCTTGTCTTGAAGCTTTGGCATAGGAGGATGAAGATTGATAAGAATGAGATGCAGTTTGTTCCCCTTTGGATTAAATTTCCCAACCTGCCTCTTGAGTATTGGGGCAAATCTTCATTGAGTCGTATAGCCAGTGCAGTGGGGAAGCCTCTCTACACGGACGCTATCACTGTCTCCAGGGAACGTGTGTCATTCCCAAGGGTGCTTGTGGAGATTGATGTAAAAAAACCACTCCTGGACTCTATGGTGATTGTTGATCCTGAGGGAGGGGAAATAGTTCAGGAAATTGATTATGATTGGAAACCCATCTATTGCCATTTTTGTGACAGGTTTGGTCATGCTGCTTCCAATTGTAAGTACCACAGGGCTTCCAACAAGACTCCAAGACTTCTGGTGAGGAATGGGTGATTGTTAGAGACCACAGGAAACGTAAAGAGAGTGCTCCGGTAAATGATGATGGTAGGGCAAGCGGCGGCGATGATGTGGTTGGTGGGCATCCCTCAATTCCTCCTGCCCCTGCAGCTAGAGCTATCCCTCGAGATCCAGGCTCTCAGAATGGTTCAGGCTTCGGTACACAACAAAGTTTGCAGGAACCTGCCCCCCTGGGGTCTCTTTAGACCATCTTCCCCCCCATGAGCTGAGAGTCATCTCTAGGAACAGACCTGAATCGAAAGCTCCAAGTTGCCCAGCTGGCGTATCGGGATCCGTGCAGAAACAATATGCTAGGAGAGGTGCCCACCAATCCTATCCGGGTGGTCATGATTAGTTCATGGAATGTCCGTGGGTTGAATAAGACTTCCAAGCACAAGGAAGTCAGCCTCTTTTGCAGAAGTAATTCGTTATCCTTATTTAGCTTCCTCGAGATGAATGTAGTAGGGTTTTTAATAAAGTAAGGAGTGGCTGGAATCTTATCCATAATTATTCCCAGCACCAAAATGGGAGGATTTGGGTCACTTGGGACCCATGTGTGTGGAAGGTCATAGCCATTAGCATGTGTGATCAAGCTATACTTTGTGAAGTCAATCACTTGATGGGGAATTATTCCTTCGATGTGGGTTTCGTTTATGCTCTGAATAGTGGCATTGAAAGGAGAAGGCTATGGAATTGGTTAAAACAGCACAGAGTTCTTGGCTCCCCTTGGATCCTTATGGGGGACTTCAATGTGGTCCTTTCTTACAGTGAGAAGTTCCAAGGCGAC
Source organism: Tamarix chinensis (assembly GCA_030549775.1). Lineage (NCBI taxonomy): Eukaryota > Viridiplantae > Streptophyta > Magnoliopsida > Caryophyllales > Tamaricaceae > Tamarix > Tamarix chinensis. Next base: position 98,325,004 of record CM060178.1, on the reverse strand, counting down.
CTGCCGAATTCCACCGATATGAAAGATTTCCAGGAATGTTGCTTAGAGTTGGGTTTATCTGACTTGCAAGGCCAAGGAACGTTCTACACTTGGTCTAGCAAACGAGGGGGTGCGGAGGAAGTCATGTGCAAATTGGACAGGGCCCTGGTTAACATGGAATGGCTGACATCTTTCCCCTCTTCTGTGGCGGAGTTCCTCAGTCCCCTGGTATCTGATCATAGCCCGGTAGTGGTTAATCTTCGGGTCTCTCCATTTCAAGGTAAGAAGCCGTTTCGTTTCTTCCAATTCTGGACAGAAGATGAGGCCTTTCTACCCCTAGTGCGCTCTGCTTGGCATCAACCTTTGCAAGGGAATCCCCTGCTCAGAGTGTGCTCGAGACTCCAGATGCTCAAGATGGACCTCAAACAGCTGAATAAGGTAAAATATGGTGGTATCTCCCAGAAGGTTGCTGCGGCGCGTGAGGAGGTTTCTATTCTTCAGAAGAAACTTCTCTGTAACCCCCCGTTCCCCATCTCAGAGACCAGTTGAACAGTCTTGAGAGCAGGTATGCTCATCTGCTTCACTGTGAGGAGATGTCCCTCAGGTAAAAAGCTTGTATTCAATGGCTCCACTGTGGGGATTCAAATCACAAATTCTTCTATGCTAGGGTGAAGGAGAGACAAAAGCGGAAAACTATTGCTTTTCTTAGAGGAGAGAATGGCAGGGAGATAAGGGGTGCTCAGGAGATTCAGAAGGCCTTCAGTGACTATTATAAGCAGCTTTTAGGCACAGCCTCTCCCTCTTTCGGAGTTCTGTACCCATCCGTTGTGGATAGCTCTTTATCTTATGAGCTGCAGTTGACTCTAAATGCTCCTGTTTCCAAAGAGGAGGGCCGAGCAGCTGTCTTCTCTGTTGGTGACACTAAGGCTCCAGGTGTAGATGGTTACTCAACGGGTTTCTTCAAAAAGAGTTGGGATATTATTGGAGATGAGTTATTCATGGCTATTAGAGATTTCTTCACTACTGGCTTCCTACCTAGGAAGGTAAATATTACATCTCTTACCCTGGTCCCAAAAAAGCCTAACCCGCAACAGGTCACTGATTTTAGACCTATTGCTTGTTGCACCATGCTTTATAAGATCATATCGAAGATTCTCTCGCAGAGACTCCAAGGTATCTTGCCCTCAATCATTGACCATGCTCAATTTGCTTTCTTGAAGGGCCGAAGTATCGGTGAAAATGTGTTATTGGCTCATGAGTTGGTGAGGAAATATGCTCGAAGAGGAGTCTCCCCTAGATGCATGTTAAAGTTAGACCTCCAAAAAGCTTATGACATGGTCAACTGGTGCTTTGTGAGGAATCTTCTGCTTCTGTACAGCTTTCCTATCAGTTTGTAAAGCTGGTTACCGCTTGCTTGGAAACTGTGGCCTTCTCCCTATACTTTAATGGCGTGCTATCTCCACCTTTTCGGGCAAAAAGAGGTTTGAGGCAGGGAGATCCCCTCTCCCCCTACTTATTTGTCCTTGTCATGGATTACCTGACCAGATGCCTTAAACAGTTATGGACAAGTGATTCTTTTAAAGGCCATCCCAGATGTAGAGCTTTGAAGATAACCAACCTGAGCTTCGCGGATGATATCCTTTTATTCTGCCATGGTGATTTACTTAGTGTCAAGTGTCTTAAGGATGTCCTAAATCATTTCTCTGGGATCTCGGGGTTGATTCTAAACCCTCAGAAATGTACTGTCTATTTTGGTGGTGTGTCGTCTGATGTTAAAGGAGCAATTATCAATCTTTTGAGGTTCCAGGAAGGTGCTCTGCCGATTACCTACCTTGGCCTTCCTCTAACCTCTTCGAGAATCTCGGCTAGTCTTCTCCAACCCATGTTGGAAAAGGCTACAACTCGGCTTAGACATTGGAGCACTATCTATCTATCTTATGCGGGGAGACTACAGCTTATCAAGTCTGTTTTATTTAGTATACAGCTATATTTTAGCCAAGTGATCCTCCTTCCAAGAAAGGTCCTCCATCAGTTCGTGAGTCTCTGTCGAAACTTCCTTTGGTCAGGAAAGATACATGTCAGAAGGTGTGTCCTGGTTTCATGGGAACAGATTTGTACTCCCAAGGCCGAGGGTGGGCTTGGTTTCCTCAACCTGGAAATTTGGAATCAGTGTGCCTTGGGTAAGCTCCTTTGGAATATTGCTACTAAGAAGGATTCGCTATGGGTGAAGTGGATTCATGCTGTTTATCTTAAGAATATAAATGTGTGGGAGTATCGTCCCACTACTTATACTTCTTGGCTGTTTCAGAGAATCCTGCTCGTACGCCCTTAGCTACAAAGTTTTCTCTAGTCGCGGTGCTCAAATGGCTATATTGATTATAGCATCAAAGCTGCTTATGAAGTTGTGCGCCCCAAACAGGAAAACCAAAAGTGGACCCAGCTAGTGTGGAACTCCCTTAACTTGCCAAGGCACAATTTCCTTCTTTGGCTGGCTTTCAGGGATAGATTGATGACTAAAGCTAAACTTTGAGAGATTGGTATGGATGTATCAGAGCAGTGTGTGTTCTGCCAACAGGATCTAGAAACCCGGGACCATTTGTTTGTCCACTGCCCTATTATGGAGGAAAATTCGAAGATGTGCTGACAGAAGAGACCCTATTCAAGGGTGACAACAGGAGGTGCAATCATTGCTGAAAAGATCTAGACAAAATAGACTAAAAAAACATATCCTAGGAGCTCTTTTTTCATCTTATATTGCAAATGTTGGTATGAGAGAAACTTGAGGATTTTTGATAACCGAAGTAGGGATGTTGATAGTATTAGTCAAGCTATTGTCTTAGCTGTAGCTAGACGTTTAATGCACCCACACTATAAGGTTAGATTCCAAAAGTGGGTTGGTCTTGTTTACTGTATGATAGGTTGATATCTGGTTTGTAATCTTTTCTCCTTTTCATAAGTTATAAAATTTCTTACTTATCAAAAAAAAATAAGGGTTTCTACTGAACTAGAGGATGATGTCACTAGTGTGAAATATTATATCAAACCAATGCATTTACTATGCAATATTTGTGCAAAATCTGGCAAGTAACAGAGGAAGAAAATTGAGAAGGCAAGGTGTTTTACATGGAATGAAACCCTATTGTCATATGAGAATAATGTGCTAAGGAAAATTGGTCTTTAGGATCACAACTTTTACTCTTCGACCTTATAAGCCCTAGGGCAAAAATCACAAAAACACCTGACCCTGCTTGCTAGGTATTCATCGTATTTTATTGCTCTGCCCACGGCTCCTAGGACCCTGCTTCTTTGATCCAAATATTACTCTTTAATCATAAGTCATATCTTAACAATCACTAATGTTGCATGAGCTTTAGGATTTACTTGTCAGCCTCATTTCTCTCTTGAAAGTAAACGCATTTTTCTTTCTAGCACTATCTATAGAACAAAAATGATCATACTGACTTCATCTATTTGCTCCATGTTAATTTTATATCTTTTCACTGGTTCGCAAGCCATGCAGTCTTTGTACAAGTATCGTGGTTTGTTTCATTGCAATATTTATAAGTTCTTTTTAATTGCCTATCCTCCGCTAGTGTTTTTTTTTTAATATATAAATATTTCTTAATAGGTATTCTGTTTCACTATCATTAGTGTGTTAATACTACTGATAATGTGGAACAAAAAATTGGACTCTAATTTTGTGGGGACTAATAATAGTTAAGATGATAAGTAAAAAAAAAAAATTGGGTATCGGCACTATCTTTTAATTTGCATTTTTATTTTATTTTTCTTAAAAACTTTTGAGAAATTTCCTTCTGTCTCTCTCTCTCTCTCTCTCTCTCTTTCTCTCTCTCACACACACATACACACATTTGTGGGTGTAGCATCTCCATCTCTATAATCTTTCAGGGGCAAAATTGGGCATAAAGGCCATTGTGCCTCATATGGTGCAGCCTATTCCTTTCTGTGCCACAGAAAGAAAGAAAAGGAAAATATTATAGGCATTAGGTGCTAAAAGATCTACTTTTTGGGATTATGGTAAATTCATTTGGTTAGGATTGGCAGTACTTTGCTGTGTCATATTTCTTTTGGAGATTAAGGGCTTGTTCTCAGCTTATTTTCTGGACTCGTTTACCATCTTTGGCTTATTTTTCACGTTGCTTTATTGACAAAAAGCAAACTTCAATCATGGGGTGTTAGACCGGATGATAACTGTGGATTTTTTATTATTTTTTATTTGGTAAGTAAGCATAAACTATATTACTTCCAAAATGAGAGTTGAAGTACAAGCTTAAAGAAACTCTAACTCTAGGATGTTATACCTAGAGTATTTACAAAGCTTACTAGTTTACCATAGGATTTACAATGCTTCATATTATCAATCCTACTAGCCATCTCCATTACAATGAGCTTTATGAGTTGTATGGGTGTCATCCTCCTATATTTGAATTGGCGTGGATTTCTCTCAATCCAAATATGGTAAGTGGTGGCAGAAGACACATAGCGAAGTACCTCAGTCCTATATTTAGGTCCTGTACCTCATTTTTGCATCTAACACGTCATTGTAGCCAAGTCTATGGCTTGGCGAGTACAGTCCATGCCCTTCATGATGTGAATCCAAACTCAGCATGAATAAGGGCATTCAAAATAAAGATAAGCAAGATTTTCATCATTACTCCCACAAAGATTAGAGGTTTGGTCAATAGACATCCCCATTTGAAGCAACCTATCTTTGGTTAGATGTCTTTGGTGAAGCACAAACTACAACTGAAGTCTTTGTCTAGGAATAGACGAAGGGTTCCATATAGTTTTCCACCAGTGTTTGGAATCTCTTCTAGGTTGGATGTTATTATAGATCTCCGATATATTTTACTTTATTGTAATTTCTCCCCCACGATTTAAGAAAGGAGCCACCACATTTCTGATCTATAATAATCCTTTCATGTACCAAGATACACCACTAGATACCGGGACATCCCAAATTTATCTGCCTTTTCAAAAGTAACTGTGTACCTATTTAACCCACAACACATCCTTCTTTGAATGCACATGCCATAAGAGTCTACCCGGAGGTGCTTTGTTCCACCAATCGAAACTTATGGGGCCTAAACCTTGCTCCTGAACTGGTTTGCAAACTATATCCCAAGCTACTAGATTAGTTTTTGCGTTTAGGTTAGGACCTAACCAAAGAAACCTTCTGCACAGGGCATTAATAGCATGAAGATCTTCTTAGGCAAAATATACATGAGACTCCAAAAGGCTTGGATACCAAACAAAACTATCTTAACTAGTTGCAACCAACCTGCATAGCTAAGGAGTCTTGTGTGCCAAGTGTTTATCTTTGCAGTAAGCTAATCAATTAATGGTTAAGTTCTTTCCAGTGAGGGGTAACCCAAGATACCTTACTGGTAAAGTTCTTACAGGGATACAAGGTTTTGATTCAGATGGTTTTTAGTATCTTCAGTAACTTTGCCTCTATAGTAGATATGGCTTTCAGCATTATTCACCTCAAGACCTGACAACTGAGAAAAAATATGGAAAGTTTCATAGAGGGTCAAAACTGAATCAGTGTCGCCTCTACAAAAGAAGAGTAAGTCATCAGTAAATAAGAGGGAGATGAACTTCACTTTTTTGCATTTGAGGCGTGCTTTGAATCTTGGATTCATCTAGAGAGTTAACAACAATCTATTGAGATACTACTTGACTATCACAAATAAATAGGGAGACATAGGATCGCCTTTTCTCAAACCTTTGAGTGCCTTGAAAGGAGGATGCATTACACCATTGAGCACCAAAGAATAATTAACAGTGGTTACACAAGACATTATAAGTTTGACAAAATGAATGGGGAAGTTCATGGCCAGTAGCAATCTCTCCAAAAATTTTCAACTAATGGAGTCATATGCTTTCTTCATATCCAGTTGCAACATGTATCTGGGGGAGACATTTTTATTGCTATAACCTTACACTAATACAGTAGCCATGAGTATGTTATCACCTATTGGCCTACCTTTGACAAATGTTGCCTGAGCATCACCCACCAGATCAGGTAAGATAAGTTGAATTCGATTAGCCAAAACTTAGCAATAATTTTATAAACAGTGTTACAACCTGCGATTGGCCTATTCTCACCAGCTTTTGGGGCATTTTGCACCTTGGGAATTAAATGCAATGCCAACATTCAAAGCAGCGACATGTGACTAGAGAGAAAGAAATATCTAATGGCATATCATAAGTCATCTCCAATGATATCCCCACAAAACTTGAAGAAAAATGAATTATAGCCATCTGGGGCTTTATTATTACCCATACTAAATAGAGATTCTTTCACTTCATTCTCGGAGACAAGTGCAAGCAACCCATATCCAGCTTCAGAAGGCAATAAAGAGCTTGTTACTACCGCTTCTTGGGAAATATCTCCTTGTGTAATTGCTTGAGTACCTTGTAAAGATTTATAAAAATCAGTAAAGACCTTTGCAATCTCAGTTTGATTCTCCCTTAGCACACCTTGTTGGTCTTGGATGGAAATAATTGTATTGGTATGGTGCCTCCCATTCACAACTGCATGAAGGTATTTGGTGTTAGCATCACCTTCTCTTTGCCCGTGAACTCTAGACTTCTGTTTGAGAAATCTGGCTTCACAATGAGATAGGTGTTGTAAAGTTGTATTAGCCTGCTGCTCCGTAGCTATGAGGTGTGGGTCACTTGGTGAAGCATCAAGTTGATTTTGTATATCTTGTAACTCATCTCTAGCTATTTTTATTCAAGCTGAAATGCTACCAAATATGCTTTCATTAAGTCTCCTTAGATGTACTTTCATAGCTTTTAATCTATATATGATAGTTTCCAATCCGGGTCGTCTATCACATCCTTGCCAACCTTCTTTCACAAGGACAAAAAACTAAGGGAGTGGTGACAGTAGTGACGACAACTCTGATAATTTCCAATCTGAGGCCACATATTGTAAAATTTAAAGGGTTTAGGGTCAGTAGTGACAACAACTCTGATGTTAACTACCATGGAAGTATGATTTGAGATGAGAGGGAGGAAAAGTGAGCTTTTGAGCCCCTATAAGAATCAAGCCAAGTAAAAAACCTCGAGTATTGCAAGTCATCCACTTGTGACTGATTAACACAGTTTCGAAAATCTTCAATCTTAACTTGGTTTATCACACCTTGGAACTTCTTTGAGTCATGAAATATAATGTTGAAATCCCCAAGAATTAGCCAAGGTTGCTCCTGGATTACTACTGTACTTAAGTAAATGGCGTAAATTGAAATTTTAAGGTGCATCATCTTTCCCATAAATGAAAGTCAAGTACCCTATTAACTGAGATGGCAATTGCTCAAGTTTGGCATGAATTCCTTGATTACAGGAGCTAATTGCCTCTAGTTTCCATTGAGAAATATCCCAACTGAAGTTAAAGGGAAAACAGAGGAGAATCACATGTTTCTCCTTCTCTCTTATTGATTAAAATCTACCAGAGATCACATGGATATATATAAGCATATTATGAGACCACAGCTCCTAACCTTTCTCCTACAAAATAGGAGATACTCATAACAGAAAATAAAGAGATTTTTCCAGATAATAATCGACTAACCAACTCCTAAATACCGGCATAGATATAGGTGATACTCGACTAGTTTGATTTCCTACACTCCCCCTCAAACTAGGTGACATATATGTTAGCTAGACCAAGCTTAGATCTTAGCTTAGTCAATAGAGGTTGAAACATATCCTTTGTTAAGATATCTGCTACTTGCTGCTTAGAAGACAGATAGCTGATAGATATCACCTCGTCTTCTACTTTCTTGTTGATGAATTGCTTATCAATCTCAACATGCTTTGTCTTGTCATGGTAAATTGGATCTTTGGCAATAACAATTGCTGATTGGTTGTCTCACATTATCCTAATCGGATCAAAAATATCAATCTTGAGTTCTCCTAGCAATCGATTTAGCCAAATCCCTTCACAAATGCCATAAGCTTACGCTCGAAATTCTGCCTCTGCACTACTATGGGCTACTACCTGCCATACAGTTAAATAGCGGTCCCGCTATAGCATAGCGGTCCCGCTATAGCATAGCGGCCGCTATTTAGTGGTTTTTGGGTCGGCTGCAACGCGAAATTACTGATACACTACGGTTTTAAAATTTCACATTTATTGGCTAATAAATTGGTATCACTGATAAATCAAAAATATCACTGATAAATCAGGATAAATCGCCGATAAATCTGCGATTTATTGAGAATTCTTAAATCTATTGAAAAAAGCATGTATAATAAAAAAATTTATTCATTTACTATATATATCTTAGACCAAGTTCCTATTGAATTATAATGAAGTATTACTATTTATTATCTTCACATTTACTATTAAATAACATGTCTTTTTTTATTCTAAGGTAAATTTAGGGTTATTAGAAAATTTTAACATATAATGACTCACTTTAATACTTCTAATATAATATAAAACACTAGTTTATTGAATATCTATATTCAGATGATCAATAAATAATAATTAGAGTATATGGTGAAATAAAAATAAAAATTCATGTTGCAACGACCGCGACACATAATTTATCGTTCGTGACGCTCCGATATCGTGACACCCCAAACGCGATTGCGATTTAATTGCTTGCTACCTGCTGCTTCTTACTTCGCCATACCACTAGGTTTCCCCAAACAAATGAACAATAGCTAGATATAGACTTTCGGTCAATAGGGGATCTAGCCCAGTTTGCAACTGTGTAAACTTGTATTGACCCGTCACTTGTTTTTCTGAACATTAATCCCTTCCTGGGATCCTTTTTAATGTACCTGAGAATCTTGGTGGCTATCTCCATATGAACCACAGATGGATTGCTCATAAACTAGCTAATAATACTAAAACAAAAATTATATTTGGGCATGTGTGAGTTAAGTATATCAGCTTTTCGACCAAGCGTTGATATTGTCTTTTATCAGCAACCAACTCTTTAGTCCGAGGCATTAATTTTGTATTAGGATCCATAGGAGTCTCAACTGGCATACACCCACTCATACATGTTTCTTGTAGGAGATCCAAAACATACTTACGTTTTGTGATTGAAATTCCTTTATGAGATTTGGCCACCTTCATTCCTAGGAAATATCTTAATTATCCCAGATCTTTGATTTCAAACTCTCTATATAATAAGATTTTTAGTCTTGCTATATTTTCTTTGTGATTCCCAGTAAGAATTATATCATCAACATAAACAATCAACATTGTGATTTTTCCATCAGTGAAATGTTGAATGAATAATGTATGGTCTGCTTGAGACTGAATAACCATCCTGCTTGAGCACCTTAGTGAATCTAGCAAACCATGCATGGGGTGATTGTTTTAGTCCGTACAATGCCTTTCTTAGCTTGCACACCTTTCCTCTGGTATGTTCAGTTCCAAAGCCTGATGGGATATCCATAGAGTTCCTCTACTAGATCCCCATTTAGAGGTGCATTCTTCACATCAAGCTGGAATAGAGGCCAATCTTGATTTACTGCAAGAGATATTAAGACACAGATGGTATTGAGTTTGGCTGCGGGGGCAAATGTCTCTTGATAATCAATTCCATATGTTTGGGTGAACCCTCTAGCTACTAATCGTGCTTTGTATCTATCAATGCTGCCATCTGCGTTATACTTTAATGAAAAAAGTCATTTACATCCCACATCCCTTTCACCAGGTGGTAAATTTGTTAAGACCCATGTCCCATTCGTCTTAAGGGCATTATATTATTCTAGAGTAGTTCGCCATTCTGGAATCTGTAGTGCCTCATACACCGAGCTGGGAATCATAAAACTGTCTAAGGACATTACAAATGCTTTGTATTTCTGTGATAGGTTTGAGTAGGAGATGTAGCTGTGAAGTGGGTTCTTGGTACATGAACGAACTTTTCTTTGAGCAATGGGCAGATCTAACTCCGGGTTATGTTCTGCCACTTTTTTCTGCACTTGAAAGTGGACTATCATTAGCCTTATCTTGTATCCTCTCAAGATCAATTGAGCTGGGAAGGGCCTCTTGGTTTTGCGGGTTTGGTTCAGGCTGCATATGAATCTTTCTTCTTGTACAAACTTTTATTGCTTCATCAAGAATATGGAGGTGTTTTGGATAGACAGTTGATGATGGTACATGATTGGTTTCATGAGAGGGATGAGTGAGGACTTGATGAGCTGGACTGAGAAGAGTGATATGGATAGGTTTAAATGAGTGTAGACCAGTCCCAATTTTACAGTTATTGAGTATTATTCTCTCCCTGAACTGCAGAATTGAAGAAATATGGTTGGTCTTCAAAGAACTTCACATCCATGGTGTGGTAGAATTTACAAGTAGTAGGAGAGTAGCATTTGTATCCCTTTTTATTCGATGAATACCCTAGGAAAATGCATTTAAGAGCCCGGGCATCGAGTTTGCCACAATTTTGAGGATAAACATGGATAAATGTAGTGCAGGCAAAGAGTTTGGGAGGAATTTGGGACACTAGCTTAGAGTTTGGATAAAGGTGATGGAGAAATTGTATTGATGATTTATATTTGAGTACTTGTGAGGGCATTCTATTTATGAGGTATGTAGCTGTGACTGTGAGGACTGCTTCACCCCAAAATTTCTTTGGGACATTAGATTGAAAAAGTAGGGAACAAGCAACTTCAAGTATGTGACGGTTCTTGTGTTTAGCCACACCATTCTGTTAAGGTGTGTCAACGCATGAACTCTGGGGAACTATTCCATGGGACTTAAGGTATGAGTAGGGCTGTAAATGAGCTGAGTCAGTTCGGTATTCGGCTCGTTAAAAACTCGGTTTGGCTCGTTCGTTTAGTTAAATGAGTCAAGCCCGAGCCTCACTTTTAGGCTCGTTTATTAAATGAGCCGAGCCTGAGCTCGATAAAGCTCGGCTTGGTTTATATTTTGGCTTTGGCTCGTGAGCTCGGTTCGGCTCGTTCGTTTAGTTAAACAAGCCGAGCCCAAGCCTAGGGGTATTCGGCTCGGCTTAGCTCGTTTACAGCCCTAGATATGAGTCTAATTTTGAATTAAAGAAATCTCTAGCATTATCTGTCTTGAGGATTTGAATTTTATTATCAAATTGATTTTGTATCATGGCATGAAACGTTGGAGAATATAAGTGGTTTCAGATTTATCTTTCATAAGGAAAGTTCAGCTTATGCGAGTATGGTCATCAAGTAACATTAGAAACCATCAAGCACCTGTAATATTTAGTATTCTAGTTGGTCCCCAAATATCACCATGGATGAGGGAAAAAGGATGACTCGGTTTGTTTGGTTGAAGATGATAAGTGCTTCGTGCGCGCTTAGCAAATTGACAAACATCACAATGAAATAGATGGGAGTTTTTATTGATAAATAAAGAAGGTAACAAGTGTTTCATGTATAAAAACTTAGGATGACCCAAATGAAAATGCCACATCATGATAGCACTATCATCATTTGATTGGTAAAGAGACTTAAGATTATGAGCAGATCTGCATTGAGTACTGACTTGGCTTTTAGTAGAATGAGGGCTAGATGATGAAGTGCTCACATCAAGGAGATGGAGACCTGAATGAAGCTTAGCATTGTCAATCGTCCTCCTCGAGCTCAAGTCCTGAAATACACAGTATTTTGAAAAAAATTTAGCTCCACATTTTAGGTCATTGTTCAGTTTGCTAACTGATATAAGATTGCAATCAAGATCAAACACAAATAAGGCAGAATATAATAATAGTATTTGAGAGATAGATACTCCCTGTTCCTGCTACTCTGGCAAGTGTGCCATTAGCTATGTGCACAGTGAGATGATCATGACAAGGAGAGTAGGCTGTAAATAAGGATCTATCGCCTGTCATGTGGTTCGAAGCATCTAAGTCCACTATCCACGAGGAGGAGGGTCCTTGTTGGTCAACATGGTGTTCAAGATTACTCGAACTGTTTGTGGGATTATTCTCAGTTGTGTTAGCCTTTGAATCTGTGAACATATGGGCTTTACTAACTAGCTGTTGAAGCAGCTCTATTTGGCCTTTGGTGAGTGACACTTGATTGTTACTTCGAGTTATCTCAGTAATGGTTGTGTTTCCTCTTGATTCATTGTCACGATTTGGCTTTCCATTGAGAGCTTTTCCATGCAGTTTCCAGCATGTCTCTTTGTAGTGTCCTGGTTTCTTACAATGATTACACCAGGGACAACCTCTTCTTGGATGATTTTCTCCATTCTGTGATATACCTTGAGAAGCCAGTGCTGCAGAATCCAGGGAATACATGTAATACTTGGCTGAAATCAATGCTGAACCATCAAGGGATGAGGAGTGATCAGATTGCCCCATCATAATTCTCTTGCAACTCTCCTCTCTGTTTACTTTAGAGAATATTTCTCGCAGACTTGGTAGAGGTCTAGTCCCAAGTATTCTGCCTCGAACCTCACCTAACGACCTATCCAGACCCATTAGAAACTTGAAGATGAGTCTGGTCTCAATGATCTTCTTGTAATTGGCATGATCATCTGAACACTTCCATTTATGAGTCTCAAAAAGATCTACTTGCTGCCAGTACTGAGTGAGAGCAGTAAAATATGTAGTGACAGAATTTTCTTGTCGTAGTTCTTGAGGATTACTTTCCACCGCAAATAGTTCAACTGTGTCGTCGCTGGTTGAAAATGCATCTCTTGCAGCATCCCAGATCTCCTTTGCAGTTTTGTAGAGCAAGAAATTCTCTTTTATCTCAGTTATCATTGAGCTAATCAAACAAGTCATGACAAGATTGTTGTCTGCCCTCCACAGTTTGAATTTTGGGTCTCTTGAATGAGGTTGAGAGGCTACACCAGTCAGGTAATCATCCTTGCTTTGTCTAATGATGAACATCACGATTGACTGGGACCATTGGAGATAGTTATGGCCATTGAGCTTGTGATATGTGGTGGGGACAAGACTATTTTCAGATGTGGTCTGGGTTAATTGAGGAATAGAGACATCAGGAGATGATGAATTGTCTAAGGTTTGATCAGAATTGGCTATAGGAATAGTTTTGAAAAAAGATGAGAAAGACGATGGCTGTGAGATGAATTTGGTTTGGAAACCTACAGCTCTGATACCATGAAGTTAAAGGGAAAACAGAAGAGAATCACACGTTTCTCCTTCTCTCTTATTGATTAAAATCTACCAGAGATTACATGGATATATATAAGCATGTTATGAGACTGCAACTCCTGACCTTTCTCCTACAAAATAGGAGATACTCATAACAGAAAATAAAGAGAGATTTTTCCGGATAATAATCGACTAACCAACTCCTAGATATTGGCATAGTTACGGGTGATATTCGACTAGTTTCATTTCCTATTCCAACCAATCTATATACGCCCGTTATAGTGATGTTGACAATTACAAAGTCATTGCCATCCAGGTAATCGGATTGGATCCTACTCATTTTATTCTCCTTTATTCTTGTTTCAATCAAGCCGATTTTCCTTCACCCACACATGTGCTTCCTTCTGTTTTGGGGGAACATCTAGTCCCCTTGTGTTCCAACATCCAATATTCATGCAACATGAATATTGAAAGCCAAACTCTCCTCATCATCAACAATTCTTCCTCCTTTCAATACTATTCTCAGGGGCTTAAAGGCATGTTCAGCTAATTGACTACCAGGGTCTGGCAAGCCTAATTCAGGAAATAATACAACACCGCTGCTAGAAGGTCCAACATTTCCAGTAGGGTTAGGTGTGACATTTACACGATTTGAAGCTACAGGTGGTGAGTTCACAGTTCTGCAGTTGAAATGTGGCCTGCAGAGGAGGCAGGAACAAAGACAGATACATGAAGTGCGTTTGTAGTGTTGTGTCCTGCATCTTTGACCACCACCCATTGTCTGTGTTTGGAAGTCTTTCACAGGTCTAGGTCAACATTGTCTGGTGTTATGGCCTGTTTTGTGGCTGTTCAGACAGAAACTATGTTTCCACTCATAGATAGCCCTTTGTTTCATTGAATTTCCAGATGGTAATTTGATAAAAATAAAGTCAGGGGGAGGCCTATGGGTATCAAAATCCACCAAAATTTGTGCATAGGACAATCTATCTTTCCATGCAGTCATTCCGTCCATGCCTATTGGCTTCCCTATATAATGCTTGTGATACAGCTAAGGGAACCAATGGATCATAAGTGCAAAGGAAGTCACAGTAGTTTCACCCATGTATGAACAAACTGAGATTTATTTGTGGATTAAATTCAAAACTCGTCTGGCAACGTTTTAATAACATAGGCTTCCCCATGATGAACCAAGGCATTTGTTGATGGATTGCTTGACAATCATCTTCAGATTAGAATTGGAACAAGTAGTACCCATCCTCATGAAAGTGAATCTTGGGAGGGGTAACATGCCTCCATTGAGATTTCACAAATGAACACATTTTCATTTGGGTATAGGATAGGAAAGCACCAAAAACATAGCCAATTATAGTAAATTTCCTTTGTTTTGCCTCTTCTTCAAGGTCTTGGGCATCCACCGAAGCCATAGCAGCACCTTCATGGATTTCAAGAGAAATATACTGGAGTTGAACCAAGGAGTTGGGATTTCGATTCCGGATAACCATATCCCGCCAAGAGGTCTTCACAGGAACTGGTGTAGGATCATGCAGAGCAGGTTGATCCCCCACTACCGGTGGTTCAGAATTCGAATGAATTGTTTTCATAATTAATAATTGACTCCACAATTAACACGAAGATTTTGTACCGTACTTCTTTTTTATCAACTCATACACATCTAAAAAAAAAAAATTTTTGAAGATCACTCATCCTTGAACTATATCAAACCAAACATGTTTAACTATAAAATTCTCTAATCATAGGTTCTCCAAAAATAAAGCACATTTTATGTATATAGGTAATCATATCAATCATTTTAAACATTAACCATCTACCACATAACTTGAGGTATTATATCCGTAGTATTTATATGTCCATTCCCATCTTAATGTTAAATGGGGATTGGACTTTCACGTTTCTTATTTTAGCTTTGTCAAACTTTTTTTTTAAAAAAAAAATATTTGTAAAAAATGGAGATATTAAACATGGACACATTGGGGTGTAGTATGTCCCAACATGAAGTTCCCAAGTTTAAAACCCTATTTTTGTGTCTATGTTGTGAATTGTGCTTGCTCCTAGAGGATCCTAGTGAAAAAAAATACAAAAAGAGAACTATGTCTAATTTCTTAGACTTAGGAGTAATATAAATGAAGATGACAAACACATTTGGCTAAATAAGTATACCGTTACAAGAATGATTGAAACTAACTTTAGGGTCCATGGTTTGTAAAATTTTTAAAGTCCCGAACATTGTTATTTTCAACACGAAGTTTTCATAGTTATATAAATAATAAGTTATACTTTTTTAATAAATATAAATAATCTTTGATAACCATTAACAACAATTTTTTTCAATCCATATATTCATTTCAATTAGGATGAAAATGGACGAGTAATATAAATGAAGATGACAAATCCGCTATCAACCTAGTAGTTGGGTTGGGTTTGCAAGCTGACTCAGCATGACAACAAGTAGGAGAGGTTTGATGAGAGTTGTACAAGCAACAATTGCAACAGTGGTATACAGAATATGGAGGGCGAGAAATGGAGCAGTATTTTAGAATCAAGTAATTCACCCTAGAAAGATTGTCAAAGATACAGTTTTGGATATTCATGCACAATTATAGCTAGTAGGCACTTGATTTATTTTCCTTGGGGAGTTTATGGTGAACTTTTGATGTACATACTGTGCTTTGGTATTTATAAAATCATTATTATTTACAAAAAAAAAAAAAAAAAAAGCTGAACAGGTTCTAAGCTATTGATAGTTGGAACTAGTTCTCAGCTTATTTGGAGATCAGAGTATCAGACGAGCAAAATTATTGAGCAAATTTTTTGCTGAGAACAGGCGCTTAGCTGCCATCAGTTTGAACTAACCTGATGCATGTTTCTCTTTCAAAGCAGATTGAATCGAATGAGAATCTTGATGCTTGCATTAAAATAATTTGAACATATATTATATGGTGTTAAGCATTGAAGTTTTTCAATGTATGGAAAGGATTTGTACCTTTCTGTAATCCTTAGTTCACTCCTGGGTTATGTCTGTGGCAGACTGAGATGCTGGAGCACGGATCATGATTTAATTATTTATCCTTGTGCTATGAATTACGTTTGTCTGTTGTTGCATTTATTCTTTAAATTGACAGTGGGTTTTTACTCGTACAGTTGTATGGCTTCTCATGGGTTGTCCTGATAGTTATAATGATGATAATCAAGGTTTGTCATTCTTCAAATTGCTTTTGTATTTGACTCAAAGCAATTCAAGATTAGATTGTGTATTAAATCTTTTATTTCCTTGCAGATATACTCCTTTAGTCCAAAAAAGTATGCCACTTTCAAGCTATGGATGAGATTTTTACAGGGAGTTCTTGCTCTAGGACTGGTTGGAGCTGTTGCCGCCATTGTTGCCCTCACTGATCTTGGTATTCCAGACATGATTGCTAGTGTACTTGGATTTGTCGCCACTGGGTGGGGAATTCTCTGTGTAAGTGTCATTATCTTTGCAGATATTTGATTATTTCTTTTCTGCAGAAATGTTGAACTGGTTTTCTCCACCGACCTTGCTCTATGATAGAGCAGTATTCACTTTGCTGAAAGTATTATAATCCAATTGCACGAGTAATAGTTATTTGGTGAAATGCCCAAGTGGAGGTCAAGATTTTGGGATGCATCTCATCCTAACCTTTTCTTATTTCAGTTAGAAAAGACCATTTGAAATTTGCCATCTCCATTTATCCTGTAACGGGCTAAGAACTTGATATGCCTTTTAGGTACATGTGGTAGTATTGGACTAGCTTTTGGGGAATTGTAGTTTTGAAGGACAGGGGCATATCTCTTCAATGCTAGCAACTGCATTTTTCTTTTGTGCTTGCTTTTCATTTCCTTACGTTCTAGCTAAAGGAAAGACTTGACATTTACTAATACACTCGGCAGTACTTGCTAAGTCATAGGTACGCTAGACCGAAGGCGTAACTAGAACCAGCAAAAATCTGACCTGTCCTAAAAAATCATGCCAAAATTGATCCGACCTATCTAAAAATTTATTTGAATTCAATTAGAAAATTATAACCCAAAACCTATCAAACTCAATTCGATGCTTACCTGAGATTTAAAGGCCCAAAAATTTATAAACCTGAAGTCTATATTCCCCAACCTTTACATTTGGTTCAATATGATCCTAGATAATGTAAATCTGAAATATATCCGATACCCAATACTTACCTGAAATATAATATTATTATTATTACTATTGCTATAATTACTACTACTACTATTAATATCAAAAATATTATTATTATTATTATTATTATTATCACTAGTGTTATTATTTTTGTTATTACTATTATTGTTGTTATTAATTTATATTATTATAGTCACTACTACAACTAATACTACTTTTTTTTTCTCACTACTATTATATTGTGAAAAGTATAAATATTGTAATTATCATTATGATGATTTTTATTATTATCATTATTATTACTACTGCTAATATTGCTAGTATTATTATTATTACTACCAATATATTTATTGTTAGAAGTATTGCTGTTACTATTATCACTACTGCTACTATTACTATTATTTTTATTATTATTAGTTTATTTCTAGTAATATATTAGTGTTATAATTATTATAATTATTACTATTGTTTGTTGTTGCTATCATCATCATCATTATTTTTTCCTATTTAAAAGTAGATGAAAATTATTTTTATTTTTGTAATTAAATATTAGTTTTATTATATCAATAAATAAATAAATAAATAAATAAATTATTGTACTTTTATATGAATAACCTGTTTTCATATCCTCCATTAAAATTTAGAGGTGAAAATAAAAAATAGTTTTATGAAAGTAAATGCAGTCCTAGCAAATTTGAAATAACTTGATTACCTACCACGTCATTTACTTTGAAAGATAAAAATAATGACAGAAAAATTAATAGGAATAAGTGTAAATTCGGACAAACTCAAGTCTACCAACAAAAAAGAATGAAGATAAATTGATTTGAAATAATTTAATTCAAAATAGTCTGACCATCACCTTCTGAAATGATAAAATAAACTGTTTGATTTGGACTGAAAGTGAACATGAATGATATATAGAATGACCAAAACTTATCCTGATCCAAGTCAAAAAATAAAATAACCTGAGCTTACTTTAATACAAAATAACCCAAACCCAAGCCAAACCTGATTTGAAGGGTAGAATTACTTGAAATTATCCGATCTGAGAACTATTTGACTTGAACCTGACGCTGTTGAATGATCCAAGATGACCCAAGGCTGACCTGAACCCAACACGATAAGGTGAATGAGCTGAACCAACCCATCACTTGATTTAGGGATTGTCCAGATTAGCCATCAATTGTGCTGCAACAGCGTAGATGGGTATTTTCCTTTCTGTGGAGGCTTGGTGGGGATGTAGGTGGTGGTGAGATGGGTTTGGTAGCACACTGTGAAAGTTGGCCGAGTCTGATTTACAAACATCATGGGGTTTGAACTGTAGGGTCTGTTATGTTATTTCAGCATTTGATCAAATTCCTCTAAACTGTTACAATTTTCCCACAGCTGGCAATCGCTTGGAAAAAGGTGGTGAGGAGTCTTGGAATGTGGGATTCTGTTCGTGGATTTGCAAGGATGTATGATGCCGGTATGGGCATGATCATCTTCGCGCCAATTGCTATTTTATCCTGGTTCCCATTTGTCTCCACCTTCCAGTCTCGGCTTCTTTTTAACCAAGCTTTTAGTCGTGGTCTGGAGATTTCAAAAATCCTAGCTGGAAACAAAGCCAATGTCCAAGCATGATTCTTCAAGAGTTGCACTCAGGTGGCAGTACCATTGCATATTTCAGTTCTGAATTCTCTTGTCCTATAATGTTGTATCTTTGATGTGCCCGCCAAATCGTGTATTGTCCCCGTAGAAGGGTTTCTGGGCAACAGATTGCTTTTTGTAAACTAATAGTAATATGCTGAGTGCCAATATTTGTTTCTTTATGTGGGTGAGTTCGTGATTTCTTGCTTCCCACCAATATTTGAATCGAAATTTTCTTAAATAGAGTGACGAGATCATTCAACCGTCGTTTGTCAAAGAGTACTACTGCCCGCTGTGGAATCTGGAAGCTGCTAGAATTAGGAATATGATTATGGCATCTATAGATAGCAATTGGGTCGTATTATTTACAGATCATTTTTTTTTACTCTTACTGGTCGGTTGTTAGGCGGATTGAGTTATTTCGGATCATTTTACTATTCGGATTAGGTCGGATTTGGGTTGTAGATTCGTGTTGTATTGGGTTAATTTATCAGGTCGGGTTAGATTTAGATTATTTTGAATTACATTTGAGGATATAAACAAGATGGATTTTATTCGAAATCTGATAAGTTTTATCTATTAGATACTTAAACGGATATTGATAAATAGACATAAAGAATGGAAAAAATATCTATCGGGTTTGGATATGGATATAGGTATGGGATATCTATATCCGTACCAGTTTATTTGATATATAATTATTCTTTTATTCTTAATTTTAAAATAAATATAGTATAAATTAAGACTAAAAGTACGATTTGGCTTAACTTTAAATGGATATATTTGTCAGGTAATGAATTTATTTACTAGATAATATCTATTTACAGGTAAATGGATTATCTGTCGGGTAATAGATATCTAATGGATAGGGATAGAATAGTCGATACTTGTTTGGGGTACGGGTGTGGATTTTTTTTATTGGGTATGGGTATGAGTGTATTTACTTTAAATTCGCTTCGTTTACATTTTTATTGGGTCGGGTTTGGGTCAAATAAGTTTATATTCGGGTAATTTTGTGTTCGACTTAATTTGATGGGTTAGGTTTTGATTAACTTGACGAACTATTTTTTTTAGGTTTTGATGAGTCGGATTAGGTTTAAGTCAAGTTAATTTTAAATCGAATTACTTTAGATTTGAGTCAAATTAGACATTGACTACAAAAGTTAATCTAATCCATTAAGCTCGTACACAATTATTAAGTTTAACTTTATATAAGCATATGATTAATAATGTGTTATTAATTGTTATTTGTTTATTATTATAACTTTTTAATGTTGTATTTTTATGCAAAAAATAAGTAAAATTAAAATATTATTGATGAATAAGTAAGTTTACAATAAACATAAGAACAATAAGTAAAATTTAAATAATAATATATTTTTTAAATTTTTAAATAAATAATAAGACGTATTTTTTTATTATCATAACTAGTTAATATTAAATTTGGTTTTGTCGAGCCGGGTGAAATTGATAATGGATCGGATTGATGATGGGTTGTAGAGTTGGATTAGATCATATATATTCAGATTAGTGTTCGGTTGAATCAGACAAGTTAGATCAACTTTTACTGTCTCTAATGACATCCGCCAACTATTCTTCTTCGGTGAAGGGAGAGCTATGTGTGGATTTTGGGCTTTTACCTCTCTAATCTCTCTTCACGTGAGTGAGGTCAGGTTGCTATTGATGCTGTTACAAGGGATGACTCAGGGCCACTGCTGTATGGATGTTTTATTTGATCCGATATTTCTCTTCTGAAAATATTTTTATGTTTTTGTTTTCATATTTTTGTTTCTCTAAAACATATTTATTTGATATTTTAAAAGACTTATTGTTTTTTTCAGTTGCTTCATGCCCTCGTGATCCTTTGTATAAGTTTTTGTTGATTGATACATGCATAGTGGTTAAAACTTCTAACGAATCATTTTCTAAAGCATCACATCTTAAGTGAGGGTTGAAGATAATTTATGCATTTATTGGAATACGTTATTTAGTGCATAGTTATTATCAGAAGTAATTACCGATGGTCTTTTAACTTCTTCCGATGCTCATTTGTGGTATGAATGGAATGTCTATTCAAATATTCATGAAGGACAAAGTGATACCGTTATTGAGGATATGCCAAGGTTCCACCAAGTATGCTTAGGTTTAGGTATAGGCTTTGAAGATACTGTAGATGTGTAATCATAGAAGAGTTCGTTGTAATTCTCTATTTTAGGATGTAATAAGTTACATGCTACTAAGCTTATATTTAGAGCCACCTACCAAAAATAATTATCTATGGTAATTATTTATTTTAAAAACTTTTTAGTCTAAAAGATTTAAAAAAATATATAATTATTATGGATAATTACTTTTAATAAGTAGTTCCAAATAAGTTATAAATTATTAATTATTAAAATAAGATATAGATACAATTATGCTTGAGGACACTATCCGCAAATTAGAACTTACTTAGTCCAGAGTCCACAGATTAATGTTTATTTATTTTAGAGATTCTATAGGTTGGCTATAGTCAATTTGGTAATTGCTTTTTTATGTCGTTACAATATGTAATAATCGACGAGATACAATGAATCCTAACTTTAGATTTTCTATGATTCTTCCCACAACTTTCACCTTTGACGCCCGTTTACTATTTATAATAACAAGGTTTAAAAAAACCATATACTTTCCTTCTCTTTTATGGTATTTAAGAGTACTTTTAAAAATACTCTTTTAAAATAAAGACCTAAAACAAATATTCTTTTAAAATATTTTTCTTCTTCTATTTCAGGTAGGCTATAAAAGTATATGATGGAATTGCCTCCCTATTACCCCATACCAAAGCAGCACTAAATACATTCACGACCGATGGCCACAGGGATTTTGACAGCACATATCAATGCTTCAAAACTGCATTCACAAGCTCAAACGATTAAGTTCCAACCTAATCACGGCTGCTATTGCTTGACAAGTTATTCATGATTTACATATTCTCCTGTGCTACAGAATGAGTATATATAGCGCCGCCAATTGGAGAGATTCTACGCAGTTCCTAGTGATATGGAACCCTGACAATGGGAAGCAGTCCAAGATTACACAAGCCAAGATAACACGCATTCTAGCTTTCACCATCCGCCCCAACCGGCCCAGGCTCAGCCTCGTCATCTGTCCAAGAGTTACTTACAGAAGGGCGCCGACCTGTTCCAGGCATAGCTGGAGGAACCAAAAGAGGATTTTCCAATGGATGGTCATATTTACATGCAGGTCCGAACTTGCAAATTCCATAGCGGCTGTAATAACTGCATATGGTTTGTCCCTGAACGCGGAAAGAGGAATGAAACAAAGATTAGAAATAATGTAGAAGAGCACGACTGCGATGTATGTAGCATTGCAAACGAAATCAAGAAAGGTGTATCAAGCCGGAATCATGCAGGAGCATTGCCTCCGGCCAATCCAGACTAATTTCCACACCAATAAAATTTCAATGGCTCCAAGTACCAATAAAATATAACACAATTTTAGTTCAACCTATCAAGGGCTTAAGGAAAAGTTCTTAGCTTTAAAGGATAAGAAAGTTAATTGAGTTAAAACAACAAATTCTAGAGCAGCAGATGCAGTGAGTACAAAATTCTATCCAAAAGACTTAGATTAATGCAAGCTTTCAGAACAAATGAACTTACAGGTCTTAAAGGCAGGCCAAAGTCACTGAGAGTACACGGGGGTGACTTTGGAATCCTATTTTTGGGATGATGAAATTTACATGCAGATCCATATTTACAGTTCCCTGTTCTTAGATAGTAGCTGCAGTCAGGCTGGCCAGGTCTTTCTGGGAATTCATCAACTGACAACTCCTGCTGCTGCATATAAATATTGGCATCTGGTACAGGACTTCTCACTAAATATGGAGGCATCATATTCATCTCAGGAGAGAATACAGGAGACTTGCCAATAGAGAAAGGAAAATCAAAGTAAATCAGCAGCAGTTCAGTGAAGCTTAAGATGATCACAAGCAGTTGACATTATTGTGCTAAAATGGCTCTCTCGTACTCATTTTCAGACAAGATACAGAAATAGTGTGAAAACGCAAACACAAAGGTTCATTTATTGGCACACGCACAGACACACATGGATATATACTGCATGGTGCACTTCAAATAAATATAAGATTTCATGGCAGTGGGAAGATAAGCCAGGAATTTGAGGACTTGGTTCCTCCCTTCTCCACAATACAACTCACTGATAACCTTCTCCTCCTCTCAACTCTAATAAACAAAAATAACAGATTGCTACAAGACTCTGAATCACCAGAATAACAAACTAACAGCCTGTGCAGCTATCCCTCTGGACAGCCCGCTCCAACTGAGCAAACCAACAGGACTTGGCAGTGGCTCATGGGACTTCCCCAATATTTCTCCCGCTCACACAAATGTATTTTGTCATGGGCCTCTTAGAATCTAATAATTCATGGCTTTTTGAATTTCACAGCAGCTAACCATGAAACCTAAAAGTCACTGCTGAGGGAAAAAGAACTCAAGAAATGAATTGCCTCAACTGACCAACAAAGAGAGGAAAAGAGAAGTAAATTTTAAGGGGAGAGGATTCAAAGCAAAAGGTGAGGAAAAGAGCTAGTTTTGTTTCCCTTTCTCCTCCTTCCTTTACAGAAAGAGGCTATGATGGTATTTACTTGGCCAAACCTCCCAACTAAGCAGCTGAAGCAACTTCCAAAAAAATGGATACTGATCTATAAGTAAATTTTACTGTAATGAAAATGGCCACAGACTAGAATTTATTTAATTGATCCAACCATACAATTAAATATCGGTGGCAATTCACAATATTGGCCGATATTTATCAGATTTTGAGTCAATCGATACGTGAATTGGCAATATGTGACGGATTTAAAATTTCACGTATTTATCGGCGATATATCGGTTACCGGCCAATATTTGCCGATATTTACCGATATATGCTAATATTTACTAATATTTAGTGTGAAAAAAAAAACATCACACCGCAACATATAAAATATCGTTTGTGAGTCGTGACACTTCGATACTGCAACACTGCAATCGCGACCGTGACCGTGATTTTATTGATTGGATCCAACCACTCATATCAACAGCCAGACACTCTCTATTCATGCAGTTATATACAGAATCCTTTTCAGACATTTCTAATAATACAGCTCATGTAGTAAAAAAAAAAAAATCGTAACAGTGACGATTGGTATGACATGATCAAATATAGCAATAAATTATATGTTTTGTCTTCAAACTGATCACCACATAATTGGCCTACTATTACATTTCATAAGGAAATGGTATCCACGTACAGGGAACTAACCTCTAAGACATTAGCGATGCAATCCGAACAAGAGCATCAAGGATAGCCAAACACGAGTAAGACCTACCTGATAAGTATTCCATTCTGGACTTGTGGGAGCAGCTTGTGCTCGAGGAAACATGAAAGGTGGAAATAGGGTATTGTTGTTCAAAGGAGCTGGGGCAGACCAGTGTGCTAAATGCCGTGATGAAGCCTGCGATGCAAAAGACCCTCCACTACCATAAACAGAAAATGCATCAGATCTCCCAACAACTGTGGCGTCAGGATGGTTAAACTTGCAGCTTTTACCAAACTTGCAAGAGCCATTACGCATGTAATAAGGACACTCTTTTTCACCCTATAGAGTAAGAAACTTGTTATATAATGTCAATTGGGTACGCAACAAACAAGGGCAGAAAATGAAGAGGTGTCCAGCTCAGAAGACCTAAAGTCTTCAACACATATACAAGATGTAGAGGACACATCAACACACAGAAAAGAAGCCGGCATCCAGCTCAGGCATTTGAATGCTCAATGGATATGCAGGAGTATTTTTTCAGGAGCAATTTGTCACATTTATCATCCGGGGTACAATAGCATGTAAGATTCGGAAACTAATGTCTTTGGATTGTAAAATGAAGTAAATCCACCTTAATCTGGGCTTTGAGTACCAACAAGAGATTGGTATTATACATAACCTGGCACATTTACTTGCCTGAAAAGTCAATGGCCAATATCACCTACCTTCTTATACTGCAAAAGACTTTTGCTTCTACAAAACGGAAGTGATCATGCAGCAGAAGGTCTAAGTGGCCAAGATAAAACTGTTAATTCTTCAAACTGAAGCAGTTACACAGCAACATGTGAGGAAAACCTTAGGCAAGGTCCAAAGAATCCAGGTTTGTTGGGTGATAAAAAGATAAGTTGCAGAGCTTCCAACATAGAGAAAAATATCTTGATAACCATCAGCTTATGAACAAAAAAAAAAAAAAAAATGAATTCCAAATGAGTGAACCACCTTCTCCTGCCTTGTTAAGCAGTAACAAGAGTTTGATGGACTTTGACCGTTTGGCCTACCAGAATCATGTGTCTGTATTGAGTTTTGTATGAGAAAGATGGCTCAGAAACTTCTTGCCTGGAAATTAATATGTAGTAGAAGTTCAGAAGAATCTGCAGGAACTTTTCCACCGACTTTGTTATGGTATATTTTAAAGGAAAATTCAGATAGCTTTCCATGAAACAACAATATTTCATACAAGTTAAGAAGCATAAATGGATCGAAATCCTTTTTACTGTTGAGAGAATTAAAGACGGGGTAGATTCCATAATTGGCATTGTATTGATACTTTCCCAAAGCATCAACTGATTATACTACTCCCTACTACCTTTTCGTATATACTGGGTGCCTTACTCAACATCCACATTCAGTAATATGGAGAAGTAATTGTTCTTCTACTACTATCTATTTCTTTTGCCTGTAATGAATGTCTTCCCCAGCATCCAAATTGTAAGGTGAAAAGCCATAGTGACTAGATAGTTTACTATCCAAGCTGAAATCTTCAGCAGGGAAAACGGAGTCCAATGCCAGCAATATGCATCAGCTCCAAATTACCATATGTCTCAGAACATCATATTTAACTTCCCTCATTATTTAAATTGGGATTCTGTCTTCTGCAGAGGTGTGATTCAATTTGGCTTAATCAAAATGAACTAGTGGTTTACATACCTGGACCCAGTTTTACGGGCTTTGATGCCTTAAAACACAAGTCTTTCATCTCAGACAGGTTATCAAAGTTGTGTTCAGCTAAATTGTCATGAAATGCATATCTTCAGGAGGGCGTATACAGCAATATATAACTATAAGCTTGCAATTTTTATCTTTTCATTGATCAACTTCTATAGCATAACAAGCATTGAATGAGCAAAATCCTTTTGTTTTGACTAAGGACGATTACAGTCCAAGCCCCCCCCCCTTTAATTTAGTGACGACTAAAGAATACCAAAAGGGCATTAATGATACATCAATACATCAGTCGGACAGAACTGAGAATGGAAAATGCTACTCCCTATTTGCCATAAACAACACAGATATGAGCCACAGACGTGATCAGAGTGGACTAGAGTGAGATGTAATGACAAGCACAGCTAGCTCAATGTCAGATGGATTAGAAATCAATACCACACGGATCGGCAACCCTATAGAGTTGAACTCTGATGCTCGAGTAGTAGCTGGAGTTTTCTTGTTGTGGTTGAACCTACAAGCTTTCCCAAATTTACATCCACCAGGGCTGTCATAGAACTGCAAGAAAAATGGAGAACCCATAAGATCAGGCAAACTTGGGTTAGCCCCAGTTTAATAACCAGCACTTACGCAGCAAAACTAAAGAGAAACACATAGCCCCAAGGTACATTACTTCAAGTTGATTAGCTAGAACACAGCCCTGACGTGTGTTGGGAAAGATAAAAAGTAACTTATAATCTAGCTTCTACCTTATTAACTTGGTAAATAAGTTAACTTCTTTAAAAACACTCTGTTTCGTAAGTAGAAGTTTAATGGGTTATAAGGTAATTTTTGAAAAGCTAGCTCAAGCAGCTTAAATATTATAAGCTTTCAGCTAACCTTTAACTTTCCATCTAGCTTTTCATCTAGTTTGCCAAACATACTCGCTCAGCTAAGATTTGATTCTGATCTATTCTGCACATCTGGGATGTCGACAGAAACTGAGGTCTAAAATGCTCCAATACAAATAACAATCACCAGAAAGAAATTCAGTTTCATCAACACAGAGAATGAATAAGAGTTAATATGTGAACTTCACACCAAGAATGCCATCCAATTGTATAATCCAATAGAAGAAAAGAGAGACCTTGCAATTACTTGGATTTGCCTTCTCCACGGGTTTATTACCCCTTTCCTTATCCGTCTCCGTCTCCTTGACAGCCTTCACAAGAGAACATTGTCAAGTTGATCAGAGAGTAATAATTTCACCAATGTGGCGATAATGTCAACTTAATCGACAAATAGTCTTTTCATAATCGCAGGACGTAAGTACGTGCCATAAACCAAGTGTCTCACCTGAGACTTCCTTCTGGGCGGATGATTGAACTTGCAATTCACTCCAAATTTACAATTTCCGGTTCTCATATAATAAGGACAATCCCCATCTTTTGGCCTCACCGGAAACTGGAACTGAGTATCTCTTTTTCTATAACCTTCCTCCTCCTCTAACTCCCACAATAATTCTTGCTCCTTCTCATCCTCGCTCCACGCATACAAGTCCCCATTCTCCTGTCCTCTCTCCTCATCCTCACCCCAACTATCACAGTAATTATAAGTCCCCCACTCTCTCATTTCATCTATGTCATCCGTCGCCAATTGCCAATTGTCATTCTCGCCCTCGTCACTGGCGACGTCATACACCTCATTGTGGCTTACCTCCTCGATCCTCTCATCTTCAGCATCTTTATGTTCATCTTTGCTGCTATCATTATTGCTGCTAGAGTGACGATTGTCTTGAAGTGAAAGAGATTCAAGCTGATCGCCAATTGAAATCGATGGTCGATCAGAAGATTGGGACCCTAAATTTTCATGGTGGGAACTTGGTTGCGGTACTATTGAGGTTGATGATTCAGAAAGCTCCATTTTCGACTCAACATATCAAGCCCTAAATTTGAGCTTGCATTTCGACTGCGTAATCGGAGAGAGGTGCAGACGGAGGGGAGCTAACGTTCGTTTCGGACACAGTACATCAGGAGGAGAAACGCACGTGTTACTTCGTATATATGAGCTTATTTTAACTTTGGGACTTTTCTGATAAGCGGGGTTACCGGGGTAGAGTAATAACCACGCTAAGCATCCACAATGCTCGAGTACACACGGCTTTAAATTAATTGAACCATTTCCTTATTCGATTGGGTTAAATTTGTTAAATTAAAATTTTAATTTAACTTATTTATTTAGTTAAATAAATTAGGTTTTAATATTATATTTTAAATTATTTATTAAATGAGTTAAGGTTGAAAAAATAAGGTCCGATTTATATTTTATCTTAGACTTGTGAATTTTGTTCGGCTTTACTTATTGATTTAACTAATTGAGCCAAATCTAAACCTTACTTTAGATCGTTTAATTTAACAAACATAACTCGAGTCTAGGGATGCTCAACTAGGGTGGGTACATTTACAACCTTTAATATCATGTTCAAGTTGTTAACAATATCTTACGTCCCTCAAATGTAATATGGATATCATACATTCTGATAATCCATATAACATTGTGTGCTAATATAAATCACAGTTGAACAATTAAAAGACGGTGATGTAATAGTTATACTAAAAGTGAGTTATAGTATAATGGTCAACATGTTTATTCTCATACAACCAAAAAGAAATGATACGTATCAATATGGAAAAAGATTATATCAACCTGACAAAAAAAAAGATAAATTTTCTTTTCCAAATAAGGATACGCTTCTTCTCAGAAGAAAGAGACGCATGAGTCAAGAGGAGGATAAACAGTAACCCAAATAAGCATACCCATTAAGCTACACTTGCTTCAACCTAAAAAAATAGACATTGATCAACTTAGAGTGAAATACCCCAAAACCCTAAATTAGGAAATCATGGCCGAATAGGGAATTATTAGAAAATTTATTTAAGATAAACTACTTTTATTGGAAAGAAAAGGGGAATTAATTAGGATAAATCAAAAAGGAATTTATAAGTGTTCTAAGTAGGAGGACTTTTGGTATTTTAAGATAATTAAGGGTTTTATTTTAGAAATTAATTAAGTAAATTATTTTATTTAAAATAAGAAGGATAAAATAGCTTCAATTAATATACACTTTATAAATAATTTAATTGGAAGAAAATTTGGGTATTTTTCCTAATTAGTATGGAGGTTAAGGAAATTTAACTAAAATAGTCTAAACTAAGCAAAAAAGGAATTTATTTAATATTTTATAAATATTAATATTCTAAATAGCCCAAAAATATTCTAAATAATTTATGCAAAATCCAAAACCCTAAATAAAGCCTTCCTTTTCCTTTTTCCCTTTTCCCCTTTTTCTTTTCCTTCTTTTTCCTTTTTCCTACCCTCCCCGTTGAAGTTGGGCATCGACCGGCCCAACGCCACCTTTCTTCCTTCTTCTCGCCCGCGGCCCAGCGACCCAGCCGCCCGTGAGACAAAACGCCGCGTTTTGACGCTAAAGTCGCTGAAACGCCGCGTCGCAATAAGGAAAAAAATTAAACGTTGCCAGACCGACGCGGACGCCGCGTTTTGCCCAAAACGCCGCGTTTCATTAATGGGGGAAATAACCGCCGTCGCCCGGCCGGTTCCCCCTTCCCTTTTTCCTTTCCCCTGGACCGCCAGTCCAACTCCCCTTTCTTCTTCTTCTTCTTCCTCGCGATGTCGTCCTTCGCCGCCTACAACACGAAACTCTGCCGGAGCAAGAAAAGCCTGCAACGACAGCTCCAGCTCCGGTCATGTCGCCCTCTTCTCCCCGTTGACTTCCCCATGGATGTGACCAAACGGCACATCCCTTCTCCCGCATGAAAATTCCCCCTTTCCCAGGCAATCATGGTCTAAAAATTTTCAGACCATACGCCGGCCAACTACGCCGGACGACCTACCCTAACCCTAACCCCTAACCTCCCCCTCGAAGCTTGTCGTTTTCCGTTCAATTTGGCCTATAAATAGCCCTCACCACCGCCTTAATCGGGTTCGCAAATCTGGAACCCAGAGAAAGTTCCAACGCACGCCGCCCCACCTTTAGCCGCCCTTTCCTCTGCCTTCGGCCACCGTTGTCGCCTGCCCGCGCCACCAACACCTTCCCTGCACCTCCCTCTACACAACCAACTCCCTTAGCTTCCCTGCCTCGCACCGCACGTGCCGCCCTGGCCGTGCGAAAACCCCTCCCCAAATCGACCCCTTCCAGCCTTCGCCGCCGCCGCCGCCGGCTGTACCGCCACTTGCAGCACCTTCACCACCCCCCAAAACCACCAGGACTTCCTGCTCTACCACCCTACACTTCCACTCTCCCCTAGTCTCTCCTCCTTTAGCCTCCATAGCCACCTTTCCCATTTCTTCCTCCTCCGCCGCCGCCGTCGCCGCACCGCCGCCAGTGCCACTTCCCCAGCCAGGTGGTCCAACTCCCTAAAACCCTAGACCTAGAATAATAGAAGTGGTTAATAAATTTTAATATTATTATTAACTATTATTGTTAATGTTATTATATTTATCATTAACCTAATTATTATTAATACTATCACTATAATTACTATTAATACTACCATTATTATTATTGTTATTATTAACAGGCCCTAACTTTTCCCCTAAGAACTTCTAATTAATGGTATTAAGCAATACAAGACCCTATTAAGTTATTATTATTTTTAATATTGCTAGTATTACTATTATTATCCTTATTATTATTAGCACTACTATTATCGTTACTATTATGATTACTATTATGATGATTATTATTATTATTATCGTTATTATTATTACTCTTATTATTCTTAGTATTCTTACTATTAATTGTATTGTCATTATTATTATTATTATTATTATTATTATTATTATTATTATTATTATTATTATTATTATTATTATTATTATTATTATTATTGCTATTATTATTATTTTTATTGCTATTACTACTTCTACTACTATTATTATTACTATCGTTATTATTGATATTATCATCAGAATGATTATGGCTGTGTTAGTATTTTATTATTATCGGTAATATTACTATCACTAATGCTACTACGATTTCAATTATTATTATCATCATTATTATCATTATAGCCATTATTATTCTTATTATTGTTAGTATTATTAGTAATTATTATTAATAATATTAAAACCCTCACCTTAATACTCTGGATTTGCTAAAACCTACTTTAATTAGTGATAATCCGTTTAAACTATCGTAAGAATAGTAATAACCCTACCCTTTATTTATAAACCCCTACTACTAATATTAGCCTTAGTATTAGGCCATGATAGGGGTAAGATAGGAATTTTGATAATTTCGGTAGAGGGAGATTAACCCTAAGTATTTCCCTCTTATAGGTGAACCGGGTCAAACCCCAGGAGGTGTAGGAGCGTGCTCCAAGCCCAGCGCTGATTTAGGTAAGGACGTAACTAAGGCTGCCTGTGTGTATTACATGCTTTACTTGCCTTGGATGCCTCGTACGGTTTATATGCTGTATTCTGTGTATGTTATTTGTTTTACTGTGTAGCGCAGCATGGAACCGAGGTACGTTCTCATGCACTTGTCTGTATGTGCTAATATGGAAATGATGCAAATATGATGTGATGTGATGTGATGTGACCCCTAGGACATGCATGCTAGGTTATTTGATGAGGTGTTGTCGAATGGGGGCATGAAAGAGAAAAATGAGAGATTAAGATAACCAAAGGGAAGTACGTTGGCTAACACAGGTAAGAATGACCTAGGCAATCTATAATCCGTAAATGGACGAGAAAAGGGGGAATTGAATAAAATGGAAGAGTGGGAGAAACTAAGGTTATATGGGAGAACTAGGGTTTGCATGGAAATCTTAGGGTTTGGCATGGTAGAGATCTAGGGGATTGCATGGGGAGGTTAAGGCCCGCATGGGGGCGAACATTACGTATGGAAAGTTACTTTGGGACGTAGGGAAGGTAATGAAAAGTTTGTTTGGGAGTTTGGAGGCTCGAGGTGAAAAATAGTACGTGGGATAATATGAGGGTACATAGGGACCGACTAGGGTTTGGGAAGGAAACCCTAATTTGAGAAGGTGGAAAAAGAAAAAGAAAATAATAAAAATAAATGAGGAGAAGTGAGGTATGAGGGAGAGTTGAGTCTGAGGGTCATGATTTGGGTTTCCAATGCGAGAAATGTGTTAAGTATGAGAGTTACAAAGGGTGTTTAGTGGCCTAATATAAGCGCGGGAGATAGCTCGGTAACCTAAACCGAGTAGGGATATAGCTAAGGCTGAATGTGTGACATGTGTCCTACGTGCCATGGATGTTCTATATGATTTATGTGTCGTGGTCTTAAAAGCCATTATTTTAACTGTTTCATGTGTGGCATGGCTTGGAATCGGGTTGTGTGCATGTTCCCTCATTTGTATGTGATAGTACGCATATCCCTTCAGTTTTGATGTGATGTGTTGAGATCTCTGGCCATGCATGACAAAGGTGAAATGCCCTCGAATAAGATACATTAAAACACTAACGACTTACAGAGAAAGATGTTGAGCCGAACCCAGATCGGTCCACCGGCTATAATAGTGGCAGGGTATCTTACCCTCGCGACCGTTCCACCGGCTATAATAGTGGTAGGGCATACGCCCTCGCGACCGTTCCACCGGCTATAATAGTGGGGGTTTCCGTGCTCAGCAAACCAAACGTAAAACTTATAAGACATGGGAAAGATACTAAATACTTACAGTGGAACACCATGTGAGTCGGGGCCAGACCGGTCCACCGGCAAATAATAGTGGCCAGGAGCGTTCTGCCCTGAAGACCGGTCCACCGGCAAATAATAGTGGTCGGGAGCGTTCTGCCCTGAGTTTATATATTCCGGTCTACCGGCTATAATAGTGGGGTTTCCGCACTCACGTGGATTAATAAAGACTGTGGTGTGAAATGACTACTTTTAATAAAGACTCAAAGGAAATAAGTCTAATTGGACTACGGTCAGCTTTTATTATCTGTATTACTACATGCTGCTTACGTGAGTATGTCATGCATTGAGTTTCCAATAATATGGATTATTCTTACTTGAGGCGCATGAGCCACTTTATATTTCGGATATACCACGCTTATATGTTTAAATGGGACGTTACATATGTCTCATATGTTACTATAGGTGTATGGCTAGATTCATGCTGTGGGTTGTGAGTACGTATGATATTATATCAATGTATTGTATCATAATATGAACTCGATGCTATAGTTATGTCTCTCCCATAAGATAGGGTAGTGGGACTTACTCAGTATTGGACCCGTACTGATACTACACTGGTTGAATGGGTCCTGTGATGATCCACCGACGGTGGGGAGCAGACCTTTGATGCAGGTTTTGATCGGTTACTAAATTGGGGTGGAAGGCTTGACTTGAGTGAGTAAGTGGTCCGGATATTTACCCTTCGGAATTTGTTTTGTTTAATCGTATTCGTTTTTGGAAGTTACAAGTGTTGTATTTAAATTTCCAAGGGTTTTGTAATTGACTTTAAATTCTCGTAACGTTGTTATGCTTTTAAAGTTCGGATTTAATTGTTTAATAGGTTTTAGCCTTGCATCTAACATGAGATAGATGGTTGACATTTATCTTGTGTTAGATGTGGCGGTAACATTTCCCAAATTCGCTCCTAGCTTCCGCTTTATTCTTTCAATTTTTTTTTTCAGGAGTGAAATCTGGGGGTGTTACATAGAGAAGCCTAATAAAGAATATCAACACAGAGAAGTCTAAAGAATGATAAATTTTAATTAAGAAGAGAGGATATATATCGAAGTAGAAAGGGGTAAATACAAACTTAAATAATGATATACATCAAGTTAAAAAAAAAGATAAACATAAATCCAAAGAAGAATACACATCAAGTGTTGGCTTATAAAATATGCTTTGTCATGTTAAACTTTCGCATTCTAGTTGTCACTTATATTTTTCCGCCATATTAGTTGCGTGCACTTTACAAGGTGTGTTTAATTGCATAACAAAATTTTCACCTAAAATAGAATTAATTAGGGTGAGTGTGTGCTTCTATTTTAAGGATATACGATGTTTTTATAACTTATAATATTATATTAGATAAGTACTAATAAAACTAAAGTAGATTAAATTAATATATTAATAATTAATAATATATTTATCCATCCATTACTATAATAAATAATAATCATAATAATAAAATATAATAATAAAAATAACAATTATTAGTAACAAAAATTAAATTAATTGTATATATTAATAATAATCAACAATGATAATATTTAAATTTGATATTAATTTTGTAATGATAATTTTAATTTAATCATAATAAATAAATAAATAAATATTATAGTAATCAAAATATAGATAATTAGAAAATATAAATTTTATTATCACTAATAATGTATAGATTAACTAGAAATAAGTAATAATAAAAAGATTATTATTATTTTTAATATTTTTGAATTTCTTGGAATGGTTTGACTTTGAAAATATAACCCTCTTATGCCACATGATTAGATCCTATGTTATCTTTTCATTCAACTAAAAAGCTACCTATAATTATGACAATCATCTTCCACTAACTGTAATACTCCAAATTTAACCTAACCCTAATTCTAAATAATTAATATTTTAATTTGCCTTATTTCCGTAATCCTATATTTTTAACTAAACTCTAACCTGAATCCTAAATATTTCCTCTCTTTTTTCCTATTCTTTTTTATTCTTTTCCTTTTTCCCCTTTTCTTCTTCTCCTTCACAAGTTCTTCTCCCTTCTCCCATGTAACCTCCCTTCTTTGCCAACCAATTTGTGTTCGATTTGGTTGATCAAACTAAACTTCCCTAATTATCCCAACTATTACCAAGTCTTCACTCATCCATCATCTCCCAACCTCAATCAAGTAATCTTCATGCACATCAACTACTATGCCTATTGATATATGCCTAACTATAGAACCATGAAATGCTTCATCTCTAATCATTCACACACAACCTACCACCATAAATACTCTTCTCCTTCTCTTATCAATTCATTTAATTGCTTCACCAAACTCACCCTGGACTCCCTCTCTTCCTTCCCTCAACTTCTCTACACTTCATCTCATCTTTGTCTTCCACTGTCCTGTAGAGAAGTTGACTAACTTATACAACCCTACACAACCATAACCTTACCTGTGTCACTGCCTAATGTAACCTTAAATTATTTGCATCAATCCTTGATGAAAATCCCCCTTAGATATGCCATTAACCCCCCTTAGCTATGCCATTTGCCCACACAACCTTCAACCTTCATCCCCAATAACACCAAATCATGTAGCACACCCTCTAACAACGTCATTCCCTCACACTACACCACCCTCACCCACACCATTACTTCATGCTATTCAAGCTTCCTTGGGTGACATTCTCACCAACAACCACCATTTATACACCACCAACTCATGCAACACAACTACATTTGTGTCGTATGATTACACTACCACCCCTAGTTGCGTCAACCAATCATGCCACCACCTCCTAGTTGTTTCAACCACTAATTCCACCACCCACTACCTGTGTGACATTCCCACACGACCGCACCTATTTTTGTGACACCCTCTAAAGCAACTAGTTCCATTGGTGCCAAGCTTCATTTACTTTGCTTTTGCTCCTTTTTCTGTCTTATTTTGCCTTACCTTTTTCATGGTTATTTCCCTTAAGTCATAAACATGTATTATTCTAGACGTGTAAGTGATTTTTTAGTGGTTTTAGAGGAATCATCATAGGTTTATACTTGTGTACTTTTAAATGCTATAGTACTTTGTGTTTAATATCTGTTGGCTTTATTATATCTCTTAATTCATGTGTTATTATCATGTTATGATAATGTTGCAATATAATATGAAAATGCAATTATTTCATAGAAACATGAGCTTTATGTGGTATACATGTGATAATTTTTATCTTGAAACCCTAAGAGTAGTAATATGACCTATGGATTTGGTAGAACATGAAAAATGGAAAATGAATGTGGCTAAGTTGTATGGTGATGTAATAAATTAAAGGTGGGAACTTAATGATGCCAATTTTTAGGGTTTTGTAGAAATTTGGTATTATGGTTATTATAAAGGAATTTTGTTCATTTAATTATAATTTGAAAAATAGTCATAGCATGATGATATTTGAGAGCTTTATAAAATATTTTGTTCATACTTATATCAAGTATGGCGATAACACCCAACTATATTACTAATACGCTTGTACTAAAATAAATTTTTTTAGTACTAAATTTTGGTTTGTTACATGGGGTGTATGAACTCAACCTAATGAAGAAATGGATTATAAATATACCTATTATGGAACTTTTTCAGTTCCTCTTTCGAGTAATCTCATGACATGATTTTTTATGCATATCTCAACTTTTTGTTTGGCCTTAATAGTTATGCATTCCCTTTATCTATGATTGTATTATTACTTTACTCAGTACGTAGCGTATTAATCATATTTCTCATGAGTGTCACTTATTCCCACATGCACATGGCCCAGTTTTCTTTATGTAGGTCACTGAGGATTGTTTGGATGACTTCATTGGTTATGATGCTTTGCTTAGGGAGGAGTGATCATATTATCCTTGGAGTTAGACATAGATTCATGTTATTTGGTTACTATTTTTTTTCTAGATACTTTTTTAACTCTTAGTTTCAATGGTTCCCTTTTTATACATTTTGTTATATTATACTTGGAGTTAATCTCTAAACGTTTATTTATTTTTTATATAATTTTCCTCATTCTTTGTTTATGTTGTTTTAAGTTCTAATTATGTATGCCTTGTATTTGATATAAGGATGGTATGGTAAGCTAGACTTATATCGAGTATGGTGGCAACACCCATTTATCTTGTTATTACGCTTTCGCTAAATAAAATTTTTTAGTAGTAAATTTTGGAGTGTTACACCACCTCTCTTGCACTCTCTCACCTATGTTGATCACTCCCATCACCCCTCTTACTTGCAAGGAACCCTTGCAATCTGACTTCTCATCCTCTTTCTTGCCTATTTTTTTAGAAACATAATGGGATTATGCTCTTTGGTTGGTCATTACATGCTTAACAATGTTTCTTGTTGTTGTGTTTTCTTGTTCTTGGTTTCTTCCTTTGTGTCGATTCCCTCCCTCATTATCCTCTCCGTTTTCTTTCATCTTTTAACTTTTAAAATCTTGAACCTTAATTATGTGTGCTTATTTTGAGCAAAACAGAGTCACATTCATAGATTGGTGAATATTAGATTCAAGCTTGTTTCAAGTCTCCATTTTTAGCATTAAGGATATATTTTCCTCCCTTTTAAATTTTCTTTCTATTATAACCCACACTATAATTCTTTTATCTAATTCTTGTATACTTGTTTTAGGTTATCAAAGTGTGGAAGAAGGCGGTTAGAGTATTTATTTCTAATAGATCATATAACATTTGGTAATGACACATATCTTAGTTTAGTATTTAATTGTTGCTATGCGTTAATTTTATGAATTTTCATGTTAACATATTATGTGCTAGAAATCATATTAGGTTTTATTTTTATTTATATTCATGTTTTAATTAGTAAATTCATGATTTTGTAAGTTATATGACATTTCAATAGTTTATGCCTTTCTAGGATTTACCATAAAATTTCAAGGATGATGGTTTATTATATTATTTTAATAAGTCCATGGATAAGTAGATTTAATTATGTTCAAATATTGTAATTGATATAATATGTTGAGGTTGAAAGTATAATGTTTGACCTTGTGGTGGCTTTAGCCTTAGGGCCATTTGAGATTTTGTGAGTTGTTATAATTAAATTTAATTATATTTTTGAGGTGCTAATAATGTAATGGCGGTTGGATGTAATTTTAGTGAATTTTGGGATCTTGTGGAATTTTGTGTGTTATATGTGAGTTTGTTCTTTAGGGTAATATGCTATTTTGTGAGGTTTTCTGGGAAATGAGTATTACATTGTATTCCTTACTGTCTTTACATCAAATTTGACATATAATATGTTAGGGTTTGGATTAGTTTGGTTTAAATTGTGATAATAATAAGTTTTGAAGTATTTAGATGGATTTGGGGGGTATAATGGTCATTTTGGGTTAATTTTATAAAATTGATGTTTATTAAGTATTATTTGGGTTAATTTGTGATAAATTTGTTATTTGGAATGTTTGGGTAAATTATGAGTATCATTAATATTAATATTATGTGAAAATAAATTAAAATGTGCTTACAAATACTAAGAGTATGATCGGTATTTTATGTATAAAATGTTAGAGTTAGGTTATGATTTTTGGATATGGTATTTTTAATTATATAATGAGTTGATTTCTTAAATTTGGTGAGTTTGTTAGTTTTATGAAAGAACTTATGAGATGAAGGTGAATCAGGATTTTGGTTAGGGCATTGTGATCTTTTTCCCTTGTGTAATATCACCTTGTACTTGTTTGTTTGCCTTATGTATTATCTTTTATTCACGTGGGTATAATGTTAAATTTTATTAACCATGGTGCATTTATAAGTAATTTAAATAATTAAAATTATTGGAATGAATTAAGTAACATTTGGTATTTCATGTAACAATGATAATCAATATCCCAAATAATAAGACAATGGAAATAAGCAAAAGTGTTATGATGGTAAATAAATCAAGTGATGAATTATTATGCATTAAGTGTTGGTTAATGATTTCATAAAATATTTCTATTTAAAGTAACATATTACATGGGACAAGACTAAGAGTCTCCAAGTGTTAAAATTATTTGATTATAAAAGAACCAAGTGACTCTAGTTTACTCTATTCGATTGATCCGCAAGCTTATTGGAGGTTGGTGCAATATCCCTATTTTTTACTATTAAAAAAAAATTATTTTAAAACATTATGGAAGTGCTAAGGCTAAATTTTACTTCACGTAAATTATGATGAGGTAAAGATTGTCAGGTAGTACAAAAGATTAGGTAAAGAGCTACAATATGATGAGGGAATCAAATGTGGAAAGGGATATAAGAGTTCAAGGAAAAATCCAAATCAAAAGATGTTTGGCAAAGATCGAATAGTCTTAACTCTCAATCCCTACCAAAAGCCATTAAATTGAATGCTCAAAGTACTGCTGCAAGGTAAATACTATCCATTGAATAGGTAGGGGATTGCAAAACGAAGCCCATTAGTACAACAATAATAAGTAAACCATTACACAATATTAACATGCAAAGGCCACAAGAAGTACATAGAAGGTAACACAAAGAATCATAAAATAATATGTTAAGTAGTACATACCATAAGACACACGTCCATCACATTAGACTTAAACATATTATGACTATTTCATTAATACAATTATACCTAGGGTATCCCATAAAGGAAAAATCAGACAAGAATTAAGGCTTTTTACAATAACCACATTTATATTACTTATAACATGATAAGGAATGCACTGAGACAATTATCAACCAAAATACTAAATCTAAATAGTGCTTAGATGCAACTATCATACCACCATACCAATTCCTAAGTAGTGGGCAAAGGCAACTACTAAACCACAATAATTCATTTAAGTCCTTATAAAATAATTATTTTATTTTTAATTACTTGAGGGGATACAATAATAACTTAGAGACATAAAAGAACACCGATCATATTGACACACAAGACATCACAATCGCCTCCCAACTATCTACCCCAAAGGCATAACAACACTTTGTTCATACTTGTGCACAAAGTGGCACAATATCCTCCCAACCTAGGATACCTAATCCTTAAGTATCGATACCCCATATAGGGTTGTAGGTCACTTGTAGAGTATATTAGAGCCTTACTAAGGCACAATAACATTCTAATACTCGGTTTTTATGAACTAAACAAATTTTATTTTTAGAGTTAAGTACGGAAGCTAAAATAATAAAATGATGGGTGTTACCACGATACTTGATACAAGTCCAATTACCCTTACCATTCTCATACCAAGCGCTAAGGCTAAAATCATTACTCCATTTAAATTAATAATATTATTACAAGAATTAGAATAAAGAGAATATCAGATAAATATGGTGTTAAGTAAAAGTAATATCAATGGTTTACAAAACTCAAAGAGAGAAAAATACAGGAGGATACAGGGGTCCAAAATACAATTGAAATCAAAGTACCCAAAAGGCACCAAATAGTCCTATGCTTTTTCAACCAAATTACTAGCTTTGACTGAGTTCAAAAGTTGACCTAAAAATACCACTGCCCATTGAATAGGTAGGAGCCCACGAAAGTAACCCTTTAGTACAATGGTACTAAACATCCCTTTATGCTAAACTAGAATGAAAAACCAACATAGAACACATGCAATGCATCAAAATATACATGGTATAAAGCATCTATTGTACAAGCATTAATTAACCATTCATATAATTGCATACCACCAATACATCATACAAACCATACTCGTTCATTTAGAATTAGCTAAAACTTAGTAATGGAACATTCAAGTGATGCTCTTTATAGTACAATTAGAAGCACATCAACCTCAAATACAAGATAATAACTGCATGCTACATACCTCATCATAAATCTCGACAAATTGTATAGCATTGGTAGGTTCACAAGCACAAATTAACAAAATTCATGAAATCATAGGTAGGCACAAA
This sequence comes from Tamarix chinensis, assembly GCA_030549775.1. Taxonomy (NCBI): domain Eukaryota; kingdom Viridiplantae; phylum Streptophyta; class Magnoliopsida; order Caryophyllales; family Tamaricaceae; genus Tamarix; species Tamarix chinensis. The sequence goes on along the minus strand of CM060178.1, from coordinate 98,284,471 downwards.
GGCTGCTACCAAAACATAGATAGGCACAAATGTTGCTACCGAAACATAAGTAGGCACGAAGGCTACTACTAAAACCACAAGTGGGCACAAAGGCTACTACCAAACAACAGGTAAACACAAAGGTTGCTACTGAACTACAAGTAGGCATTAAGGCTTCTACCAAAGCCACAGGTAGATACAAAGGCTGCTTACGAACCACTATATAATCCCCCAAAATTTTAGAAAACTTATAATTTAATAAATAACTTTTATTTGAAATAAATTAGCTTTTAAAATTATTCAGTTTAATTATTTTATGGATTTTTGAGTATATAAAGTTGAATAGGAGTATTTAATCAATTCAAATAAATATTTCATTATTTTATCATATTATTTTTATTTAAATAATTTTATAAAATAATATTTTACTAAAATTATCCTTTTTGAACCAATATATTAAATTATATTGAATTAAATTATTAAATTAAATAATTTATCAAAAATATTAAAATTTATTATTTTCTAAATTAAATTAAATTATTTTCCCTTATTTCCCCTTATTTTCTTGTTTTCCTTTTTCTTTTCCTTCTCCTTTTTCTCTGTTTTCCTCATTTCTTTATTTTTCTTTTCCTGGCTCGGGCTGCTAGGACTGCCTTCCCCTCCTTGCGTGCTTGGGCCGCTGGCCCATTCTCCCTCGCCCCAGCAGCATTGACGCCGACTTGGCCCCCTTCCTTATTGTCTTCCTCCCTTCCCCAGCAATCGAGCCAGCCCAAATTCTTTTTTCCCCTACGCCGACCTGCTACACCTCCCCCTCTCCCTTTCTTTCTTCTTCTTCTTCCAACGCCTCGACCCAGCTTCCCCAACCTGTCTTCGTCGACTAGGCCTACCGCGTCGGGCACGCCGGCCACCGCCCTACTACAACCACCTGCCACCACTACAACCCCCCTCTCCCTCTCTCTCTCTCTTGTCATTTTCTTCTCTTTTTCGGACCTAGCCAACCCTGCAAACCAGCCCTCATGCCCTATTTTCCCCCCTCTTCATCTCCCCTCCCTTGCCACCCTACATGCTGCCACTGGCCGACCAGCTGCACCCCTACCCTCCCTTTTCTTTTTCTTCTCCTCTTTAGTCCTCCTGCCCCATATTTTTTGAGCCCTCTTTCTTCCCTGATCCCCTTCCCTCCATCTTTTCCCCTTTGTTTTGCACCACCGCCGCTCTCCTCCAGCTCAACCGCTTCACCAACCTCCTGAACTACCTTCTACACCTTTCTACTCCTGCCTTGCGCCGCCACAAGACCACCCCAAGCCATCCCGCAGCCCCTTCTTCCTCCCCACTTATTTTTCTCCCCATTTTTCCCTTCTCGGCAGTCCCCCTATAACCCCACCAATTTTCGGCTGTCTATGCCACCACCCAAGCCACCAATAAACTCCTTGCAACCTCCTCTACCACCCCCATACCTTGTTTGGCCCAAACAAGCCCCTAACCCCTCCATTTTTCCCCTCTCTTTTCCTTCCTTCTCAGCCCGATCCTCTCCTGCAGCCCACTTCGCCACCTCGCCACTGCCGCCTCAGCCGCCGTTGGCCGCCAACATCCCATCACCAGCCTCCACCTACACCCTCTCTTCACTCCTACACCCTTCCCTTTCCTCCAAACCCCCATCATCTATCTTCTTTCCTAGTCCCAAACCACCAACCCGAAAATAGCCATTTTACCTTTCCTTTACCCTTATTAGCCTTCCTCCATTTATTTTTGCATGTAGCTCATGCTGCATGAGCAACATAAGTTGCTGCATTATTGGTTTATTTTGGTTAAATTTTTTAAGGTAAAATAATATTTAAGTTAATTATTTCATTAAATAAATTTTATAAGGTCTTATGCTTTGATTTTCTTATTTCTAATATAATAATTATTGATATTATTTTTAGGTGTTGATTTTTCTATTTAAAGCTTGAATCTTTAACTGGGATACCGGTAATATTCAATTTTTGCAGGAATTAAGGTAATCGTTAAACCCCACTTAAACGCATGGATAAATGTATGTTAGCACATTAGGATTTTTAATATGTTATTATGCTTGATATTTGTGGTTTAATATAATATATATATATATTTTCTTGCATTGATTGATTAAAAAAAAGTATGTTAGTTTATATGTTATGTGTGGAAAGGTTGCTTAAGGGAAGAGTTTAATTATTAATGAAAGTGTTAAGTGCTTACCCATCTTAGTTTATGTTATTGTGACCATTTGTACATGAATAATATTATTGTGAGCCCTAGGGGCATTTTAGTAATATTCCTGGTGCTAGATTATGGCCTAATATGTGTGGGTGCTAATAAGTATTATATTAAAATATAATGGTTAGTGGAGTTGGATATTTTTAATGGAGTATTAATATTATTATTCCATGTGGTAATGTTAATTTAATAAGAGTGGTGTAATAAAGAGGGTAAAATGGTAATTTTGGAGGAAAAAGGGCAATATGGTAAGTTTATGATTAAATAACAAAATGGTAATTATATAAGTAAAGGGGTATTATGGTAATTTTGGGAGTAAAGGGGGTAAGAATGGTAATTTTGGAAGAGAAGGGTAAAATGGTAATTTTGGATGTAAAAGGGGTAAAATAGTAATTTGCAATTAAAAGGGTATTATGGTAATTTTATAAGGAGAAGGGTGAACCAGCAACTTTAGAAATAAAAGGAAAAATGATAAATTGCAAGTAAAAGGGGTATTATGGAAATTTTATAAGTAAAAGGGTATTGTGGTAATTTTGTAAACAAAAGGATATTATGGTAATTTGGAAGTAAGGGGTAGAAGGGTAATTTTGTAAATAAAAGGATATTTATGGCAAATTTGGGAGTAAGGGGTAACTTGGTAATTATGATAACGACGAAGGATAATTTGGTATTTATAATTAAGGAGAAGGGTAAATTAATAATTACAATAGTGGAGAAGGGTGAACTGGTAATTATAATAAGTGAGAGGGGTAAATTAATAATTATAAATATGGAGAAGGGTAAATTGGTAATTATAATTATGGAGAAGGGTAAATTGGTAATTATAATTATGGAGAAGGGTAAATTAATAATTATAATTATGAAAAATGGTAAGTTGGTATTTATAATAATAGAGAAGGGTAAATTGGCAATTGTAATTATGGAAAAGGGTAAGTTGGTATTTATGATAATGAAGAAGGGCAATTTGGTAATTTATCCAACTAAAGGGGCAAATAAGTAATTATGATAATGGTGAAGGGCAATTTGGCAATTTAACCAACTAAAGGGTAAATTGGTAATTATTTAACCAACTAAAGGGGAAAATTGGTAATCATGATAATGAAGAAGGGTAATTTGGTAATTTATCCAAGTTAAGGGCAATTTAGTAATTATAACAAAGGAGAAGGGCAATTCGGTAATCTAACCAACCAATTGGGAATTATGATATGTATAACAATTATGAAGGGTGATTGGTGACTTAATAAGTGTGGAGGATGACTTGGTAACCCAAACCGAGTAGGGATGTGGCTAAGAACAACAATGTGTGTATTGTATGCCTCGTGTACCATGTGTTATGCCGTATTGTGTACTTTATGCTTAATGTTTAATCATTTTTAGTACAAATTCGAGTGATGTATGCTTGCGTGAATTCCTTATGGCATGTGGATGATGATTATATATGTTGTGCGCTGCGTACGATGTTATATGATGTGACCCTCTAGGACATGCATGTTAGGGTGTTTAATAATATGATATGGGGTGAAAGGATGAAAAGGAATAAATGGGAAGTGAGTTGACTAAGGGGACACGATATTGACCTTAATATCTCATGATCCATGGGGGGGGGGGGAATAGAAGGAGATTATGATCAAAACGAATGAGTGATGCAACTCTTGCATGGGAGGTTTCTAAGGTTTGCATGGGATAATCCTTACGTAAGAAAGGTGTTAGGGTTTGAGCGGCCAACTAAGGTTTTACGGTCACATGTATGATTGGTGAGTAGAGTGATGGGATTTGGGTTGAAACTAAATGAGATGAGGTGTTGGACGATAAAAGAAAGGTCAGGCCACATAGGTCCGATTAGGGTTTCAAGGGAAAACCCAAAAGAGCGGTAGTGAGAGAATTTGAATGTCGTAAGGTGATGGGCCTCGACCCACACCCTTAGGAGTTGGGTTTTCATTATGGGTAGATGTAAGGGGGAATGGATGTCGGGGTGTGATAAAATGCGCAAAGGTCTCAAGATATAGGACGGGCCCTCTCGGGAGGATAGAAGTAGAGGTTGGCGGCATGCATGTCAAGTGTGAAATACTTTTGAATAAGATACGAACAAGACACTAATTACTTAAAGTTAAAGATTACTGAGCCAGGCCCAGACCGATCCACTGGCATGATAGTGGCCAGGTGTCGAGGTGCCCTAGAGACCGATCTACCGGCATATAATAGTGGTTAGGTGCGTTCTGCCCTATAAGTGACCGATCCACCGGCTATAATAGTGGGGGATCCTAAGCTCAATAAACTAAACGTAATAACGATAAGATATAGGGGAGACACAAAGTAATTATAGTGGAACACCATGAGAGTCGGGGCCAGACCGATCCACCGGCATAATAGTGGCCAGGAACATTTTGTCCTAGAGACCGATCCACCGATATATAATAGTGGTTAGGTGTGTTATGCCCTATAATTAACCAATCCACCTGCTATAATAGTGGGGTTCCTGCACTCACATGGATATAAAATATGAGAGTTGATTGAATAATGATGGACTAATGGCTTAAGGCTCGAAAGTATTGATTTTGCACTATGACACGGCTTAAGGCGAAAGTATCGATCGTACAATACGACCTATTGATATCTGATGTGAATGTTTATTATGTGAATGTTATATATATACTTTTTATACATGTATATAGCTTTGTATCATGTGTTACATTGTAGACCTACTTTTAAGTGTATTTTTAAAGGTTTACTCAATATCATAGTACTGAAGGGTTCCATTCGTGGGGCCCCTGCCTATTTAATGAGCAGTGTCCCTTGCAGGTCTCTTTTCAGGTACTATTCAAGTGGGCAACAGGAAGGAGAGTAAGGAATCATTCGGAACCGTTAGGGTTTTTCCCTTCCTCTTTTAAATTCCTGGTTTTAATATTATTGTTGTTTTTGTAACCACCATTGGTGGACTTTATACTTGTAAACGGTTTGTCACGCTATTCTGATTTAAATATGGTTTGTAAATTATGTTTTACACTTTTATCCTTAGCACTTGGTACTGGAATGGTAGGAGTGAACTGGTTTGGTACTAAGTATTGCGAAAATATCCCGAAATTCACAATTTGTTATTTTGCTTCCGCTATTTCTTTTAATAAAACGAAATTTTTCTGTAGTGAATTTTGGGATTGTTACACACTACTAGGCACAAACTCTGCTACCAAAACTATAGGTAGGCATAAAGACTGCTATCAAAACATAGGTAGACCCAAAGGCTGCTATTGAAACCACTGGTAGGCACAAAGACTATTATTAACTAATCTAATAATCTAATAATAATCATTTAACAATAATTTTAATTTTTATTTACTCGAGGAAAGATCACTTCGAACTTGGAGACACTAAGGTACTCTAGTTATACTGGCATACCAAGTAGCACAACATCCTATTGATTATCAACCCAAGGGCACAAAGGTACCCGATCATAATGGTATACAAATGTAACATAGTACCGTCCCGATAAGGACATCTAATCCATAAGTATATATACCCCCTATTAGTCCTCAGAACAAATAGAGTAAGATGTAGGGCCTTACTGGAGCACTAAGGCACACTAGTAGAAATCTATAATCAACAGTGGGCTAAACCATATCTTTAGGGTAGTTACCTTTAAAGAGCCACCATTTTTAATTTTGAGTTATTTCACTTTACGTATTAGTATTTTATTAAGGTGACCATTCCCGGTATCGAGGGCTAAACCTTAATGTATTATCATGTAATGCCTATCATTTTAGTAGAATATAAAGATTACTTGAGTTCCAGCAAAAATCTAAAATAACGGTATCCTATCAAATACTATGAAATCTCACTAATCAACTTTTGTACCTAAAAATAATATCAAAATACCAAATTAATATTTTAATGCATAAATTAATACTTATAATAAAAAATATTTAATTTTATTAAATTACCAAAATACCTTTACTTATTAATATTAGGTACCAAAATTTATTATAACAACACAAACACAACTCACACTACACATGTAGTTTGATCCATACGTATACGACGATGGGGAAGCTTGGGTAGGTTGATTAGGCGAGTGGGCTCGTGGTGGCTGGGGTGGTGTAGACTAGTGGTGGTTGGTGCTGGTCGGTGATTGACAGTGGAAATGGGTAGCTGGAAGGGTGGCTCGGTTGGAGGTGATTACAGGCTGTTAGTTGCGATGGAGGGCACAAGAAAATGGGAAGGGGCTATGACAGGGGAGGAGATGATGGTGGATAGTGGGATGGTGATGATTGGATGGGAGGTGGTGAGCTAGGTGATGTGCAAAAGGTGGCAAAGCACAAAATGGAGGGCAGGAAAAAGGAGAAGGGAGGCTTATGGTGATTGTGGTTGTTTGGGTGATAGGGTGTGCTAAAGGGATACACGACCTAGAAGGAGGGGTTGCATGGGCATGTGAGAGGTAATGCATGCTTAGGCTGAGAGTCATGAAGTTGCACTGGCAGGTTGTGAGAAGGAAGCACGGTTGTGCACATACAACGATGAGAAAAGAAGAGGGCCAATAGGCGTGCATGAGGCTGTGTGATGATGGTGCATGATTATGTGAGTGATTGTGAGCGAGCCGTGCAACGGTTTATGAGGAGGCATGGTTGGAGTGTGCATGATCCACAAGGTTGTGCACCTCACAAAAATAACAAATAGTGCGAGGAAAAAGAAGTAGAAAATGGTGGCAGTGGGCGACGACAGTGAGGGTGAGTTGATGGGGTTGGTGTAGTGGTTTATTTACCAAGATATGGAGGTGCTTGGTGGTTGATGGTGGTGTATAGATGGTGATGGTGGTTCGGTCAATGGAACAGAGTGAGGAGGAGGAGGAGGAGAATAAGAAGAATAGTGGTGGTGTGTTGGAGAGGGAAGGGATGGTTCTACTGGGTAGGGTGGTGAAGTTGATGCACGGCTAGAGGCTGTAGGGCTGGAGTGTTCTAGAGTTGTGGCGGGGAAAGATGGTGATGGATGGTGTGTGTACATGGTATTGTGCATGAGTGATGGTGAGGTTTTAAATCCAACCAAGGCCGAGGAAGGGAGATTAGGGGAAGAAGGGCTATTTGGTTGAGAAAAAAATAGAGGGAGAAGGAAAGGGTTGCACGGGTGGCGGTTGTGTGCGTATGTATATATTTACATGCAAAGAAGGGGATGAGGTGATGTGTTGCATGAGGTAAGGAGAAGACATGGAAATGGCTGGGGCAGAAGAAATTAACATGACACAAAAGAGTTAGAAAATAAGGGTGTGTGGAGGGTAAAGTTTAGGTGGGTAAAAGGTATGGTAGAAATAGGTTTATTGTATTTTCATTTTAGGTTTAATTTGGATAGATTAGGATATCAAGTAAAAATATATTCTGCAAAAATAATTAGGTTTATAATAGGTCTAGCAAAAAGGAAAGAGGTAATATAATCGGAAAAATGTTTTAGTGATTTATTTAGGTTACGGGTCAAGGGTTATTAGGAAAATAATTAGGTCAATGTTTAAGGGTTTGTTTTGAATAAAAAGTCTAAACACCCGAAAGTAAAGGTTATGAAATTTTGAGGTGTTATAGGCACACTAGTGAACCAAAAAAATTGAGGGCTTCTGCCTTATCTCTGGGGTAACAAACCTTAATGAGAAGCCATTCCCAAATCCAAGATCTTCTATTTTAAGTACTAATATTTTATAATGTGATCACATATATCACATATTGCACAATAATTTTCATTCCTATACTTAACCATTTTTTATTTATTTATTTTCAATTATTCAAGTCAACCCTAAGATCAACAATCAAAGTCAAAGTTAACACTAAATTCATCTTATGTCCAATTATTCATATTCGGTGTATTATGTTAGAAATGACCAAAATGTCCTCAAAACCCTACTTACGCCATTTTATCAAATTTCAGACCAATCTTTATTAAAATGATAATTTATCATAAAAAGGCTAAAATAAAATAATTTATAATATTTTAGCATATAAGTGATTTTTAGCGATTAACTATTTATTCTATTATGCATGCATTTTACAACTTACGTGTACACACCCTAACCATATTCTAACGCATCATGTATTCCATGCAACATATACATATAGGTTTATAACATGATTCAATATTTAAGATACTAATTAATATCATGGTGTATGCAAGGAAATATTTCAAGCCTTAGAGCATGTGAAAGAACAATCGTAACATATTAACTATAATCACACTTGCACAAAATCATGTTATATTTTCACCCTGTTTACAACATACAAAGATAATCATGGAACACTTACATGATATAGTCATAACAACTTGGCATAATCACAAACCCTAATGAAAACCTAGACAAATATATGTTATACTTATATATATATCATATTAAATAATGAGAAAACATATGTTAATTACCTAATATCATACTTTTAGCATTCCCACCTTTTCAGAACACTAGCATACCAATTATAAGATTTCGATGTATTACACATACATATATTCTTTTGAAATTCCAAATGCATAACATATACTCCAAGTAACATAAAAAACCTATATATGTCCCCATAGGTTCACATTTTAGTAGAAGAATATGGTTACTTCTTATCTAAGAAAAAAATAGCAAGATTTACCCAAGTAGTATTGTAATCCCCCAAAAATTTCGAAAACCCATATTTTAATAAATAACTTTATTGAAATAAAAATTAGCTTGTAAAATTATTATTTTAATTATTTTGTGGATTTTAGAGTATGTATATTTGGATAATAGTATTTAATAAGTTAAAAATAAATATTTTGTTAATTATCATATTGTTCCATTTAAATAATTTTCCCAAACTAATATTTTACCAACTTTACCCTTTATAAACTAAAATATTAGGTTATAATAAATTAAATTGTTAAATTAAATAAATTACCAGGGATATTATATTTTATGATTTTATAAATTTAATTAAACTAATTTTCCTATTTTTTTTCCATTCTCATTTTTCTTTTTCCCCCCTTTGTTCCTTTCCTTTTTCTTTTTCTTCTTCCTTTTCCCTTGGGCTGCCTCGCCAGGCCAGCCTTCCCCGTGCGTTGGGCCTTCGGCCCGCCTCATCCCTCTCCCCCTCAGCCCTCTCTCCCTCTCGCACACTGACCCAGCCGGCCCCCGCTCGTTTTTTTTCTTTCTTCCCCCACCCTGGACCGGTCGGCCGCCTGTTTTCCTTTCCCCCGACCGGCCGCCACAACCCTTCCTTCTTTCTCCTTCTTCTCAGGCGACAACAGCCCGACCCTCTGCAGCTGCCGCCCGACCACCTGCGCCTGCCGCCGCGCCTGCCCCTGCTACTCCCTCCCTCTACCCTGTCCTCTTCTCCCCTCTTTTGAGCCGAGCTACCCCTGCACCCTATCCATTTCTGCAACTCCCTCCTTCCCGTCGCCACCCTCTCCCTGCCACCCTACCGCCTCCTTGCTGCCCTATGCCCTGCCATCTGCCCCCTTGTCGTTCCTCTTCTTTTCTTCTCCCATTCGGCCAGTTTATTGTCCCATTTTCGAGCCATCTTCTTTCCCCCGAGCTCCCTCCTCTCTCCTCCCTTCTTTCCTTTGTTTTTTTTTTCTGTTTTCTCCCTGTGCCGCCGCCGTCCGCCACTCCGACCGCCGCACCCAACCCCTGCGCCGACTCCTGCCACCACCCCCTACTGCCCTGCATCCCCACACCGCCCCCTTGAGCCCTAAACTTCCTCCCTTCTCCACCCCTTCTTTCTCTTCTCCCCATTTTTCCCCTTATCACCAGCCATCTTCGCCGCCTTGACGCCGCTGTATCCGCCGCGAAACCATCCCTGGCCACCACCAACACCCCCTCTTCACTCCTACATCCTTACCTTGCCTCCAAACCTTCCCCAACCACCCTCTTTTCTAGCCCAAAAACCTCAACCCGATCATGGCTCATTTTTCCTCCTTCACCCCTCTTCGAGCCATTTCCCCACCCATTTATGCATGAGACTCACGCTGCTCATGCAGCGTGAGCTTCCTCCTTGTTTTGGGTTTATTTTGGAAAATTTTTGAGGTATAATGATAATTATTTAAAATGTTTTATTAAATAAATTTCTTTTATAAATTCTTACCCTTTTTATTTCTTATTTCTAACACGATAGTGATGGATGTTATTTTAGGTGTGGAATTGCTAATTGTGCTTGATAAGGGTTGATAATTTTGCGAGATTAAGGTAACCGTTAAATCCCGCTTAAATGCACGGATTAACGCATGTTATCACATTAGGTATTATTAATGTGTATTATGCTTGATATATGTTGCTTAGCATATCATATGTGGTTATTGTGTTTATTGTTGAAAGGAAGCATGATAGATTGATGATATGTATGGGGATAATATTTAAGGTAATAATTTGGTGGTTAGAGAAAATGTTAATTATTATCCATGTGGTTATATGCTATGGTGGTATTTAATACATGTTTAATACTTTGTTAGCATTAGGAGATTTTATTAATATATATTGTACAAGAGCATGGCCTAATATATATATACATGTGCTAATAAGCATTACATTAATTATAAGAGCCACGGGTGAGACTTTAAAGTCAATACTTCATGTAGTATTAATAATAATTTAATAATAAGGGTGTGTAAAGAGTAAAATGGTGAATTTGTTAATAAAAGGAGAAAATAGTAATTTTGGAAGTAGGGGTAAAATTGTAATTTTGTGAATAAAGGATGAAAGAGTAATTTTTGTAAATAAAAGGGGCAATTTGGTGATCATGTTAAAAAGAATGGTAATTTGGTAAATTGTAATAAAAGGACAATTTGGTAATGTTATAATAAAAGGGTAAAATTATAATTTTATAATTAAAGGGCAAAATAGTAGTTTTATGATTAAAGGACGAAATGATAATTTTACAATCTAAGGGCGGAATGGTACTTTGGAAATTAAAGGAGGTAAGATAGTAATTTTATAATTAAGGATAAATGGAAAAGTTATAAGTAAAAGGGCGATATGGTAATTTTGGGAGTTAAGGGGGTAAAATGGTAAATTTGAAGGTAAATGGGTAAAACGGTAATTGGGTAAATCAAAGGGGTAAAAGTGAACATCGGAAAGGAGTAAATTGGAAATAATAATTATTGAGAAGGGTAGAATAATAAGTTAAATAACAAAAGGGTAATTTGATAATTTAATAGTAGAGAAGGGTAAAATGGTAAATATGATGAATGTGAGGGGTAAGTTGGTAATTAAACCGAATGGAGGGTATTTTCGTAATTTTGGATAATGGAGTAGGGTAGTTTGGTAATTATGACAATTAAGAAGGGCAATTCGGTAACTTAAATAACAAAAGGGTAATTTGGTAAATTTAATAACGGAGAAGGGTAAAGTTGTAATTATGATCATATGCAAGGGTAATTTGGTAATTTAACAAACCAAAGGGCAATTTGGTAATTTTGACAATGAGGAAGGGTAGTTTGGTAATTTGACCAACTCAAGGATAATTTATTAATTATAATAAAGGAGAAAGGGGCAAAGTGGTAATCTAACCAATTAAATGGAAAGTATATTAAGTGTAATAATTATTAAGGGGGAATTGATGTCCTAATAAGTATGATAAATAATTTAGTAACCTAAATCGAATAAGGGATAACTTGGTGATTTTGTAACAAGGAGGGTAACATGGTAATTTATCAAATAAGAAAGGGTGACGTAGTGATTTTATAAGTAATGGGGTAAATAAGTAGGTTGTATCCAGTATATCATTATGATTGTGGAATTCGTAACATGGCTCTAATAGTGTTGATTAACGAGGTAAGAATGTTTGATGATTAGTAAGTATCACGAGATGAGTTTTAATTCGGAATTAGATGAGTTTAGGATGGCCTTAATGATTCTCTTATGTTATGTTGGATGACCATCTGAATAAGAAATCTCTGATGATATCTGAACGATTAAAAGAGGATAATTATCTTATTGTTGTGCCTTTCTAATCACCCTTAATTAAGACACTAATACTTAAAGTGAAAGACCTCGAGATCGGGAATGGTGACTCCTTAGGGGTCGCTACCCTAAGGACGTGGTTTAGTCCACGATTATTATGGTATTTGCTGGTGTGCCTTTGTGCCCCAGCCAGGCCCTACATCTACTCTATCTAGCTCTACGGACCTAGTTAGGGGGTATGCATACTTAAGGATTAGGTGTCCTTGTCGGTAGGGTACTGAGTTAGCTTTATGCACCAGTACGACCAGGGTACCTTTGCGTCCCTGGGTTACTAGTTGAAGGGTACCAAGTTGCTTTTATGCACCAGTGCGACCGTGTACCTTTGTGTCCCGGGTTCTTGATCTCCCTATCGAGGCAAATAAAATGGAATTGTTGTGCTGAATAAAAAGGGAAAATACTAATTGTTAAAGTGAAGGATTAACGAGCCGGGACCAGTTGATTCTTTATATATCCCGGTCCACCGGTTATAATAGTGGCCAGGAGCGTTGTGCCCTGGGTGATGATTCTTTATATATCCCGGTCCACCGGTTATAATAGTGGCCAGGAGCGTTGTGCCCTGGGTGATGATTCATTATAAATCCCGGTCCACCGGTTATAATAGTGGCCAGGAGCGTTGCGCCCTGGATGATGGGTTATATGTATTCCGACTCACCGGCCAGAATAGTGGGGGTCCCGAGCTCAATAAAGTTTATTTTGGATGCGAATGAGTTATGGAAAAATACTAGTCATTAAGACGATTGATTAATGGCCTCAAGGCCCGAAAATTATCTCGATTACGGATCATGGCCTATTTGATACTGGTTGATTGATTATTGAATATATGAAAGTGAATTTTACATATACGCTATTAGTGTATGATTGAGTTATTGGATGTACAAATAATTGGATCTGAATACCATGTTTATACCTATGGTCATATCTGAATGTAGTAGTGTCATGTGTAATATGGCGTGCCTGTATTTTAAGTGCGTTTTTAAAGGGTTACTCAGTACCATAGTACTGAAGGGTTCCCTTTATGGGGCCCTGCCTATTCAATGGGCAGTACCCCTTGCAGGTTGTATTCAGGTGCTATTCAAGTGGGCCCTTGGGGAGAGCGTAAGGTACTGTCCGGAAATTTTTAGGGTTTTAATTTGTCTCCTTTAAATTCAACGTATCTGTTATTTTGTAATCACCATGGTTGAATGTTTCTCTTGTAAAGTATTTACTGTGCTACTCTGATCTTCAAATGCTTAAGTTCTCGTAAAGTTTTATTTTACTCCTTTAGCCTTAGCACTTAGTACTGGAACGGTATGAGTGAACCGGTCTGGTACTAAGTGTGGCGGTAATACTCGCAAAGTTCACGGTTTATTAAGTTGCTTCCGCTAACTTTCTCTTAATTAAACGAAATTTTTCAGTAGTGAATTTTGGGGTGTTACAAGTATTCACTAAACCTATTTGAAATCCTTACATAAAAAACACCTAAACATGTTAGTAATTAATCCATAACCACAAATTAAATCACAATAATCAAGCATACTAAGTTGTGAGAGGTTACCACTTTTCCAAGGCATAGAAGGCACAAACTCACGTAAGAAGAGGGAGGACAATGGTAGGAGTTAAAAATGGGGCAAGCACGGTTGTGCAAGGATGGGAGCACAATTTGTAGGAAGAAGGACACATGGGTGTGCAAGGAGGGTAGGAATGAGGCGTGAATGGTTTGAGGGAAATGGTGCATGATCATCTAGAAGAAAGGAATCAGTTGGACATGTAAGGGAAGCACGGTCATGCTAGGAGTGCATGGCTTATGCACGCCTCAATAATAATGAATATTGTAGCATGAGAAGAGGTAAAAGAGGCATTACTTGGGACACAATGGCTGAGCAATGGCAAGGGAGGTTGATAGGAGATGTAGAGGTTGATTGTTACCGGGAAAATAGTGGTTTTTGGTGGTTGGTGGTGTGGGTGCCAGGCACTAAAGAAATCGAGGAGGGGAAGGGAGAAGAATGAAGAAGAAATGGCATGCTAGGCTTCTCGATAAAAAATAATGGAATGGAGGGGAGGAAAAGAGAAGATAAGAGGGGAGCTATTTGTAGGAGATAGAGTGAGGGCGTGGGTGCTAGGGAAAAAGTGTCGAATGGTAAAGGGCTCAACATGGGTGGTTTAGTGTGGGTGTGGTGTAGGTAGGTGATGTAGGGGTTGATGGCATGTAGGGGAGCAGATGGTTGTGTAGGGTTGTAGGTGCAAGGGGAATGGACACTCATGGTTAGGAAGGGGAGGGTAAAGGTAACGAGTGCATAGAGGAGGTAAGGGTTGTTTGGCCCGAAAGGGGAAAAGGAAAGGGAGGTGAGGGTTGTGTGCAAGTCAAGGGAGAGGAAACAAAGAAAAGAAATAAAAATGAGAAAAGAGAAAAGGAAAAAGAAAATAATTTTAGGTTTATGATTAGAATTAATTTAAAATATAAATTAATTGGGATTAAGATTAGACAAAATTTTAGGGTATTATAGCAATAGAACATCCTTTAATCCTAGAATACCTAATTCTGAAGTATCAATACTCTACAAAGTATAATGTGGCCTAGGCGAAAAGCTAAAGCATCCAACAAAACCATCAAACTAAATTAAGGACTCCTAACTTGTCTTTATGGTAACTAATTCTAAAGAGCAACCATTTCCAAATCTTAATATCTTCCACTTTAAACATTAGTAGTTTATTAGTGATCACAAATATTACATAATACACAACAACTTTATTTCCATGGTTTAACCATTTTCCTTTATTTTTAATTATTTAAGTCAACTCAAAGGTCAACGATCCAAGAAAAAGTCATGTCAACACTAAGGTAAACTTAAGAACCTACTAAGGTCATCATATGTTTATTTATTCACATTTAGGCACATCTTAGTAAAAAATGACCAATATGCACTTAAAGGTCATTTGCTCATTAACTTCTCACTTTAATACCGAATATTACTAGAATTGGAAGTACCTCATATCATAGCTAACTAATACTAAAATAAACATTTTAACATAAATTCATAACTCCAAATTTTTTTTTGAAGTGTTAAAATTATCATTTTACTCCTAAAACACACTTAAGCCTATTTAGTGCATAAAATCTTAATCCTGCATATCTAAAATACCATATTTTGCATGCTTATTATGCTAAACATAATAAAACATATATTAGGTATGCATGTTGGAAAAGTTTAGATTTCATGTGAAAAAGATTAAAATACCCTAGAACATACAAAACTTAAATTATTCAAAACTATGCATGTATATGCTCAAAACTCAACATATCATATATTAAACTTAAAGTAAAACATGTGAGGAGATTAATGATAAGCTCAAAAGAATGTCTAGATAAGGATTAGATAATAATAATTCCCTTGACCAATCCATCCTTACCAAACATGCATAAATATTTTACTACAAACAATCATATTCTAGAATGCTATCATACATAAATTAAAATATATGAATTAAGCATGCTCTTACATAAATTCACATGATCACATACCTAGAGAAATAATAACGATATATGATGCATGTATATTTTTCATGGGATTATAAGGAATTATAGATTACATTCAAGCATAATAATATGTTTCACATGATTTTTACATATTTAGTAAGAACATATTAGTTAACTCTTTCCAAGTAAAGTAGTAAAAATAAAAACAAGAAGCACCACAAACCTTAACTCCCAATTATACTTCCTTCTCACTAAACACAAAACCCAAAACATATATTTAGAAACAACTACAACAAAAAATAGCAAGATAACAATAAAAACAAAGCAAAAATCAAAACAAAATGAGACCATACACAACTAGAGGTTGGTGCACCATAAGAAGGAAAAGAAGAAGGCAACTCTTTAATTTTCTCCTAAATATAATAATCTTATTGTAACAACGCCTAAAATTTATGAACTCATTATTTTTTCTTCTGTAAAACAAGTTTGTGAAATGTAAAATGATAAAATACAGGGGTGTTAAATCACATCCAACATATAAGAGTCATTCTCTATACCTAATATATAATGTGTGTACAGTAAAATTAACATTGTACCTAAGGATCAGGTGTGAAAAGCACTTGATCCCACCATAATAGAAGATAAAAATAGAGATAAGAGGACATGTATAAGGAAAACATATGGCATAAAATTCCAAGGAGAGAGAGATTTCAAATAACAATACTCAAATCAAACCTTATTACATTCACCACAAGCTAAACAACAAAAGCAATGAATCAATGAGTATCATCAAAATAATCTTACTGAGTCACAACTACCCACTGAATAGTCCAGCAACAACAAAATAAAGCCCATTAGTACAATGGTTATTGAGTAGCCCACTATATATAACTAAGCATGCAAATGTTACATGGAGCATATAAAATATAGGGTATGTCCTTTATTCCAAAAATAAGTAATTCTTTCTTTGATTTGATGTTTTTGCGGAAATTCCTAAAACACAAAGTTCAAGAAAGAGGTAGTGCAAATAATAAACTAGAACCATGGAAAAATATATATAAGAGATTAAATGAAGTTCCAAAGTGAAGGTAAAGAGAGGCAAAATTATGGGAAATATTCACTTTATCAAGTCCCCCATTCTTATTCTTTGCTTGTCCCCAAAAAAACACACAAACACAAAACAATAGAAAGAGCATAATGATAACAAAGCCTCAGATGATAGGACCAATGACATAAATTGGGCATACAAAGTCTAATTCGATCCATATTGCGAGCGAAAATAATAGTATAGAAAATAAAGTGAGACCACCCTTTAGTGCGGACGCACAAATCAGAATTATCATGATATTATAAGGCGGTTTAGGGTCGTGTAAATGCCATCCCAACGAAATGAAGGTTAAACAAGGCCATAAACTTACTATCTTTAGTGAATGTGGTCACTATGCTCTCATGTATGTTTGTAGGGATAATAATGTCACTCAATACTCTCCTATCTAACGATGATCAAACATATGCTTGCATACAATTTTCTTTTTCAACACTTAAAGACATTATGCATTACAAAAATTAAGAGGTCTTAAAAAGAGTTGTAACGAGGCTAAGGTGAGAGGTAAGATAAATCTAGGATTGTAGCTATGGGTCTGAAAACCAAAAGAGCAGTAACTACATATCCATATTGGAATTGGAAACTCTCTAATCACTCTTAATTACACACCAAGGCTCCCCTTTTTGTTCTCTTTTTTTTTTAATAAGAAGAATTAGAAGATACAAATGGAAATATATATACAAATTTTCTTTTTGTTCTATTTGTTCTTTTTTTTTTGAAAACTCCTATGCTTGTCTTTTTTACCTTATCTACCATAATTGAATCCATTAGCTACTGCTCCCTAGTTTTTGGACCAAGGTAGGGTAGTTATTTGGGAATATAGCTAATAGGTAGGTAAATGAAGGAAAAAGCCTAAGGCTTGAACAGGGTTGAAAAAAAGAAAAATTAATGTTATTTGGTGGCTTATGGCTAATATAGCTATCAAAGAAAAACACATGCCTATATCACACTAATGCATGCATAAGTCTTATGCAGTTTCAAAGAGAGTGTATGTAAGTTCTAGTTTCTTATATTAGAGGAGAGAACACACAGTTAGAAAAAGTAAGACTGTATAAAAGGTGGACAGTCTCTAAAGCTCAAAGTCTCACTAGTTCTTTGCTACGAGCCTTATTTCCTAAGTCTTATTCTTGATGGGTAAGCCTACAAAGATAAACCGTTAGAGTGTTATACTAATAAGTGGTTTGAGATTTTATCACTTGGGGGGTCTTTGCTATAAGTAATTTTCAAATATATCCGTTGTAATAGCTCGCAATTTATGGGTTTTGCTAGTGTATGATAAGTTTATGCAAAATTTGGTCATTATAGGCATTCAAATTGCAAAAAAAAAACACAAGGTAGGAAAAGAAAGAAAATAAAAGGCAAGAACACAAGAAACAGAAAACATAAAAGGAAAAATAAGAAAAAAAGAAGCAATAAAACAAGACACAATTAAGGCAGAAAATAAATGATTCCCCCATGCTTAAATACCACATTGTCCACAATGTGGAAGTGAGGAACTGGGAGAGTGAAATCATGATCACTAGGGTGGTGGTGGAGGAGGATAGTTGTGCTCCAAATGCCATTGATACATTTGATGTATCATGGAGTTTATTTGGTATATAGGAGCAACATATTCTTTAGACTAGCAACTTAAGCATCTAATATATCGAATTGGTCATCGATATGTTGGAAGAAGGCATCCCAAGAGGTGCTGGAGGAAGAAGGGCAGGAATCGGCACCAAAAGAAGGAGGTGCTGGGAGAGTAAGCAGTGGTAAATGATGTTCTTCTTCCTAGATGTTAAGGTGATTATCTGAGGGAGGGGGAATCACTTGAATTGGGCGTGGAGTATCGGGATAAGTTAAATAGTTGGTGCGGTTGTTCCTAATGAGAGTGGTGAAATTTGGGTAGGAAAATAGGTACCACACCCCCTAGTTATAATATAATATGTAATGACACTGATCCTGCACAATTAACTTCATATTTTTGTAGGTTGTAGCCCAAGGTAGGTCGAAGGAAAGTCCACAAGGATGTCATCCAAACTATGATCGAGCCGAGTGGTAATGTATGTTATGAGGCCGCTTATGACGATATCACCGGTGAGATTGGTTCTCACCGTACTAAAATGATCATCAAGATAATACCCTACATCAAGGGCATCATCTTGGAGCATATAACGTAGAGCGAAGAACTCTAATTTGCTTACATTATTCTAGCTTCCCCCTGGGCCAAAAATTAAGCCAGCTAAAATTCGTTGTACATAACGCAAAGACGAATTGTAAATAAGTGTGGCATTTGCATGATGTCCACTTTACGCCTTAAGAGGATAACCCCTCTTTGGTAAGGAAATTTTTTGCTAGAATTCTTGAGGATCCCGCATTTGTGGGCCCTTGAAAAGTCGTCAACCAAAAGTGGGTAGACAAAGTAAGGACGAAGACCTAAACAGAGACATTTGTCAAGTCTGATTAAAGAGTCAAAAAAATATGGTCTCGTCGATATGATTAAAAAAAATGAACCAAGGAACTCAAGAGTGAGCCCCTTACTCATTGGAAATGCATTAAAAAAGAAATGATATAGACCACTATGAGAGAGAAAATATACAACATCCTCTTTAAGCCCTAATGCATCGAGATTATCCCAATCAACGAATTGAGTTGGGGTAATGTTTTGATTCACTGGCCCCTCATAAAGTTCCTTGTCATTGAGGTTGGCAAAGATAATACCGTAAGGATTTGAAGGTTGTGTATTTGTAGCCTTACATTGGCTTTTTGATTGGTGTGGTTGCAGTTGGGAGGACTCACCTTTCTCTTGGTTTGATTTAGATCATTTATTCAGGGCCATTGTTGTTGTCTATCTGCAAAAACAAAGTGTTATAGAATAGATTAGCCAGAACACACACCGTAATTGAGATTAGAAGATATACAATGGAATTATGGCAATAATTATAGAAGAACTAAAATGAGAAGAATGGAACTAGTAAATAAAAAAGCAAATTGAGATAGAAGCCTGCGTGTGCAACCGGGTGTAGAAATAATAAGAGGGAGGAATGGTGTGTGGTGGTGCACTGTTGGGTGGTGCAGGAGTGCACAGGCAGATTGTGCAGGGTATGGTGGGTGTGCGATTGAAACAGAGGTATGGTTGCAGAGGTGGTGAATGTGTAGATCAAGTGGTTGTTTGATGGTAAAAATGGTGGTGGGAGGGGAGGTTGTGTAGGGTAAATGGTTTTTGGAAGGGTGGTGTGCAGGGGTGCGGGGGTGTAATAGTCTGCATAGTTGAGAAAGGAGTATGAAAACAGGGTGTGTAGAGGCTACACTACCTGGCTGTGCAGGGTATAGACTGTCATGCGGTGGATGGTGGTGGTGGAATGACGTCAAAGGTGGTGTTCTCATGTAGATTTGGGAGGAAAGAGGAGGTGAGAGAGGTTGGTGAGAGATAGGGTTTGAAAATGAAAGAGTACGATGGTGAGAGAAGAAAAATAGGGGTCACAGACATGCGATATTTATATGCAGACAGGTTCGCACGACTGTGCGCTATTTGCACGGGCAAGCGATGATGAGAAGGAAATGGGTGTGCATGGGCATGCAGATTGTGCATGGGTGGATGGTGCAAAAGTTTTCCCCTTAGCTTGATAATTTATGGATTGGCACAGCCATGCAGGTCAGGCATGGCAGAATCGTGCAAAAATTTTGCTGTCGGGTTTTTCCATTTTCCAGCGATAGTGTTATGCATGGTCGTGGTTAGGCCGTGTAACCCTGTATTATTTATTCTTCTTGCTCCTTTTCTTCAATTAATGCTTTATAACCTCATATTATCCATTGGATAGCTTGGATAATCAATCATCCCTACCAAAATGCTGAACAAAGAGAGAAAAACAAAGGAAACAAAAGAAAAGGAGGAAATCACAAAACAAAAGAAATATAACAAAGGAAAAAATAAAGCATGGGTTGCCTCCCATGAAGCACTTGCTTAGGGTCATTAGCTCAACCTTTACGGTTTTCAAACAGATGGCATCTCAAGAAGGGCGATGGAGCCCAACTTCTCAATTGGAGATCCGGCAACATAAT
The DNA here is from genome assembly GCA_030549775.1 of Tamarix chinensis. Taxonomy (NCBI): domain Eukaryota; kingdom Viridiplantae; phylum Streptophyta; class Magnoliopsida; order Caryophyllales; family Tamaricaceae; genus Tamarix; species Tamarix chinensis. The sequence goes on along the minus strand of CM060178.1, from coordinate 98,263,717 downwards.
GTTTTAAATGTTGCCCATTGACTTTAAACCTTCTTGTAGATTCACTCCAAACTTCAATTGCCCCAAAAAGATATACTTTACACACTTGGAATGGACATGACTACCTTGATCGTACATTTTTGGGAAAAAGTTTCAGATGGGAGTTAAACAGGAGTACCAGCTCTCCCTCCTTAAATTCTTTTCAGATAATACGTTTAGCATGCCACCTCTTCATTCTTTCCTTATATATTTTGGCATTTTCATAAATATCTAACTACAACTCATCGATATTTTTGAGTTGAAGCATTCTTTGCTCGCTTGCTTCCTTCAAACCTATATTAATAGTCTTTATGGCCCAATATGCCTTATATTCGACCTCAACTAGCATATGACATGATTTTATGTATACCAAACTGAATGATGTTGTGCCGATAGGGGTCTTATAAGTTATCCGATATGCCCAAAGAATGTCATCTAGCTGGGAGGACTATTCTTTCCTTGACTTTGATATAGTATTTTCTAGGATCCCTTTTATTTATCTACTCATGATCTCCAATTGAACACTCATTTGAGGATGATATGATGTGGCCATTTTATGAGCTACACCATATTTCCTCAAGAACTTGCTTAAGACTTCGTTGGCAAAGTGGGATCCTCCATCACTGATCATAGTCTTTGAAACTCCAAAACAGGAGAAAATGACCTTCTGAAATAGTTTAATGACTACCTTCATGACATTTGTTGGAGATGCTAACACCTCTACCCATTTTGAAACATAATCCATTGCAACGAGTATGTATTTGTTGTTGTGAGATGAAGGAAAAGGTCCCATGAAATCAATCCCCCATATGTCTAATAACTCTAACTCAAAGATATTATTCAAGGGCATCTCATTCCGTCTCGAGATATTCTCAGTTCTTTGGCAGCAATCACATGCCAGCGCAAAACTCCTCACGTCTTCAAAGAGTTTTGGCTAATAAAATCTTGCGAGAAGTGCCCGTGCAGTTGTTTTGGAGGTGCTAGCATGACCTCCATATGGTGATGAATGATAATGGGTAATGATATCTAAATTTTCATCTTCCAAAATGCATCATAAAAAAAATTCATCTACACAATGCTTGTAAAGAGAAGGATTATCCCAGAAATAATTTTTGTCATTGGAAAGGAATTTCTTACACTATTGATAAGATAGGTCATCAATTAACACCCCACAAACAATATAATTGAAAAAAAAAATCCATGAACCATGGGGCTTGGAGGCTCTCAACAGCTGTTATCAGGGAATGAATCATCAATCAGGTATTCATCTGCTACTACATTTTCAGCACCCTTCTTGTCTTTGATCTCCAAATCAAACTCTTGAAAGAGAAGGATCCATCTAATCAATCTTGGTTTCACATCTTTCTTTGCCAAGAGATGCCTAAGAGATGCATGATCAGTGAACACAATGACTCTTGGTCCGATAAGATAAGACTTGAATTTGTCCAAGAAAAACACCACAACTAGGAGTTCCTTTTCGGTTTTAGCGTAATTCATTTGTGCATCATCCAAATTTCTGTTGGCATAGTATATGGAATACACTTTTCCATCTTTCCTTTGTCCAAGAACAACCCCAACAACATAGTCACTGGCATCACACATTACCTCAAAAGGAAGGCTCCAATTGGGGGGTCTCATTATTGGGGTAGCGGTCAATAAAAGCATTCAAACAAGAGTCATCAAATGCAAAAAGGGTATCCTTAAAAATGAGGTGGTTTAGAGGCTTAGCAATTTTTTATGAATCTTTTATGAACCGCCTATAGAATTCAACATGGTCTAGAAAATCTGAACACCTTTGACATCAGTTAGGGGAGGCATTTTAGGAATGATGTCAATTTTTACCTTATCAACTTCAATCCCCCTAATGGAGATTAAGTGACCTAGAAAAATGCCTTCCTGTACCATAAAATGGCACTTTTTCCAATTAAGAACAAGGTTCACCTCTTTACATCTTTTTAAGACCTTAGCAAGAATATCGAGGCAATCATTAAAGGTGGTGCCATAAACGGAGAAGTCATCCATAAACACTTCTATGATGTTTTTGATAAAATTGGAGAATATGGACATCATATAGTGTTAAAAAGTGGTTGGGGCGTTATACAAACCAAATTGCATTCTCCTATAAGCAAAAGTACCACATGGGCATGTAAATATTATTTTTTCTTGATCACTGGGGTGGATAGGGATTTGAAAGAATCCTACATATCCATCTATATAATAGAAATAAGAATGCCTAGCTAGCCTATAAAAGGAAGGGTAAAATGATCCTTTTGGATAGCTTTATAGTCAATACACATACGCCACCCGGTGACCGTTCTTGTAGGGATTAGTTCATTTTTCTCATTTCTTATGACAGTCATGCCCCTTTCTTATGTACATCTTGAACTGGTCTTACCCACTCACTATCTGAGATAGGGTAAATGATTCCTACATCTAGGAGCTTAAGCACTTCCTTTTTTGTGACCTCCTTCATGTTTGGGTTCAACCATCTTTAATGCTTAATGGAGGATTTATATCCTTCTTCTAGTAAAATGCGATGCATGCAAAATCAAAGATTTATGCCTTATATATCTTCAATGGAATATCCTATGGCATCTTTGTGCAACCTAAGGACTTTAAGTAATTTTTCAACTTCTTCTTTATTCAGCCTAGCATTTACAATGATAGGATATTCACTATTGGAATCCAGAAATTTATACCTAAGAGAGGAAGTGAGAGGTTTTGTCTCTACCTTAGGTGAATCCTTTTTTATGCATGATGAGTCATGCAATTCTCTTTGAATTGGGGTCACTAAACCTAGTTGTTTTGCATAATCATGATCTTCTCCAAGCATAGGAAACATAGAATGAGCAAGATCTTCTTGAATCATCCTATCCACCGTATCAATTCTCAAACAAGTGTTGTCAATTAATGGGAAATTTACTATAGAATGTAAATCAAAATCTAATTTCTCTTCCCCAATGTTGAGGGAGATTTTTTCATTCTTTACATCTATAACTTCTCCTACAGCAAAAAAGAAAGGTCTTCCCAAAATGATGGAGATTTGTGCATCTTCCTCTATTTCTAAAATGACAAAATCAACCGAAATGTAAAACTTACTAACCTAGATAGGTACATCTTCTAATATACTTACTAGGTGTTTTACCGATTGATATGCTAATTGTAGGTATATGGTGGTAGGATTAAAATATCCCATCTACATCTTCTTACAAATAGAAAGAGGCATTAGACTAATACTAGCTCCAAGATCACAAAGTGTACGATTAATGTACATGTCACCGATAGTATAGGGAATAGAGAATGAGCAGGGGTCTTTGAGCTTAGGTATAAGCTTGTTTTGAATAATATCACTACATTCCTACGTTAGGGCTACCTTCTCATACTCTTCTAACTGTCTTTTATTAGAAAGAATTTCTTTCAAAAATTTGGCATAAGCAGGCATTTGTGATATAGCTTCCACAAATGGAATATTGATTTGTAATTTCGTTAAAACTTCAGCAAACCTTCCAAACTATTTTTCTAATCTCACTTTTGCTTGTCTTTGAGGGAAATTTAGGGGAGTTTTATATGGAGGCGGAGGGACATACTTTTCTACCTTGTTATCTTTCCCTAAGGTGGTCTCATTCTCTATATAAACGGCTTCTCTATTTGCTTCCACTTTCTCTTCGACTCCTCTACTTTCTTCCTCTATTTATTTTCTTAAAATAGGGCCCACCAACTCCTTCCCAATTCAAAGGGCTATAGCATTAATGGACCCTTTAGGATTTATCTCTAACTACCTAGGAAGCATTCCAGTGGCCCGAGGGGAAGATCCTGATTGTTGGGCCACTTGGATGATTTGATTTTCCAACATTTTATTGTGGGTGGCTAGGGATTCAACCTTAGAACTTAAGCTTTTGACCAAAATTTTCAAATCCTTGATTTTTTTTCTTTGAGAGGATATGAAGTTTTCCATAATCATCTCAAGATTTAACTTTGGAGGAGTAGGAAATGGTGGTCTAAGGTTTTGGAAACTTAGGGGCCTAACATTCAATTAAGGGACAGGATTCTACAGGGGGTTCTTGTAAGATAAATTTAGATGGTTTTTCCATCCTAGGTTTTAGGTGGAGGCAAATGGATATTCCTTTTAGTTGAAGTTATTGACATAGTTAACGTGGTCCGCTAGGGTTGCTTCGGGGGATGGAGGAGTAACTGGCTGACATTCAACCGATGAGTGTCCTGTAATGCCACAAATCTCACAAATAGTAGGGGAGGTTGCTAATGGTTAACATATAATTTATCAATTTTATGAAATAATGCATCAACTCGTGAAGAAAGGTGATCTAGAGTATCAATGTCACACCTGCCACTCTTCTTGGTTGTAGAGCGCTCACCTAATCATTAGTAATGATTCTGAGCCGTATCTTCAATTAGTTGCTTGGCCTCCGGTATACTTTTATTTATGAGAGTGCCTCCTGCTGCTGCATCCAAAGTTAACCTAGTTTTGTAATGTAGGACAATATAGAACATGTGTACTAGTAACCATTATTCTAACCCATGAGATGGGCACGTTCACAACATGTCTTTGTAGCACTCCCATACATCATAGAGCGATTCACCATCCTTTTGGTTGAAGCTTGTAATAAGGTTTCTCAATTGGACTGTTTTGGATGGTAGAAAGTATTTGTTGAGGAAGGCTCGAGAAAGTTGACCCCAAATGGTAATGGACCCATGGGAAGTGATTGTAACTAGGCCCTTGCTTTATCCCGTAATGAGAACAGAAATACCTGAAGCTTGATCGAGCCATCCGACACTCCATTCATCTTCAAGGTATCACAATACTCGAGAAAAATAGAAATGTGTAAGTTAGGGTCTTCTGTTGGGCTACCACTGAATTGATTTTGTTAAACCATATTGAGCAATGCAGGTTTGAGCTCATAATTGTTAGCAGCTACGTTTGGCTTCCGGATGCTCGATTGCGTCCCATATGCATTTGGAGATGTGAAATCTTTAAGAGAGTGATGCTGCTCCTCTTCTCCGTCAGTCTCAGCCATAGTCTCTGAACTCACGCTTAATTTTGTCTCACCTATCCACCTCCGCAATCCAGTCAACGTTCGTTCAATCTTAGGGTTTAGCTTAGATGGGGGCCTAAGTCAAAAGGATCATTGCATAAAAGGTTCTTGAAAGTGAATATAACAAACAATCAACTATCAAAGATAAAGGATAGAGGGAAATTAAAGGATTTAGTCTAGCCAAAATAATAAATTATAGAATATCAATTAGCCGAAGTCCCCGGCAATGGCGCCAAAAACCTGTTGTGCTATTTATACAAGCGCACATATTCGTTATAGTACTTCAAGGTCATATCCCATAAGGACTTCGTAATTGAGTACACCTCTTTACTATTTTAACTATTTAAATATATATAAATTGGGGGTATGCTTACGGATAAAAAGAATAAATATGAAAAACTTTCTAAATTACAAATACTAAACAATAAGAGTGAAACCTAGGATCAAACTTCGGTCTCCGAATTAATAATCAATAATGAAACAACGTTTATGCCGTATATTAATTCACTAATTGTGGATAATTGGTCATATTATATTCATTAGCCTCTTTCAAGGTTTAAAAACGTATTTAATCTAATTGATCGAATACTTTCGTGACTCATAAATTAAACTAACCCATTAATCATTACCAATTCTAAAGTGCCTAAGAATTAAACATCTACTTTCGTGATTGCTTAAATTTCTGTACGTATGCTAATTTTTTTATAATAATATCAGCCTTTCAATTATAGATTACATATAAAGAGGTCAAATTTCATCAAATCCACTTCACAACAATTAAATATAGCATATGCAACAATATAAATGAATCAAACATATGACATAAAACTTTAATTCATAATATTGACCACTAAAAGGGTACCTAGTTCAATCCTAGAAAAGAGATTATTCACTCATAATTTTAAATGAAATTAACGAAATAAATAGCATGATAGTCATAATAACAATAAAAAGATACAAAGAAGAAGAATTATATTGAATTAACCATAATCCGGAAGAGAACAATGTTGATTCCGAGTCAATCATACACAAATTATACACTTGAATCTTCGAAAAAATTAAAACTAAAGGAATAACAAATTACATGAAGCTAAAGCTCAGTAATGATTGGTTTAATCATGCCCTAAAACCTCTTCTCTCTCTCCTTAAGAAGTCCCTGAGTCATGCCACGAAAAATCCCATCACGCCTATGATGTTGTGAACGTAAATCATAGGGAAGATTGCTATTGCATGGCCGTGCAGTTTCTTAACTCTCGTCATTTTGGAATTTTTGATCTTGCATGGCCATGCAGGTCTAGCACGGCCTGAACATGTAATATTTTTAGCCTTGACTTTTTAGCTCAAAATTCCGCATATCGTGCCATCCATGTATTACCTGGTCATGCGATTCCATTTTCTTCGATATTAATATGGGAGTGTTTTCATGCTGTGCAGCTGATCGTGAAGCTCCCTTTCCATGCTTCATAGGGCTTTGTTGGCACATCTTTAGCTCTTTTAGCTTCAATACACTTCCATAAACATGTCGGGTAGATGTACTATCCTCTAAAGCTTTCCATGCTAGGTCCTTTGCTCCAAAAATAAGTAATTCTTCCTCAAATTTGGTGTTTTTACAGGAATTCCTGCAACACAATGCTCAAGAAAGCGGTAGTACAAGTAATAAACTAGAACCATAGAAAAATATGTAAAAAAGATTAAAAGAAGTCCCAAAGCGAAGGTAAATAGAGGTAAAATTATGGGAAATATTCACTTTATCATCTATTTAGGGTTTTCCACATAAAATATCATCATAACGGTATCGTATGTTTCTCAACTCACTCATTTCTCATCATACAATATCATATTCTCATATTATATCATTAACAATATAATCATAATACACATAACCATACATAACACTTAGCATAGAAATTCTAGACTACAACTAGTATCCTTACAAAAAAAGGCTCTAGTCTCTATGCATGAAAATCTTATTCTGCCTCCTTTGAAACTTCTTGTAAATCACCTAAGAAACAATTAACAAAACACCATTAGGATTTAATAATATACTTAAGGGAAATGCTAAGGTAATGAATAGGGAAATAATCAAGGAAAGTCGAACAAAAAAAAAGGCAATTAAGTGGAGATATGTGCAACAAGAGAGGGGATTGGTTGGTTATTCTAAAACATAGAAGGGGCAATGACTATTTTTGCCGAAGGTGGAGGGTGAGGATCTGTGGTTTTGGTAGAAAGAGGGTGGTGGGATATGGTAGAAATGGCTAAATGGAGTTGGTGGGTTGTGTTAATCTTTGCTAAAGGTGGTGGGGGTGTTGTGGTGATTTTTTCCTAAGGAAGGGTGATGAATGCTAATTCACAAGCGCAATGCTTCGTTGTAGTAGGTGAAGGTCGTATCCTACAGGGAATTTATAGTTGACTACTAATGTTCATCACTTTAGCTATCTAGATCACTATGGAAGTAGATAATGAACATAAATGGAACGAATAACTAAATATAAATTCTAAAACAATAAATATACATCATAGGATTGAATTTTGGTCACATCCTCGATACTCAATAATAAATTAACGTTATATTATAGTATAGTTCAAATGGCTGTGAATAATCAGTATAATATGATTTTCTAACCTCTTTTATGGTTTAAGAACATATTTAACCTAATTCATTTTCTACTTTCATGACTAACAAATTAGATTGAATCCATTAAGCGCCACTAATTCAATAGTCCCTAAGAATCAAACGTCTACTTTCGTGATCATTTGAATTCCTATCCATATGTTAATTTCTGACATTGATTTAAACCTTTTAGTTATATTCAACATCTAAGTAAGTCAAATTTTATCAAATCCAACTCATAATAGTGATTCCTAACATATGAAACAACATATAAGAACCATACAAAAAACATATACTTTAATTCATCATATTCGTATCAAATCAAGCCTAATGCAATCCTAGAAAAAGGAATTACTCACTCACGATCACAAAAAAATTTAAAGAATAAAAATGAACAAAAAACATATTAGCAAATACAATAAACAACAAAAGAGAGAGTGGATAGATTAAACTGTGAATTGAAGATAAACTGAGTTGATTGTAGAGTTGTAATACACGATCGTCTACTTTGAATTTGCAAAGTAAATTTACATAAATTAAGGTAGATTACATAGAGTTTTTTTTAGAAAAAATGGAGAAAAAAAATGCTCTAAAATCATTCTCAAAGTTTCAAATAAAAGTGGGAGAAGAAGTGCCAAAAAGAGGGGTGAATTTGTGCTTAAAAGTGGTGGTAACCACTACTATGCGGTTATACAAGGTTGCATAGGTTGGTCGTGTAGCACTTTTGCTTTTGGTACTGACTCCTATCTTTTGCACGACTATGTAAGGTGGGGGTGTTGAGGTTGTGCAACACATTTTCCTCCATCTGGGCTGGATCAAGGGTTGCACAGTTGGTTGTGTTGAAGTTGTGCAACACCTTTTTCTTATCCGTTTTGATTTCTTTTGTCATCTTTTCATCTCCTTGACTTTCTTCACTTATCCATAATAATATGGGGTTGATTATCTTCCTTTAATACCTTTAATATTTGTTTTTTTTTTCAAATTCCATGCACCACTTCCTTGGATTTGTGTGTTTTGTGCAAATTTAAAAAAAAAATTACTAAGAGAGTAATAACACAAAAAAGTGACTTAAAATACAATAAATCTCATAATTTGTGTCAAAAAAAGTTAGAAAGTAAAGGTAAAGTAAGGTAAAAATATGAAAAATATTAAGCTTATCAACTTTCCCATGCTTACCCTTTTCTTGTTCTCAAGAAAACTCCAAACACAATAGAGAAAAGTCAAATAGAAGGGAATGGAGATCAAAGCCTCAGATGATAGAATAAACTACACGAGCAAGACATACAATCACTAAGTTGACTTATATTGCAAGCATTAATAGTAAGTAAATGATCATAAATTTATGAGCACCCCTCAATCATGACTCCCAAATCAGTATTATTATGACACTCTAAGATGGTTTAGGATCGTGTAGATGCTCATCTTTACAAGATAAGGGTTTAATAAAAAAGTAGATTTCCTCACTTTAGGAAAATTTAAATGCTCTACACTCATGTATTTCGAGGATGTTTTTGTTTCGCTTAAAATTCTCCATACCGATTATGATCGACCATATGCTTGCATATATTCTCATTCTCTACCACTCAAAGACATTATGTAAATAAAATATCATAAGGTCACATTGAAGGTGTAATGGGGTTAGGATAAAGAGTAGAAAAAATCTAGGATTGTAGTTAAAGGTTCAAAAACAAGTGGAGCGATATCAACAAGAATATGTTTCAGAATCAGAGATCAACAATGTACTAACATTCTCCAAAATATACTAACTTAGGCCTTGCCATTAATTCATCTCTAGACATCAAAGTCATATGCTTATTTGCCCAAATCTCAACTTTAACACTTTTATTCTTCTCTTTTTATTATTTTCTCTCTTTTTTTGTTAGATTAAGAAAGAGAGAATATGAGAATAAAGAAGATAAAACTACATTTAGATCATTTTCTTAATAAAAAAAACTTACCAAACAGTTCTTTATCACACCCCCATGCTTATTCTTAGCATTCCTACATTCAAATACTTCAAGAGTTATCAATCCCTAGTTTTTAAATAAATGTAAGGTAATAACTCATAATCATGGCTACTAATGTAGGTCTTTTTAATCAAAAAAATAGGTTTTAAGCTCAAAGAAATTTAAGAAAAGAAAATAAATGTCATTTGGTAGGTAATTTGGCTAATGTAGCTATGAAAAGAAAATATTTGCCTCGATCATCTCAATGCATACATAAGTCATATGAGAAAGGGGCGCGTCAGCACTTTTCTTGTATGTTTTCTGTTTTCTTGTTGGGTTAGGAGATTTTTCTTAGTGGAAAATAGCCCTAGCTAGATGAAATCTCGATGAAATAGCAACGACGCTCCTTGGTCCCGAGCGTTTGAACTAATCTGAGTTTATTGAGCTCTTTATGGTAGCTAGTCTAGATCGATTCCTAACAGAATTGGCAAATCTTTATCTATTAAGACAGATGATTGATTTCTCGAGCTCTTTTATTGACCAAGCCGAAAGATAGATCTCATTACAACACTTGATTTCCCTATTAAAAGAGCAAAATCAAAACCGAAAGAGGAAACTCAAAGGGATGTTCAACATGGTTATAGACATGACCTTAAAGAGAATTCATGCAAGTTCTAGTTTTACACATTCGGGGAGAATATATAGAATTAGGAAACAGTAAGATTCTATAAAATATGGATAGCCGATAAGGCTCAAGATCTCACTTGTTCATTTGCTACTAACTCTACTTCCTATGTCTTAGTCTAGATGGGCAAGTTAACAAAGATGAGCCTCTAAAGTGCTAAAGTAATAAGTGGTTTGTGATTCTAATGATTAGAGAGTTCATGCTTAAAACATTTTCAAAGCCTTTTTTGTTATACTTGCTTGCAACCTATAGGTCTCACTATTATATGATCGAGCCATGTAGAGATTACTATCATATTTTCACCCTACCACTACCATTTCCTAAAATTATATATATATGCATAAGAATCTAACAACACACTAAAAAAAGGGAAAAAAATAAAGAAATAAATAAAAATAACAAAGTAAACGAAAAGAAAATAGAGAAAAGTAATGAAAACAAAAAATGGCAAGCCGATATACCCCCTTGGTTAAAGAACTGTGTGATGGGTGAACAAGTGGGGGAAATAAAGAAGTTCACTTACTATGGCGGCAGTGGTGGTTGGAAACTGTACTCAACATGCTATTGATATATGTGGGTCTGTTCAATGGGTTGGACTTGTCATGGTAAGTTATAATCCAACCCATGAACTTAAGTTATAATATAAGTGGGATGGGTTATTATTTTGTATGGGTTATTATGGGTTGAACCCATATATATACTATTTAAATATGGGTTAGTATGGGTTTAATTATAATTGATACGACTCGTGTAATACGGCCGTTACATTTATAAAAATGGGGTTCTGATAAACTTATACTGTCGACAGCTGACTGAAGTGTTCGTGTTTCTTCCTTATATGATCGGTAACGTGGACGTGAGCGCGCAGCGAGAAACATACGATAACAGTGATGGGCACCTATTGGTAAAATATATATGGATGGGGGATGTATCGACGATTATGCATTTCTTAGCTGATTTTTTCCCCCTCAAGGATTTAGGACTTTGATTACCCATGGCTTTGATATTCCATTGTGTTTATGAATTTATGTTAATTAAATTATGTATTAAAAGCATTTGAAATTCCTCTAAAAAAAATTACGGAAAAAATTCATCTCTTTTAAAGAAGAAAATAAAATACTATTTAAAATTCCTTTTCTTACTCTAATTAAGATAGTGTTGTATTAGAAGTTTTTGTAAAGAAGACAAACATACTAAATAAATGTGATCATTGTCCTTTTATAATAAGTTTGACGCTTGACATAATTATTTTATCATATTGGAGGACGTGGCGGTGAATTCAAGAAAAGGGAAAAAAATAAAAGAGAAAGGAAAACAATTATGGTAGTAGTGGTGGTGGAAGCGGTGGTAGTAATGGTGGTGGAAGGGGTGATAATAAAGGTCAAGATAGACTTGTTTTTATATATATTAACCCATGTTAACCCATGGTCAACCCGTATAACTTGTGGGTTATGATGGGTCGGGTTAAAATTATTAGTTATTTTCTATAACCCATCGTGGGTTAGGCAATGGGTTATATGAGTAATATGGGTTAAGATACTATGGGTTGGATTAAACCATGGCTACCCATTTGGACAGTCCTAGATATATGTGGTGTTTCATGGTGTTCATTTGCTTGATTGCAATAACGGAATCCTAGAGATTGGCAATTTGGACTTCAAGTGTATCAAATCGGGAATCAATACACTAGACTTGGGCATCCCAAGAGGTGCTAGAGGAAGAAGGGATGAAGTCTTATCCAAGGGATGGAGGCCATAGAAGTGGAAGCAATGTTGAGGTAAGTGCCTCACAGTCACTGGTAATGCCTAGATGCTCTTCCTGAGGGGGAGGAATATGTTGACTAAGGTGAGATATGGTGGGTGAAGGTAGCTAGTTGGTGTTTCCGCTACTAATGAGAGTGATGAAAGCTTTGTTAGGTAATGTATACAACACCTCCTGATTGTGGAACATTTAGAACTACAACCTATTTTGCACAATCATTTTCATGTTGGTGCAAGTTGCCAACCCCAGGTATGTCTTGGGAAGGTCAAAGGAGATACATTATATGTCATAACCAAGACTTTGGGTAATGTGTGTGATGATGCCTTCTATGATAATATCACTAGTAAAATTAGTACTAACATTACTTAGATGATCTGCTAGATAGTACCCCCGTCAAAGGGATCATCTCGGAGCATACATTAAAGAGCCCATAGCTCTAGTTTGTGCACATTTCCTTGACTTTTCACCTACCAAAAAGTGTCCCGGCTAGTAGTCTTTGGATGTACCTCAAGGATGAGTTATACATCAATAAGGCCTTAGCATTGTGTCTATTGTAGGGATTAGGAGCACATCCCCTTCTTAGAAAGGATATTTGAGCCCAAAATGCTTGGGGATCCTACATTTAGTGATCCTCAAGGAAAAATCTCTCCCCAACAGTAGGAGAAAGAAGTAAATTAGAGAACTATGTCAACAAAATTACATGAGACTCATTGAAGAGTCTAAAAGAAATAGATTATTCAATCTAGTTAAAAGTAAACAAGCTAAGGAACTCAAGGGTGAGTCCTTTGCTCCTATGGTCCACATGCACAAAGAAATGGGAGAGACTACCTTTAGCTAACAAATACTCAACATCTTCCTTAATCTTAAGCTTCTCAAGACATGTCTAATCGATGTATCAAGTGGATGTAATGTTTCGAGAAATAATAGCTAAAATACCCCAAAACCCTAATTTAGGGAATTATGGTAAAATAATGATTTATTAAGAAAAATTAAGTAAATAAATTATTTTATTAAAATAAGAGGGATTAATTAAGGCAAATCAAGGAGAAAATAAGAAATAAATTATTTAGGAAAACTTTAGAGCATTTTACTAATTAATATGGAAGTTGAGGAAAATTTATCCAAAATAGCCAAATTAATCTAAAAAGGGATTTAATTATTATTATTTTAAATACTCAGGAAAATAAAAATATCCTAAATACCCTAACCAACTTATTTTCTCCTTTTCCTTTTACTTTTCTTTTCTTTTCTTTTCTTTTTCTCCTTCTTTTCCCTTATTTCTTTTTTTTTTTCTCTCATTTCTCCTTTTTCATTTCCTCTTCTTCCCCCGAAATGGGTCAGCCGCTCGACCCAATCCCTTTCCCCCTTCCCCTTCCTCGTGGCCCAAAGTCTGCGTCATTTCCCCTGCCAGCCACCCAGTCGGCCTCTTTATTTTTCTTTTCTTTCCTCCTCGGATCGCCTAGTCCACTCCTTTCCCTTTCCTTCTTCTTCCCTTCATGACCTACAGCCATGCCGTCGATAACCACCTACCCTGTCCGGTCGTCCTTCCCCTCTCTCCCCCATCATTTTCTTTCCTCTTTTTGACCCAACCAATATTTTCCCTCCTCTGGCACGTCTACCATTTCCTTTTCTTCTCCCCTGACCAAACATGCCCTGTAATTTCATAGGCTTGTATTGGCCTGTCACCGCTAGCCGACGACCTGCCTCACCTGCCCCTCCTTATCCTCTTCCTCCTTCATTATTTTCCCCTCGATTTGGCCTATAAATGTTCCTATAGGCATCCATAATTGAGTCTTTGTTTTTGCAGCCCAGAAATTCTCCCTTTGAGCCACTGCCAGATCAGACCCCCATTCTGTCGCCGTCGACCATCGCCATTGCCCACCTAAGCCTTCCCTGCATCACCCTCGGCAAAACTGAGCCTCCCTACTTCCTTGATTTGCCCTGAACGAGCCACCCCGACCGTGCAAATCCACCCTCCCTATCAGCCCTCATCAACCCCCACTTCCCTTCGCGCCACCGTCCGCCCCCAATTTCTCCACAATCAATGCCCCCTCTACCCTCCAAAACAACCAGGGGACCTTCCTCTACCTCCCCATACCTCCCATCTCTCCCTGCCTCCCTCTCCTTCTCCGTTCTCCACCCTCCACCACCTTCGGCCACCTTTGGCTGCACCACCACCTTTATTCCCCCCCTCTCCACTTGAGGCACCCTCCACCACCTCAAACACCCCCCTCATTCACTCTCCTCTAGCCTATACCCCCATCTCTCCACCTCTCTTCCTCCTTCACTGCTGCCACCGCCACCGATGTGCGCCACCACCAGTTTTGCCACCAACCCTAGGTGGTATTCTAACTCTCCCAACTCCTAAACCTTTTTTATATAAGGGTTAGTAATTTTTAGTAATATTAATAGTATTACTCTTAATAATAATAATCATATTATTATTATTATTAATGTTATTATTATTATTATTATTATACTTGACCATATTATCACTAAGGCTACCACTATTATGATTTCTAAGACCTTTATTAGCATTATCCTTAAGATTGGAACTATTATTACTATTACTATTACTATTACTATTACCACTACTACTACTACTACTATGAATATTATTATTATTATTATTATTATTATTATTATTATTATTATTATTATTATTATTATTACCTTGTCATTATTGTTAATATTTCATAATCACTAACCTATTATTACTACTAGGCTAGTACTAGCCTTATTAATATAAGTATCATTAGGGTCACTACTTTTATATTACTAATGTCACTATTATTATTATTACTAGGGTTTGGGTCAATATTAGTATTATCACTAAAACTAAGAGCATTATTATTATTAGTAATTATTACCTTTAATACTATGAATATCACTATGATTACTTTAACATAAACCATGGTGGCTACTAAGACTTATTTTGGTTAGTAGAAGCATGATTAATTATTTTGAGTATAATAACCTTACTTTTACTTATAAAACTACTATTATCATTATTACCCCTAATAAGTAGATTATGATAAGGGTAGGGTAGGAATAATGGAAATTTTGGTAAGAGGGAGATTAACCCATAGTATTTCCCCCTTATAGGTGAATCAAGTCAAAACCCTAAGGAGGCGTAGGAACGTGCTCCTAGCCTAGCATCATTTTAGATAAGGATGTAGCTAAGGCCCTACGTGTATTATGTGTCTTGTATGCCTTGGATGTTATGTACCATGTCATGTTGTTTACTTATGATTATAATGACTAACTACTTGTAGCGCAACTTGGAGTTGAGGTACGCTTATGCAAACTCCTTATGGCATGTGTACCATGATGATATATATTGTGCTTATGATGCTATATGATGTGACCCTCTAGGACATGCATGCTAGGATGTGTAATAATATGATGTGGGGAAAAGGATAAAAAAGGAAAAATGAGAAGTGAGTTGACAAAGGGGACATGAGGTAGACCTTATTATCTCATGATCCATGAGGGGGGAATAAAAGGAAGTTATGATCAAAATGCATGAGTGGCGTGAATCTTGCTTGGGAAATTTTTAGGGTTTGCATGGGGATGATCTTTACGTGAGAAAATTTATTTTAGGGCATAAGTAAGGTAAGGGGAGAGTTGTGGAGTGATTGGAGACTTGGAATGAAAAATAATACGTAGATTGGTGTAAGGATGTACAGAGGACCTGATTAGGGTTTTGAGAGGAAGCCCTGATTTAGGGGAAAATGTGGAATTAAAAACAATTAAGGAAGAGTGGATTATGGGATAAGAGTGGAAGTTTATTATATGAGGGATAAGTATGGATGCCATGGGCAGGAAGAAATGTTAGGTGAAAAATAAAAAGGTTACTTGCAGGGGAAGAAAGGTGCTAGGGTTTTGGAGTGGCCAACTAGGGTTTTTTGGTCACAGGTGAAATCGATGGGTAAAATGATATAATTTGGGTTGAATCTAAATGAGATGAGGTTTTGGGTGATAAATGAAATAATGGTAGTGTAAGTAAGAGGGAGTTGGCCACATAGGTCCAGTTAGGGTTTTCAAGGGAAAACCCTAGAGAGTGATAGTAAGTGGAGTTGGATGTCATAAGGTGATGGGCCTTAACCCACACCCTTAGGATTAGGGCTTTCATTATGCGTAACTGGAAGGAAGAATGGATATTAGGGTGTGATTGGAGGTGTAGGAGTCTCAAGATATGGGACGGGCCCTCTTGGGAGGATAGAAGTAAAGGTTGGTGATATATATGTCAAGGGTGAAAGCTTATCAAATAAGACACGAATAAGATACTAACCATTTAAAGAGGAAGATTATTGAGTCAGACCCAAATTGATCCACCAGCATAATAGTAGCTAGGTGTCGAGGTACCCTAGAGACCGATCTACACGCATATAATAGTGGTTAGGTGTGTTCTGGCCTATAAGTGATTCATCCATAGGCTATAATAGTGGGGGATCCCGATCTCAATAAACCAAACTCTAAATTGTAATAAATTATGGAAAAGATACTATGTAATTACAATGAAACACCGTGAGAGTCGGGGCTAGATCGATCTACCAGCATAATAGTGGCCAGGAGCACTTTGCCCAGGATACTGATTCGCCGGTAAAAATAGTGGTTAGGAGCGTTATTCCCTTTACGTTTCCAATACACCGGCTAAAATAGTGGGGTTCCCGCACTCGCATAGTTTGATAAAGATCATGATGTGAAGCGATTATATTTACCAGATATCTAAAGAATAATTTTTTCTAGACCATAATCAGCCTTCATTATCTGTATTATTGTATGTTGCCTATATGATCATGTTATGCTATATGCTTTGTATGTTTGGCCTTAGTGCATGATTACCTTACTCAGTACGTAGCATACTGACCACTTGTTTCATGGTTGTTGCGCATTCCCATAAGAAGAAGACCCATAGGAGTGCATGCAGGTAGGAGATGATGTCTTCGATGTATACGACACTTACGAGGCATTAGGCGGGGCTGAGAGTTGAGCCTAGACTTGGCTTAGGGATTGAGAGCGACCTGGATGGACTCTATCTTTCCTTTTGTTTTACCTTGTATCATTTTTGTGCTAGTTATGTTATGTCATATGGTATTTGATGTTTTAGAAAACTTTAGTTACTTACTCCTTAGGTTGTAACTCTTAAACCACACTCTGATTTCTATATGGTGATGATTTAGTTCTTTCATGGATTCTCATTTTTAATTAATGACTTGCGTTTGGTGTTAATCTTGTTTAGCCTTAGTACTTAGTACTAGAATGGTAGGAGTGAACCGGTCTAGTACTAAGTGTAGCGGTAATATCCCCATAATTTACAGTTTTGTTATTTCGCTTCTGTTAAACCTTTTCATTAAAACAAAATTTTTCAGTAGTAGATTTTGGAGGTGTTACAATATCATTATAGTGATCTTTGCAAATTGATTTGGATAACGTAATGCCATGGGGAGTAAAAGGTTACGCATTTTATAGTCTTAAATCTATTGTGTTTTCCTTTGTATGCTTATTGGATGCTATTACAATGTGAAGGTTCAAGATTTAAGACTAATTCATCAGACATTAAGGATAGTGCAACCAAAATATGAATTGTAATATTAAATTCTGAATCTACAACTATAATACACAAGGATGCAATTCAATTTAATGTAGCAATGGAGAAGGAAATTGGAAATCAAACCAAAATATATAGCCCATGCATGTCCTTGTGCCTGTGCCTATTCATGTTCTTGTGCAAGGAGGTTTTGTGTGGTGTGTTGATGACCTAAAAGGGAGAAGTGGAACCAACGGTGCCAATAGAAGTTATGGTAAGAAGTGGAACCAAGAGGGTGGATGGAAATGGTGAGAAGGAAGGAGGACGGTGTGGTTGTAGGGTTTAAAGGGTTGAGGGTGTGTAATTTAAGACGAAAGGGGTAGGAAAAGAGCACAGGTTAATAGTCACGGACATACAGTGTTGTTTTGTAGAGAATCGGTGAGCTGCATAGTCATCAAGCATTACATGACTGAACTGTCCATAAAATTGGCTCTTAGTGAAAACAACACATAGAGGCACGGATGTGCAGGATCGACACAACTTGGCCATGCGTAGGATGGACTCTTGTAGAAAATATAACATGGATACATGGGTATACAGGATCGACATGGCCTGCACATGTGCAAGATGGAATCTTGTAGAAAATAATGCATGGATGCACGAGTGTATGGTATTAGCATGACCCAACAGTGTGCGGGATGGAATCTCAACCAATATGTCGCCCCACAGAAGCACGGTTGTGTGCAAGGTTGTGCAAAGGCCGTGCACCCTTCTTTTTAGCATGATTTTGATTCATCTTCCTCAAATGGTTCCTTCTCATCTTGTATTATTTGTTAAATAGCTTATACATTGTAGTAAAGCTAGCCAATTTGTTGCAAAGAAAGGTTAGAACAAAAATAAAAGGTTAAAAAAAGAAGTAAGTAACAATCAAATATCACACAGAACATGGGTTGCCTCCTATGGAGCGCTTGTTTAGGGACTTAACTTAATTGTAGTATCCTCAATTCGATTGTGGATCGGGAAGAGAAATTTTGCTCATCTTTCCTATCAGAGAATCAATAATGTAATACTTTAAATGCTGACCATTGATTTTAAAAGCACCTGTTGACTCACTCCAAATTTCAATGGCATTGTAAGGATATACTTTTCAGATTTGGAAGGGACCTAACCAATGCAATCTTAGCTTGCTTGAAAAAGAGTTTCAATATAAAGTTAAATAGGAGCACTTCCTTGCCTTTATGAAACTCCCTTTAAGTTAGGTTCTTGTCATTACATCGCTTCGTTCTTTCCTTGTGAATTTTGGCATTCTCGTAAGCTTCTAGCATGATCTCATCAAGTTCATTGAGCTAAAGTAGAATTCTCTCCCCCATTTTTTTTAAGGTCAAAGTTGAGAAACATGATTGCTAAGTGTGCTTTGTTCTCAATCTCATTTGGTAAATGACTGTGCTTTCCATAGATCAAATGAAAGGGTACGGTGCCAATTGGTGTTTTGAATATGGTTCATTATGCCCATAATGTGTCATTAAGCTTCAATGAATAATCTTTTCTTGAGTGATTTACCGTCTTTTCAAGGATAGACTTGATTTCTCGATTGGTTATCTTTTCAATGACCATGAGTGAGTAATTCCTTTTTCTAGGATTGAATTAGGCTTGAGTTGGTATGAATGTGATGAATTAAAGTATATGTTGTATGTATGGTTCTTATATGATGTTTCATATGTTAGAAATCACTATTATGAGTCAAATTTATTAGAATTTGACTTATTTAGATGCTTATTATAACTGAAAGGTTTAAATAAATATGAGAAATTAACATATGAATAGGAATTCAAATGATCACAAAAGTAGATGTTTGATTCTTAGGGACTAATCGAGATAACTAATGATAATTATGTGGGCTTATGCTAAAGTTGTATTGTAACACCCCCAAATT
Source organism: Tamarix chinensis (assembly GCA_030549775.1). Lineage (NCBI taxonomy): Eukaryota > Viridiplantae > Streptophyta > Magnoliopsida > Caryophyllales > Tamaricaceae > Tamarix > Tamarix chinensis. The sequence goes on along the minus strand of CM060178.1, from coordinate 98,244,179 downwards.
TCATAACTTAAAATTTTTATTTTAAAGAGTTAGTAGCGAAAGTCAAAATACACAATGTAAGGGTGTCACACCACATTCAACATAGAAGAGGCACTCTCTATGCCTAGTCTATGTTAGGTGCAAAGAAAAAGTAACCTTATAACTAGGAATCAGGTGTGGGAAGCACTTGATTTTATCGTGATATAGGTTACAAAATAGAGATAAGGGAATAAATAGTGAAAACATAGCACTAAGAGTCCAACGAGAGATAGAGATATCCGGATAACCATACCTTTTACCAAATCATTTAGCGCTCACCCAAGGCAAGCATGTCAAGCTAGTAATAATCAATTACTTACAAAACAGGGAAGATATGCTCATGGAAATGAGCAGCACCCATGAAATGGATGATCCGTATGCTAAGTACCGAGTAAGGTAATGGTACAGTCAAGCAGGGTTACAAGAGTTATTATAAGAAAATCAGACATGCGTAAATCAAATAATGCCAAATAAGTACTGATTTTAGGTCTTTCATTAGATATATCATATTTTAATCTTTTATTGATGTTGAGTTTAGGGACCCCACTATTCTTAAACTGGTGGAATGGTCTGAAATACCTCTCAGGGATAACACATCCGAGCCACTATTAGTATCTGGTGGAACGGAGCCAACACTTTTTAGAGTAAAATACTCCAGAGCCATTATTTATTAAACCAGTGGAACGGTCTAAAGCACCTCTCAGGGACACCACACTTGATCCACTATTATTATCCGGTGGAATAGACTCAACACCTCGGTCTTGACTCATGTAGTCTTCCACTTTAAATGATTAATATCTTTCCATTTATACTTTATCTCTTAGTTATATTTTCATTCACATTGAGTATGGGGCCCCACTATTCTTAATCTAGTGGAATAGACTGAAGCGCCTCTCGAAGACAACACACCCAAGCCACTATTATTATCTGGTGGAACAGAGCCATATAAACACCTCGGCCCGACTCATGTGATCTTTTACTTTAAATGATTAGTATCTTATTCACAGTTGATTGTATATTATGCCAAACTCATATAAAAACATAATACATACAACTAAACCACATAAGTATGACCACGTAATTAACCTCAAATGACCATAATACCCTTAGGGTAGGCAAGATAATCGTATTCTCACAAAGGCCTTATGAAATACAATACTAATACATATAAATTCCATATAATTATCTAAAGTACATATCCTAAATTTTCCATAGATATCTTGTATCCAACATTATACCTAAAATATACTTACATAATCTCATCACTCTCATGAATATTATTTCATAGCATTTCCATAAATAAATTATTCAATACAATATACTCAACATAAAAGCATATACAAAAAGATAAGTATCACATAAATCCTTAGCTATAACTTATATCCTTACCAACAAAGACACCGGGCTCTATGCACATAAATCCTATACCTCCTCTGAGATCACTGGAAGATCATCTATGAGCAGAAGATAAAAAACAATTAGGATCAAAAGTTAAAAATTAAGAGATAAGAGGAGGGTAAAAATGGAATTAACCGAAGTCATATAGAAGCTTGAATTGTATGGAAGTGTAGAAGAATGTGTGGTGAAGATATAGTTAAATTTTTATGGTTTTTAGATCAGGTTTGGGGTGAAAATAAGGGTACACGATCAAAAAGAAAGTTACACAGTCAAGTGGTGCAAGAATTACACAGCTTTACAGCAACAATGCACAACAGGTCGAGGGAAGAAAAGACACACAACCAGGCAATGTAAGAATTACACGTCTGTGCATCACTAGGCTAAGAGAAAATAAAACACATGGTTAGATAGTGCAAGAATTTTATAGCTATGTAGCAAGGAATCTAAGCATTGCACGGTTGTGCACTCTGCAACACTACAACAAATGAGGGGAAGAAGAGGGGAAAAAGGCGGTGATCGGCGGCAATGGTCGGCGATAGCAAGGAGGAAGGTTGGGGCGACCTTGGTGGTCGGTCCACCAGCTAAAGGGCAGTGAGTGGTGGCTTGGGTGGTGCTCGGTGGTGGCTTGGATATTTTGAACACCAAAAATAGGGAAGAAGGAGGAAGAAGAAGGAGAAAGGAAAAGGAAGAAGAGAAGAAGGTCGAAGAGCTGATGGATGACAATAAAATGGAGCGATGGAGGGATATATATACCAGTAAGGTGGCATGCCTTGGAGGAGAAAATGGTAAGGGGTGACAAGGATGACGATGATGATATACCAAGAAGAAGAAAAGAAAAAGGCTAGGGGTAATGGTTGAAATCGGCGGAGATCGGGCAGAGGCACAAAGGGGTGATGATGAAGAAGAATACATGCATGGGAGATAAAAACAGAGAGTGTGATGGTGATGGTGGCTGACAATCAAAACAAAGCAATAGTAGAAAGAAGAAGAAAGAAGAAGGAAGAATAAGAGTGGTAGGGGAAGTGATGGTGGTGCGCAGGGAAAGAGAAGAAGAAGAAGATAGCACAAGGGATGGAAGGGATAATGGTATCATGGTGCATGTGGGAGACAAGTGATGGAGTGGTGTAAAGGAACTCAATTCCTTCCCGCCACAAAATTGGCGCAGGAGAAGAAGGAAAAAGAAAATAAAAGAAAAAGGAAGAAAAGGGAAGAAAGGAAGAAAAGGAAAAATAAATAAGGATTAGGGGATTAGATTAGATTAGGTGATTTCAGATTAGGTAAGTAATTTGGATTAGTGGAAATTTTAGCTAGTTTTAATTTTGGTTTACAAATTTTGATTTATCCAAATCAAGGTTTTAGTTTTGGTTAAAGTTTTAGGATTAAGAAATTTGGTTAAGGTTAACAATAAGATTTCTTGAGATTAGAATAAAATTAGGGCACTAATGACACGAGATCAGGCTAAGCAAATTTTCAGGGTATTACATTTACAACACATTTTTCTTGTTCTTCTGATTCATTTTGTCCTATTTTCATCTCCCTAACTTCTCCATAATCATGTGGGGTTGATTTCTTCCATTAATTCCTTTCCTATTTAGTTTTTGCTCCAATTCCATGCACCACTTCCTTGAATTTGTGTTTTTGTGTAAATTTCTAAAAAAATAATTACCAAGATAGCAGTAATATAAACAAGACATTTGAACTATGATAATTCTCATAATTCGTGTTAAAAAGAATTACAAAGTGGAGGCAAAGCAAGGTAAAAATATAGAAAATATTCATCTCATCAAATGGGGAAACAACAATGGGTTTTGTTGGTGATGGAGATAGGAATGGTGAAGGTTATGGTGGTAGAGGTGTTACTTCAGTGTGGTTCCTTATTGCTTGAAGGAGGAAGATAAATGGGGGGTTTATATGGAATTTTCCAAGGCTCATGGGGTGTTGTGGTGATTTTAGCCAATGATATGGGTGAGGAAATGGTGAAGGTTGTTGGTGTTTGGGGTGGTGTTTGGTATGGGATGCAAATGGAGGTGTTGTTGGGTTGTTTTTGATACGACGAAGAGAAGGGAAAGGGAGGGATGAAGGTTTTATTTGTTGGAATAGATTTCGATAGAGAAAAGAGGGAAAAGGGAGGTTGTCCGAGTATTTAATGTGCTATATATATACACACGCATGCCTGATTGGAGCATGGGTTACAAAAAGAAAATCACATGAGGAGTGGGAGTTGATGTATGGATAGGCATGCCTGAGGATAGAGGTATGGTCGAGATAGTGAAGGATTCTCACACAAGAAGAAAAAATGAAGCATGAGAAGAGAAAAAGAAACTAGGTTAAAATAAAAAGGGAAATGAGGAAGAGAAAAATAAGTTTAGAATTAGAATTAGGTTAAAATAATTTTAGGTTAGGGTATTAGTATAATTTATATGCCAATTTTTTAGTGTTTGGATTATGTTAAATTAGTAAGAATCTAGAATAGATATTAGGGTTAGGTAAAATATTAATTTTTTAATATTAGAATTAGGTTACAATATTAATTACTGGAGATTAGGTTTAGATAAAATTTAGAGTATTACAAGGATTGAGAGTTTAGAATTTTAGGTATATAAGGAGAGGTAAGGATCTTGGAAATATTATGTGTATTCACATTTATAAAAATATATTATATTGTATTAATAAGAATTGGAGCACATTGTACTATATTGTGTATTATACTAGATGATGTAGTATTTTCTATTGTATTATCATGTTTTCTTCATATATATATATATATATATAATTATAAATATAAGTATAATATTTGGATATATCCGATATCAAATTTGATTTTTCTAAATATCATATTCGGTCTAATAGATGTAGAATAGATATTAAATCATATCAGTTTTAAACACTCCTAGGTCATTTTAACAAATCTCATGGTTATAAGTTGCAATAATCAATACAAGAACAATATCACCTTAGTTTTATATTAAGTGTTATTTTAATAAAAAAATATTCAAAATAAACATTACTTTAGGTTTTTAATACGAAAAGTATTTTTTTTAAGTTACTCATCCTCTTCAATTTTTTTTGCTGTAACATTATTTAATGGGATTTATTTCTAACATGGATTTAATAATTTGCATACTTTTGTAACAATGCACAAATCTATAATTATATAAAGATAAAGTTTTCTACAAACAAAATTTTCCACCCAGTTGCATCAATTATTGCTCATAAAATGATTATTCACTATAACTATTTGGTTACAACAACTCAATTATGCAATTATGAACATTGGCTTATATACTGAGTGACACGTATTAAATTATTTGGACTATATATAGGTCCAATATTTTTCAATAATTCATGATAAAAAAATATTACAGGCCTTCAATTTTTAATTTTTATTTTTCATAGTATATTAATTAATAATGTATATTTATATACATTGGGAATATAACATTAATTCCATTATATCATAAAACATGTCATTGCCTAATAAAGTGTTAACCAAATGGTCAATTTACAACCTCTTTGAATTTCTAATATAGTTAAATGGTGCCTCTTCATGTATATACCACAGTAATAAATAACATTCATTTTATTTCCATATTTAGTTAGTTGACTATAACAAACCAATGATAAAAAAGAAAAAAAAAGGTATGAATAAAAAAAATTAATGTTGGGCTATTATTAGAAAAAAAATCAATCTTATTTTGATATGTAATAACACTGAGAATAAAAGTATATCTACAATAAATATTGTCTTCAAGAAAGTGTTCTAAAATATTTAGCTAGATTATGTATTCCCTTCTTTAATTATTTGATACACATATTTTGTATATGTCGTATACCCAAGGACCTCGGGATGTAGACGGGTAACCTGAAGAATATAAACACAAAAAGTTTGAAGGATAGATAGATAGTTAGAAAGAATAGATAAGAAATAGAATGAAGGAAAGGATAGGACACGATTTTGAAGTTTGAAGTTTTATTGATTTGAAAATTTGGGATACAGAGGATTTGTCTAAGGGTCATCTTCTCCTCTCAAATGGCAACCCCTTGAAATGAAGTCCTAAAACCCCTTAAATAGAAGTGGGGGTCAGACTATTACAATTTGAAAAGTGGATTCGGGAATCCACCGAACGCATACAGTAAAAAGTGTACTTTAAAGTTTGAACATTAAAAGTAAATAGTAAAAGTAACCTAAAGAAAATACAATAGTAATTCACGTGATGTCCTTTTGCCGCATATTCCTTTGTCTTTTTCTTCTTTTGCTTTTCGGTTGCTTTTACCCGTGCTTTTACCTTAGTCAAAAGTGTGTGGCCGAAAGTGTCCTTTGTTGGAATCTTTCACTTTTGCTGACAACGCTTTTGTCTTTGTCTCGGACTTTTGCAGGTAGGAATATTCTTTTTATGCCACCAATTTGATGCGTTGTGTCGCGTATGCCTACGCCTCGGATACCTGTATTTGTATCGTTACCACATAGGAGGGAGTATCCCGTAACAGTCATCTTCGTTTTCATCGCCATAGTTTGGTGTCGGAGCAGACGATGAGGAGGAAGACTTCTCCTGTTTGGTTTGGGAAAGTACTTCACCCAAAATGGCCATGTACTAGTCTTTAGTTTTGGCAGCTGTAAGCTTGGAAGTTGTGACAGACTTCTGGGACAGAAATTTGGTTTGGTCTGGACCGGCCTGAATCTGTTTGGTTCAAGAAGAAGCTGGTTGTTTCCCTTTGATCTATTTCTGAACAGCTTGTTCTGAAAGCTTCTCGAATGTTTGATATTTGGACCACCATTTGACCTTGAACCGACGGACCAAGGTAGGGACTCCTTCAATTTCGTGGATCTTAGATGTCCAGGCGAACACCCAAGGGTAAAATAATCTAGAGTAGAAAAGGAAGATAGGGGAAAAACCCTATCGTTTTGTGATGGTCGGTAAAGGGTTTGAAACAAGTTTAAAGATTTTGAAACCTATTCAAGAAGGATTTCTAAGATGGAACCAAAATCTTTCCACCACCGTATGAACCAGGGAGGATAATCGGTTTGGTTAAAATTTTGAAAGAATAATAACCATGAATGGAATATTTTGGAGTTCTCGGTGAAGAAGGTGTTCCACCAAGCCTGTTGGTAATCCAAATAGTTAAAATTTAATTTGGTGTTTGAGGCTGATTTGTATAAATCAGGGAGCCTTCGAGGTAGTTCGAGGCTGCTACCCCAATCCATGGGAAGAATAAACATGTGTATCTTACAAGTTGAGTAAGCGGCCTCGTTCTGGGTTTGAGGTAGTTTGAAGGTTTTGAACGAGACTGAGCCTGTGTACTCAAGAATCGACTTATAATACGCATGGGGTGCAGTCACGTCCCATGGTTTGAAAAACCATCCAGAAAATAATTTTCTCAAGGCGATGAAGGGATCTTGATGGTAGAATCCATCTTCGAGGTTTGAAATTATTTGAAAGTGCGGTTTTATGAAATATTCCACTTTAATTTTGAAATCTGGTTTGAAAACAATATCTTCTAGTCTTGAGATTGATTTTCACAAGGCTGGAAGTTTTCCAAGATGTTTCTCCGAAGAGACTTTTGAAATCAGTTTTGAAGGAGTTTGGGATTTTGAAATATCTTCTTCTATTTGCAAAATAGGGGTTGAGGAACTCATACCTGAGCGTCCAGGTTGGAACTCTGGACCTATTTTGATACTTGCTAAAGTGCTTTAAGGATTTCTAGAGAATGGGAGAGAGACTCAACCCATTTTTGTACTTTAGGTTTGTTGTCCTCCTTCGGAAGGGATGAAGCTACTGCTTCATCTTCCATGGTCGCTTCGTACCATGATTTGATTGGCTTTGGTGTAAGAATTTCTTGCACTTTCTCTTTACCTTTCTTCCTTGGAGGCATGTTGCTCTAGCGAGTTTCTTTGAAGGAATTCCCGTGTGAGGAAGTTGGGAAGTGAGTTGTCCTCACCTTTTAAGTACTCGATCTCAAAATCTAATACAGATAGGATCGCTTGCCATCTGGCAAAGATCTATTTGGATGCGACATTCTGGACGTCCTTTTTGAGGATATGCTTCACTGATTTGGAGTTGACTCTGAGTAGGAACCTTTGATTCAGAAGATCGGACTGGAATTTGGTAATGGACTAGACGATCGCAAATATTTCTTTTCTGACCATCGAATAGTTTTGTTGGGTTTGAGTCCAGTGTCTGGAAGTGAACTGGATCACTGTTTCGGATTTGGGCTGAGAGTGTTTGGAAAAGGCCAAATATTGTTCAAAAGATTAGGCCTGGGTTTGCTTTAGGATACCGCCATAACCAAGTTTGGAGGCATTGGTCTCAACTATTTTGAATAGGTTTGGGTTTGCCAAGGCAGACAAGGGATAGACTGGACTTGGGCTTTTACGCGTTTGACAACATTGGTGCGGGCTTGGGTCCATGGTTTTGGATTCTTTTTGAGTCTATCGTGTAATGGCTTTGCAATTTGATTCAGATTTGGGCAGAAGTCTAAAACATAATTCAGACTGCATAGAAACCTTTGGAGTTGGGTTTTGTCTAAGATTTGATCCGGAAACCTAGACGCAAATTCTATAGACCTCTCGATAGGGACAATAGTACCCGACTCGATGTAATGTCCTAAGAATCCGACTCTGGTCTGGGCTAAGGATATTTTGGGCCTGGACATGACTAATCCACTATGCTTTGCGACACTCAGGAAAGTCCTAAGATGCCTAAAATGCTGATCTATACTATTTGAGTATACTAAGACATCATCTATGTATACTATGCAAAAAATTGAGTATGGATTAAAAATGTCGTTCATAATTCTCTGAAACTCTAATGGAGCATTTTGTAATCCAAAGGGCATAACGTTCCACTCATATTGCCCAAAAGGTACAGTGAAAGTTGTTTTGTATCGGTCTTTAGGATCTATTTTAATTCTCCAAAATCCCGATTTTAAATTAAATTTTGAAAAGATTAAAGCATAATACAGTCTTTGCAATAAATCTTTTTTGTTTGGGATTGGATATCTGATCCATTTGAGGGTATCATTCAAAGGTTTGTAATTAATTGCTAACCTAGGTGTGCCACGTTCAATTTCTGAATTTTTGTTTACATAAAATGCTGCACAGGACCAAGGAGACCTAGATTTTGAAATTAATCCTTTTGATTCTAAGTCTTAGATTTCTTTTTTGCAATGTTCAATCAATTCAGAATTCATTTGAATAGGCCTAGCTTTTGTTGGTATTCGTTTTTCATTAAAACTATCTTCATAAGGAAGATCTACCATGTGGTTTTTTATAGACCAAAAAGCGTTTGGAAGATCTGAGCAGATCTCATTTTCAATTAGATTTCTTATTTGAGTAATTTTATCCTTAATAAATTTAGTCTCTAATTGATTTTGTATTCTGGATAAATTTACATTTTGTTTTAAGAAATTCAAATCATTTTGCTTTCCTTGGACAAGGAGATTAATTTGACTTTTTTAGATTGAATTTGCCTTTAGTAGGTTTAGATTTCTCGTTCTAGGGATTTCTAAAAAGGAAAGAGTATTTTTGGTTCCTTATGTTTTGAAAGAAATTCCTATTAAACCTACTTTGTAAGGTGTAATCAAATTAATGAAAGGCGTACCTAAGATGACACTCTGACTAATATCTGGAATTATCAAATAGGTGGATTTGATTTGTAAATTATTACAAATTAAGTTTGCCTCACATTTATGTTTGATTTTAAGTCTAGAGCTGTTTTCTGCGAATAAATTTTCATTAGTTTTGGAAAGATATTTTTTGGGTATAATACCTTCTTTGATACAATTTAAGTCAGGACCAGTATCAAATAGTGCGATTGTGTTAATTTGAAAGCCATTAGATAATTTGAGGGTTATGCTGATAATATATTTGCGAGAAGTTATTTCCTTTAATACATTAAGGAAGTCTTTTGGAATTGGTTCGTTTTGGATTTGTTCATCTTCAGATATATCAAGTTCACTGGATTATGGAGATGTGTTTTCAATCTGTTTTGATAGTAATATTTGAATGATTTGACCATCTGATTCTTGTTTTTGTTTTAAATATTTTAATTCTTTTTTTACTTCATTTATCTCATGTTTGAATTCAAAAGTTGTTGGAATTAAATTCTTTATTTTTTTTTGTTTTTTAAGAATCGTTGTCAGGTCATATGTATTTGTTGGTTTCTTTGGAATGTTTGAGTTTGCTGGTTTTGGTGGTTCATCCGGTTCAATTGACTCCATTAATTTTTTAAGATATTCTTTTTATTTTAATGGGTCAGGAATTAAATGAACTATGTCGAGAACCATTTTTTGTTCTTTTGTCAATACATTCATTTGATTTTCCAAGAACTCTTCTTCTAGGTTAGAAGAGCGATATGAAGAAGATGATGAGGTCACTATTTCATCTAATTCTGGGTTTTCATTTTGATTTTCATCGTCAGATGTTTCTACTAGAAGATTTTGAATTCTCTCTCTAGTTTCTTCATCTAAGTCTAATTCTCTGATTTTTTTTATTAAATTTGTAAAATCTTTGAGTGTGTCCAATTTTTCCACACTTATAACATTTGAAATTGTTTCTATCTCTATTCCCATATCCCGAGTTTTTTGAAGAAGAAACAATTTGTTTTTTCCCTTTTGGTTTCAATTTTTGATAATAGGGAATTTATTTTTGCGGTTGCGGTGCAGGTAAATATTTCTGCTTTGACTTCTTCTGGTAGCTAGGTTTGCAATTTCCAGAACATTTCTTTTGTTTATTTGATGTTCCTAAAATATCAAATTGTTTGCAGAAAGATCCTAGTTCCTGTTTTGTTTTGTTCATTTCCCATTTGAGATGTTTTTGAAGTTTTAAATCCTGGCAGATTTTTAATCCTTCTTTTTGGGTGAAACTAATTAATTCACCATAGGTAAATTTGTTGTAAGGGATTTGATTTTCATGGGCTTCTTTGATTTTGTTCCTAAATTTTTCTCCTAATAAGGGAGGTAATCCTGCTAGGAATTTTTCTTTCTAAAATGGTTGGTTTGAATCTTCCCTAAGCATTACTCTAGTTAGGAAAGTATTTTTGTACCACTGGAAACCACTAAGGTGTTTACACCTAAGGTTTGAAAGAAGTTCTGCATTTTTATCTTTGAGGTGTGACGGGTCACCTACAAAGTGCAGAGATATGGCAAGGATAAGGGATGCAACAGCATCGGATATTGGTTCACCATTGTCAAAAATGATTTCATCATTTTCATCTAATTTAATGGCATCTAAAATTTGAGTTTGTTCTTCTGATGTTAAGTGGAAATCCCACCATCCTTTGAGTTGTCCTGAGAACCCTGTTATCAGGAGTTTTGCTATGACTCTATCAAAAGTATTAATTTGAGTTTTGTAGGCATTTTCTGCCATTGTCATTTGTTGTAGCAAATTTCAAATATGATATGCGGACAGTCCATCTATGTTCCATTCATATAACGAATTGGATTTGTAGTTGGGCTGAACTAGTTTGTTGGGCCTAACTTCAAGACTGAGGTCAGGTGCAGTTTTTCTAGGGATTATGGGCCTAGATGTCATTGAGTCACCTAAATGGGCTACAACAAGCTCTTGGGCCTCGTCAGTTTCTGTTTGATCTGTTTGGTTTACCATGTTAATTTGTGTTGGTTGTTCAGGTGTATCTGGGACCTGAGTTTGGTTTGATGAAGTCGAAGGAGCAACTAAATTTATCTTTTCTTTAATTGCTTGAATGAATTCATCTTTTCCAATTTGAATAGACTATTGACTTGATTTTGATAATTCAAAAGGTTTAAATATTGGCATTTTCTTTTGTTCTGATTTTTTATTTTCAGAAACAGTTTGAATTACCGGTAATATTATCTTTTGAATTTGTTTATCCAATTTTACCAATTGAGTGCCAATTATGTTAAGATGAATGTTTGTGTAATTGTTTTGTAAAACAATACTCTTTGTGTTTTCTAATTCATCTTCTTTTGGAACCCTAAGTGGTTTTAACTCTAGGGTGTTTTCCCCAGCAATCATTTTAATGTTTTGCAGAGGTGGATGTTCTGTTTCAACAGATCCTCTTTCAGTTTGCCATGTTTTTGTTTTGTTTCAATGGTTACTGGTTTCATTGATTTGAATGGAGATGGTATTCCATTGTTTGCTAGTTCTATTTCTAACCAGTCGAAAAACATTATTTTGATTTTGTTGTCTTGCATGAATTTGTAATAATCTTCTTGGATTTCATGTCTTTCTTCCATCAAATTTTTGAAAAACCAATTTCTCTTATTGGTGTTTTTCTTTGAATAGAAATTCTTTTTGAAGAATTATTTGTCAATTACAAATTCCTTTTCAAGAACATTTAATTGTGCATCGGTTATGTCAGACATGCTAGGAGAATGCGGAGGTGTTTCAATTTCTTGATTTGTTTGTTCCGATTCTTCATCTTCCTATTTTTTGTAAGTTGGTTTGGGAATTCTGATTTCATAATTTGCACCTTTAAATGAATATCTAAGTGTTTCATCTACCGAATTCCTTTTTTGATTTTTGTCTTCCAAATTTATTACTTTCGGAAGGTTTGAGACTTTTCCTAAGTCTATGGTTGAAGAAGTCGAGGCGTCATCCTTAATTCTAAGGCTAGGACTCATACGAAAACTAAGTTTGATAGTTCTATCATCAAATTAAGTTATTCAATTTATGTTTGTATTTGGTTTTGGAATTACCGGTTTGGTTTTATCTTCTTGGGGTGGTAAGGCTTTTTCTAAAGTCCAATCCTCAGGGAGTTCTACCTCATTCCATTTGATTGTCTTTGGGACAACGAATTTGATTTTGATTCATCGGTTTGTAAAATTAAGGTTTCACCTTTTTGCATTTGAATTCTTGCATTTGTTTTGAATGCCGTTTTCGCTACCTTATAGTGAATCCTATAGATTGCAGCTACAGGTACAGATCCTTCTAGCATGTCATAACCATGCGTTTTGATTTGTAAAGTTAAAGCATGCAACACATTTGGATCATGAGGTGAAGGAGAAAAATTTAGATAACAATTAAAAAATATCGGACCAGAACACAAACTACTTTCTACAGTTCCTATCATGGAATCCCCAAAATTCTTCATCCTACCATCTCTAAGGACAGCTAAGATCGAAGTGTTTAAGCCTTCTCTAGTCAGTGATTTGAATCCTACTTGGACTAATCCTAAGTGGATATATTTGAATCTATTTCTCCTATGTTTTTTAATTGATTCTTTTGATAGGAGTTGAATGGTTTCGAAAGGTTTGCTAATTTGAATGTCACATTCCTTGGTTTTGATTACATAGTTTGTTTGAAGAATGTTCCAGTTTGATGTCCTATAGACCATTTCCTTTTGAAATTTTGGAAGTTTCCAATTATCTATGGATCCTTTGAAGTTTTCAAATTCATATTCTTCAGTTTGTCTGTTTGAATCTCTAAGTTCTAAGTTGTTCCTAAAACCTGAGCTAGAAAAACTAGAAGATCGAGAAAATAAATGCATGTTCTCTACCCTATTCTTATGCTAGCGGCTTTCGACCCCGATACCTATCAGACTTACTGCTCTACCCTTAATGAGACTTACATCTGGTAACAAAGTAAGGGTTTACCTCACGGCCTACATAAAAAATCAGATAGATAGACACACTTACCCATCTCATAAGCTAATCCCGCTGGCTCTGATATCAAGTGCCGCCAAGGACCTCAGGATGCAGATGGGAAACCTGAAGAATATAAACACAAAAAGTTTGAAGGATAGATAGATAGTTAGAAAGAATAGATAAAAAATAAAAGGAAGGAAAGGTCGTATATATATATATATATAGTGTATTATGTTGTAACTTTATCTTTTAACCAATATTTTATCCTTCAAAATAATCATAATATCTTTTTATAATTTTATTACTTTATATTATTGTCTATACTTACTAATTTAAAATTATCTTGTTACTTATTATTTCTATATTGTTTTCAAACTCTATCTAGTGTATATAAAATAACACTTATTTCTTTTGTGCAAAAGGTTTTAAAATTATTTTTAACCTCATGGAACCTTCTAATATCTTAACTCATCCATCTTTCTATCTCCCATTCTTATCCTCTTGAATTTAAATTATATTTGTGGTTCCTTTTTTGGTTTAGTAATAAATAATTCTTTTTCAAAGATGTGTCTATAGCGCACATGTGCCAATCAACTTATTCCAATTTGGAAATTTGAATAATATTTCTCTACATTGCTATCAGTTAAAATATGATAGCTAACCCAAGGAACCTAATATGTGGAATGGGCTTTGAAGGTAGCTGCAAACAGAGCAAGTAATAGAGAGAGAATTTTCAAGGAAGATGATACTAAAAATTGAGCACTTCCCACTAGTTGTCAGTCTAAGGGTGATGTAAAGAAAATTTCTTATTTAAATTTAAGCCAAGCATGTTGATTGAATTGAGTTTGGTTCCCACTTGTCTTCCTGGTATCTGTAGTGACTCTCTAGCCACATCTGGCCACCCAGATCAAAAATAAGCAAACTATTCTCAATTAACCAAAGTGGCTTTAGTGGCCGCAAGTGGAAAGCAATAGGGTGATCAACAACACGTGACACAAAACTGTCAGTAGACAATCGAGCAAGGTTCATAGATGAGCCTAAGAAACCAACAATAATGAATTCCCACAATGGTTTAAGTGTACATCTAGTATCAATGACACCTCTATGAATCAAATAGAGCATATATCCTAATCCATCAACACCATGAGTAATGGAAAAGAGTATATCGAGTTCATATAATACTTCCATAAATGAATTAGCCTAGGGGAAATCCAATTGGAATTTAGAGAACATGGTAGGGCAATAATCAAACTTAAAATATTGATTCCCAAATGTATGGGTAGTATCCCCATGTCGACCATGATTCTCAACCATCCCAATATATTTTCTATACTTAGTCAAAAGACTACATTGACATACCATGTACTCACCGATTTTGCACCATAGTCTCCTTGCACACAAGTATCTACTTAGTAAGCTCGAGATATATGATGTGTTGTTCTTGGGAAACATTTTGCATATCCCATAACCTCTCATAAAGTAGTGTAATTCCTTATATGATTGAGCTAACTGATATGTATCATATCTAAAATTGGAGCCAAGTTGTCAAGTACTAATTGAATAAAATAAATTGATATCATCCATCACAACAAAAATAATATAGTTAGCCATTGACAAGCTAAAAACTAGAATAGAATAAATGCATGCTTGAGTAGGTACATAAAAAATTAGCCACAATTTCTTAGTTTTTATATCAATTCCACCCTAAAATTACTTTTGAACCACCAAAAAATCATTAAATTATTTTATGAGTAAGTGTAGAAATCTTGCACACTCCATCAATCCTTCCTCCCCTCCTCCTTATAAACTCTAATCATAATGAAGTTATATATCATCAAATTTATTTTAAGCATTTCATCAAACACTTCTATTGCAAGATTTTTAAATGTGAGTGCACATTTCAACAGGACATTGCATAAGTCCATTACCACGTCCTTCCAAATAGTTTTGCATTCAATGACTTAATTCATTGAAAAGGGTAGATGCGGGTTGATATTCACATTTACACCTAAAGATTTGTGCCAATTTTTTCCAAGTCTTTATATATAAAAGCAATCTCATCATAGAAAACTTAGGTATTAACTACTAAAAATGTTAAGAGAACTCATCTTTTTACAAAAATTATTAGCACCAAGCTTCTTTGCACACTTATGATATTATTCTCTTTCCAATTAGTTCTTGATTCCACATTCTAATATGTTCTTGAAAATGTGTCAACTCTAATCAGTCACATCTTTCTTGATTACTATTGGTTATTGAAGGATATGGGTGCAATTAGGATTTGTGATTATGACCAAGCCTGGCCCAATCTTAGAGGGATTGTTCAGTTTGGGAACTAATTCACTATTAGGTTCATCATCTGTTAGCTATTAATCAATATTTGATGTTTGATTATTATGGTCGACCTCAAACTCTACATATCTAGTTTTAATGGAATCAGCTTTGAATTTGGGATTCACTCAAATTCATATCATATATGCCTAGATCTAGAAGTTCATACAGCGTTTGTTCTATGAGTATGCTTAGATTAAAGGGAGTATTTTTTTTCAAGAGATATACTCTCAAAGGACTTAATAAGATTGTGTTGAGGTTTATCAAGTATCTTTTTCAATGGTGGAAAGGGGATTAAAGGCTTCTTGTCTAATTTTTGTGGCAATTGTTTTAGTGACTGTGGACTTTTTAGATGAAGTGAAGGTTATTCATTTGGTTTTTTTGGTCGTGATGGACCAAATGGGTGTGAAAATGGTTGGGTTAGAAGTTGAGGAATTGGATTTTTTATTCTCTTTTCAAGTTGTGTGGGTGGTGAAGATAAAAGAGGAGAAGGAAGTAGTAATTGCTCGAGAACCATATATTTAGAGTTTGTGCTTCCAATTTCATCATGTTTACAAGGTGTTATATT
The DNA here is from genome assembly GCA_030549775.1 of Tamarix chinensis. NCBI lineage: Eukaryota > Viridiplantae > Streptophyta > Magnoliopsida > Caryophyllales > Tamaricaceae > Tamarix > Tamarix chinensis. Next base: position 98,228,302 of record CM060178.1, on the reverse strand, counting down.
AATTAATGGTTCAAAGTTTTGAATAGAATGAGTTGGATTAGTTACAATGGATGGAGAAAATGAGGTGAAAGTTTCAATAGTGTTGATAGTATGGGAGGGGGAGGATTATTGCTTAATGATGGCATGGCAGACAGTGTCTGAATTTGGGATAGGATCATCTAGAGTAGCAATGCAGTCTCTTGTTGTGACTCACACAACTAGTTTTGGAAGGACGTCTTCAGCTTGTCCATGGAGTTTTTGAAATGATCCATTTCTCGATGAATTTTAGTTGCTCGAGTATTATCAACCATACTAGCTTCATCTAGCTTTGATATAGTGATAGCTAACCCAAGGAACCTAGGAAGTGGATTGGGATTCAAAGGTAGTTGCAAACAGAGCAAGTAATAGAGAGAGAGTTTTCAAGGAAGATGACACTAAAAATATTCTCATTGATCGCTCTCAATCCGTTGCAATGACATTTACACTAGCTCAATCTACCGTCAAATAATGAAATATAAGGGAAGAGTAAATGATGGATGACCCCAAGCTGTTACAATATAAAAAATTAAATACTGAACTTAATATCCAAATGCATAACTTCAACCATTACTCTAATTTGGATTGAAGGGAGCTATGTGCAAGTCATGTGGTAGACTAAGGATTGTATCAAAATTATCTATCCACTAATTAGTGTTTAAGGTTCGATAAAACATGTACCAACTCAAAGCTATTATTTTCAAAATTCTTGTTAGATATTTGGAAGCAATGTCAAGAGTTTATCCCTCTGGACTATAGATGGATACTGGTTAAATCAATTTGTGTTAGTGTGAAACCTTGGATGATTTCAAGATGCACCTATTGGCGACTCACTATAGTCCTTATCTTCAAAACGGTAAATTGTTGATAATTAGGAGCCTGAGTTTTTCTATAAATTTCCTTAGTGAATATTCTAATCTTAGAATGGAATGTAATTTGTTGGGTTGATGGGTAGGCTTAGTTTCATAAATTGGAAAATTATTATCATTTTAACTGAATTAATGAGTTACCTCTTTTTTATCTCTTTACCTTTTGTTGCTTGATTTTTTTTCAAACATATTAGCTGTTAAATTTCTGGATCCAATTTTTTAATATTTTCTTCTAAATTTTTTTATTTGTCTTCATTGATATATTTTTACTTAATGAGCGCTTAAGGCAAGTAATACATATTTTTCATGTTTGCTTTTATTTGGAGGTGGAAGAGAGTGAAATATGAAATTACAGCAGTAGGTTGTGTGTTGATCATGTTCAATCGAGATGAGCTAAGTGCTAATATACACTGATCCTATTCCTATTCTAATATTACGAGTACAAATGAGTTAATGGTAAAACTTTTAGTGCTTAGGATGCAAACAATTGTCTAGGTTCTGGTTTTGATGTGGATTTGTGGTTAGTCTTGACCTATTAGTAGAAGAACAATATTGAGAGGTGTGTAATTTGTCAGTCAAGATATTCAAACTGTTGTCCTTATAACTTTATTATGAATAAATAAATCCTGTCCTGACTAGAACATGTTGGTGGTCATTTTAGAGATAGACAACATAAAAGAGGTTTAATATTATATTATGTGGTTGCATAGGTTTAAAAAATTGGGGAATGTTTCTCTTAAAAGTTCAAAAAGGATAATGGATGGGTCTCTAAGTATCTGCAAAGTTTATAGTATAGGCTCAAATCAAATGTCCTCAAAGAACATATTCTTCCCTCATGTTGCCAATTTTTATTAGATGTCTTCTATTCTATTAGTCTCATTGTCTTAATATCTTATGTTATTGTATCTTATGGTGTATATGCCTTAGCTCTTTGATTTTTATCATTTATCCTGAGAGGTGAGACTCTATCACCAATTCTCAAGACATTTTCTGGTATGGTAAAGTGAATAATAAGATATAAAGGCTTTAATTTCAAAACAAGAAGAGAAATAACCAACATAAATCCCTACAATTTGATTGTTCAATGTCATCTCTTCTTCAAAACACAACTCACATCGGACAACTTTTGCCAAGTGCTACCCTAGAACTGTTGCTTATCTTCTCTTAGTTTTTGATTATCTTTGAATTCTCCACTAGCTATGGTTTTTCTTTCTCTTAGATATTTCCCCATTTGTCTTTCCAACTTGTTACAGCTAGTGGTGTCCTTTGAGTGGAAAGGCTTCCATTGATTATTGTGAGCTCACTTTATTGTTTGGTGTTGATTTTGTATCTAGTTGGTTTTAGGTATTCAGTAGTAGCAATAGTTCATCAACAATGAAGGACATGTATTGTTTTTCAGCTTCTCCCTTCCCCATTCTTCCCATATAAAAGTGATAATACCCTAGCTATTGGTCCAACCAAACAATTATTCATCAAATAAACTAAATTGGTCACCATTATTTGTCCTGAACTTAGTTATAATTTGTAATGTTGATATGCCAAATTCTAGCCCACTAAATTAGATCCTAAACATTTCAATAGTTATTAATTTTTATAATCTTGATATTTTGAGAATATAAGATTGCATTAATATATATGTATGAAGGTAATATATATTATATGTATATAATGAGAACCCTATTGTGTGTGAGAACTAATAATAATTGATGTTAACCTATGGATTAGAGATAAATGGCTTAGATATGTTGCATGACAATAATGGAGAATCAAGTTCTCAATTGATCAATCCACAAATCAATGATCAATAAAATAAATATCAAGAGCTATCAAAACGATTGATTATCAAACAAGAAACAAAATAACTACAGAAAATATGGAATAAATAGCTTATAAAAGCATAATTGAATAATTCAATTTAAAGAACCTTTAAACTCTCGTAACACATTCAGTGCTCATTTGACATAAGGTTAATAAGGGTATACAAATTACATCTATATTTTATATTTATTATACAACCTATTTAAAATAAAAGAACAATTTTTTGGACAAATACCCATTTTTTATCTTAATTTGGACTAAAATGGGTATTTTGTTAAAAATATTTTTTTTATTTGTAAATATTTGATATAAAAGACATAAAATAAATAAAAAAAATTATTACCCTATACAAAACAAGATGATACCTTAAACACATACATAGCTTCTACTTAAATTACTCACCATAAACTAATAAGAAATATTGGTGAGGTGAGTGAGCAAACGATAAGGAAAAAAAAGATTAGTCAAGTGAGGTGTGTGAGAGAACAAAATTTGGTAAATCAAGAAGGGGTTACTCTTTATCCATTTAACTCAATCAAGGGATGTGATTAATAGTTCTTAGTCTCAACCTAATAGGTGGGTTATTTTTATCATAGTTGGTTAGCTTAGGATTCATTTATTTATGTGTATTATTATTTATATTAGTATTTTTGTATATAGAATGTTGTCAATACATTTATACTACAATTTTTCCTCTTTTTTTTCTATACCAATATTTTTTCCTTTAAAACAAGAAAATTTTGGTTTTAAGGGTTGTTTTGTAAACAACCTTTACTGGGCTACTGGCTCTTAAGCTTGTTGACATGAGGTTGTGTACACTCAAGCCTCCATACTCTACCAATGACTGGATTCCTAATTTTTGTTGCTGCTGCACAATGACCCTCTCTATGTTCCAGTGCATTATATGTCATCTTTTAAGATTTTTTTCGTGAAAGAAGATGATTGCCTACAAGTTTTTCTTGCGGAATCTTCTTGGTGTCAGTTGGATGTGAAGCCCAACTATTCATTTTGTTTTGTTTTTTCTCATGGAATTAAACCCCTATGTCTCCAATTATCAACCATAATGTAATTTTTATATGCATGTTGTTTTATGGCATTATATTTATGCCCTATATGGGGGGTTATATTAATTAACATTTATTATCTTTCCTATGAAATAATCCTCCTCCCAGTGGATAACTTTCTATATAGTAACTCTACTTAACTTGGTTCTATTGGTTTATATTATATGGTGGCAGAATATTCTTATTTGCATACAAGGATGATAATAGAGAAGAAGTGCACTCTTAAATTGGTTGAGGAATATAAGCACATATTATGCCAAGCCACAAAACCATTGTTAACCTTCTTAGAATATTGCATGTACGATTTCTTGCTCTATCTATATGAAAAAATAATAACATCATTTTGCATTTTTTTTATAAGATATATGTTGTACATGCTAGTATAAATTTTACATTTAAAATTTACCTCAGCTAATTTTGAAGGCATACTACCTTATATAAAGGGTTGATAGTGCTTTCTTGACTCCTCACCCAACCTACAAACGTAGTTGATATTTCAATAAATTGTGGTGGTGAAAATATATCTCTTTTCAATTTGTGAATTTTTCATTATCCTTACCTTGCATATGAATTCAATGTTTTCTCTGATATCATATGATTGAAAAATTGTCTTATTGTTACTGAACACTACATTAAAGGGAATTTCAAGAATTATTGGAGAAATGTCATCCATTGGGCATGTTTGGCAGGCAATATCTATGTTGATTACAATTTTTTTATGTTTTTATTGGAATTGTACATTATTTTCATTTTTTCTTTTTTCCTTATAAGTATCAAAACACTCTTAGTTGCAACGAGCATACCATAGCTCTATGGATGGGTGTCTGTTGACACTCTATTAGCTCCATACATTAAATAGTGTACCACCAGCTTTATAGCTGTGGTACCACTAATTTGCCTCATATTATTTGGTACAGAGGGAATATTTACTAAAGCAATCTTTAGTATCATGGGCTTTAGAATGTTGAAAATTATTTTTTCTTTAGGTTACTTGGTCACTTTTCTCTGGGATTATCAGAATAGGAAAAACAGAGGTTATTTTTACCCTTGTTTTTCTCCTTTCTTTTGAGGAAGATAGAAGAGATCTCAATATCACTATCAACAAGTAGTATTATCCCCTGAATACAATGTTTGTAGTGATATATTAACATAAATTTATATCTTAGATACTCACAAGGTATGGTTGGTTGGTAGGTAGTAGTTACTGAAGTGCTCCATGTTATGCAACATTGGAATAGAGCTTACCAAAAATGATTGTATGAAGTTTTAATCAAGTGCTGGTCTCATGTATGTGTTCTCCTATCTCCTTAACTTTAATATATAACATGCATCATATCTCTCATATGTTTTTGTGTATTGTAGATATCCTTATAGCCTTGAAGAGCTTACCACATGTAAGGAATTTTAGGTGTGTTGTTCTAAAATCTGTGGATATTACTGGTATCAACTACATGTGTATAGCAAGGCCCTACAGTGAAGTACTACCATTGAATCCCTAAACATGCATGATACATTGAGTGCTTGGTTATATTACTTATGTGTTGATTGTTACCGGTGAATGATCCTATCACTACTTCTAAAAGTGTAATTGATTTACATTATCCATCCGAGTTCCTTCATAGGTCGGTGCCTTGATGGAGAAATACCTTTTGTACTAATCCTTACTCTCAAAATTGTCAAATGATGAGATCCATATGTTGGAGAAAACATTCTATGAAGAGTGAAGTCAATAGAATTTGTTGAGCATTTGAGCAACAAGTATGTTTATTGTTTAGGAGTAAAGCATGCTATGGAATTTACTTAAACCCCATTGCGAAGTGTAAGGACTGTAAAAAATAAAAATGAATAAAAAAATTCTTTTTTGTTATAATATTGATAAATTTAAAGAGATATAATATAACAATATAGAGAGAAAGAAAGAATGTGACTTATAATTCTCATTGATATGCGTAAGTTTTCTATTTTATTTACAATTCACAATATCTCATATATATAATACTCATTATATCCATTATGAGAAGGATTTATATAATATGAAAGGATTTTGAGGATTTATAAGTGTGTTTTTCATCTTATTCCTAATGTTTATAAGAGTTTTTGTCTTTAATTTGAGCCGGAATTCTCCCTTTTTGTTCTTGTTACTGCCTTTGTGTTGTGAAAATTTGCAGGGTCTCATGCAAAAAAAAATAATGAAGGATGAAAAAAAAGAATAAGCTTAAAGGGAGAAGAAAGGAGAAAAAAGGAGCAAAAGTTAAAGAGGAAAGAAATTTAGAGCTAAAATGTAAATTCTGGAATAAAATGAAAGCAAGAATACATATTTAAAGTATATGGTCCTGAAAGAAGTGAAATTTATACCAGGAAAAGGTCTGAATTTGGAGAAGCATTCAACATCAAAGTTGTATATATTTGTAATATCTTTCCAACGCATCCACAATCAGCTTAATCGGAGTTATGATGAAAAATTTATGGTCAAAATACGCATCATTATCAAAGCTGACACGGGAAGCCCATCTTTACCAATACCCTAGCGATCCACGAGGCAATAATATAAAAACTCTCATTCTAATATCTCGAGGCAGCCTCCACTCCCTCTCTTTTCTCTCTTCACTATCCTCTTCCCCAATTCATCAAGATCTCTCTTGTAAATTAGAGACTGAGGTTCAAGAAGTTAAATTTTTTCAAGAATTTGTGAACATCAACGGTATTATCTAATGATCTTTTCTCTATCTATGGAATCTCTTGTTGTTTTTTAATATTCTTGATATGAATTTGATGGGCTAGGTCTTGTGCTAAGGCGAAGGGGAATTTTTCCCGATCCTAATGTGTTGAATTATTGCATCCTTTTTTATTCAATTCATAATATATGTGTTGTGTTATTGATTGATTGACGGATTTATGAACCATGGCCGGGTTCTTATTTTTGGTGTGGGAAATACCGGTGAGATCAAGAGATAATCTAGTATTAGACCCAATAGCACAACGGGAGATTAAATTGTAGGTTGAGAGACGATCGATTTGACCTCTACAACAATAAAGGAGGAAACTTTATAGACTTTAATGCATTACATTCTATTAGACTCTAGGCTAGAGATAGTTAGGGCCATAGATATGTAATAGGGTGGTTGTGGCTTGAGAAAGCACAACACTTTCTATCCTTTTTGGCATGATTGATTATGATTGTTGAATTATTTTGTGATGTGATCTTCGATTACATGTGAGGATCGGGGGCGATGAACCGGAACCTTAGCTCTTCTATTTATTTGAGTCACGTGAGTGCTATTTTCCTTTCTTTTTAGCTTATTTAGTTATTTTAGCTTACAATTTATTATTTCATATCATCTCGTAGTCTAGACATAGTTAAGTTCTATCATTGTCCTAGTGGTCATTCACCAATCCTTGTGGGATTGACCTTGACTACTACTCTGACCCCGTGCACTTGCGGGTAAGAATGTGTCAAGTTTTTGGCGCCGTTGCCGGGGATTGGTAGCGAGTGACATTAGGACTCAAGGAATTTATTGTGATCTAAATTTTTTTTTCTTTTTACATTCTTTTTTTGTGGTTGACTAATCTTGGGTGTAGGAGTTTTTGATTTAGTGTAGGTGCATTAGTGCATGACCCGAGCTAGTGGGTGTGATCTAGTGCCACTTGATCTCGAGATTGAGAGGACCATCTCACATTTACGCAGGTCACACACCACAAACATTGAAATGGAAACTAATACTCCACCCCATGATGGACAAATCCCGCCAAAAGGGCACATCCTACTCCAAGAACAAGCTCCTATCCAAGAGCAAGCTCCCATTCCTAGGTCACTTCGGGACTATGCTACACCAAGCCTTGATGGCTCAACCTCAAGCATACGAAGACTGGCCATACAAGCTAATAATTTCAAGATCAAGCCTGCCATTATCCAGATGCTACAAACATCAGTTCAATTTGGAGGTAACCTTAATGAAGATCCCCACTCCCACATTGCTAACTTTGTAGAAATCTGTGACACTTTTAAGCTAAATGGTGTTTCTAATGATGCAATTAAGCTTAGATTGTTCCCTTTTTCTTTACGTGATAAGGCTAAGAGTTGGTTACACTCATTATCCCCAGGGTCTATTACTACTTGGGAAAATTTGATAAAGTCTTTCCTTTCTAGATATTTTCCACCATCAAAAAATGCAAAATTACGGAATGAGATCACTACCTTTATGCAAAATGACCTTGAATCGCTTTATGATGCATGAGAAAGGTTTAAGGATTTTCTTAGGAAGTGTCCACATCACGTCTTGCCTATGTGGCTTTAGATGCAAACTTTTTATAATGGTATCTCTGCTACTAACCGTTCTATGATAGATGCAGCTGCAGGAGGTACCATTATGAACAAGACTCCAGAGCAGGTTTATGAGTTAATTGAGGAGCTAGCTTCGAATTCCCACCAATGGCACTTCGAAAGTGCCCCGATACAAAGGACTCCAAGAATTCACTCTTTAGATTCCATCACGGCATTAGAGGCTAATATTGATTTGCTTGCTAAAAAATTTGACAAAATTGGTAGTACTTCTTATATGCAGGTACAAGCTAATGCACCTATGTGTGAGTTATGTGGTGGATCACACTTAAGCACAGAATGTCAAGTTGGGAATCCCTTCCAACAATCTTATGAGCACCCTTCAAAAACATGATGCTCGAATTCAAGCTCATCTTCAGAAACAAGAAGCCCGCCTCCAAAATCAGGATGCATCCATCAAGAACCTAGAGGCACAGATTGGACAACTTGCTAATGCCATTTCAGCGAGAGCACTTAACACTTTGCCTAGTGATATAATCATCAACCCCAAAGAGCAAATTAATGCAATAGCCTTGAGGAGTGGGAAACCACTACCTGAACCATACCCTCAAGAACCCAAGGAAGATAAAGAAAAAGCTCCTGAAGAGAAAGTGCCTAAATCACAACCTGAGACAATCCACACTTCACCTCAAGAGGTAAATGCATATGTTCCTCTTCCTCCGTTTCCAGGTAGGATTGTACAACGCAAGTTAGATGTTCAATTTGTAAAATTTCTTGATATGCTTAAGAAAGTGCACATTAACTTGCCGTTGCTTGACATTGTGAGACAGATGCCTAGTTATGGGAAGTTTCTAAAGGACATAATCACTCACAAGAGGAAACTGGATGATTTTGAAACAGTAAGTTTGAATGAGGAATGCTCTGCAATCTTGCAGAACAAACTTCCTCCTAAGCTTAAGGATCCAGGAAGTTTCACTATCCCATGTATAATTGGGGATCTAAAATTCTAGAAGGTATTATGTGATATTGGTGCTAACATTAATTTGATTCCCTTCTCTATTTTCAAGCGTCTAGGTCTAGGGGAACCAAAACCCACCAATATGTCCCTTCAGTTGGCTGATCGATCTATCAAATATCCTAGGGGAATTATTGAAGACGTTTTAGTTAAAGTGGACAAATTTATCTTCCCCATTGACTTTGTTGTGCTAGATATGGAGGAAGACCACAAAGTCCCTCTAATTCTTGGTAGGCCTTTCTTAGCAACAAGATGTACTCTCATAGATGTCCAAGAGGGTAAGCTCATTCTTCGTTTCCAAGGCGAAGAAGTCACTTTTAATGTATTTAAGAGCATGAAATACCCCTTAGATGATAACACTTGCTATTGTATTAATATCTTATATAATGTAATTAATGATTGTTTTCAAGCAAGTGTTGTGCAGGATCCCCTGGAAAGGTGTTTGGTTCAACAAAGAGAGTGGGAGAACGAAGAGAAAGAAGAAGAGGTTGTCTAGTACTTGAATGCACATCCACCATATGGTCGTCAAACTATGGTCCCCTTACAAGGGCTAGAGAGGGCCCAGATTCCAAAATTGAATTCATCTATTGAGGAACCTCCCACACTAGAGCTCAAGCCACTACCTCAGCATTTGAAATATGCATTTCTTGGTCATAATGATACACTTCCCATCATTATTTCTTCATCTTTGACTAATTTGCAGGAAGAATAATTGATGAGAGTGCTTAAGGAACGAAAGAAGGCCTTCGGATGGACCATTGCTGATATTAGAGGGATTAGCCCTTCCATGTGCATGCACAAAATTCTCATGGAAGACAACCACAAGAAAGTGATCCAACCTCAAAGGCGATTGAACCCAACAATGCAAGAGGTGGTGAAGAAGGAGGTAATTAAGCTATTAGATGTAGGTATGATCTATCCAATCTCTTATAGCTCTTGGGTTAGTCCTGTCTAAGTGGTTCCCAAGAAAGTTGGCGTGTCTGCATTGATTTTAGAAAGTTGAATGATGCCACTAGAAAAGACCACTTCCCCCTTCCCTTCATTGACCAGATGCTTGAACACTTGGCGGGGCATGACTATTATTGCTTTCTTGATGGGTATTCTGGTTATATGCAAATACCTATTTCCCCTGAGGACCAAGAGAAGACAACCTTTACTTGTCCTTATGGCACCTTCGCATATAGACGGATTCCATTTGGTCTTTGTAATGCCCCAGCCACTTTTCAAAGATGTATGATGGCTTTATTTCATGATATGATTGAAAAATTTATGGATGATTTTTCGATCTTTGGGTCGTCATTTGATGCATGCTTAAATAATCTTGAACTTGTTCTTAAGCGTTGTGAGGATACAAATTTGGTTTTAAATTGGGAAAAGTGTCATTTAATGGTCCAGGAAGGAATGGTTTTAGGGCATAAGATTTCATGCAAAGGGATAGAGGTAGACAAAGCCAAAATTGAAGTCATTGAGAAATTGCCACCCCCTACATGTGTTAAAGATATACGTAGTTTCCTTGGTCATGCAGGTTTCTATAGACGATTCATTAAAGATTTTTCAAAAATTTCAAAGCCTCTTTGTGATCTGTTAGCTAAAGATGTGCCCTTTCACTTTTCTAATGCATGTCTGGCTGCCTTTAACATTTTAAAGGCAAAACTTGTGGATGCTCCGATTATTGTTACTCCTGACTGGAATTTACCTTTCAAGATTATGTGTGATGCTAGTGATGTTGCTATAGGAGCAGTCTTGGGGCAGCGTAAGGAAAAAATTTTTTGAATTCAGCACAAATGAATTATGCAACAACTAAAAAATAATTGCTAGCTGTGGTTTTCTCCTTTGACAAGTACCGTTCTTATCTATTTCTTAACAAGGTCATTGTCTATACTGACCATGCGGCCTTGAAGTATCTTTTTATTAAGCAGGATGCAAAGCCCAGAATCATTCGGTGGATTTTATTGTTGCAAGAGTTTGACTTGGAAATCAAGGATAGGAAGGGTAGTGAGAATCGAGTAGCTTATCATCTTTCTCATTTATCCTCTACCTACGAGGTCAATCAGGAAGCTACACCTATTCGAAACGCATTTCCCGATGAGACACTCTACGCTGTTACAAATCATCCTTGGTATGCTGATATTGCGAACTATCTTGTAAGTGGAATCTTACCCAATGATCTTTCCTTTCATCAAAGGAAGAAGTTCTTACATGATCTAAGGTATTACTTTTGGGATGATCCCTACGTCTATAGGATTTGTGCTGATCATGTCATTAGAAGATGCATCCCTGAGCATGAAATACATTCTATACTATCTCATTGCCATAGTAAAGAGTGCGGTAGCCATTTTGGCCCCACCAAAACTGCTGAAAAAGTCTTGTAATGTGGATTATATTGGCCTACCTTATTTCATGATGCATACTCCTTTGCTAAGACTTGTGATAGGTGTCAAAGAATGGGAAATATTTCTAGAAAACAAGAGATGCCCCTCACAAACATTCTTGTAGTGGAGTTATTTGATGTTTGGGGAATCAATTTTATGGGACCATTTCCTAAGTCTATGGTGAATGAATATATTCTTATGGCAGTTGACTATGTATCTAAGTGGGTGGAGGCTATAGCCACTCCCACAAATGATGCAAAAGTCGTCACTAAATTTTTGAAAAAGAATATCATTTCAAGGTTTGGGACACCTAAGACTATCATTAGTGATGGGGGTTCTCATTTTTGCAATAGAGCATTTAATGCTCTTTTGAGTAAGTATGGAGTTAACCATAAGATTTCTACCCCATACCATCCTTAAAATAGCGGTCAAGTGGAGGTGTCAAACCATGAGCTTAAGAGAATTCTTGAGAAAACGATTAACTCTTCTAGAAAGGATTGGTACTTGAAACTTGACGATGCTCTATGGGCTTACCAAACAGCTTTTAAAACTCCTATTGGAATGTCCCCTTATAATCTACTTTTTGGAAAATCTTGTCATCTCCCTATAGAACTTGAGCATAAATCATTTTGGGCTACCCGTCTCCATAACTTTGATATGCAAGCTACAGGTGAGAAGAGGCTCCTTCAATTGAATGAACTGGATGAATTCCAACTTAAGGCATATGAGAGTGCTAGGCTAAACAAGGAGCGCATGAAAAGGATTCATGATCAACGCATCACCAAATGAGAATTTGAAGTGGGGCAACAAGTGCTTCTATTTAATTCTCGTTTGCGATTGTTCCCTGGAAAGCTTAGATCCCGATGGTCAGGACCATTCACAATCAGACAAGTTTTTCCATCCGGAGCAGTCGAAGTCTCTAGCCTCGATAAAGAACCATTCAAAGTGAGTGGGCAAAGGTTGAAGGTGTATTAAGATGGTGAGGTTGCAGCCCTTAAAACCACCATTCTTCTGGATGATCCTAAGTAAAGTGAGAAAGTCAAGCTAATGACTATAAACAAGCGCTTCTTGGGAGGCAACCCAATTTTTTTTATTCTATTTAATTTATTTATTTTTATTATTTTGGTTTTATTGGTTTGTTTACTCTTTGTTTCCTTATGGACTTTTTCTCCCTCTTTTCTTTTGTGCTTCTTATTTCACATTGAGGACAATGTGATATATAAGCATGGGGGAGAAGATGGCCTATCCTTGTCATTTGGTGAGTATTCTGTTCTTCCCTATTTTATTTTGATGGGTGTTGCTATCTTTTTCCTTGGTCATTTCTTTTGGATTTTTATCTATTAAAAAAAACAAAGAAAAGAAAAGGAAATGAGTCAAATGACCCTTCATTGATGATATTAAAGAGTGTGTTTTGTCTTGCAATGGCATGAGTGTTTAGTTTGGCATGATAAGACCCTTTAAATCATCTTTTGAAAATAGATTTCTATGTGCTTAAATGTTTTGGTTGCATTGTTATGAGACAAGTGTAATTGTGTTTGAGAAATGTAGGGTTATATATGCCTTAACATTCTTGTCGTATTGTAGTTTGACTTATGCTGATTTACTCTTTGCCAAAAGGTGTTAGAATTAGAGAATTTTGGACCTAGTGAGACTTTGAGCCTTTAGACTGATACATCACTACAGTCTCTTATTTTTTCTTTTGTGTGTGTCTCCCACCATAACTTGGGAAACTAGAACTTGTAATGGTTTTCTTCAAAGCCACATATGACTTAGACGTGCATTAAAATGATAGAGGCACTTTTTTTTTGTCATAACCTACATCAGCCAAATAGCCTGACCTTCACATTTTATCCTTTGCTAACCCCGTTGTGCTTATGGCCATTTTTCTTGATCTAAACACACATGTAACCCTATTTCCTTTATCCCTCCCTAAGTCTAGAATCAATGGTTGTTGCACAATTTGAAAAAAAGAAGAAGAAGAAGTTGGGAGTATGATGTAATCTAAGCATGGGGGAGGTGTGAAAGAGTAAATGGTTGTTTATGATGAAAAGAAAATCGATATATCTCTTATAAAAAAAAGAAGAAGAAGAAGAAGAAGAATCAATAAGAAGTTTGGGTTGCTTGTGTTTCGTGATGAAAAGTTGGGATGGTAAAATATATGTTATAAAAAAACATATCTCATTGGTACTAGACTTTTAAATCCACTTCCAAAAAAAAATTCCGTCCTAACCTTTTAACCCATGGCCCCATTACAACCCTAATAAGACCTCTTGATTGTTGTGTGTTCTAAGTCTTTCTAGTGGTGGAGAATCGAAAAGCATTCCAAGCATATGGATGATCTTGATCATGAGTGAGAGGACTAGAGCGGAACCTTCAAATAAAATAAAACACATGAGAGGTGTGTCCACAAGACCTAAAGTGAGAATTCTAATTCGAAACTTTGAAGGATGAGTGAGTTGGTATATGGCTGCCTGCTGTCCACTGTTGGATGTCCTTTGTTGCATGGCATGTCCCTAGAGCTCGATAGCATGGTTACATTTCTCACATGTGGGGGCAACCTAAATATCTTTCAAAAAAGGATTTTGAGCTTTTAATTGTTATATTTTTGGATCTTATTGCTCCTTACTTGACTCTTGTGCTATTAAAGGGCTAAACACACTTTTATAGAGAAAGGGATCCTACTAATTTTCTTTTTCCTCATGGTGGATTTCTTGTATTAATTTTCTTGGGGACAAGCAAATTTTTAAGCATGGGGGAGTTGATAAGTATAACTTTTTCATCTTATTCCTAACGTTTATAAGAGTTTTTACCTTTAATTTCAGTCGGAATTCTCCCTTTTTGTTCTTGTTACTGCCTTTGTATTGTGAAAATTTGCAGGGTCTCAAGCAACGAAAAAAAAATATGAAGGATGAAAAAAAAAGCTTAAAGGGAGAAAAAAGGATAAAAAAGGAGCAAAGAGGAGAAAAAGTTAAAGTGGAAAGAGATTTAGAGCTAAAATGTAAATTATGGAATAAAATGAAAGCAAGAATGCATATTTAAAGTATATGGGCCTGAAAGAAGTGAAATTTAGACCAGTAAAAGGTCTGAATTTGGAGAATATTTCAACATCAAAGTTGTATATCTTTTTAATAGCTTTCCAACGCATCCAAAATCATCTTAATCGGAGCTATGATGAAAAATTTATGGTCAAAATACGCATCATTGTCAAAGCTAACACGGGAAGCCCATCTTTACCAATACCCTAGCGATCCACGAGGCAATAATATAAAAACTCTCATTCTAATATCTCGAGGCAGCCTCCACTCCCTCTCTTTTCTCTCTTCTCTATCCTCTTCCCCAATTCATCAAGATCTCTTTTGTAAATTAGAGACTGAGGTTCAAGAAGTTAAATTTTTGCAAGAATTTGTGAACATCAACGGTATTATCTAATGATCTTTTCTCTATCTATGGAATCTCTTGTTGTTTTTTAATATTCTTGCTATGAATTTGATGGGCTAGGTCTTGTGCTAAGGCGAAGGGGAATTTTCCCCGATTCTAATGTGTTGAATTATTGCATCCTTTTTTATTCAATTCATAATATATGTGTTGTGTTATTGATTGATTGACGGATTTATGAACCATGGTCGGGTTCTTATTTTCGGTGTGGGAAATACCGGTGAGATTGAGAGATAATCCAGTATTAGACCCAATAGCACAACGGGAGATTAAATTGTAGGTTGAGAGAAGATCGATTTGACCTCTACAACAATAAAGGAGGAAACTTTATAGACTTTAATGCATTACATTCTATTAGACTCTAGGCTAGAGATAGTTAGGGTCATAGATATGTAATAGGGTGGTTGTGGCTTGAGAAATCACAACACTTTCTATCCTTGTTGGCATGATTGATTATGATTGTTGAATTATTTTTTGATGTGATCTTCGATTACATGTGAGGATCGGGGGCGATGAACCGAAACCTTAGCTCTTCTATTTATTTGAGTCACTTGAGTGCTATTTTCCTTTCTTTTTAGCTTATTTAGTTATTTTAGCTTACAATTTATTATTTTATATCATCTCGTAGTCTAGAAATAGTTAAGTTCTATCATTGTCCTAGTGGTCATTCACCAATCCTTGTGGGATCGACCTTGACTACTACTCTGACCCCGTGCACTTGCGGGTAGGAACGTGTCAATGATACGTAAAGTTAGGGAATCATAATGGAAAAGTTGTTACAACTTATGGTAATAGTATAAGCATTAAACCTAGGGTTTAATACAATACACACTCATAAATTTTACATCCATAATATGTAAATGGGATATTTACAACACTACCCCTTGGATTTACATCTTTTTATATTTACAACACTCTCCCTTAATAGTACATCTCTAAAATACCGCCTCATTAAAAACCTTACCCAAAATACCTAATGGGGTAAAATTATGTAAAAGAGTATTGCTTTCTTCCCTCAACTTATTATGTATCCTTCTTATCTCATATTACATATAATTCTTTTTCTATGTATAAGCACACTTTAATAGTGCTTACATTTGAGAAATTCGCTAGTAAAAACCCTATCAGGAACAAAAACCTAGCTTTTATACAAAGACAGGCATTACCAAATTGACTTTTGAATTATTTCTTTATGAACACCCACTTATAGTCAATTGATATGTCAACTTAAAATTTTGTGATTCTTATCCACACAAATTACACTCAATAAGTAAATAAATTTGACTATTCCAACTCAGTAATAATATATCCAATGAAATTCCATAATGAATTGAGAATAATTATTACTTTTATCCATTATCAGTTGTAGTTGTTTAGGTAAAGACATTCCCAATGTCTGCCTCATATTATCTTACACCAATATAAGGATAATTAATACATATTTCATTCGTCAGTGAAATTTATTATTATTGGTATCATAATTTCTTACCCATAATAAATGCAAGTTGTAGCTACAATACATCAAGCAAGCATAAGTATCATCAAGTGCACTTTGATTTTACTTTAGGTCCATATATTATGGAAGATATCTTCTAAGTGCTTGCTTACTTTATAATCTCAATCTCGTCTTCTCTCCCTCAGAAGTAAAGGAAATAAAATTTTCTAGCCTTCTTTATGACTTAATTTCTTATTAATGGGGGATTGTAGGCACACATAAGATTCATCTATTTTTCAAAAATTAAGCATCATGTTTATATCAATTAGCCTAGTTTAAGGAATAATGTGATATGGGATTGGTCCATACCAAAAATCATTGCATACATATTGGCATATTACTTCTAGATCTCACTAACAAGGGTCTATGATTCAAATGCATAATCAATGACTCTACTAGGTCATTTTTCTTCTAACTTTGAAGCATTGATTGTATTTTTCCCCAATTAGATGGCTATTCACTTTTGTGCCAAAGCAATAATATCAGTCATAAAATATAACATGTGACCATATATTAATGTTTCATTATATACCATGGTATTTTTAAATGGTCCACATTTGTCAACTTGAATTCTATTAAAGAAATAAGAGATTTTGCATTTTCTAACATTATCACGACTATAAATTTGTCAAGAATAATATGTCATTCATATAAAATCACCAATCAAAAAGAATCTTCAGGATTATAAGTAGGTGTGATCTTTCCTATCATTGTTAAACTAATTATATCTCATTTCTTATGCCATAAAGATACCTTTTATGGTTTACTAACTTCTGGCTAGTGACACATTTTGGTTTTACAAATATACCAAATGTATCTATTGAGTATTTATCTTGGGCTTAATTCTAGCCAACATTGATGGTAATAATACCATAAAATACTCATATACTATAGTAAGTTCTCCAAGAACTTAGGTACAATAACATGCACAATTTTATTATCCAATTGTTAAATTAGAAAACCCTTTAATAAATTTATCACACCACATACACGTGTACATTATTGTCAATTATAAGATCATAAAATACTTCATCTTTAAAATAGAATGAATAATGGAATTTTAATAGGATAAATTGATCTTTTAGATTGCATTCAAGTTTATGACATGGAAAGCATTTAGCCTCTACCATAAATTTACTTATATCACTTAATAGAAAGCTTCAAGCTTCAACCATCAAACTACTTACTAGATAGGAAGCTTTAGGCTTCAACTATTAAAATATCTCTACCCTCTAAAGATATAATATAATAGGGAGACTATTGTAAATACTCCAACCACAACGGTGGTAGGAGAGACTTGACTATAGTAGGTTTTGACCACTACCAATTGCAAAGTAAGTGCATAATGGCATGAATAAGTGGCTGACAAATTTTGCACAAAGTCATCATCACTATTTTATGATTAGAACAAACATTTTACATATTGTAAAAATTAAAATTGCATTTCAAGAATTAAAATTACATAAATAGAAAGTGCAAAAATTAAATTAGTGGTGGGGTCTATAAACCACCAAATAGCTTGATCTTCCGGGTCATGCCAAATGATCTTCTCATCAATATTACATAAGTCTGGAAAGAATTTCAATTATTTGATCTCCTTAATCAAATTGCACATAAGGTATTCATTACCTTTTAATCATTTGATATTCAAGATTGAATTGTGTATAAGGTCTTTAGGACCATTTAATTAGCTAAATATTTTGGCTTCCACCTCAACGGTATCACATCCTTATGTACTTCAGGTACATAGTTGTAAATAATATAATTTGTTAGGAGCTTCATGCTTCTACTAATACTTGTGCAATCACCCATTCATACTCTATATAACACCCCAAAATTTATTGCTGAAATATTTGGTTTTATTAAAAGTTAAGCGGAAGCAAAAAGGGTAAATTTCGGCAATGCTACTGCCACACTTAGTACTAGACTGATTTACTTCTATAATTCTAGTACTACATGTTAAGGCTTAAAAAGAAAGTGAATACATTTTACACGAACCCGGGTTATAAAATTAAATCAGAGTTGCGCATTAAAGACATTAAAAGAGGTAAAACCACTATTAGTGGTTACAAGAAAATAAAATAATTTCACAAGTAAATATAAAAGTTTAAAAGATAATTTCAGAAACTACTCGGAAAGTCCTTACGCTCTTACCCGAAGGGAACTTGAATAGCACCTGCGGGCTAATCTACAAGGAACACTACCCATTGAATAGACAACGACCCACAAATGAAACCCTTTAGTACTACAGTATTGAGTAAATCCTTTATACAAAACTAAAAAGTAGGGCTCACATGCAACACATCATAAAATATAAGAACAATTACACAATGCATATAAATAACACAACAATCAATAATAATTGTATATCACAAGTCCATTTACTCAGCATTTCCAGCACTTAACATGAGGGACAGGCACCAAGGCCATATTTATACCATAACATTAGATCATAGTGGTGAAATCAACACTATCTCGTCTTAAGCCATTAATTAAATATTAATCAACATTATCTCTTGAATTATATCCATATAAGTTTAAGGACCCCCACTGTTGTAATCGGTAGACTAAGCAAAAGATATCCAACTCTAGGGAAAAATGTACCTGGAGTGGCCACTATTATAATCGATGGACTAGTACACATATACATTTTTCAAGACAGCACACACCTGACCACTATTATAACTAGTGGACCAGTAAATATATACAACTTCTAAGGTGAAACGATCCTATCTACTATTATAACCGATGAACCGGTACAAATGATATAATTCATCCAGCCCCAATTTGCGTGGTGTTCCACTATAAGTGATTAGTGTCTTTCCATTTAATTAGCACACCAATTCCATTTATTTTACTTGAGGAGAGATCACAAACCTGGAGACACAAAAGTACATGGTCATACTGGCACATACGAGCAACACAGTACCCTCCAACCATCAACCTAGGGATACAAAGGTACCCTGATCACATTGGTACACGAGGACACACATTATCCTACCGACAAGGACACCTAATCCATAGGTATGCATTCCCCGTAAGTAGGTCTGTAGAGCTAAATAGAGTAAGATGTAGGACCTAGCTGGGGCACTAAGGCACACCAGCAAAATCTAGAATAATCTTGGGCTAAACCACGCCTTTAGGATAGTGACCTGTAAAGAGCCACCATTCGCAATCTCAATGTCTTCTACTTTAATTATTAGTTTCTTAATTAAGGTGACCACAAGAAACACAATAATCACATACTTATTCACTTTTATTTGTTTCCATTATTATTAAGTAATCATTATTTAGTATTAGTGTCCATGTTAACTTAAATAGTCCACTAAGACCATCCTAGGTTACAGTTCTTATACTTGGCACCTTAGGCTAAATGAACAAAATGCCCTTAAAGCTAAGGTTTTCTTTTATCATCTATTTTCATCACATAATTCATTTTCATTTATTCACATGCCATAGTAAGTTATCATATCATAGTTATACTACTAGTCATGGAATCGAGTACTCTACACACCAAGGCTCATCACACACATAAACCCTAATATGTACTTCTAGAATATCCAGCACACATTTCCATACAAAATTAATAGTTAAGGCACATCTTGTATGATTATGAAATTAACATCATAACACACCCTTAGGTATCCATTCAATCCTATACCATGCATTATTCTTATGATATTCACCAATTTACTAAAATATCCTTATCATTATAATATATATAATTATAAGTAAACAAGTGATATTAAGGCCATAACCCTTAGTCTATTACTTAACATCACTTATGTCATATTATGGAGGCTTATTAAATCAATTGCCATGTTATATGCAAATTATCGATTTACCCCTTCTCACTTATAAAATTACTAATTTACCCCCTTATTTGCCTATTTACTAAAATACCCTTTTACTTACCAAATTACCAAATTTCCTTTCATACTTGTATAATTACCATAAGTACCCCCCCCCCCTCATGCTTATTAAATTACCAAATTATCCTTCATATTTGTATATTTACCAATATATTCTTCATATTCGTTAAATTACCAAATTACCCCTCATCCTTATATAATCACCAAAATACCCCCTCATACCTATTAAATTACCATATTACCCTTCATACTTGTATAGTTACCAAAATACCCCTTTTAGTGGTTAAATTACCAAAATACCCTTTTTAGTTATTAAGTTACCAAAATACCCTTCATACCTATGAAATTAGCAAAACACCCTTTCCTCATGCAAAATTATCAAACTACCCTTCTTACTTATTAACTTACCAATGTACCCCTTTCTCATGTAAATTTACCAAAATACCCTCCATACTTACTAACTTACCAAATTACCCCTTTTTACTCATAAAATGACCAAGTTAACCCTTCTTATGCCAAAATTACCAAAATACCTTTTTTATTCATTAAATTACCAATTACCCTTTTATGCTAGAATTACTAAAATACCCTTAACACATAAAATATTAACACTCATGGTCCACATGCATCATCTAGCTCCACCAACCGTTATTATTCATTATTAATACCTATTACCACATACCATACACATTTATTTAAACCACGCCCTATATATAAGGTAAAACTTACTAAAATGCCCTTAGGCCGCATATTAACATTATCTCTACTAAAAATGACCGTATTTAATTATCATGACATATACATGCATCTAATATTATTAGTAGCAACAAGGATCCTTTCTTAACCATCATTTCTACACATGACACATTTCATAATATAGCATGCTTTTCATTTCAACTACGAATATATGCTACAAATCATGATATACTTAACATCACATAATATGCAAACAAACATATTCAAAAACCCTAATTTGCTAGCATATATATACCCACATATTTTAGTAGGGTATTATGGTTACTTTATTTCCAGCAATAATTAAACTTTACTGGTACTCTAGTTAAAAAGTTTAATATTTGATTAGTAAAATTTGTACCTAGAAATAATATAAAAATGAGCATATTAGTAGTAGAAAATTAAATGGATAAGTTTTTATCAAAAAACTTATTAAATACATACTAATACTAGCTATATTATACCTCAAAGATTTTGTTAAGTAACTCAAAATATATAGCAAGTCTCATGCTGCACAGAGAACTACATATGGTGATGGGAGATATGGCCGCCAATTCATCACTTTTTATTTTTCAATTGGTCATATTAGATTCAATTTGAGTTTATTGAATAGAAACTTTTACCATTATATTGTCATCTATCTTTACCCTCTATCTATTAGTTAGAAGGGAAATCAGCATACATACAATCAAATTAAATTACATGATACCAATATATACAATTAAAACTAATAAAAATATCAATTAGCATAAGAATACATCAAAGGTGAAGATAAAAATAAGATTCCCTTATTTTGAGTCGATTCTAGAACTATAATGCTATATCCTCTTTAAAATGCTTAATCGATTCAAACTAATCCGCTCGATTTTAAGATATGTCATATATGCAACCTTTCATATGCCTACAAAATTTGAGGCCTTATGCAAGAAATAAAAATGATAGGTTAGTCGTATATGGCACATAATAATCATATTCATTGAGAATGATAACTAATGAATATAGAACACTCCCTTCTATCAAGCATCAATCGAACTTGACACCAACTCCATAGTCATTTGCCTATGGGAAACCCAAAATCCCGAACAAGATCAACTCCATTGTATAGTCATTCATAGATTAGTTTTGGATAATGGATAGAAATATGCCATATGAATTTGAACACATAATAGAATTAATCTTTGAATGACTATGCTAAGGAGATGGTGAGAAACATATAAGGGAAGGAAATAAATTAGAGGCTAATTGTGTTGATAATGTGTTACAATATTAATAAATTCAAAGAAAGATAATATAACAATATATAGAGGAAGACAAAATGTGACTTTTGATTCTTATTGATATGCATGAGTTTTCTCTTCCATTTATAATTTACAATATCCCATACATATAATACCCATACTTATTGCATCCATTATGAGAAGGAATTAGATAATATGAAAGGAGGTGGAGAGTATATAAAGTTGGAGAATCATAATGGATAAAGTATTACAGCTTATGTTTAACACGCCCATTTCCAAAACCAAAAGCTTATTGAAAAGTATGCATGGAAGCTATAATGAAGGTATTACCGCTACATCTAGTATAAATAGGAATTATAGTCCCACTCACACCAGATACTAAAGCTAAATAAAATAAGAAAACACACAAAACATATTTATTAATTCAAACCCACCAAATTGAATATGTTACTATAACTAAAACCATGAAAAGAGGCTACTAAAATTAATATGACAAATAAAACTCTTAAAGTCACCAGCACTCTCACTCTTCCCCATCACTCATGCCATCAACACCTTGAGTAGATTCATACACCTAATCTCCTCACCATGTATATCATGGATCATCATAAGATCATTTAAAGCATGTAACAAGTTAGTTAGGGGAATAACTAAGTAACACGTAAACACAAAGGAATAATATTGTATGTTCACATTTATATAAGCATATAAATCATAGACATGCACTCAAATCACATAAGAAAACCACCCGATGATTAATCTTTATTCAGGTGATCATAACACCGAATTTTTTTTACTTAGGTAAACCAACCTGGCAAATCAAAGTCAAAAGACCTACTAGCAACCACATAAGGAATATAAATCACACTTGTGTCATCCCAGTAGATATAGTCCAAAAGGGATAACAAAAGTTTGAAGATCTACCACCTCGATCATCCTGTCCTTACGTGTGCACACCCCCTAATAGGGTTCGAAGAAGCATATAGAGTAGAAGAGGAGCCTTAATCAAATATAGTTGGCAAATATATAAATCCACAAGAGAAATGAGAAAGGTTATTGTCGATCTCCAACTTCAAGAGGCCAAACTAAAATGACCCAGATGCCACTTTAGATTCCACTTTTAAGTTATGATATTTTAATTAAGTATAGTCACACAAGGGCATTCAATCCACCTCATTATCTCCACTTTATCCACTCTTCATAGTGGGTAATTTCCCCAAATTAAATAGAAACATACCCCACTTGGGTCACCACTCTATTTTCACAATGATAGAATAAGAAAATTTATCTAAACCAACACTTTGAAATAAGAGGGATCAAATAATTCAAATGTGGTTAAAATACCCTAGGATTTAATTATACGTACATATAATTAACAAAACATAATTTAACTATATAAAGTATCGACCTTGTAACATATTTATGATAAAGGAAGCACTTTTATAAAATCAACTCTTTATAACCATATATATATATATATATATTATGGATGTATGTATATGTATATGTATGTATGTATGTATAACACACCTTTACATTAAATCAATTAGGAAACCACATTTATATTAAACTTATAGTAAAAATAATATTATCCATGGGGCCTAAATATACAAAATTATAAATATCCATGTAAGGTCACATAACCAAATAAGGTTATTTATATCAAACAAGCACATAATTAAAGTACGTACAAACACAAATACGCATATATATCTACATATATGAGTTAAAAGTAATGTTACCTGAAAAACAATCAACGAAACACTAGCTTATTAGTTATGCGCTCCTATAATAAAATTAATCTAATATTAATATCAACTAAATTTAATACATATATTTTATATATAAAAATTAATTTACTAACTGAAGGTGTTCCACATCATAATTACCCAATCCACTAAAATAGTAATCGACAATAAGGCTAATATATAAATAGATAATTGGGCTAAGGACCTTATGACAAAGATATTGTAACACCCCCAAATTTCACTCCTATAAAATTTCATTTAAAAGAATAATACATAAGCTAAAATAGAATTTGAGGAATGTTATTGTCACACCTAACACAAGATAAATGTCCACCATATGTCTCATGCTAGATGCAAGGCTAAAAATTGTCCAATAAAAATTCAACCAATATTTATGCCATGAGGATAAACTCCCACAAGGAGATATCCACAGGCAGGTGGCAAGTAAAAAATTTCATTGAATAAAATTATTGCTGGATAAATCAGCAGAAACCTGTGAAATAATCCTAGATTTTGAATGCTTATCAAAGTAATGGAAAATTAAAATTCAATTACAAATCCCTTAAAATTTTAATACAACACTTGAAAACTTCTAAAAATGAATACAGACAAATAAAGACAAATCCTGAGGGATCAAAATCTGGATTACCTACTCTCTCAAGCCAAGCCTCCAACATTAACATCCGATCTCAAACCTACACAAGAGATCTGCTCCCCACTGTCAGTGGATCATCGCAAGACACATTCAACCAATGTAGTATCAGTACGGGTCCAGTACCGAGTAAATCAAGACTACCTAACTCATGAAAGGAAATATGATACATATAAGATATGACAATCTTTAGCTCACAATACTCATGCTTAATTATAAATGTGATACATATATCATTCCACTCATACAATAACTCATACTCAATTACACATGCGATACATACACCATTTTATTCATAGAATGCTCGATTATACATGCGATACATACACCATTCTACTCATATAATAACTCATACTCAATTATACATGTAATACATATAATAAAACATGGGGTCACAGATTCATGCTTATAAATATATGACTAGACATGACAATAAAAAAGGTACGAGTATACAAGAAAATCATGATCGCATGCTAAGTAACACACACTACCCTAGAAAGATAGCATTCTGCACATAAGCCCACATGCGATTTAAATAATAGATCATGTGATAATTAAATACATACATGTGTCATATGGCAACACTATTATAAGGGAGACAATCAAGAGACATGCATAGGAAACATAAATATAAAGTCAACGAGTGAGCGAGAATAATTCATTATTATATTTATTTATCATGATAACAACCATTTAATTATATTATTTTGAGGACAAAGACTCAAAGATATCATAATGAATAATCTAGTACTTGAACGGTACTAGCCTTAGCTAGCCCGCCCAAAAATATAACCAGACCATCAATAAATAGGACACCTAATCACTTAAGTATATATATCCTCTATAAGGCTGAAATATATCGAGACACCTATAGAGTAGAAGAGGGCCTCTCCAGACCTTGTGAGGTACCCGGGATCACAGAATAGAAAACACTGGAATGGTACCAAGTGAATACCAAACCTAACTTGGATAGCTACCCCGAGTGATACAAGTCCCAACTCAAGATCTTTCACTTTAAGTGATTAATATTTTATTCAAGGATTTAACTAATCAAAAATCAGTCCCATATAACAACACTTAGCTCACTTCTATCAACACAATGAATTTCCATTACTATATCAATTTTAAGTGGCATTAAAATAGATAAATTTCAAGCGGTATTAAAGACGAATCAATCCAAGTGACATTAAATCCAATCGATTTCATGAGCATTAAAGCCGAACCAATTTAAGTGGCTTTAAAGTCGAATAAAATTTCAGGTAACGTTAAATCCGAATAATTCCATGACATAAAATACAGCATAAGGTATCATGCAATTTCAATTCATACTCACACACATATAATATTCAAGAATCATATTATCACGCATTTACATTAAGGCAATAATTTCATACATACATACAATTACCATACAGAACATAGCATACACTTGGCATGATTAAATAATCAATAAGCATACTCATCACCTTCCACTTTGAATAGACATACATTCTAGACTCTGCCATAAGTAAAGGTAAGTAGTGACTTACTTAAATCTAAAGCTAGCTAATCAAATTGATAAAGAGAGAGGGCTATCAAGAGCTCAACAATCCACGAGAAATTTTTCCTAGATCGCTGATAGAAATCGAAAACTAGGTTAGAAACTATCTTATAGATCAATAATTCACATATTATAATTAAATCAACACAAGGAGACAAAAACGATATTTCTTGGAAAATGTGTCCAAAACTTAGGACTCATGAGCGTAGCTCTATTAAAATTTAAGATTAAATATTAACCAAATTGGGTTAAACACGTATCACTTGGGGCATATCAAATAGATTTGGAAAGCCGGGGAAAGAATAATAGGTTATAAGTTAATTTTATCAAAAATGACTTACTCATTATGTTTTACAACTAAAGAGGCAAACCAACCATTTTTAGGGAACCAATCCGACCCAATAACATAAGAATACAATTCACATATTTTAAATCAACACTAGTAATCTACTAGGTGAGAGAAATATAAGCAAGTCATTTTTATAAAACCATCTTCGAAAATTAAGATTTTTAATGCTCGAACTACAAACCGACCAATTCACTTCGATTTCCTCAAATTGATAGCTTTTAAACACAATTAAACTAATTTTAGATAAACCTATAAAATCAATCTCAATAAAAACAATCTTATGGATCACTAATTTAAGATAATCGGTTTCCAAAATTACAGTTTTAAAACCCAAGGCACGAACTCGGATAATTTAAATCAATTAATTCTAATTGACGGTGTTAGAATATAATTAATGTCATTTCAACTATTTCTACAAATTCAATTTTAGAAAAAACAGTTATACAAATGACCAATTTCATAATTTCACTTGATATCTAGGATTTTAGGCCCAAAAATTAATTTGATTAAATTTATTTATTTTATTTAAATTAAATACTTAGAAATATAATTAGACATATTTTATAATATATTATATAATCAATTGATTAAAACCAATAAAACAAATATCCAATTTAGCATAATTAGAGTTTTTGAGCCCGAAACGCAAATCCAGTCAATATTGCTAAAATATATAAATTGGTCATTTGGAATTGCAATTAAATGTATTCTAATGTAAATTATATAATCAATTGAATAAAATAACTCGATTACAATATCCAATTTAGACCTGCAAAAGTTTTGACTTAAAAATCTAATTTCGATCAATTTCACACAATTTTTCCAAATCAACACTTCCATTATAAAATTAAATACATTTCAAAGGATATTATAAAATCAAATTAGTGAAACAACTCAATTATGTAATCCAATTTTATCACACATAGATTTTGACCTAAAAAGTCAATGCCGATTAATTCCATATAAATTTCTCAAATTGATGGTTCCGACATAAAATTATATACATTTTAAAGCATAATGTAAAATTAATTTACCCAAAATAGCTTAATCGGGAAAATCAGAAAAAATTGGGCATAACCTAATCAAAAATTCAATTTTTCAGAATTCCAACATAGACTATATAATTAACCTATCCAAATCAAGCTTACAACACATATATACATAATTACACAGTCAATGTAGCTTATCATAGCTAATTCATACTAAATTAATAAAACAAGGGTTAGAGTTTTCATAATTTTATACCAAATAAGGGGTTGCAAATTGGGACAAATGAAGACCAGGGAAGCTTCGTCAGATGTTGAAAACCACTCACAGATAGCCAGCGAATCTCGTCATGACTAGACATAGCAACGCAACTCGCGGCTGCTCGTTGTTGCTGCTCACGGCGGGTGTTGCACTGCTTTGGCTGCTACTGCTACAGCGTAGTTGGTGGTAGCGGTTGTGGTCGGCAATCGACAAAGGAGGAGCAGGGAGAAGGAGATGAAGGTTGGGGTTTTGGGGCTCACGCAAAGAACAGGTCGGGGACATGAAGAAAATAAAGAAGGGAGAGAAGAAGAGAGAAAAGGAAATAAAGGAAGAGGGGTTGGGGTTGTTGGGATCTTTTTTTGTGCAAATAAAAGTATATAATAAAATACTAAATATTGAAAATTATTATTGGAAGATATTATCTAAAATTTGTTTAACGAAAATTATTTCGTAAGGATCCGAAGACCTAAAATCGATATAAGAACTATATAAAGAATTTTAGAAATATTTTCGGAAGAATTTACCAACGAATGCAAATATTTATATTATTTACAAAAATACATTATATGATCTCAAAAAATATTTAAAAGCATATAAGAAAATATTTAAATTAAATTTAAATAAACTGAGACTAATTTAAATAATTTTTGAAACTGGTCTTCCTCGAACTAAAAATGGTAAAACAGTAAATAATTAATTTCAAAAGAAATTCAGAAATAAGTTCCAAAAATCTTTTTAATTTAAAATTTTCTAAAGATCTTAACGACATTGCAAACGAATGAATTTAAAGTCGAAAATATTTTCTGCAAATAAAGTTATTAAAATAAATTTGACTATTTTAAACAAAAATTTTATAATTTAAATAATATATTTCGTTAACGAAAGATAACTCCAAAATAAATTCGTAATTATACGACGAAGTTATAATCGAAAATGAATCTAAAATATTAAAAATTAAAATATGAGAAAAAATGAAAAATATATATTTTTAACCAAAAATCGAAATAATATAAATATAATAAAATTATGGTCGTAAACGAATTTATCTAAAATACCCACAACGACAACGATTAATTAAATTTAAATATGAAGCCAAAGTCGTTGATAAATCTATAAAACGAATTAAAATTAAAATAATTAAATATTTATATTAAATTATACTAATAAAATAATAAAATTAAATTTAAAGATACGAAGTATTAGAGATACGCCAAGTTCTTAAGCCCATAATTACCAAAACCCAATTAAGTAACTACAGCCTTTTTATCTATTGGTGCGTTAATGATTTAATAATAACATTAGGACTAATAACTTGCCACTCGTTTGACACAATAAACCTAGTGGCCCTAGTGGTTCTACTCAACGTGATATTTTTCTTTTCCATATTGTTAGTCTTCTATATTAGAAACAGTAGCTCGGTTAGTCTATGAAATAGCATAATAGCTAATAAGTTTTAATATTTCTTTTATATTACTATATCATTTCAATTGATTATGACCGGCAACTACAACTGATTCTTTAGAGTATGCGGCTACGGGGACAACCAAAGTGATAAGATTTTGGGGTACTATATACTTAATCTCACGTAATGAATTGTGTATGCGATTTAAGATCTACAGCTCTCTTTTGTACATATAATAATATTTGTTTCTTCTTGATGGCACAAACATGGGCTAACTTCCCACATTCAACACCATGCTAACGGTACCAACTTTAATAAGTAGTCAAACATGGTTTAATCAACAAGAGATAGGACGTGCATCACATAATGGGAAGACAATTACCTCTCTGCAAGGCTACCACCCCTGCTCAAGGGAAATGGCAACGGGCCGGGTGGAAAATGAGGACCCTATTTTTATTTCTAAATTCAATAAAAAATAATAATTTTTAATTTAATTTGATCTTTGATTTTTTTTTATGAAGATTTTTTGACCCAATCTTCGATCTATTTTTCATCTTCGATTTATTCTTTGATCTTAAAATCCAATCTGATTTTCGAAATCCGACTTTATATTCAATTTCCGATCTCATCCCTGATCGTTAAGCCTTTTTTTATATTATACTTTTAATTAATATTCTATAAAAAAATTATATTATATATATAAAATATTCGGGGCGGGTTCGGGGATTAAAATCTCAAATCCGTCCTCGAAAAAATCTCCGTTAAGAATTCTCCGACTCCCAAATTCTCTCATCGAACCCAAATCCAAACGAAAAATTGTTGATGGAGTCCCGAACTTGCAGACAAAATTGTCATCCCTACCTTTGCTGTCTCTTGATGTCTCTTTCTCTCTCTTTTTTTTTCCTCCTTAGTTAATTGCTCGTATGTTTTACTTTTGTTAGTCTAGAACGACAACATTAAATATATACCAGGTAAGTTATTTATAATTGTTGAGGTTGTTAGGGTTATAAGTTTAATTATCTTTTTCTCCGGATAATCTTATAATTTTAAAATTAAAAGTAATTACTATATCTTATAGATAGTTATTCAATAAAAATTATTGGCAGTAACATATTAGTAAATATATTAAATATTATCAAATAAATCAATAACAACCCTTATATTAGTCAAAACCCACCACAACCTATTATTATTATTATTATTATTATTATTATTAAATTAAAATTACCGGATATTATATTACGGTAATAATACCAATATTATACCTAAAGTTTAATACAATATGTATTCATAAATTATACACCCGCTATATTTAAATAAAATATTTATAATATTTTCATACATCTTTCTCTCTCTCTCCAACTCTCTCTCTCTTTTTCCTTGCATCTCTTTGGCTTCGACTTCTTAAACTACTGTTCTATTATGGAGTTCTCTTTGCCTATATGAGATTAAAGGCGTAAGAGACCTGATGTGGATTTCTAAATGCTGGGCTAGAACCAAAAGCCTAGCTAGTGTACATGAAAGTATTGTGTCCCTATTCTGATTGATATATAGCCAGAATTTGAACATCCAAAGTTGTGTTTATGAAACTATTTGGCTTATTTTTCTACTAGAACCAAGTTGCAACGATTGTCTGATGTGAATAGGATAAAATACAAGTACATTTTCTACGCTTTCTCGGCTAGGGTGAGGTAGTAAATTTTGGTGATGTTTATCTCAAAATAAATTTTAACGATATGTTTTGTACTCCCTCTGTCACAAAGAATTTGCTTGCTATTTTTTTTTTTTTTTTTGAGGTGTCTCATAATATTTGCATACTTTTTATTTTTATATAATAAATTTATTAATTTGACCCTTTTTAACTTAAAAAAAATATAATAAAGTAGTATACCTTCAAAGAATTTTCAATCCCTCTTGTACTATTTTGCCATGTAATTTCACTTTAATCAATTGCTTTTCTAATTAAGGAGCACCATTTTGAGCCAATTTATACAATGCAACTTTTACATAGAGTGCATATAGTGTGAACTGTGATATTATCCTAATATTATTATACTTTTTTAAAATTAAAATATCTTTCGGTAGAATTATTATTATAAAAAATTATAACATAATGTTTATAAAATTATTCTTTGTAAATAAATATTCATATTGATATATTTTTAATAAAATCAATTATGGTGAACTATTAGTATAATCATGACAAAAGATTATGAAATATATTTTAAATAATAATAGTCAGGTAATTTCAGTAATGTAATAGTGAATTACGTTCATAGTAATGATAAAATAATAGTTTTAGTATAATAATGATGAAATTTTAGTACTATAACAAAGATTGATACGTATAAAGATAAAACATAAGTTAAATGATAAAAAAAAAAATACTTATAACAACAGTCAAATACATGTACAATAATGGTGAATAATTGCAAAATAGTGTTGAAATTTAATAATTTTAGTAGAATAATAATAAAAGATATATAAAAGTAAATTATGGGTAAAATGCTAGTGAAATTGACACCCAATCCTCTTGGGTTTCAATCACAGCATAGCTGCTTCACTTTCCCTAAGCAGCATGTAGTCTCAACCAAAACAAAGCTGATTCACTTCTCCTAAGCAGAAGTACAATGCCAAATGAAGCCCAATTTCCTATTATACTGTATGTTTAATTTGTATCAACGACATGTTATAATATATTACATAACTATTATCATTAATAATAAAATATATGTCATCCGATGATGGCTGACTTAGTGTTAAATATCAATATTTATTAAGTAACAAAAATTTCAGATTTAAAGTATTATCTCCTTCTTTTAATATTATAATATATTCAAAGTAAAATAATATTGGACTCTTTGTGAATCAAAAAATAATGAAATATATGCCTCCGTCAGGTTACAGGGTGAGCCAAGACGGATAGGCAGCTGCTTCACAAAAGGTGGATGTTCCAATTCCAATCCATCACGTGGACCCACACCCACCATTGGCGCCATAGGCGCACCGTTTATCATAGATCATGTGTAGGATATGACTATATGAGCTGTTGTTGGACTTGAAACAAGGTCCGGCTTCACTTTCTCCACTCGCCTATTTCTGTTCGGCTCCAATGGCATCTACGACAACAGTCAATTATCGCCCAACTCTAACCTCTCTGACTTCCATTCTTTTTCTTCAGAACTTCTCCCCAAACTTTACCCTTCTTAAATACAATTTCAAAGTTCTGCAATCATCACCGTCATCGACATTTAGAAACACTGTAAATATTAAGCCCATTTGTATTAGCAAGGGCAATTCTACCTTCACTGCCAGATGTTCTGCTTCTGGTTCATCGTCCGCTGGGGCTGTTCCATCAGCTCTCCTCTTCGATTGCGATGGCGTGCTGGTTGATACAGAGAGAGATGGACATCGCATTTCGTTCAATGATACCTTTGCCGAAGTAAGCGAGCTCAGCATTGCCTTAGTGGTTTCTGTCTCAAAATTTTTAGGCTAATCACTTTAATTTTTACCGGATCCTGGTCCATTTTTTTTAGGTTAATGATGTGATGGTATACTGGGACTTGGAAATAGAGAATTTCTGTGTCAACGTTAGCGAATGAGCAGGTTTTCAGGCGTTTCTAGTGAAAACCTTTTTGTCCCATTTGGCAAATTTGGGCAAACTGTAACATTTTTAGGCTAAGCGGGCTCTTGCATTTGTTATTTATTTATTGAAATGGTGATTGGAGGAGGGGCAGTTGGTAGTTACTGTAGAGGCTAATATGATCGAATGGTTAATTGGGATACATTCGCTTAAGGACCATATCCCATTGTGCCAGTAATAACATGATGAGTAAGGTTGACGGTCACGACACCATTTAGCATTTGTTCTTCCCATTATTAATGCATATGAATCTTACTATGGCTTTCGTTCTGTGATTAGAGGGAATTGGGTGTCACTTGGGAAGTGGATTTATATGGCGAGTTGCTCAAAATTGGTGGTGGGAAAGAAAGGTAACATTGAACTGCCCTGCAGAAAATGTAACAAAGTAATGAATCATTCTTAATCTCAAATACACTGCGAGGAAACAAATCAATTTACGAGTTTATCTAAACGTGTATTGCCTTCATTCCCCTGCTAGGATGACGGCCTACTTCAATAAGACTGGATGGCCAGAAAAGGCACCAAAGAGTGAAGAAGAAAGAAAAGATTTTATAGCTTCCCTTCATAAGCGGAAGACTGACTTGTTTATGGCACTCATCGAGAAAAAGTTATTGCCGCTTAGGCCAGGAGTGGCAAAGTCGGTAAACTATTTCAGATGCCTATATATATACGCTTAATTATGTGGACGTCATCGCCATTGGGATCCATGTATGAAGCATCCTACATGCATTTTATGAATATCTGTGCGCTCAAAGTTTTACACTTCTGCAGGTTGATTGACCAAGCTCTGGGAAAAGGTGTAAAAGTTGCGGTATGCAGCACATCGAATGAAAAGGCGGTATGGGAATGATACGAGTATCGAATATTTTTGTCCTTAATGGTAGATTCAATGGTCAATGTTTCACCAACCTAATTCTGCTTGGATTTGTTCCAGGTGTCTGCAATAGTTTCATGCTTGCTGGGACCTGAGCGAGCAGAAAAGATTAAAATTTTTGCTGGAGACGTAGTTCCTCGTAAAAAGCCTGATCCTGTAAAGTTTTGATCCCATCCCTCGTCCTCCCTCACCGATGTCGGAATTCTTCAATTGACAGCCACAAACATTTATTCTTTAAACTATTATAGACAATTTTTACACTGCTCTGATTTTTCCTGATCTTCTGCTTCCTCTTCTTCTCCTCCGCTCTCTACAGGCTATCTACCAACTAGCATCCACGACCCTGGGTGTTGATCCAGCTAGGTATTAATTAGCAGCCTATTTAGCCTAGTCCACCGCGTCCATATTTTTCATGCAGGAAAAAGAAAACGGCTCTTTGTAGCACCCCCCCCCCAAACCACCACTAAAAAAAATCTCCCTAATGTCACTGTTCTGAAGTCTTTGATTGCTGAGAATTTACGCAAGGGTATTTCTGCAGCTGTGTAGTCATAGAAGATAGTGCCATTGGTCTTGCTGCAGCCAAGGCAGCAGGAATGAAATGTATTGTTACCAAAAGCGGGTGAGTCAGATACCTCATTTCTACTTGCTGTTTCTCTCTTTCAAGTAACAAATGAATTATTCGCAGAGAACTAACTTAATATAATGTTGGGTCATTGTATCACGTTTCGATGAATGATGTAATCTCGTCGCAGTTACACAGCTGATGAGAATTTTGAGAGTGCAGATGCAGTTTTTGACTGCATCGGAGATCCTCCGGAAGAACGGATTGACTTGGCATTCTGTGGGAGTCTTCTTTAATTAGAAGCAGCGTGCTAGCAGTTTTTTCCCCCAGCATTTTTTAGCTCATGGCTTTTGCTGAAACCGATCAAGTGTTAAGTCTAAGTCTGTGTTCTGTTTACTCTTTGTTGTATACTGTTGCACCAGGTTGTATCATCTTTACAATACATATGGTGGCATTGTTGTTTGTTAGAGAATATATACAAGTGAACATATTTGTCATTTACTATGCATAATAAGAAAGCATATTGCTTAAAGCCATAAATGGTACTTGGGTAAAATTATTGAATACCAAATGTGATTATACGAAATGCTACGATACATAAATGAACTCGATCCTTCAAAATGTTTACTAAAAAGTAAGGTGGCAAGACGCGTTGTCAATTACGTTTGTAATAGCCTAATCACAACGGGTTCACGCAGCCAAGTTTAGCGAGAGAATCGATCCTCAGAAAGACGATTTTAACAATTGTCAAAGCCGATTCGGAGCATATGAACACCATTTATGTAGTTGAGCCACAGGGACAGACTTCCTTTCTCATTCCAACCGAGAAAGGCATTTCTACCTTAGCAGGGTGAGGTAATCCAGCCCTGTCTTGACTTGGCACCAAAAATCAACTCCAGCAACAGAACCAGAGCACATGTATACATATCATTCACACAGTGGTACTGGTTTATGACAATAAAGGAACAAAAAGTTGCGAGATAAAACAAGCATCTAAGGCATAAACCTTCTTTTTTTCTGTTTTTTTCCTTCTTTTTGGTTTCTAACAAAGGTGCAGAAGAGTGAAAAAAAAAACTAGGTAAAAAGACCAAGGTTGAACTTTACACATCTCACTATGAAGCATCTCTCTATCAGAACAAGAGAAAAACACTACGGTAAAATTTGAACTCAACATTCATCCATCACCCTAGATGCTGGAGAAGGCAAATACACGGTAAGATAGATGTTAAGGGGGGATGGAGGAAGGGGTTGGACAACAGACATGAGACAAACCGACTGAACCCCGTCAGTCTCCTTCAAGAAACTGCAGCCAATATCAAGGATGCGTCCTTGTCATGAGTCTCAAAGGAAGGAAGGAGCCACCCATTGCTCTTCCCCTGTTCCACATATGCCTCAAATTTTTCCTTCGCATTTGGGATGTCGAGTGCAAGGTCATCAAGCCCGTCTTTGACCCTGGCAAAGCCCTTAGTCATCTGGTTGATTGTGATGAGTCCTTCGCTGAAGCACTCCTGCAGCAGATTCAGCATCGTATCGTTCTTCTTCTCCATAGCCATGACTAGAGCTTTCTTCACAACCTCATGGTTGAAGAAGGGCATCCCAAGATCACGAATGCACTGGCAAGCTTCACTCACAACACCACCAGTTTCATACTCCTCGAGAAGCTTCACAATCTTATCCTTTGCATCCTCTACGGCCCAGCCAGTCCCACCACCCCAACACCTCAGGATCCTCTCACCAGCATGACGGGAGAAAACTAGCGACCGAGCCATATGTACAGTCTCACTCCCACTGCAGTTTGGTGGCAGCTTACTAGCGATTTCATCAAGATTTAGTGGTGCCAGCACATCATCAATAACAGCCCTAGCAAGGAAAAGAGCAATCTCATTTGAAGCATCAAGGATATCTAGCGCCGTGTCTTCTGCAGATTCTAGAAGCAGGGCAAAACCATTAACGATGTCTTCAGTAGAGAAGATCTCAATATGAAGTGCAGAGAGCAATACAGATGCCATCTCCTTTTCTCTGTTCTTCCGATCCATGGCAAGAGTGATCAGCTTCTTCATAAATATTGGGTTCATATCAGGAGCAGCAAGATCCTCAAGGCTTCGAATGAGCTCAGGGATGTCATCTGAAAGGAAGTACTCGTGAATTATGGTCACAACCTCTTTCTTGTACCGTTTTACCCTCTCATCATCTTGTTTTGGAATTTCATCTTCAGCAGAAGATTTCAGGAAAGAAGAATCTAGCCAACCATCAGAGATTGCTTTGGGAACCAATGACCGGAAGAAGGCTTTGGCACAAGGGTTGTCTAGAGAAAGGTCATCTAAGCTCTCTTCCAGACGATAGAAACCCTTTACCATCTGACTTGAGCTAATCAAGCCTTCATCTGCCGCTTCTTTTAAGAGCCTTATGATCAGAGGTTCAGCTGCTTGAAGCTCCATGGCAAGGACCAGAGCTCTCTTCACAACTTCATGGTGGAAGAATGAAACCCCCAGCTCCCTAATGCACCTGCAGGCCTCCATAATCTCTCCGCCCTCAACGTACTCTCTCAATATTTCAGCTATCTTTTTCTTGACTTCCTCAACAGTAAGGTGAGTGCTACCTCCCCATTTGCGCTCCACAAGTTCTGCATGGTGTGGAGCAGAGAGATAGCTCTTCTCAGCAGTTTGTATGACCTGGAAACCCTTGGAAGACTCTGGAAGAGTTTTCTTCACCTTTGTAACAAAGGCTGGGGGAAGGATTTCATCAACCACAGCCCGAGCAACAAACAAAGCAATTACATTAACAGCATCTGGAATATCCACAGAAAGGTCATCAGCAGATTCAAGCAGCAACAAAAATCCCTGGCTGATATGGGCTGCGCTAATAACATCAGCATAGAGAGCTGAAAGCAGAACTGAAGCCATTTCCTTCTCTTTATCATGTCGGTCCATTGCCATAGAAACAAGTCTCTTGATAAAGTAAGGATGGTATTCACTTGATCCTAGATCTCTAAGGTCAGAAGCAGCTGCTTCCACTGCACCAGTGCTGAAATATTCCTCTATGATTGAAGCTACAGCTTTCTTGTAGTCATCCAATGGATCAGAAATGGTCGACCCAACAAGCTGGTATGGCTCCTGTAAAGGAATAAAAACCATTCATTAGCATGTCAAAATTGGAATAAACTATCAAGAAAAAGACTTTGTTAGAAGTCCAAACAAAAAGAAAGAAACAGAGGCAATGCCTGCACAAGAAGAAGGCCAGACATACTCACTTCAACATGATAAACAAAAATGTAGATAAATTGTGCAGAAGAGAGAGAATATAAAGGGGAATGGGAGTCGGCAAATCACCTCGCCGCTGTCATAGTTGGGATCATTGCGATCGAGATGGGTTTCACCATCAGTATCAAGTAGCTTTCCCCATGTTCCTTTCCCACCAGCACCATCTGTCAACACAAGTAAACAAAGAAACATAAGCAAAACAATTGCAGTAACTCAGTAAGCTATGAGGAAAGAACTAAATAATATGCAATTACAGGTTTCCATGTTTGAGATTTTACAACCCTGATCTATCTCCATGAAACAGAATCCTGTTTCACCAATGACATCAGCGACACATCGGTCTACAGGTTCTTATTGCTTCAAGTCTGAAACTCTTTACATGCATCAATCAAACAAATGATATGCGAACCTACTTCTTAAATGACACAGCTTGAACATATTAACCGATAAACTAATTATCTCCCTCAATTATTAGGATCCATCTGAATTCTCATAGAAAGCATGTCCATGATTTTTCTCCACAATGAAGGAAATCCAACATATCTACTACATTCAGTTATTCTTCATTTAGTGGAGTTTCAATATGCTATCCAGACCACCCCTGGAACATAAATGCAGAAATAAATACCAGAAAATCTTACACTGCTAGGATACTTCAACATGAGTGGAAAAACATACTTCGTAATTAAGATATAAAAGTAGAACTTTAATAAAACAGCCCTCAAAAGAATGTGATAGGGTGCTGAGAGTTTATAGCAAGGGTGGAAGTTGATTTCTCAAAGGAAACAACAAAGATCAAGTATAAAGCACAGGGAGAGAGGGAGGGAGGGAGGGAGGGAGAGAGAGAGAGAGAGGAGTTGGAATACAGCAGATACTGTGGTGCGACCTAGCAAAAAAATCACGGTGTCGCAAACGATAAATTATATGTCACAGTTGTTGCAGCGTGAATTTTTATTTTTATTTCACCATGTACTCTAATTATTAATTATTGATCATTTGAATATAAATATTCAATAAACTAGTGTTTTATATTATATTATAAGTATTTAAGTGAGTCGTTAAATATTAAATTGACCTAATAACCCTAAATTTGCCTTAAAATGAAAAAATACTTGTTATTTAGTAGTATATGTAAATGTAATAAATAACAATACTTAATTATCATTCAATAGTAACTTGGTTCAATATATATATAGTAAATGAATAAGAAAAAATTATCGTGCATACTTTTTTTTTGGTAAATTTAAGAATTCTAAAAAAATCGCCAATAAATCATTATCACCAATATATCCCTGATTTATCAGCGATTTACCAACAATTTATTGACAAATAGATGTGAAATTTTAAAACTATAGCATAACAGTAATTTCATGCTGCGGCTGCCTCAAAAACCGCTAAATAGTGGCCGCTACACTATAACAAAACCGCTATATAATTTTATAGGCGGGACCCTAACAGACATATAAGGATGAGAAGTTCCGTGCGGGATTTTATCGAGAAATATAATTGATCAACAGACGCATGATGCATTTTCATACAAAGGTAACAAGTATTTCTGTAACAAAAGTGTTGTGAGGTAGTGAGATGGTTCAAGAACCTCTTTTATTCTACAAGACTGATGTTGGGGAACTACGTAGGACCAATGTTTGAAAAGGCGTGCCTAAAGAGTAAGGAGCAAAGCGGTAAGCGTTGGGGATTGGGGTGAGGCAAGTTTGATGAGGTGCTACCAAGGGCCAAGGGCCACTAGGCACACACCTTACTATGTGCAGAGAAGATCGGGTAATATCCAGTATTGAATTCGCAGGATATTATCCAGATATTAGGGGAATAAAAGTTCCAGATTTTAAGCAGGATATTAGGAGCTTTTGCATGACTTTTTCTAATATATGTTACTTTCTATTTATTAGGAAGCTATTAGGATACATGGCAGAAGTCTCTCCTTTCTGCCTAT
This sequence comes from Tamarix chinensis, assembly GCA_030549775.1. Classification (NCBI taxonomy): domain Eukaryota; kingdom Viridiplantae; phylum Streptophyta; class Magnoliopsida; order Caryophyllales; family Tamaricaceae; genus Tamarix; species Tamarix chinensis. The sequence goes on along the minus strand of CM060178.1, from coordinate 98,188,866 downwards.
ATATGTACCCGTGCAGTATAATAAAATTAACTATGAATAATTAAACAATTATTCTCCCAAACAAACCCAAAACCCTAGGCCGAAAAAAAATATGGCTTCAAAAGAAACCTCAACCATCTCCTCAAATCTGCAAGTGGCCACTTCCTACTACTGTAAGTACCTCTCCTTCTCACTCAAATAAATCGCATCAAGATAGCATGTCAGTTTTAGATTTGAACCTTCCGATCGCCACTGGAAAGAGAACTATCTACTATCAAAATTTGTTAGCTTTAAACAGCTCTCACCCTCCTCTGCTTTCTCTACACATGTATATTCTGTGGAGCTTTCAAAAAATGTTTAGGATGCTCTAAAGGTTCCAGAGTGGAAGCAGGCAATCTTTGAAGAAATGAGTACTCTTGAGAAAAATAAGACATGAGAAGTTGTCGCTCTACCTAGAAGAAAGTCTCTAGTTGGGTGCAAGTGGGTATTCACTTTGAAATAAAAGGCTAATGGTACTTTTGAAAGATACAAGGCACAGTTGGTGGCAAAGGTTTTCACACAAACCTATGGGATTGACTAAACCGAAACATTTGCCCCAGTGGCAAAACAAAACACTATTCGAGCTCTATATTTGTTATCAGAAACCTTGATTGGCCCTTATATCAATTGGACATTAAGAATGTGTTCCTGAATGAAAATTTAGTCTTCATGACACAACCACCGGGCTTCAAAGAGAAGTTTGGCTCAAAAGTGTGCGGGCTAAACAAAGCACTTTATGGTTTAAAGCAGTCTCCTCCGACATGGTTTGAACGAGATATGTAAAGAAACAAGGGTATACCCAAGCTCAAAGTGATCATACAGTATTTACCAGACACTCAAGAGATGAAAAAGTTTCAGTGTTAATTGTGTATGTGGATGATATCATTGTGACAAGGAATGATTTGAAAGAAATGGATCGACTAAAAGCTAGATTGGCTAAAGAATTCGAAATCAAGGACTTAAGAGCCCTAAAATAATCAAAAAAAGGTATTATGGTGACTCAACACAAGTAAGTGATGGATCTTCTTCATGAAACTAGTTTGAGTGGCTACAAACCAGTTGATACGCCAATAGATGCTATAGTGTTTTAAAAAGCGCAGAGAGATGGGGGGATGGGGCTTTTCTGGTGCTAGGCAAGGCTAGGTGAGTGAAACGCGTATAAGGCGCGCCTAAAGCACTAAGTGCTGAGGTGATGAGGCACACGCCTGAGCATGTAATCAAGCAAGGACTTGGGAGCTCAATAGACACATAGGGAGTAAAGACTCGGGAGAGAGGGGCAAAAAAGCTTTCTGTAGAAAAAAAATATATGCAGGACTACAGGGACCTAGGGGAGTTAAATAGACACTATTTGGAAAAAGGCAAGCCTATTAATAGTCTTGATAGCATTGAAAATATTCTGCAATTCATATGGGAATTGGGGAGAGCAAGAGTTATTTTGGAAAAGGTAAAAACAGACTGTAGAGGCTGCATCACCAATATAACGCAAAAAATAGTTATTTTGATCCTAACAAGTTGAGACTTAAGAACCAAAGAAAGCAAGAAGTGGTCCACGTCCACCACACCACACTATCTGCTATCAAATACAGGTTATTTTGAGTAGCTTGCTAGTATTGGTAGTATTAAACTCATAGGTTGCTATTTTTATAAGTATTTTCTTGTTATGGCATACTTTTTTTCTAAAAACTTAGTCATTTAATCACTTTTTAGCTTTTTTGAGTAGTTTTAGCACCTCACATCGCCTAGACATGCGCCTTCGCCTTGTGCCTAGGCTCTAGGATCCCTAACACCCCTTTTCAAACACCGAGATGCTAATATAAAATTGGGGTCTCATTAAAAAAAGCCAAACGGTTGATACAACTAGGTGCCAAATGCTAGTTAGGAAGTTAATTTATCTTTCTCACACTCGTCCAAATATTGCCTTTGTTGTCAGCTTGGTTAGCCAATTCATGCATTCTCCACGCAATTAACACCTGAATGTGGCATATAGAATTGTGAAGTACTTGAAAGAGTCACGAGGGCTACTCTTTAGGAAGAATGAGTAGAGGAAAATTGAATCCTTCACTAGTGTAGACTGAGTTGGATCCATTGAAGATAGAAAGTCCACTTCTGGTTACTGTACGTATGTATGGGGAAACCTAGTCACTTGGATAAGCAAGAAGCAGAGTGTGCCGGCAAGTAGTAGCATAGAAGCTGAATTTCAAGCCATGGCCCAGGGGATTTATAAGCTAATATGGCTCAAGTGGATTATTAGTGAATTAAATCTATCTATAAGCAAGCCTATGAAGTTGTACTATGACAACAAGGCAGCCATAAGTATTGCATAGAACCCATTCCAACATGATCGAACGAAACATATTGAGATTGACAAAAATTTTATAAAGGAGAAGCTTGAGGAAGGCACAATCTGTCTACCACTTGTACCCACTACTTAGCAAACAAGAGACCTTTTACAAAGAGTTTATTCATGCCTAATTTTGAGTTTTTGTTGGCAAGTTGGGCATGGTTGATATCTATGCACCAACTTAAGAGGGAGTACAGAGAAGATCGGGTAATGTCCAGTAGTGAATTCACTGGATATTGTGTAGATATTAGAAGAATAAAAGTTCCAAATTTGATGCTGGATATTAGGAGTTGTTGCATAACTTTTTCTAAGATATGTTACTTTCTATTTATTAGAAAGCAACAAAAGTCTCTCCTTTCTACCTATTTATGCACCCGTGCAGTATAATAAAATTAACTATGATTGATTAAACAATTATTCTGCCATCCTAACACTATGTTTAGCTACTTTTAGGCATTAATTTCATTCAAACAATTCTGCAACAAATAAGATAACTAAATCACACGTTGGGAAGGAATTGAAGTTGGGAAAAAAGGTCATGGGAAGATCAATAGACACAATTTTGTATGGACGAGGAAAGAAAGATATTTACAACAAGAAGGAAACACTAACTTGTGATTTTGGCACCCCACTTCGCTGAAGCACACACCTTTGCCTTGCACGTAGGCTCTAGGACTCATATCACCTAGATGCACCCTAGGCCTTGTTAAACAATGGATAGGACCTAATGCTTACTATTTTCTCAAAAAGAAGCATTTGCCAAACTCCAATAGATGGCAACCAAGCGCTTCAGAACTTAGACCAAATCTCTTATGTAGGGCTTTTGAAGGAAAGGACACTAGGCAGGATGTAACAATAATTCCAACCTAAATCCCAAAAGCAAGAGTTATAATGAAAGAATCATAAAAGATTATACCAAGTTTTTGGCCTATCTTTTCGGTGCTTGCTAGTAGCCTTCTTCCAATAATACATTGTCTACTCACAAGCGATAAGTCTTATAGCATCCTAAAGAGGCTAATGCGTACTTATCAAGTTAGTAGTTAATGAGTTCGTGTACATCACTTGCAGCTAGAGATGTAAACGGGACGAGTTATCCATATCCGATAAGAATAATCATACCCAAATCTGCATCCATATTCGAACCTGAACGAGTATCCACTAACACATCCATACCCGTATCCATCGGATATCCGTTACTTGATAGATAACTTGTTTAACTGTTATTGTTAACGTATATTATTCAATAGGTAAATCCATTACCCGACAGATAAACCTATTTAGGATTAAGCCAAATGATAATTTTAACCTTAATATTATATTATATGTATTCTAAAATCAACGGTAAAATAGTAATTATATATCAGGCAAACGAGTGTGGATATGGATATGAATATGGGTATGGGTACACAGGTACAGATATGGATACCCCTTACCCGCAGCTATACCCGAATCTGGCGAATATTTTCTTCCACCCTCCATATCCATTTATCCATATCTATTTAAGTATCAATTGGATAAAACCCGTTGAGTTTCAGATAAAATCAGCCCTCGTTTACATCCCTACTTGAAGCCAACATATGTTACTACATTGGAGGTGCAAACAATGTTTTGCTCTAAAGAATGCAAAATCATGAACAGTTAGGTATGTACATGTTTCAAAAGAATTAGCGAAAGTCTAGCCCGTGCTTGTTCGTAGTTACAGGCATTCATCAAGACTATTGCCTTATAATTGCGGTTGCGGCATAAGTGAATGAACAATCATGCAGTGAGTTTTTCCTTTTTGGGATAGTTGATTGAAATGGACAAACGGTAAAAGAGTTAAAATCAACTTAAATACACCAGAAACGAGTAATGTTAATTTCTCTTTTTATGCAAACAAACAAGCAGCATCAAATGCCACATGAAAACGGTTTTAGTTCCTACCATGCAAGACCTGAACAACAAATCCCATGAGTATTGTTTCAATATAAAGTGTTTCTATCACTTGACAAGCAGAATTTATTCAATGTATATGTAAGTGAATAGAATATCAGTTGTCAAGGTACATAATCAGATGAAGAATATATGACAACACAAAAACCAGAGTGTTGTTTCATAAAGTTTACTCGTACACAAAGTTGCTCTTCTATGTCCACTTGGCACGCTGATCAAGTAGATTCCCAAGGGCAGTTAAACAAGTCTGACTTAGGGTTCATTACTTCTTCCACAGCTGATGACAGATGACTATTGTCCTCTAATAGTTCTATTGAGCTATGCACCACCTCTGTATAGACATGCTTTTATGACTCCAACATTTCATCATATGCCTACTGTACGTCCAATATCCATAAACTCTATCAGCAATTAAAAAAATTTGGAGCTTCACATTATATTTTAAGAATCAAAATGAGACATCACAGGCAATATATATTATACGTCAATGGATACAGTTAGGCATTTCAATCCGTGATCTTCGTCATGAGTCAGGGAACTCATGTAATCAGTTGGTATTTTATATATAGGCCTAGAATATTTAATAACACCGGAAACTAAGAACTAAAAACCTACGAAGATGGCAAGTCATATGATAGATGCTCTTAACCATCTTTAGGTTAGTATATCTGATTACCGATTTGGCAATTTCTGGTTTCAAATTGGAACAGTTAATTGCTAGATTTTCTGTAATCAATCAAAAGTATCATCAGCAGGGGAAAAAAGGTATAGTAACATAGTAAAATGAATGAAATAAGCGCACAATAAATCATTCTATCATTTAGACAAAACAAACTGATCATAAAAATAAATGTTGAATAACAAAAAGAAAAGAAGAAAAAGGCCCAAAAGAGCAAAGAACTTCAATAAACAACAATAACATAGTTAAGGCAAACAAACGGGCTCACCTTTCTTAACTTTGATGGCCTTTCCTGAATGCGTCCTCCTTACATGCCTAACAACGCCACCTCCTCCCGCAAAGCCTCCATGCTTCCCACCAGGGACCTTCACATGGTGCTCACCAAGGAATGAAGATTTAGGAGAAGATGACAAACTCTTAGACAAAAATTTAGGAGAAGTAGCAGAAGGTTGGTTTTCCACGTTCAGAGCCGCTATTTTCAACGTCTTCCTTTGCTCGTCAGTTAAAAACCCTTCATTTGACGCCATCTAACACCTAATCAATCCCTAAGTCATATATATATATGTATAAAAAAAAAAAGAAAAAAAAGAATCATGATTAGCCGACAAGTTCTATCCAACCTTCGCCTATCGTACTTTAAGCTCAGAGCACTAATGTATCCTAGAAACCAAATAAATGCTTCCAATATTCAAATCTAGATAACGGCAGAAACAATAATAACAGTAACTAATTTGCAAAAAGGTAAAGCTTGATACCTTAAAATTATACAATAACATACACAGAAATAGGCAAAACAGGAAAAGCTGATGAACTTGAAGTCGATTGATTGCAAACAATAATAACCGGAGCCAGACGTTGTAAAGATCAATTAAAATATTCTCTTCTATGCTTTGCCCGGATCTCGTTCGAACCAAGCAAAGCCAGTATAGTGAAAACAAAATCGGTGATGAGATCTTCCGATTTCAATCTCCCAAAATGTAAAAAGAGTAGAGAATAATAGATCGATAATTGAACTAAAGGAACCCTAGCGATTCGCGCGGAAGTCAGCCGAGGCACCACTTCACTGTGTTTGTTGTCCGTGTGTCTAACCGAAGATAGCAAGAGAAGAGAAATTGGATGAGAATGAAGCTCAGAGCGGACACGAGAAAGACGGTAGTTAAGGGGTGTATTTATATGGAGGCTGCGATACATGTTACACGTCACTAGTAAATAGTAATCTTTTTAGACAAATTTTGCGAGAGGACACGAAGATGAAACGATTGAACAAAAAGGTCAAATGATGTTATAATCATAAGAGAAGACCGTATTAGAAATTTATCCAGAATTATTTTTGCGAAATCTCATTAGAGTCCCTTCCCCTCCTTGGCATTCATAGGATAATATTCTTGCTATTAAAAATAACAATACTATTGTTTTTTATCCTTAATTATAATAATTTTATATTACTTTTCTTAACAACTATGACCATCTTATATTTCAAAAAATTATACTTAAGTCATACAATCACAAAAGCAAAAAAATATATTAATTATTTAACAATATGTAGCAGATAGAGAGTTTTATTGTTAATTAACTAACAATGAATCACAAAAATTATTTGTGGGCAATATTAGCTATTTTTACAAAAAAATGGCACTATTAACTTATAATAATAAATGTTAATGGATTAATTGTATAAAATAGTTTTAAATTTTAATTATAAAATAAAATAATCTATGTCATTTTTATTTTAAACTTAAACAACTAATCTAAAAGCTATATTATCAACACTTGGATTAGAAATTTAATCCTCTATCATACCTCCAAAACGCTAAAAGTTTTTAAAATATATTACTAACCAAATATGACTTGAAGAATACTCGAAAGTAATTAATAGGTACTTGTGTATATTTTATAACACACACACACACACATAAACAAAAATGGCTAAATAATCATGAGCATATGTTAAATAAAAATACCCTACATAGGTATCCCTTTTTATAATGCAATCATCACATTATTTGTCTCCTTATAATGAAATTATTCATTTTTGTAGTCCTCGTATTGTTTAAAGCATTTTTTTTCTTTCAAAATTATTTTATTAGTGTTTGTATGCGGCATTCTCGTTCAAGATTGGTCCAAGCCTGTAAGTTTTGTCTAACTAAGCTCATGAGCTAATATGATAGGGTTTAGTCACTCAAGTTACAAAAGTAACCCTACAATCACCCACGCACACATTGCTTAATCGATATAATCCAAGTGTAACCTAAGACTATGCTGCAAAGTTGAGGAACGTAGGCATTAGGATAGTTTCTTTAAGTCATCCCTACACTTTATAGGAGATTCTAAATTGTAAAACTTTTGGTATAGGACTTATCCACTCGATTAGAAATAACGATAAATTATTATTAAAAAAATATTCACCAATAAATAATAGAATTAACTCCATGACCTTCTATTATTCGAACTTAGTTGCAGTATTTATTTTCTCAACTTCTTATTATAAGAATTAGGGAGGAATAATATGCTAAGTCTATTATTGCATGTCTTAATTATCAATTAGTATATTTGGACATAACTATATAAAGCCCCCTCTAAATTCTAGTAATATAATATTAATATAAAATTATATTTTATAACATATAAACTTGTGTTTGTTATGCATATTCAATTTTATAAAATTGCAATACATTATTTCTAAATTTATCTCACACACACACACATAAAATACTTAATATGGGAGAGAGGGGGTCAAAATGAGAATTAAGAACCAATGGTAACCTTTAGACTAATACAAATAACTAGCTAAATTTTCAATTATAATCAACCACACTAACAAAGCCACCATCAAACCATAACCATGAACACTTAACCCTAATCTCTCAACCTAAAAACCTAACACTAAGCATTAACCTTAACCCTAAACCGTAACCCCAAACCATTAGCCCTAAACCCTAACCATAAATCTTGAACCCTAAACCTATATTTTAAACCTTGAACCCTAACCATAAGTTATAAACCATAAATCTTAAACATTAAACCATAATTCTTATACGCAAAATTCTACCCACAAGCCCTAACCTTAAATTGTTAACTTTAAACCCTAAAACCCTAAACCCTAAACCATAAGCCTCTACACCCTACCCATAAAACATTAAGCATAAACCTATAAACTTAACCCTAAAATATATTTTTTTAAATCTAAAACCCCATAAACCTAAACTAAAAAATCAAAATATAATTTGAATAAACTCATAACCTTAAAATAAATAAAATAAATCATAAATCCTAAACTTTAAACCATAATCAAGTATAAAGGCCAAACTTAAAAAATTTAACCTTAAATAAATTTTAAAATAAATAGAATAAACCACTCAAAAACCAAATTAAATCTTAACCCCCCCTTCAAATATAAAATTTACAATCTAAAATATAAAAAAATCCAAAACACGTAAATCAAGAGGAATAAACCCTAAACTCTAAGCCTTAAATAAGTCTAAGACAACTAAAATAAATGGTATAAATCCTAAAATCTAAACAAATATAAGAAAACTAAAATAAGGAAAAAAAAAATCTAAAAAAACTATGATAATTTATTTAAAACCCTAAAATAAATGGATTAATTAAACCTTAAACCCGTATTTAAGAAAATCAAAAATATTACAAATCTAAAAAACTATAAGAAATGTAATAAACCTTAAACAAATTTAACAAAATAAAATAAAAATTAATAAAAGAGTACAAACACATGGGGTTCAACTCTTTGCCATTGGTTTAAAAATAATCTCCAAGGAGACAACACATTTTATATTTATTTTAAAAGCTTCTCGTCCATTAACGTTAGTTTATTACATCATCTCTTCACATTAGAATTTTTCAACACCAAGATGCTCACTACCACAACTTCAACCCATTTTTTCTCTTTTATGATCCTTATCTCTTTTTCTCTCCCCTTCATCACCATACCCATCACATTTGAAGTTTTGGATCAAACCAAGAACTCTAAATTTTTTTTTTTTTACCATTTTCCATTCTACCAATTAATAAAGTTAATTTGCAAATCACTTTCTATTCATTCCTCAACTAATTCCCTTACAAAGAGCACAAATGGATCTGAGGCAAAGTAAAGGCAAACCAGATGCCAATTAATATAAGCAATGAACATAATTGTTTGAATATGAGCTTCTGTCCCTTTGATTTAAAATATATCCTTTGAATTGAGGCTTCTAATTGAATGAATCAGGTAGAGATTAGGAAATAAACCTAAAGCCTCCTTCTTGCACATATTTTTTCTACTTCTTTTCTCCTTTGTCTTTTGATAAACAATATTTCACCATCATACTCCCTCACTATCAATGATTAATATACATTAAAGAGTTTTATGGGAATTTAATTAATTTGGTGAATCTAGCATTACACTCCATCTTCAATAAAAATTGGAGAATGATGTAGGTTTTTTTTTTTGAAAAAAAATGGCAATGTTTTTTGTTTATCTTTTCCATCGGAGCGATGTAGTTGATGAGTAGGATTGTTAACAAGTCTAAAAATGAAGCCCAAGTTCGTCTTCTTTATAAACAAGTTGAGTTGAGCTGACTTGCGAGTTTTTGTGATAAACGAGTCAAACTCACAAGCTTATGCACGGTAAATGAGCTTAAATTCAAAAATTTTATACTCAAGTTCTGCTTGTTTATTAAATGAGTAAAGCTCGAACTTCATTTTTTAGACTCATTTAACTAAATAAATGAGTCAAGTCTTTAACGATCTAAGTCCTAAAGCTCCTAAGTTGGCTTTATTCATTAATAGCCCTATTGATGAGGGAGAGAGGAAAATGAATTTTGTAGAAGAAGAAAGAAAAAGAAAGAATTTGGCTACATGAGTTTTTGATGGAGACGAAACATTATGGGAGATAAAGAACAACAAACGAGAACAATTGCAACTAAAGACATAAGAAGATGAAGTTGGGAGGGAGCGACTCCTGCTCCGTTTCCTTCTTTTTTTCCCTTTTAGCATCAAGAGGAAGGTTTTAGCATGGATTGAAACAAGTAAAGTATTTATGGTGTAATCGCAACTTTTCACAACAAAAATAACGGGCGTTAAAATTGTAATAGCTCTTAAATCTATTCATTAGTTTTTATTTAAGATGGGATGATTATATTATTTGATATTTGATGATCGGATGTATCCAAACTTATTCTATTTGAAAATTTAAATAATTAATTTTATATATTTTTAAAAATAAATAAATAACTAATTTGATCAATAAAATATTAAATAAACCAGATATTTAATATAATAAATATAAATAATATTCGATCTGACAAAGTATGTGTGTGTGTGTATATATATATATATATTGAAATACTATTTATTTTTCATAAAATTTTATCGTATATAAGCATGCATGTGTTTATGTATAATTTGTTACGTAAATTTTATCCTTTTTAATTAGTATTTTGATTAAATATTTAAATATTATCCACAATTTTATATTACTAATTGAATATAATATAATTTAAAACTCAAATCAAATTATTTGATCATATCAATTCAAATTAAATGAATTTATTTTTATATTAAATAATTTTTTATTTAATATTTTTTATCTATGGTCTATTTAAAAATTTTAAAATATCCAACAAATTATTTATTATCCATTTAAAAATTTATAATATATATTTTTAAATATTTATATTTTTTAACTAAGTATATAATATACCGTATATATTCAATCCAAGTAAAACCGAGCCCAAAATACTACTACATGGCAATGCTTTAAGCTTTTAAAAATAAAAAACCAAAACACGACAAACACGAGTCTTAGTTGCTCCACCCACCTTAGCCGTTACTATGTTTTGTTAACTTTTACATAAACATTAAGGATATGATAATTGCATGGACAGCGATATATATCAGTTCTTAGTCCTCATTTTAATTTTAGTTTTCGATTGATCTTATATATAAATATATACAAGAACTTAATTTATTTATTTTTCAAAATTCTAGACCGGCAGACTTGCAGATCGTGACCGAGACGTAGAGTTGAGACATGATAAACTAACAATCCAGAGACACCGGAAGGATGAAAATAGTAATTAAAGCAGTTCGCTGGTTCAGAAATCAATAAAACAAGGAGCTCTTATTGTACATTTTAAGACAATTTCTTAAAAATAAGCAGAAACAAAGGAGATAGCATTACAAGAATGGATAATGTGATGGGAACCCGACTTTTGCAGGCAAAATTTGTTCTCTCTTGTAGCTTAATCACCAAATATTCAATCCTCAAGGGTAGCATAGGTAGCATCTGCATACCGTAAGAACAAACCATCACCAGAGAATATAGGGGCAGCAAGCAGCGATAGACAAGTAGAGCCACCATGTGGAGATAGTCTCTTTTTATTTTTTTGGCTGATGGATTGTGCCCAGATCAATGTCATTTTTCACCATCACAGAAAAGGTTCATCATCAGCCAGCTTGAGCAGGTGAGTTACGTGATGCTACATGCAGCTTCCTGTTCTTCCAAAACTCATCTTTCTTCCCTTTCTTCTTAGGTTTCACCCTGCCCAACTTACTGTTCACTATTCCTAATATTGCATCCTTGTCCTTCTTGTTCTTTATAGCAGCTTTCACATCCAGTATGGACCTTATTTTCTTATAAGATTCTGCATCAGGGACTTGTTTGCTCTTTACCATCTGCTTATGGTAGTAAAAAGCCCTTCTGAAATCGCGCACTCGAATATAAGCAAAGATCATGGTTGAGTAAGTAATCGAATCGGGCTTTAAATTAAGAGCTGCCATCTCCTTTAACAGCTCTGGCAATTTCAAGTGCTGTCCTCCTCGTGCATATGCATTGATCAGCATATTATAGGTTATCACCGTTGGCTGAATACCAATCCTGCTAAATATGGAGATCACATCTCTTGCTTCAGCATACTGACCCTGCTTTGCAAACCCATCAAGGAGAATGTTGAAAGTCACCCTTGTACCTTCAATTTTATGGACAATCATGGATTTCCATATAGTCATTAGGGTTTTCGTATTGCCAGCACGCCTGAATGCATCTAACAAGGTGGTATAGGTTTCTATAGAAGGCTTGATTCCTTCCCTTTGCATGTTCTCAAACGACCTGTATGCTTTCTCATGCCAACCGCTGACTGCATAAGCATGGATTAAAGCTGTATACGAATGTGAAGTTGGTTCTATACCAGCTCTCCTCATCCGTAAAAATGCATCTGCAGCCATGTCACTCATCTTCTTCTGCCTTCCATACGCACTTATCAAAGATGTGTATGATTTCACATTTGGTTGTAGCCCAGTCTCCTGCATCTCAATCAAGAGCTTCTCAACAATCTCTGGCTCCATCCTCTTGCTGTAAGCATTCATCAAAATATTGAACGTAGCAGGTGAAGGTGAAATCCCCTTTCCTGTCATCTCAACAAAGAGAGCTTCAGCTTCCTCGAGCTTGTTAGACTTACAATAGGCATCCATTAAAGTGTTATAAATTATAGTATTTGAGGTTATCCCCTTTTTCTCCATTTCTGTTTGAATTATAAGCGCTTGCTTTTGCAACCCTTCATTACAGAATGATTTCACCAATGCCCCTACTGCTTCTATGCTCCATTCGACTCCTTTCCTGTTCATTTTCTGGAAAAAATCCCATGCCTCTTTGGCGGTTCGGCCTTCTTTTCTCATCATCGTGATCATAATGGAACAAGTTATGTGATCTGGCAGAATATTGTTTGTTTCCATTGCCTCATACACTTCCCAACCATCGCTATACCTACAAGGACAAACAGCGTACATGAGAAAAATGATTCATGGCAACCGCATCGCTACAAAATCTAGCCAAAATATTCAGTGCAGCTGTATTGCCTTCACAGTCTAAACCATGCAAGTGTATGGCTTAGTTCATGTAGGGAAAAATTTATGCCCAGGACCTTATATAATAAGCAATTGGAAATTTTCAAGATCTAATTGAAAGAACAATCAGAACACAACAACAAGTGGGAAAATAATGATGATAATTATCACAGGCAACACTAGTGAACACAAAGAGAAATAAACAATACTCCAATATCAATCAGCTGACAATTCTCTAAATAAACATAAGAGAATACTAGAAGAGCAGGTTTGGATAAGTTCGACGGCGTACCGCCCTCATTAGGGTTATATACATAATCTATTTATAGGAGTATATAACCAACAAAAGCAAAATAGTAGAAAACAGGAAAAACACAGACTTTGTTAATAAACACGGGTGCTCTATGTATTTTTCTAGAACTCTTGACTTTTGCCAAATAATGCTGAACCAAGAAACAAAAATTGTGTTAACTAACACAACCTCCCCATGTTCTCTCCTTGGCCTCCATTTGGCTCCAAACACCTTTACGCAACAATCCATGCTAAAATACACACACAATTACAAGTCATGATCTCAGACTTCCAGATAAAAGGGCACAAATTACTATTCACTTAATCAACTAGTCTAGAATATGGCACAGAGCATGTCGGGCAGCCCAAGAAGAGTATTATTCATCAAAGTTATCAAACGTACGATAAGTACCTGCACCAAAAAATAGCAAATATTTATGACCATAAGCATCATATTTGCTATACTTGATTCAGCATTCACAAATTATAACTCATTTTTTGCATAAAACGGAAGGAAACCCTATTACAATTGCCACAATTCGGTGACGTGCGGCATCGTGATTGGGTCATTGGGTACAAATTATAACTCATTAATCAGAATCAATTGCATACCTTCCGCAAGACAAAAATCCAGACATTGCAGAGTTATAAACACGAACATCTCTAAACTCCACTTCCTTGGGCAAATTCCTCCATAAAACCATCAAGTTATCACCCCTTCTTGCCTTCCCAAGCAATGGGAATATCGTCGAACATATTTTAGGCGTTACAAGAGATGGCTCCTGTAAACTCATCCATTCATAAAAATACAAACAACTCACCACTAATCCTTCTTCGCCTAGCATTCCCATGACTTTTATGCATTCTTTCTCACCTATTTTGCCCTCGTATCCACTTAATTTCTCTCCCAATGTCGAATTCTCCGGTAAATTCCTCGCAATTTTCAAAATTTCTCCCACGATTCCATTATCTTCGACACTGATAAAATCAGAACCCAATTCAGCATTACTGGGCTCCTTTTTATTATTATCTTCCTCCTCGAGCGCGAAGTTGACATCCGGCTGTGATTCTTCTTCAGTTACGTCGCCAGCAAGGTGCCAAGACGTTCGCCGGTTTCTTTTAAGGGTTAATTTGGATTCCTGACCTGGGTCTTGAGTTGTTGATGGAATACGAGACTTGAAGAATCTATATATAGGGTCTTCCGGGCAATCTGGTTCTTTTTCTTCTTCCTTTTCTAGGTGCTCTAATTCTTCTTCATGTTCTTCTTCTTCTTCGAGGAAAGGAAGGAAAATCGCGGGAGAGGTGGAAGAGGATGTGGGAGGAAGTAGATACAAAGTTCTCAATTTACGGGACGAGGAAAAGTGAGAAGTAGAAGAGTGAAACTGCTGAGGGGCTTTAGAGAGGAGAAGGGTGGGTTTTGTGCAGTCGATGGCGAAAGATGGATGAAGTGAGTTGCCTATGAGCGCCATAGTCGCACAAGATGGAGTTCAATTCATAATCTCTAATAGCGTGTTTAATGGTTGCTACTAACTAGCCGTGTTCAATTCATAATCCCTGATAACTGTATCTGTATTATTGAATATCCGACGGGGTCAATTTAATTACATATCTGATAATTAGAATAACTAAAAATATTAACGGGATATCGAATAAATATTTAATTTTAACATGAGTGCTTGAATTAATTAATTTCAAAAGCTTTTATTGTGGTATAACGGAATCATATATTGTATCCGTATTAAAAAAATTATCTTTACATATTTTAAAAATAAATTGTAATTATTAATGTTTTTTAATATATATTAATAAAAATATATAAAAATAGTAATAGATAAATATCTTTTAGAATAGATAAAAATATTATATTTTTATAGTAAGATATATTATATATTTTTTAAATAATAATTAAATTTTATTATTTAAATATATAATCTTGGTCTTTTTAATATGACTATAGTAATTTTTTTTTCAAAACAAGACATAAAACAAAGCTTTAATTTATTTAGAATTCATAAATAATTTAAAAAGTTGTTATTATGGTCTTTTTAAATATCCTAGCAACATATTTCTTCTATATAAAAAAGTCTTCGTTTTATTATTAAATTTTTTAAAAAAATAAAAATTATTTTTAAAAAATTAAGAACTATTTTTTTAATTTTTTTCTTACTTTTTTTATTATTTATATATTTTTTAATAAAGTATATAAACTTGGTTTAGAAAATATTTTATTAGTTTTAGTGTTAGAATTATTTTTTTTATTTGATACCGAAAAAATATTTATTAAGTCTATTAAATTAAGTGAGTTAATAGATAGGTTTTATAAAGTTGGTCATTTCTTCATTTTCCTATGATTCAGATTCAATTAATATATTAAATTGGGTAAGTATAGAGGTTCATGAAGTTATAACCATTTTTTAAGTACAAAATTTCTAAACACATATCAAGGACTTTTATTTACATGTTTGATGGCTCGGTTAACCTGCCCCATTCCACTCTCTTCCGTTCCTCTGCTATTCCTTTTGACGCCTTTTGCCTTCCTCTCTTCGTCTCAATTCTATGCTCTGTCTCTGCCGTAGAATATCCAACTTTCTTCGAAGTAATACTCATAAAAAAGTGCCCTCATCTCATATGAGTCATATACATGCCTGCATCTGCATACCTATTTTTCTTTTGCTTTTACTTCATGGTGCCATCTGTTCATGGGACTATATGTGTATTATGTGATGTCCTAAGATATGGATGCATCTAGCCACTGCCCATACTCTTCCTACCACAGATTGCATGATTTCCTTATTGTTGGTGGCCGAAGCGTCCTTGCATTCTAATACCATTAGTAGTTTTCGTAGATGGCCGAATGAACGGGTTTTGAAAACGACGGCCTCAGGGCCGGCTTTAAGGTTTTAGGGCTCAAGGAAGAAACAAACCCAAGACCAATGAAAAAAATAGTTTAGAAAAAATTTATTCAATATTATCAGCTTCGAAAATTAAACACTAATTGTTAGGCTAGAAGCAAATATTTCTACTGCTAAGTCATGAAAAACAATAATCATACAAATTCATATAAACAGTATATATTACTTGAAAAGTTATAGTATAGACTCAAATCTATAAAAAAAAATATTTACCTGTCTAAATCAATTAATATTATAACTAGTTTATAAATTTTAGGAGGCCCTAGGCTCTGGCCTAACTAGCCTAAGCCTTGGGTCGGCCCCGGACGGCCTTAGCTTGTCATTTGTTATCATCCATTGGTGTCACTTTTATTTTCTTTTGCATGAATTATATATGCAAGCTTTAGGTGTGTTATATATATTTATACACACACACACACACATTTTGGTATAAGGTTACAAGCGACTATCTTAGGCCTTGTAAATATTAACTTATCTTAAAAGCATACGTTTTTGGGGTAATTATATAAACTTATTTGAGCCCATAGATAATTTGTATTTGAATATTAAGTTACAAATGTTTTAACTTTTAAGCCTTAGTTGTATATAAATATGTGTATATTTTTGTAGATGTCTTCTTATAATACTATTGCTATTTATAGGCCTATCTAACTAGAGATTTTTTATATAAATTTTGGATCGCTATTTCAGGTAAGTAATTAGCCGATCGACCCTTTTGTTTTTTATGTCCATTTTCTGTAACAAAATTTTTTTATTCACTTTTTATAAAATATATTTTATATAGACTTGTCCATTTACGTACCTAAATTATTCTGAATGTGTTACTCTGTATTTCAATCTAAAATTTAACATCAGACTTTATTTTGGCTCTTATTAATTGTTTATGCTTTATAAGACTGAATTATAATTTTGTTTATAGGACTATTTTATTTAATTGTTTTGGATCTTATAAGATTGTTTATGCTTTAATTGTTTTGGATCTTATGTTTTATTTATGATTACCCCCAAAGGGGAGGGGAATCCCTTTCTAGCCCATGAATAGTGTGACATTGCTAATTAGTATTGTTTCTTTTCTATAGTGCACTACTTATGATGTCCTTCCGATCCCCAACTAATAACAAAAAGAGTATTGATTAGTTGTTGTTTCTGTGTCCTAGTTGCGAGGGAAGTGTGACCGCAAATGCACCCTACCTATCTAATTAATATTTGTTTCCATAATTTGCTTTTGTTATGGTTTTAGTTAATGAAGTATTTATTTGGTCCTACTAACTTTTTGTGTCATTTTGATTGATCGTTTTATTGTATTATGTGTTCAACTCTAATAATATATTTGATTATTTAAGTGTATATTAAACTACATTCTTATTTGGTAACAGTTTCATTATTATCTAGTTTATTTTATCCTTCTAATAATATTTATTTTATAGTATTTGCTTGACTTTTGTTATGGCCGGTGTACCCATTACTTGCTAAATTGTGGTTTTGTTCACTTGTTTCTAACATTTTAAATGAGCAACTTGAGTCATAAACGAAGGTTTGAGATCCAATGTTAGATCTATCGACTAGTTGTTAGGATTATTATAAACTTATAATAATAAGTCTGTAATGTTTGTCCGATTAACTATGTATTGGAGAAGGATCTCTTTATTTTTTATGGTTAATAAAGTTCATAAAAATTTTTATTTTATAGCTGGACTCTTTTTTAACATTATTAGCTATATGAGTATTCTCATATAGTTAGTGAGGTGTAACTCCTTCCAATTAAGGGATAGTTTGGGGTGTTATATTTATAATAAAATATTTAGTAATATGAATCAAAACTCATAAAGTATTTATGTCTACATACGTATGGGTGTTGTGTATCAACCCAAAGAATGATAAACTATATTGTTGAATCAAACTAAGAAAAATAAATAAAATTTAGAAACTAATCACTAAGTTAAATTTTATATTATAATAGTCATCAAATAACTACATACTTAATAGAGTAAATATATAACTAATTTAAAAAATAATAAACAATACTTTTTTATTTCATATGGTTACAATGGGTTAATTCTTATAGTTTTATTTTAAATATACACACTTTTATTAATTTGATATTATTTATATTTATCAGATCAAACATTCGATTCAATTATATTTTTAGGATCGAATAAACAAATATTGAATTACATAAATATCCCTAGTTACTACTCAATGAGTAGCTTAACCATTTTTTTAATAAAATAAAATATTTAAGCTATTCGCGGGCGACTCCAACAAAAATTACTACATTCTCTAACGTATTTTACATACACTACTAACTTTATCTTTACTAATTTAATATAGTAATTCTATTATCATGTTATTTATATACCCCACCCAATCACCTACCCTCCTCTTTCTCTATGCTACTAGTAGCAAAAATTTCCACTTCTCCCACTTTTTTCCCACTTTGATACCCAAATAATCAACCATTATTTTAAACACTCTTCTTTAACTACCCTAATAATCTCTCATTGTATTGGTTCTAAGATCTTGCTAAAAAGTCTTCCGAAAGGAAGTGTTATTACAATCCCAAGCTCAAGTATGGGCACCGGTGGACCGCAGAATGAGCTTACACTTTCAAAAAAATTATATAATTATAAAATTATGTACATTTCAAGGAAACAAAAAAAATAGAAAAATCTTTTCTAAATGGGAAAATGACAACTTAATGGTGTTGTTAAGCAACATATATCCACTACGAGAAAAAGGATTAACATTTAAGTCTTATCAATTATCACAGGCAATCACGAGTCGGTATTAGATCGGATGACGAATATATTGTTGTTCAGAAAAAAAGATAGGAAAATATTTAATATCAATGATACCTATCATTAGTGTTATATGAAAATTAAGTGGTGCAAAAAAAATTCCCAAATTTTTTTAATTAAAGTCTCAGAGAAATAAATATCGACGAGATATTTCTTAATACCAAAGATATGGATCATTGGTGACAAGGAATATATTTTATCAAAATACTATGGAAGAAAAATTATCATCGAAAGAAGCGGAGCATAAATAAAAAACTTATTACCGACAATATATTGTCGATATTAAGTAAGCGATATTTAGTCGAAAGAAATAGAAGGAAAATTATGCCGCCAAGGAATGGGGTATTAATGAATTACTTATTATCGACGATACTCACTTAATACTGACGATTATTCATTAGTAATAAGTGTTTGATTTTGTTTTTTGTATGACGGAAACAACATCGTCTAATTTAGTCATCTTTAATATAGTCGATAAGGGCCTTAATCATGACGATTATAATCGTTGGTATTAAGATTCTTTTATATTCCAGACAAAAATATTGCTTATAGGGTAAAACAGACCACTCATTCTTAGTATGGTATACAATCCTTGTCGCAATATCACTACAAGAAAGTATTTTTAGGTTTTTTATTCTTTTTTTTCATGCAATGTATTGTAATGTGTTAACTTTTCTTTTATATATAGGTCAATCCTGAGACAAATAAAATTTTACCGATCGTCGAGACCTATAGAGAAATGGATTTTAAGAATAACAAATGGGTCACTCCCCAAGCTCAGAAAAATTTTGTAATTTAGTTATATATAATTAATTATAATATATATTATAAACATTTCTTATAATTCACTCTTGAACCACTTTACATTACGTGTAAATTTTTATTTTGTCATTCCCATTCCACAAAACCCTATCCACCCCCGGTAGGGTGTTTTTAGTTTCATATCACCAAACTATCCAACATTTATCAAGTCAATCCTAATCTAATTATTACAAATGTATTATGGTGGGTAACTAATTCAACTATATCAATCAATAATCAAATCTTGAGATGAATACAATCTCATATTTAAGACAATGACCGTTAAGGAGGTGCTATCAAATCAAATCACTCAATTCTAGGGTAAAGATTGCCAAAGAAGCCACACAACATGTCAATCACCCATACTAAATCTCATCACCTAAGTCCTTAGGCACGCATACCCTCTATAAAGTGTATGGAATATCTATAGGGTAGAAGTGGGTCCTTTGACCCAAAGATTCAACTATGCACCCAAGGGTCTAATCTGAGGCATGGGATTCCTTTCCAACTCAAGTCATTTTCTTTAATTCATTAGTGTCTTATTCAATTCAATTCAATGTTATTATTTCAAGGATATTAAGGTCCACAACAAGAATATGTTAGCCATAAATCAATCAAATCAAAGGACAACGACTGTCACAACATCACCAAGCCATCATAGCATAAGGTTAAGCATCACGCCATAGCCCAAACTAATTATTTAATTCCATTTATTCAATTTTTTCATCCCATTGTTTACAAAATTATTCCAATGACAAATCTTAAGGTAATTAGTCAAACTATTCACATTTAGGCACATTTTTGTCACGATGACAAAAATTCCCTCCAAATTCTAATTACCGCATTTTTATTCACTTTATTACCAAACTTATTTTTATAGGATATTTGTCATAAAAATGATAAAATATAATAATTTAAAATAATGTATCATACAAAAAAATTTCACATTATGACAAAAGACAATATTACCCCTAAGCATGGACATAACATAATACATATATAGAACACTAGCATGCAATTCTAATATATCATAACATTCACACAAATTCTACATAATAATTTTAGATACGAATCACAGTAAGTAAAAAATTATATTTCTACTGCTAGAATATATAATATAAAATCATCACAAATTAATTTTATTTATGCTCTAAAACCAACATGTCATACGTTCAAATTTATCTAAAATATACAAGGAATATTTTAAACTCATTTGTATGTCCAACATAAGGCACAACAAAATTTTCAATTAAACAATAACTTTAGACATGCGTTTTATTTCTAGCCATAATTTATATATTAATACGGGCATATATCCTCATTTATAAAATACTACCAAGGTATAAATAAATTATTAATTATTAATATGACAACATATATTATTTCATACATAACAAAATTTCCCTAGAAATGTAATATTGAATGCTTTCATTTTATGGCAAAAATGTAAATTTTTTGATAACATCAATTTAACATGATTTTTATTTTAGAAAATTAATTTATCATATTTATAGCCAATTTTTTTTTACCATCTATGAAGTAGTTAGATTTACTTTCAAACTACACAAATTTTACCAAAATAATGTCTATTCCAAAGCCACCTTAGGCAAGATTGGGATTGCCTAAAACCAACAACGTAACCCACATAATATATACATATTACAATGACAAGATAAAATAATTTGATAACAAGTAATAGGAACTAAGGTTAAAATAATATGGGAAGTTAAAACTAAGGGTCGTAGCTGCATGGCACAACCTTTCACCACATGCAAGGAGAAGAAAGAGAACAACCATGTCTCACATTGATACCAACTTGGGTTGGATACTAGAACATGGATGCATGAGGTTGGGATGCTCAAAGGGGACGGTTAAGGGGAAATAAAAATGAGAGGTAGATAGTGTTAGCTCAAACATGTGCAGGTGATGTATGTTGATGATTATTTGAGAAAGGAGACCATAATAGGGAAATTTCATAGTGTGGCTTGTTGGTGAGACAAAATAGGGTAACAATGGATGGTGTTGATCAACATTAAGGGAATGAAGAAAGAAAGGTAATGGTGTTGATTGCTTAGTGAAGCTCGTACAGGCTGTTATTTCTACTTAGGCAAAGTGTCTTGAAGAGGTGGTGGTTATATATGATGGATACCATGCCATGTAACAATATGCATGGGAAAGCCTCAAGGTGGAGAAAGGGAAGTCGAGGTAATAGAGGGGAATGAGGGAGTTATGGAGGTCAAACATTGGCCCGTTGGGATGCTAGTGAGGTGAAATAGGATGATGGTGGACAAAAGGATAAGGTTTCGAGGGCTAATAAAATAGAGGAAGGGAAGAAGAAGAATGATCGAGATAACTAGCAAAATAAAGGGAAAATACGAAGGGCTTAACTGGTTCAAAAAGGAAGAAAAGAAAGACAAACATAGGGAGATAGAGGTTTTTGTGGTGCAAATGGAGGAGGGGTGGTGATGAGAAAGAGGAGAAAGAAAAGAAAAGAGAAGATAACCCGACATAAAGAAGAAAGTAGAAGAATGAAAAGAAATGAAGGAAGGTGGCTCGGTAGAGCATAAGGGATAGGGGAGGTTGTGAGAAGAGAATGAAGGAGCAAAACGACAAAGAATAAGGGAGAGAAGGGACGGTCGGGAAAAGAAGAAAATCAACAATAGGGCTTGTGTAAGAGAAGAATAAAGTCATGCAGACATGGGCCCATGTGCGAGCTGATGACCCAAGCTGAAGGGTTGGGTGGGAAGAAATGCTGGGCAGGGGCATATTTGGTGAGCAGTCATGCTAGCAAAGGTTATAGGGTTAGGTCATGTTTTGCAGGGCCAAAGTCAATGCATAGGGAAGAGAGGAAATGCACGGGGGGTTTTTTGGTTAGAGGTTGCCAATTGGGATAAAGTAATAGAAAAAAAAGGTTTAGATTAAAATTAATTAATTAATAATATCAATAAATTTTATGAAGTTATTAAACACTATAAAAAAAATCCTATCTAATTACTGTTGTTATTGCTACTATTACTATCATTATCGTGATCATTATCATGATTATTATTATTGTTGTTGTTTTTGTTATTGTTATTATTTTGATTATTATAACTTTTCTTCTTCTCCTTCTTCTTGTTGTTGTCGTCATCTTTCCCCTAAATATTAATCTACTATTTCATATTATTAACACAAATTTAATAAATTTATTAATACACACAATAACAGGATATCCAACCCTAAAATAATTATATAATTAATTACACATAATAATAATATTTTAAATTTGGTTATCTAAATTATGATTTATATAAATGATATATTACACTAGGGACATTGAGAATGTTGCATATGGGACAATATTTAGCCTTCCAAACCTGTGCTAACAATGAATTATCATCTACTATTAATCCCCAACGAATTTTACAAAGGAGCACCATGTTAAAGGAGTTCATGTGCCAATAACTAAGTTCTTCAATCGACTTGGGCCCACACAAGCTCTCCTATTTCAACTAAAAGACACTTTTTTTCCCACCTTCTTATTCCACCAAAATTGATCCCTTATATAATGCAATTCATCATATAGCATTGAGGAGAGTCTCTAGAAACATTTAGTGTACATGGGAATAGCTTGAATGATCACCTTGATCATAATATCCTCCTAACACGAGATGGAAAGTGAATATAACTTCTAAATTTTTGGCAAACATGTCCCTTGACGATACTGAATAATTGCTTTTTAGACCTACCCACAAGTTTTGGTAAGCCCAAATATTAAGAACAATGATGTAATTCAGACACCTCAAGCATACTTCTAAGTTATTCTTACATTAGGGCTAAAATTTAATTTTGACTTTTACAAATTGATCTCTTATCTTAGGTAACTTCGGCTTAATATCCCCCTTTTTTTGGAAACATGATTTATTTTATATTTATATTGGTGGGAGTTAAGTTTCATTAGTTTGATGTTTTATTACATATTTTTTAAGTTTATAATTCCTAGTTGTGTTTTTGAAACATTCCATTCAAGATGCATTTTTATATATTATAGTTATGTGCTTCATGAGACTTCTAGTGTTCTTTTGGCCTCTCTAATCTTTCAAGAATATTCTTTTATGTGAATATTTGAATTATTTATATTTTTTTGAGTCTCATAGGCTTTTTCAAGTTATCAAACCAAGTTGTTCATAAAAATATACTATTTACCGTAAGTGTATACCTTAATCGCGTGTTTTAAGCCTTAAAATGCCATTTTTTGGTTATTTGAAAGATATAAAACTATGAGGACCACTATATTTTAGTTTTATTGATCTCTAAATTATTTCAAATGTTATCTAGTTATTTTTAACATGTTAAAATTTCATGAGATATTCTTAGATGTAGTAAGTCATCAAAACTAACTTCTCTTCTTTAGTTCACACCTAAACTTTATAAGGTTTAATCTTGGTCTTTCATTTTTTTATGGGGATGAATGAGATGTTATTTCACCCCATATATGGTTCCAATTTTTCTAAGTGGTGACTAGATTGATTTTAGTTTCCTAAGTAAATTACAATATTACCCTTCTAACTTAATCATTAAGTCTTCCATCCTTATCCTCTTTACCACTAGTTAGTATTGCCTTCTCATCTCTTTTCCCTCAACTTGGCTACATGAATTATCCTTATTATTCCTACTCCATTTCGTGGTTTCCATTTGCTTCACTCACCATTGATGAAGCATGGAAACCTTCCTCAACTCAAGTTAAGGACTTTGTTCTTCTATTCCTTAATCGTTTCTCATTTGATTTGTTTTTATGAACTTGTTTATCTACTATTTTATATTGATTATCTAGGTTTAAATTTTTGATTAGTGGAGTTATGATTGTTTCTTAATATTTTATTCTGGTTGGTAAACATCTTAAACACATTAGAAATAGATTATCGTGCTAATTTGAAATTATAAATTTGTCTCTATGTTTCGTGGGAAATTTGGATTTGTGTGGTTTGAATTTATTTCATGGTTAATATTCCAAATTAAATCTTAATATTTATAGTTTACTATAGATTTTTCATTTCCTAAAAACCTTTTATATGTCAAAAGTTATAATCATTTTCCCACAGGCATGCAAAATTATCAAATTTTGTCATGCTTGGTTTAGGCTCGAGTTTTGGGTGAATTTGGATTGCACTATTGTGTTTTGATAACTTTAATGATTCCATAATGTTTATTTACACTTTTATATGCAATTTGGTATATCATATAGTGTTGTTTAGGTTAGGATAAATTAACTTATGATTGATTGACATTTTTATATGATTATTTGGTATATTTGTTAGTAATTGTCTTAGTTTTTCCCTTATCATGTTATAAGTGGTATAGAGGTAGTTATTTAAAAATGACTTAATAATGGGTTTTTTTACTTCATGGGACACCTTTGGTATAACTAAATTAACAAAATAGTTGTAATATGGTTAAGTTTGATGCAATAAGTATGTGGCATATAGTATAATATGAATTATGGCATACATATGACACTTAGAAATGGTACATCATATTTTACATGTTATTCCATGATCCATTGGTTTCCCTTCTATGTGCTCCATGTGACATTTACATGTTTATTGTTATGTAATACTTTACTCAATATTGTTATGTGTTCTATTTTATGCTCCCCTACCTATTCAATATGTACTATTTACCTTATAGGAGTACTTTGAGGGTACAACTTGATGGATTTTGGTAGGGATTGAGAGCTAGGAATATTCGGTGTCCGGATCAACATATTTTGATCTGAATATCCGTCGAACTCTTATTCACTTACTTATTTCATTCTCTTGACAATTGTAACTCTTTTGTCTATTTTTTTGGAATAATTTAATATTGTAATGAAACACTTATCTCCTTCTTATCAATTGTTGTTATTAATCTAATACATTTTAGCCTTATCATATAGTGTAAGAAAGTGTGGTAGTAACACCTTATATTTTTATGGTTTAGCTTATGCAATTAACTATTTGTAAAAAAAAATTCAAGTGCTAAAAATGGGGGTGTTACAGAAACTAACCATATAAGAAAACCCATTGTGTTAAAACACTAATGATCAAGAACCACAAAAGGCTAGGTCTTGTAAAGGGGTTATACATGAGAGATTATTGGAAAGCATCAAATGTTCTCCTTTTTATGCCTGTAGTAGAGGACCAAACTAGTTGGAGATTAGAAATCTGGACATATACACGAGTTCAATCACATTTGAGAAAACCCTAAAGCTGTTGAGGACGAACATATCATTTATTGCTTAAGTACTAAACACTTTAAACCTGCAATTACGCTTAACCAACATCTAAACAATAGCACATGTCACAAAACCATAGCAACCCGAGGGAAAAACACACACCCATACTCAATGTAACAAGAGCAATTAAAACAATATAAAAAAATATTTAATAAAACCATTTTTTTAGAATAACTACTTAAAGCAATTATCGTCTATTGTTAATACTAATATCTTTTCACATATGAATTGTGAAAATTTATCCTTTTTTTCGAGGTTATCATCGAGGCCATACCTCATATAATCAAGAACCAAAAAGCCATATGTATCACAAACATCCCTAAAATGACAAATTTTCATGATATTCTTCTCTAAGCACCCTCCAATTTTTCTCATGAGTGTAGAGGATTTTGTTAAAGTCACCACTTACCAATTATAAAATATCATAATGCTCATGAAACTATTGAATTAGTTACCAACCTTCCTTGATTTTAACTCATACAATGTTGTGAAAGTGCCATGAGATCCCATTCCTAAAATCATCAACATGAATATTCATATAGTGCACTAACATTGAATGTAAATAATCTTAGATGTCAATGTTGAAAGGGCATGTACTATAAATTATACAAGCCACGGATTGGATTGTTTTATATTAGAGCTCATTAGTTTAGCGTTGGTTGAATATTTGGGCCAAACTAGCACACACGTGTCTAATAAGGTGTTTACTAGTTTAATTATGGATAAAGGGGGAATTAATGGTAATTATTAAAAAATTAATGAATTCACATGAGGATAATATGGAAGGTACTTCCATGTTAGAGCGGAACCAACCATATTTTAAGATTTAGTTAGTAGGTGCTAGAGTATTAGATTATTTATCCTATTAATTGTAAATTTTATCTTTTTAGTTGGTGTGTGTGTAGAATTTAGTTTAGATTTTTTGTAAATTTTTTATCTTTTAAATTTAAATTATAATTTTATTAATATTCAAATTATAGGAGGTGAAATTCATTTATTTAAATTAGTATTACAAAAACATTAACTATCATAAAGTGTAATTGAATCCAAGTTGGAACTTTAAATTGATCTCTTTGTGAGATCTTCTTCTTGATTGTATTTTCATGTGATTAATAATTACTTTGTCTTGTAAATTTTTGTGTGGTTTTGAGAGATTTATTTTTTGTTTAATTTAACACATTCATATTCCTTTCATAGTAGAACCATCCACATCCATAACCACACACAAATTCATCAAAATCATCATCATCAACCTCTTAAAACCCTAACCCTCTTCCATACCAACAAATATTGCCACCTTACTAACATCCATTGAGCCACATTTTTTTAGACTCAAATAAACCCCATAATAAGACATTAACCACCCTTATATTATTTCTCATAATCAACCACCATAATCTATACATACAAACTCCGAAAATCCATTATTTTAATCCTAACCCTAACCCTAACTCTTCATCTTTATCAACGAATTCCACCTCTATAGATAACCCTATTAATCATGATCATACATGTCATAATTACACCATTAATTTTTTCACTAATTACCCATTAAAAACCCCAATTGATCAATCTTAAACCATAATCCCCAATCACTAAATCTAAACCCTATAATCTTAACTCTACTTACCGAAATAATCTTTCTTTTCTTTTATACTTATTTCAATTCTTGTGTAGATCAATTATAATTGTCCTATTTTGGTGTGTGTATGCATCCAATACACATCATTTATTTTATCCAAAGCAAAGCTAGACCCCAACTCTAGCCTACACTATCCACTGTAAATAATCAAAGTTGTTGTTTATTAAATAAAAAGGTAAATCAAACCGGGTTCTCCAAACAAAGTCCCATCGATAAAAAAATACTAAGGGACTATCCAATCCCCTCACAATTCTAAGAAACTCTAGCCAACTAAGCCTCCTAGTAAGGTACCTCTAATGTGCATTTCGCTTGGTCATTGACAGAAGAAATAACAACTTTAGCATTGCCATCAACCTTGCCTTTCTTTTCACAACCAGCCATATCAACACTTCCTTACATCTTCTTTGGTTATTTGCAATTACCACCCTTATGATGAGGATCACATTTCTGAAGGCCTTCCTTCCATCCTGAGATGATTAGCATTCAAGCCAATTATAAAAATAAGATGCTTTTGTGGTTTCCAATATGCTACAACATTAGGAACATTTTGATTCTCAACATAAGATGTTAGGTAACTTCAAGAAAATAATTTAGGTTCATGTTCGGATATTTTGATCTGATCCAGTATCTTATTTAGATCTCACTTCTCCATAACCACCAATGTTCTCCATTTTCTAAATAACCTAGAATTCTCTCCACTTTTTTAGTTTCCACCCACTCTAATGTGTGTGGGAATATGAAATTATCAATTATGTAAAAATAATGCTCGATTATATTGAAATTAGGAAGAATAATATCAAAAGTGGTGAATTGAAAAAGAAGATGTTTGAATAGTGTGGAATAATTATGATGATTCGATGATGATGAGTGAATGATTAAGATGATTCAAAATTGATGAGATGATGATGAGGATGATTTGATGATTAGGGTTTGATGATGGATGGTTTTATGGGTTAGGGTTTAGTTTCAAAAAGTAGGGGTTGGTTCGAAACTTAGGGTTAGGTTTTCAAATGGTAAATTAGGGTTACGGTTTTTCATATTAGGGATTCAATTTTGGGATGTGTTTGGACGATGAATATGGATAGAAGGGTGTGGGTTATGGAGTTTAGAAAAGATAGTACTTAATCTCTAATTCACACAGATGAAGAGATTAAGGGTTTCAAGATTAATCGTTCACATGGATTCGATTAAACTTGAGATGAACTCACATAGAATTCAATACTTGAAATTTGCATTCAACTTCAATTCATGATGTCTTCAATCGTGGTTTATGTGGCTTTATATAGCCAAGACTTCCAATTAAAAGATACTAGCTAAAAGGTATAATTTTTCAAAAGATACTAGAATATAGAATATTTTTCAAAAAGGTATATTTATGCTACTTTGTTATCTAGCTAATCTCTGACTCTACTAATTAATTAATCAACTAACTAAATCAACTAATATACATGTCCAAGCTACATATTACTTCCCCCATGCACGTAGCCATGTCATTCATTCCATGCACATGCACGTATACGCCTAGTAGCTTGTATGGTACGTTTCATCTTTCACTAGCAATGTAACCATCCTTTTGTCTTCAGTTTTGTGGGAGACCTTTTCTAAATGTAGAATAATTGGTTCCATAATTATGAATGTCAATTCTTAAGTATTTTCTCCTGCATCATTCTCCCCTTGTTGATTTGAATTTTCCCTCAAATTTTCATCGCCATAGTAAGGGTTAATGTCTCTGACATTGAATGTCCTTGATACCCCACCATATGAATTTGGAAAATATAGCTCATAAGCACTTTTCCCAAACTTTTGAAGTACTTTGAAAGGACCATCCACCCTTGGCATAAGCTTTTTTCTTCCTTAGATTAGGAAATATCTCCTTCCTCAAGTGCAACTATACCAAATCTCTCAGTTGAAAAACATGTTGACCCCTATACTTGTTTGCTCTTGTCTTGTACACTTCATTCGCCTTCTCAATATTGTGCTTGATTTGTTGATGAATTTTTTAAAAGAACTCCACTCTCTCTTTTGCATCATAACTCTTCACTTCACCCTTCTTTAATATCACCATATCAATCAACATATATAGATTAATACCATATGCTATCTCGAATCCCGAAAGCTTTGCATCAATCATGGTAAGTACCATAGTCCTTCTAGATAATTCATCCGCTATAACATTATCTTTGCCACTCACATGTATTATAGAGAACAAAAATGTTTACAATAAGCTTGTCTACTTATCATGTCTTGAACTCACCTTCTTTTGACCATGTAGATACTTCAAACTCTTATGATCCAAGTGAATTACAAAAGGCTTAGGTCTCAAGTAGTGGCTCCATGTCTCCAAACAACGCACAATAGCATAGAACTTTTTATCGTAGGTCAAATAGTTGAGTCTTGTACCATTCAACTTTTCACTAAAGAAAGCAATATGTTTCCTTTCTTATGAGAGCACACCCCCAATGCCTACACCACTAGCATCACATATTATTTCAAACAATTTATCAAAACAAGGTAAAGATAACACCGGTGTGTTTGAGAGATTTTTCTTCAAGTCTTCAAAAGCCTTTGTCACTTGATCGTTCTAACAGAACTCTCCTTTCTTTATCAATTATGTGATAGGTGTTGCAATGGTAGAGAAGTCTTTATTGAACCGCCTATAGAATGAGGCCAACCCATGGAAATTTCGAACTTCGTGGACATTAGTAGGAATAGGCCACGTTTGGATAGCTTCCACTTTTAACGGATCAACTCTAATACTATCCCCACTCACAATATAACCAAGGAAAACCACCCTCTCCATCATAAAATCACATTTCTCCATCCTACAATAGATCTTCACCTCTCTAAGCTTGTCAAATATTCTCTTTAAGTGTTGTATGTGCTCGAACTCACTCTTGCTATCTACCAATATATCATCTAGGTAAATAACAATAAAGACTCCAAGGAAGGTCTAAGTACCTTAGTCGGCAATCTTATGAATGAACTAGGTGCATTAAATAGCCCAAATGGTATCAACAACCATTCATACAACCCATACTTAGTCTTGAAGGCTATCTTCCACTCGTCCCCTTCCCTTATTCTCATTTGATAATAGCCGCTCCTAAGATCAATCTTCAAAAACACCTTTGCACCATGTAACTCATCTAACATGTCATCCAATCTTGGCATAAAAAATCTGTACTTGGTTGTGATGTTGTTGATTACTTTCGAATCAATACACATCCTCCGTGTACCATACTTCTTAGGCACCAAAAAAGTTGTAACTCCGTATGGACTCATACTCTCCTGAATATAGCCTCAGTCCAACAACTCTTACACTTGTCTCTGTAGCTCCTTAGCCTCCTCTAGATTGCACCTATAAGTTAGCTTATTTAGTAATGGGACTCCTGGCATAAGATCAATATCGTGGTTAGTACCTTTCAAAGGAGGTAGCCCAATTAGCAATTCATCCAAAAAAATATTAGCATACTCTCGCAACACTTGTTGCAATTTTATATCCATATTAGCATTCTCCCCTTGTTGGACCCCCTTTACCACCAATGCATCACATATCTTCTCATCTTTGATAGTTTCATTTATCTCACACTCCTTAAGGATCAACAACTCCATGCTACTCTTCTTTCTTC
This sequence comes from Tamarix chinensis, assembly GCA_030549775.1. NCBI lineage: Eukaryota > Viridiplantae > Streptophyta > Magnoliopsida > Caryophyllales > Tamaricaceae > Tamarix > Tamarix chinensis. The sequence continues at coordinate 98,157,734 of CM060178.1, read as the reverse complement.
CCCTCCTACACTCAACATCTTCCTTTTTTTGCTGCATGCTCTCGGTTCCTTCCCCTTTTTCATTCCTCAAAACCGAATCCTCCCCATCTAGATTAGGTTTTAACCTAAAATCTTTTTGGCCCTTTCACACCACATACTCATTAAGGACTCCATCATGCACAACCTTCCTATCAAATTTCCACAGCCTCCCTAAAAAAATGTGATAAGCATCCATAGGTAGAATATCACATAAAATATTATCAAAATAATTTTCAATCTTAAAAGAGATAAGAGTTTGTTTGGTGACCCTTATACCTTTGTTTTTGTTGAGCCATTGGAGTGAATATGGTCTTGGATGACCTATAGTCTCCAAACCGATCTTGCTCACCATCTTCTTACTAGCAACATTAGTGCATGAGCCACTATCAATGATGAATTCACACACTTTATCCCCAACTCTACACATGGCCTAGGAAATCTTCTCTCCTTGAGTAAGTAGAGGCTATTATTGTACTTGGAGCCAACACATAGCAATCTACTTATCCCTCTTCCAAAGCATCCTCCGGGATATCATTTTCTTCTTCTTGGTCTCCATCAAGGTCTTCATTCTCATTACAAGCCTCCATACATGCTATCTCCTTTAAAGTTAATGGCCTTTGGTTTGGACAATCCTGAGCAAAGTGACTATAACCTCTACACTTGAAGCATTGCTTGTTCACCTTATCAATCACTTGATCATTTCCCTTTTCTTCACAAGTGAACTTTCTAACATTATCTTGATTTGTGGCTTGAGAAATTGGTGTCTTCGACACCCCCTTGAAAGTCAAACCATATGGAGCATTGGTTAACTTGTTCGGTGGCTTTTTTATCTTCAATTGTTTCTCAAACTTGATTGCTAACTTGGCAAGGTATTCAAACAATTCACAAGGATACACCTCCACCTTCTCCCTAAGGTTTATATTTAGCCCTCCAATGAATTGTGCACACCTTTGTTCTTCTCTTTCCTGGACATCACACATTAGAGCTAATATTTCAAATTCTAAAATGTATTCCTCAATTCCAAGCAACTCTTGCCTCAAATTATTCATCTTTATAAAATTATCTTGCTCGAATTCTTGAGGCATAAATTTCTTCTTCAAGTATTTTTTTAATTTTTCCCATGACCTAATTCTCGGTTTTTATTCTCTCTCCATTATCCTCTTCCAATTATCGTACCACACTCTAGCAAATTTCTTAAACTTTAATATTGCTATTCAGCACCTCTTCTCATCATCAATAGTTTGCAACCATTCGAGAAAAGATTTCAGGTCGATATTACCTTCAAAGTCGAGTAGATCAAATTGGATTCCCTTCTCTACATCATCTTAGGTTCTTCTTGAGGTGTCATGTAGTCTTACATAATTTCCCACAATCTCTTCTCCTTACTCCATTTGATGTTGTGCCCTCCTCACATGGTCTTGTTCTACTTCTTCCCCTCGGTTTTGTAGCTACACATGTGACCCTTGAGCTTTTGAATTTTTTATTCTCCCCACATGTAGCTTTACCTCCTTCATTTCTTCCACCAAGACCTTGAGAATATCTCTCAAGTCCTCCTCTTGGTTCGCCATCTGCTCCCTTCACCAACCGAGTGGTGCTTCTCCAAACACGCCTCCAAGTGCTAGATTTTAGTGTCTTCTTGAAGAATTCTTGGGAGAATCTTAATGAACAGACACTTTATTTGAATAATCTTGAAGTAAAGACACATTTTTGCTAGAATCTTGAATAAAGATTGGATCTTGATCACTAAGATCAAAACATAAGACTTTAATACTAAAATTGATGTGTGTGGGAACATGGAATTATCAATTATGTAAAACCAATGCTTGATTATATTGGAATTAAGAATAATAAGATTTGAAAGTGGTGAATTGAAAAAAAAGATGTTCGAATAGGGTGGAATAATGATGATGATGATTTAAATATGGTGATGATGATTCGATGATGATGAGTGAATGATTAAGATGATTCGAATTTGATAAGATGATGATGAATATGATTCAACAATGATGAGATGATGATGAGGATGATTCAATGATTAGGGTTTGATGATGGATGGCTGTATGGGTTAGGGTTAGGGTTAGGGTTTTGTTTCAAAAAGTAGGGTTTGGTTTGAAACTTAGGGATAGGGTTTCGAAAGGTAAATTAAGGTTAGGGTTTTTCAAATTAGGGCTTAAATTTTGGGATGTGTTTAAATGATGAGTATGGATAGAAGGATGTGGGTTATGGAGTATAGACAATATAGTACTTAATCTCTAAGTCACACAGACGAAGATGTTAAGGGTTTCAAGATTAATTGTTCACACAAATTCGATTAAACTTGAGATGAACTCACATAGAATTCAATACTTACAATTTGCATTCAACTTCAATTCATGATGTCTTCAACCGTGGTTTATATGGATTTTTATATCCAAGGCTACCAATTACAAGATACTAGCTAAAAGGTATAATCCTTTAGAAGATACCTAGCTAAAAGATACTAGAATATAGAATATGCTAAAACATACTAGAATATAAAATATTCTTAAAAAGGTAGATTTATACTACTTTATTCTCTAGATAATCTCTAAATCTACTAATTAATTAACTAAATAAACTAATATGCATATTATTTCCCCCATGCATGTAGCCATGCATGTCATGCACATGCATGTATAAGCCTAGTAGCTTGTATGGTACGTTTCATCTTTTACTAGCAATGTAACCATCCTTTTGTCTTTAATTTTGTGGGAGAACTTTTCTAAATATAGAATAATTGGTTCTATAATTATGAATTTCAATTCTTGAGTGTTTGCTCCTGCATCACACTCTCTTCATATACCCACTAAGTGATCCACGTTCTCCATCTTCTAATTACTTATTGGTGATAGAACGGGATGATTGGAGTTGGTTCAAAAATTGGCTATAAATACTCGTAGTTTCTTCAAATTGAAACAATGAATAAAATCATCACATATAATACTCTTCTCCTTCCTATAAACTACAGGGCAATCTAATCTTTAATTTTTCTATCCTTCAACCTTGAGTGCACAAGTTTGAAGGAAGTTGTGTAACAACACAAAAATGTTGCTTTCCGATCTTTATTTTTTTTACCACACTTACCACTATCATAAGAGGTAACATCCACTAGAATTGTTGTAGCCTTCCCATTCACACACATTAACCTTTTATCCTCAAGTGTTGAGGGTGTTGAACCCGCTCCTTTATGCTCTATAAGCCCTCGAGTTTTCTCATTAGTCATCTATGATGAATTCACTTGGTCCTCTAATTGTTGCTCATGTCGTGCCTTAGAACTAGGATGATCGGATGCTGAGGCAAATATTTCTCCATCTAGAACACCCACCCTATAGTGATCTTGGCACATGATTCTAACATAATGGGGAGGCCCGCCCTCAACCAAGGGCCATAAAGGAGTCTCTTTTGTGTAGGTTTTACATCAAAGACTTCACACTCTTTCTTAGTATGTCCCAAGCTCCCATATACATACCACAATTTAGGTTGTTTCTCATACCTTAATCGAACCACCATGGTGGTTGAGCTACTAATCTGCATCTTAAGATCCCATTTTAGCATCTTATCAATCTTAATTCACAATCTTATTTGCAAAGATTTGTTTCATCCGGTTCTAAGTTCGTCATCATACTCTAGATATTGTTCCTAGATTCCCTAGGAATTCAGTATGCTTCCTAGGTCAACAATTGAAGGGATGGGAATATATACGGATCCAAAGGGAGGAAGAGAAGTCTATCAACAATGGTTATTTATCAACATCCATAGGCTCAAGTAAAAGCAACTATTATCAAAATTCCATGATTGGTTCTCTATTATCCATCGAGCTTCCTTCATCTTTGATAATTCGAAGACAAATCCCAATTCAATCATCAAATCGCCACCGACCCTCCAGGTCATTTGCCTCATGGATTTAAGGGCACGAGTATTGAATATTTGGTAGATAAGAAGCTTCCCTACTAGTGTGCGCCTTACCCTATAATCACCAAATCATCCTTCACAACGCATGTAGTAATACCCTATAATAATAATAATAATAATAATAATAATAATAAGATATACAAGGGAACTTATATATATATGTTCATTTATTTAAAGGATAAGACTAAGTTTTTGATGGCTATACTAATTAAAATATTAAAGATTTAAATTTTAATATTGTTACTAAGCATATACATAGCATGTAAATAATAGGTTGATAATAGAGTTTAATTAAACAATGTTGTTATGAGATATAGATAATAGGTTTTTTAGTAAATGGATATTTTATTAAATTAATTACTTAACCCCTTCTAGAATAATCTATGATAAATTATCACCTTCCATAACATTTAACTCAATATAAACCTGTTGATGTCTAAGAGTATTCACATCCCTTTCTCAAATTTGAGATATCTAATTGTACTATTTAATTATTTTTTCTTTATCTCTTCTATTTTTATCAATGTATCTCAAATTTCATTATCTACTCTATATCCAACTACATCAAATTTATAACATCTAATTACTTTTATCCATCACATCGCCAATCATTTACACTTTTCAACTATTTAAATTTTGATTTATATTAATATATAAATATCAATTAATTATTTAATATAATAAAATTTAATTAAATATTACTTTATAAATAATTTTATCATATGATTTATAATTAAATAAATATAAGAAGAAAAAATAATTTAAATATTATATAGGTATTACAATAATAATATAAATGCATCATATTATCTTAACAATAATCGCTTGTAGTTCAACACGACAATATTACAAAAACATAAATAAATACAACATACGCTTGTATAAGATGAACTATAATCAGTATGAGCAAATGCTCTAATTATTAGCCTTAGGTTATCCAAAAGATTCAAAAAAATAAATTGAGTATGATCCATTGTTTTTAAATAGAAATAATGAAGAAAAATAAAGAAGATGAACATATTTGGAGACAATATAGCACTTTAATGTTAAGAATGTAGAAAAGATGACATAAAAAATTATTGAGTAAAATATGATGTATGTATAGGAAATTTTTATTACCAATATAAATAACCATTATTTTTTATAAATAAATACAAAATATCACTCATTTTCTCCAACGGTAAAAGTCAGTCTAAAAAATATATGGAAAATAGATAAAATAATGCACAACAAGACGGGCATGAGGCAAAAGCTGCCTCGATGTGGCTTGATGCACCTCATTTTTTCCACTTTATATACCACAAATTTCTAAGCTAACCGCAAATTTGAGTTAGTTCTTTAAAAATTTCAATTCACTCCTCAAAGTTAAGAAGATAAGGATGTTTTCCCCCTTCTCATTATAGATGCTCTAAGTAATAACAAGTATATTTGTTGAAAATAGATAAAATAATGTGCATCGGGACGCACATGAGGCAAAAGTTGCCTCTGTGTGGCTTGATGAACCTCATTTCTACCACTTTATATATCACAAATTTCTAAGGTAACCTCAAATTTGAGTTAGTTCTTTAACAATTTCAATTCACTCCTCAAATTTAAGGAGATTAGGATAGTTTCCCCCTTCTCATTATATATGCTCTAAGTAATAACAAGTATAATTGCAGACATCGGAAAGAAGAAAAATAAAATAAAGAGAATGATTATTAATCGGAAATTCTACACACACCCAATCATAGCTTAGAGAATTATAATGACTTTCCATCAATTCTTTTAGTATTCTTCCTTCATCCTTCAACCTTTCATTTTTGGCGGGTGATTTAGACCTAAGATGTGTTAGGCCCTATGGAAGTAGTTGAATAGTGTGTTACATTAATTTATTTACTATTAATTTATCATTATAGCAATTCACCATTAATTACATGCTATCACTACATAGAATAAGATAAATATATATTGTTGTTGTATCATTTTATCTACTCGTAAGCCATAGTATTAATCTAGCATTTAATTTACTATTGATGTGATATTAAACTCTAACTTAACTCTTGGTAGAAAGTTAATGCTAAATCATATATATACATAATGCTTCCTATTTGAGCACTTTATTAGGTTAGACTAACTCAGTTAGTTTCAAAGCTAATTAACTTATAGTAACCACCACTTCCATTTGGTATGATAATTTAATTTCATTAATTAGCTAAACTTTGATGAGCCATAAACTATGTTTCTTTTACGTAATAATTTTTTTTTGTTTCTACCTTAATGTGGCTAATTAAAATTTAAAAAGATAAAAAATGCCATTATTCAACTATAGGCTAAGTAATCAAAGGAACCTTAATTGACCACTCATGGTACTCTGGCTAATTACTATAATAACCTTATATTTATTTAATCATTTTTGGACTCTTAAGTTTATGCATATAAACATTAGGTGATAAACTAATAGATTATAAATGATTAGTAATTTTATGGATTTTGATAAGTTAGATATAAGATATATATAATATTTATTTAATATATCTTGCCTAACATTAGTAAAATACTATTTTTAACTATAAGGCTAACCAACTAGTGAGTTTTGGTAATTGGGTCACACTTTAGGTAACCCAATTACTTTTCTAACTATTTATAGGTAAATTACCAACTATATTTTAATACTTGTGATATTATTTTTATATTATATAATTTAAGGTGCTTTAGATTTTATATATATGTGATAACCTTATTTTGTAAAATCCTTATATTGTGTTAATGCGACTCTAGATTTTATTTTAAAATATGATTTTTATGAATTTAAATTATTTATAGATGTTTTATTGTTGTTTTGCTAATTTATTCCGAATGTATATACAGTATTTATATTATTTTATTTATTGTTGGTGATTATATGAAATTTGTGGTATGTGTTATCTTATGATATTAGTATATATACAAGAATTTTTTTTTCTATTTTGTATTAAATTATAATGGTGGTTGGTTTATAACCCAATTGATCAACTCTTCCTAGAAAATGTTCAAATTAGAAAGTAGTATTGTGAAAAATCTTATTTAATAAAAGTAACATTTATGGGAGTGATATTTACGAAATATGTTAATTATGTAAAATATTATTTGTAAAAGGTACTATTTTTAGAAAGTATCAAATATGAAAGGTACCTACCTTTGGAAAGGTGGATAATTAAGCAATGAATATGGTTGCATATTTTGGATGTGTCATATAATCACCTTGAATAAGACACTAAAATTTAAAGTGGAGGATGACAGTGTGATTGGGTCATTTGGGGTTGACCTCTCAGAGTTGGGGATTAGCAATTGTATTTCCTCGGATTGTAGTGATGTATAGTCATTTGATTTATTTACCTAGTCAAGAGCCAATAAGGCTCCATGATAACTCAACTAGGATCTTTTGACCTATTAATGGGTGTGCACACTTAAGGACTCGATGACTAAGGTTAGATTTTTTCCTTTGGTGTTAGGACAACTAAGATTGCCCAAGAGGTGGATCTCCTGTGGTTGGTTTTGATTGTTCTTAGATACCTTTGGTCTTATTTGTCAGGTGACCCTCCTAGTTGGGTTTTACCTACTCAATGATTAAAATTATATAGTTTTTTATGTGGTTATTGGTCAAAGAGGCTTTTATAAATGGTGAAATAAAATCTGCCTTAATCTTTAACTCATATGTTGTTGTGTTTTATGTACTATAGTGATGTTATAAGTTATGATATATTTTTTTCTAAATCATGGGTTACTTAACTATTTCCCTAGATAAATTGTTACTATTTTAAATTAGGATCCATGATGTACATGGTGAGTAGATAGTATTATGCAGGTAGATTGTGACCTTACATGGTGATGGATGCATACTTGCGGAACAAGTTGAGAGAGAGAGATTTAGCATCTGGAGTTTTACCTATTGATGGTGTTTTGATTTCAATGGGTTTTAAATGTAGTGGAGTTAGTTTGCTTGGTTCTACCTTTAAAAATTAATTTTTTTATAAAATTAATTATAAAATGTAATTTTAGGTTAATTAGGAATGTTTGGCTTTACTTTTAAAAAGTTATTATGAAAAAAGGTAATTAGAAAAAATTACTTTCTAAAATTAATAAAACAAAAGCAAATTTAGCCTACTTTTAGAAACTATTTTTACACAAATATAGTACGGTACTTTTAAATGAAATATCATTTAAAATACCCTCATTCCATGTTTTTGGGTCACTGCTCCATTTCACCGCTTGCTTCCATTTCATACTAGCTTATCACGTCCACCTTCATTTCACGACCGCCTTTATTGCTACCTTCACTCATCCATCCCAAACTCGCCTATTGATTTGCTCCATCACCACAACTTCTCCATTGCAGGGATGGGAAGGAATGCGATCCAGAATTGGAATTCTGTAAGGATTGTATGCTTGCAAATTTGGCTAGTTGGGTTACATTGGTGAAATTTTTTTATGCACTACAATATCGATTTTTTGGAGGAGCTGTTGGGTAACGATAGGGTTTGGGCGATAGGACCATTGTTGCGCTAACTAAGGACTCTTCGTGGGCTAAAAAGCGAGGTGGTCCAAGCTCAATTGCTACAAATGACCATGTGGCACAGTTGGATGCAAATATATACCCCTCTCTAGTTTATATTTGTTTTGATTGTTAGAAATTTAATATAATGCAACATACATAGAACAAAAGAATACTTATCAAAGTGATTGTTGTGCCACAAAATTAATTGCTACCCTGAAGTGAAAATACGGTCATACTGGGGTACAATCTTAATAGTCTTATCACCTCTAATATTAACATAACGAGCCTCTGGTACATACACTCAAAATGAGAAACTATGAAAATTGTATAAACCTTTTCCCAGAAAATAATAATTTTTGGATCAGTAGAAGAGCAATTGCCAAAAAAATTATCAGGAAGGAGGGTAGGTTTCAAAAATTATATCTCCACGTAAAAAACTAACTCAATAAATGGATGAAAAGGAGGAGATAAAACCATTATACCCAACCACCACTACTCCACCTCTATTTGACCAATGTCAATGGAGGAAGAACGTTAGAGAACGTTCGGGGGAGTGGAGGAAAATAGTCATAGAAAGGAATTAGTAAAATAATGGTGAAAAATTCAAACAAAAAAAAAGATTGGGTCCCAAGATCAAATACCACACCTACTCCTAAGCCTAGCTTGGACCAAACTAGATAGACTGGTGGACAGCACCATCGCGTGCGCGTGTGGTTCAAGACCAACCTAATAGACCATTCAAAATAGTCCAAGTAACTTTCTCAAACTAAGGTGGACAAGTAAGTGAATATAAAAAAATACTATTCCTCACCCATCCCACCAATGTGGGATATTGGAAAAGGATTTACTACACCTAAAAAGTATCATAATATTTCCATTATCCTAACAATCCCCCACCAATGACAAAACGATTACAAAACATAAAGTAATAAACGGGGCAAAAGAAATAATAACACTTAAATATTAATGCCACAAGGATTGAATTGATATGTAATGAGGTGAGACAACATTTGTGTTAAGGGAGTGAATGAATCTTGAAATTCCTTAACTTCAATAGAGACCCCCACAACACATGGCTAACCTAAATCCTGCAAATTTTGTGATAGCAAAAAAAAACATACTCTCTGAGGCCGTGTGAGCACCTTGGGTACTCATGAGTGCTTTAGAAAGACAACCTTAGTCTTTCATGGAAGGAATCACACCTTCATACTCATTTAGGTGAATCCATTAAGTGTGTATCACAAGCAACACCAAATTAACTATAGATTCATTAAGGACATTAATATTCTCAACCTTATATATACCAAGTGGTGAATTTATCAAGTCCATATAACTAGGACCACCCAAGAATAGGGCCATAAACTCATTAAAAGCATGATCTCAATCTGTTTCAATGCACACCATAGGGATGGGAAATGTAGAGAAAGAGAGTAATCATATGGCTTCATTTGACTACAAGTGGTATCCTCCATATTTTCCTCAACCTTGAGGCTTAAGCCCCTCCCCCTCAACAATTCAAAGATGACCCTCCTTGTTAAACCCTTTGTGAGAGGGTCTACTAGATTTTTCTCTAATCTAACAAACTCTAAGAAAATAACAACTTTATTCAATAGTTCTCTCACAAAACTGTGTCAGACACAAATATGTTTCCTTTTACCACTATACACACTGTTCTTGGAAATACATATAGCTTCCTTTGATTCATAATGCAAGGAACCCGACACTTATGGTTTCCTCCATAATGGTATATTAGCCAAAAAGTTCCACAACTATTCTGCTTCTTGACCAGTCAATTCAAGAGCAATAAACTCAAACTCCATCATAAACTGTGCAATACAATTGTGCTTAGCAAAATTCCACAACACAACTCCTCCTCCCAGTGTAAAAACAGATCCATTGGTGGAGATAACCTCATCATTATCTGAAATGCAGTTAGCATAAGTAAATTCTTCTAACACGGTAGGAAATTTATAATAATGTAAACACCAATCCTTAATACATTTAAGGTATATAAGTAAATAATGAAGTATAGTCCAATGATCTCTATTTGGGTTGTGAGTATATCAACTTATTCGACTCACAGTATAAGTTATGTTAAGTCTAGTATAGTTCATGAGAACATCACACTACTGATGATTTTAGCATATTCTTCTCGTGAAATACTAAAATTCTAGTTCTTTTTCAAGTAACTGCTGGTATCATAGGGAGTTTTCACAAGTATTTTATCACTACCATCAAAATTTTCTATTATATTATCAACATAGCTTGACCGAATTAAGGAAAATTTATTCTCAATTTTTCTCAATTTAATGCCAAGAGTTACGTCATCTTCTCCTAAATTTTTTCATATCAAAATGACAAGACAAAAAGGATTTGATATCATTGACCACAGCTACATTAGTCCCAAGAATCAACATGTCATCAATGTATAGAGAAACAATCACACAATCATGTCCAAACATCTTGGAGTAAACACAAGAATCAAATGCATTTGTATTATAAACATTGCTTATTAAAGTTTGGTTAAAATTTTCATACCATTGTTTAGAAGCTTGTATAATGCCATATAATGAATTTCTCAATCTACACACTTAGTTATCCTGACCCTCAACCTCACAACCCTCAGTCGAATCCATTTTATAGACTACAAGTCTATGGATAGTAGCCAATGCTACTAAAGAATGAATAGTGGAAATATTAGTCGCAGGGGAATAAGTATCAAAAAATCAACATCTTTCTTTTGTTTATAGCCTACGACTACCAATCGAGCCTTAAACTTATCAATGGTACTATCAGTTCTCAATTTCTTTCTGAAAATCCATTTGCATCTAATTGGTTTACATCCTCTAGGTAAGTTAACTAAATCCCATATGTGATTAATCATGATTGAATCCAATTCATTTTTAATTGCTTCTTTCCAAAAATTAGCATATATTGATGTTATAGCATCCCTATAGGTTTTAGGATCATCTTCAATCAAATAAGTAGACAACTAATCCAAATCAATCTTATCAAGATCATCATTTCCAATTCAGAAAGCTGTGATAAAATTAGGAAAAATTAGGCCCAAAGCTAGTTTCTATCCTTCATATTTTATTTCTCATATTTTCATACACATTAGCATTCATGTCACCATATGGAGAATACAAAGATAAAGGCATAGAAGAAGAAACATTAGAACTAGCAGTATCACATGCACTCTTTCTTATAGGGAACACATTCTCAATAAAAAAATATGCATTTCCAGATTCATAAATAAAGTTATCATTGAAACACAAGAATTTATATGCAACACTGTTTTGAGCATAAACAATAAATACACAGTCAAACGTTTTTGTTCCAACATTGGTTTTTCTAAAATCAAGTAAACCAATATTAGATATATACCTCCACATTTTTAAAATTTTCAAGTTGGGCGAAACACCTTTCCTTATTTCATAGGGTGTTTTATCTAGATTTTTACGAGGAACTCGATTCAAAATATAACATGCTGATAGAATAGCTTACTCCCATATTTGGTTAGACATACCAGAACTTGAGAGCATAACATTTAACATTTCTTTCAAAGTTTTATTCTTTCGTTCAAATATTCCATTTTGATGAGGAATATAAGGGTCACTAATTTCATGTATGATGGCATTCTTATAACAGAATTCCTTAAGGAAATTAGTCTCATATTCACCACCTCGATCATACCTAAGCCTCTTAATCTTTCAATCCAATTGTTTTTCTACTTCTGCTTTATATTTCAAGAGCATACCTTCAATATCATCTTTAGACATAAGGAGGTAGACCTTAGCATATCTCGAGTGATCACCAATAAAAGTCACATAATATCATTTACCTCCTCTACTATTAGTGTTCTTAAAATCTGTTAAGTCTGTGTAAATTAGTTCAAGCAATTTTGTTAATCTTATTGTGACTAGTTTAAAAGGGTTCTTAGTGAACTTAGCTTCCACACATATTATACATTTTTCATAATTGTCGGTGTTTATCACATTTATCAAGTTCATACTTCTAAATTAATTAATGGAATCCACATTTATATGTTCTATCTTACCATGCCACAAATTAACAAGCTCTGCAATATATGCAAAAGTAGAACCAATTTCATTAATAAAAATGGTGTTCAATACAAAAATTTGATCAGCTAAGTAAACATTTCCCACAAAGTTTCCATTCTTGTTCACCACGACCTTATCTGACTCAAAAACCAGTTTTAGCCCATCCCTATTAAGTAAACTACCTAAAACTAAGTTTATATGTAAAGAATGAACATAAAACACATCATTTAAACACAAAGATTTTGCTAAAAGTGAATTTTAGAAAGACCTTTCCCTTTACCCAATACTCCTTTATTTGCAAAGTTTCCCATGTATACACAGTTTCCATTAGTTACATCCTCGAACTAGTGGAAAATGTCTTGGTTGGCACATAGGTGCTTTGAAGCACTAATATCATAATCCAGTTGGTCTTATTGTCAACTAGGTTAGCTTCTTCTACTACTGCAACTATCATCTCTTCTATCTCAGCAACATTTGCTTGTGGAGCTAGAGGTGCACCAGGTTTCTTACTCCAATGTTGTTGTCCCTTCCTGTTGTAACATTGACATGCTTTGTGACCCATCTTACCACAAGCATAGTAGGTCACTAATTTTATTCTTGAAGTTAGGTTGACTTTTTTGCTGACCCTTCTTCTGAGTCTTCTTACTCTTACCCCTATATTAGTCCTTACTAACACCTAACTCCATGACATATTCTTATAGAACCAGAAGCGCAAGACAGTTGGTTGTCCTTCACATGATTAGCCTCCTCTGTCTTCATGTAACTTATCAGCTCTAGGAGTGTCAAATATCTCTTCTTGTGATTCAAATGGTTTCTAAACTCATTCTGGGATTTAAAAAATTTCACTAATCTTCATATTAGCCTCAAATGTCTCACTAATCTTCATATCATCGCCCAGGACTACAACAACAAACATCTCAAAATTATGCACTTGACTCATTAGTAGCTTATCATTGACCACCTGAAGCTTCAACAAGTTCCCAACAATATACTTCTTTCATCCAGCTTCGTCAGAATTGTATTTTTTTCTTCAAAGTGTCCCAAATCTCCTTGGAGGACTCAACGCTAAATAATATGTGAAACGGTTTATTGTTCATATGAGACAGTAGATAACCCCTGATAATCTTGTTATCCCTATCATATTTTTCCTTTGCAACATCATAATTGAATTCCAAAGCTTCAACCAATATTAGTAGTCTTTGGGACCACCTCCGATGAACCAACCAACGAATTAATTTTAGACATGTCAGGAATAACCCTTGGAGTTAGAGCCACTATAAATAAGGCAACAAATTTCACTTTTAAAAATAATAGCAGTTAGCACAGTGGTACATAGTTAAAGCAAGAACTAGGATCAATATATGTTCAATACACCAATAGTAGATACTAAATGGTTTTGATAGAATTTTCTGAGTAACCAATGAAAGAACACTCGAAACCGAAATGAAAAATTTGGTCATAGATTTAATTATGAAGCATAACAATGGAACCAAATAGATATAGGAATTAGTATAGCACTATGTGTGTGTGTGTGTGTGTGTGTGATATATTTTTTGCTTCAGAATGTTGGAAATTTAATATGATGCAACATACGCAGAAAGAAAGAATACTTATCAAAGTTATTGTTGTGACATGAAATTAAATGGATGGAAAAAAAGAGATAAAATCATTCTTCCCAACCACCACTACTCCACCTCCATTTGTCCAGTGCTAATGGAGGAAGAACATTAGAAAACATTTGGGGGAGTGAAGAACACTCAAAATAGTCCAAGTAACTTTCTCAAACCAAGGTGGGCAAGCAAGGGAATATAAATAATACTATTCCTCACCCATCCCACCAATGTAGGATATTGGAAAAGGCTTTACCGCACCAAAAAAGCAGCCTAGTATTGCCATTGTCCTAACATCGATAGACATACTTCATTGATTGATAAACAAACTATGGCTCTAAGGGATGTGCTAGAACACTATAAGGCATATATTATTTGGTGTGCTCATGAAGCTAATGGGAATAATGATGTTATCTTGAGAGAGAGAGAGAGAGAGAGAGGGTTAGTCATAAAGGGATGGACTCCACAAATATCGATCCTAAGGCATCATTCCATTGTGACGTTTGTGACAGACTATGGGTGGAACTCGGTGGTTGAAGCAATGGATGTTGGGATTGTTACGGTGGCTTGATCGATGGGAGTTGATCAGTTTATAGACGCTTAGCTATTGGTGGATAAATTAGGTGTGGGGCTAATGGTCAAGTGTAAAGGGACAAAGAATGCTCTTGACTCAAGTGAGTTAGCTCTTTTGTTGGATGAGTCAATGAGTGGGAATATTCAAGGTGTGAGGAGAGGGTGAGAAAGTTGCATCATGATGCAAAGGCGATGGTGAAAGAAGGCGGTAGCTCTGCTAGAGATTTGGATGGGGTCTCAATTCATTTGTATGGATTAATCAAGTGGTGAAGGGAGAGGAAGGAGATTAGCCATTTTTATAGGATTTACCTCAAAAAACACTTAATATGGGTAAAAATTGAATGTGAAAATAGATTTGGGTTAAACCCAATAAGATGTACAATCACTTATGGGGAGGATATATGGAAGATATTTATTTAGGTAAACTACAACTATTATTTATTTTCACATTTTTTTATTATGATATATAATGGGTAATAATTTATTTATTTTTTCTAGAAAATCCAAGTTGTAGACACTTTCAAAATAAGCTAATTGCCCATTTAGATGAGCTTCAGTTAATATATAGTGGTGCCTATACAATCAAAGAATATTCATAGCCTCCATTTCAAGGGACTCACCTAAGTTTTGATAAGGAAAAAAAAACTAAGAACAAGTAATGTGGATCCTTTTAAAGCCCAAAAATTCATTGAGCTTGAGGATTGTAATTCTAGTTATTCATATGATGCGATAAACGAAAAAGAAAAGTCAAGCAAGAAGCGTTCTAAGAATCAACAATTTAGTTTTCATAAGATAAATGAGTATGCCAATAAAAAGCTTGATAATAAGTTGCTACAATTGTGTGAAACAACATTTAAGAGTAACAATGATCCTCCTTTGCTAGCACCTCAATCCTCAACAACCCCCACCATGAAAGAATATTTAGTTATTCTAAATGACATGGCTTATAAAATTTCTAATGAGTGATCTATCCTCTCTATTTATGCTTTTAAGGATCTTGATAATAAAGACATGTGGATGTATATGACACTAGGAATAATGATGTTGGATAATATATAGAGGATAGAGTTGTTAGAAAAATAAAAATGGTACGGTATAGGATTATAGATGTCATTTACCATACACGTCATTGAAGCATTTGTTTTTATAATGTTTACTATAAATGTAAGAATGTTTATTAAATAACATAAACTTTGATTATATTACTTTCTAAATTTTATATGTTAATAAATTTTGTTTAGTGATTGTTTAGAATTTTTTTAACAGTGTTAGAATAAGTTTTTTTTACAAATTTTAGTGCTTTATAATATCTTTATATTTTTAAAAAATTATATTTTTTCATGTTTTATATGATTTTTAATGTTTAATATTAAATATTTTATATAATAATTATTACCCAAAAAATAAAGATATAGGAAGATAAAAATAAAAGATGAAAAATAAATAGTAAATATATAGAAAAACAAAATTCAAACACTAAATAACTTTTTAGTATTAACTACTTAAGCAACAAAAGTAAAAATAAATATATATTTTGTTAAATAAAGTACTTCTTGAAAAGTAATTTTTTTAAAATATTTTTTTTATCTAAAAGTGATTATTCAAAATAAATAATGCTAAATGGAAGCTTAATTTTTTGACATGTCATTAATTATTTTTGACGTTATTTAACTTTATTATAGTGTCCTAATATATTCAAAATAATGTAAAATTTTGTATTGGCTTAAAATTTTAAGTTTTAGTCTTAACAACTAATGTGAATAGAATAATACCTACTTTCACTAAATATGACAATAATACCCACATTTATATCCACCTCCTGCATTATTTTTTCAATATTTTGTGTTTTGAAAATTGATTGATAATTTACTCAATCTTTCACAATCTTTGTCCATCATTAGCCTCAAACATCCACTTCCGACTAAGAATACGGCATCATAAGACTTGAGAACAAGAATTGAGAGAGAGAGATCTCACAGTGCTAAGAGAAATGTTGGAGAAAGAGAAATACAAGAGACCCTTAACAAGGATCGCTGCACTCCCATGCACAGGGGGGAGTCACCATCATATTCCACCATGGTGTAATAACTTAAATCTTTAAAGTGAGACACAACATAATCTATTCACTTCTATTATACCAAAAAAAATAACAACAATAATAATAATCTATTCACTTGTATAGCGAAAATTGGCTTGCGCCAGGCATATGCATTTATGATTCTTAATCATCCACTGATCTGAAAACACTACTTTCTCCGGTACTGAATTATGACCATAAAGCACCACAGAAGTTGAAATTTGACACTAAGTTTATAATTTATACAAGTATTCAATTCCCGTTCATTGAAAAGTTGGTGCAATCAGGGATCGGTTACCAGAAATCTGTTCCTCCCTTGCATTTGACCCAAATAAGAAAATGGGTAATATAATGGATAAACATGGCAGCCAACAGCCACAGCTCACAAGTCATCTATTTATGATACTTTCGTCTGTCTAAACTAGCTCATATTCATCCACCACTACCAGCACAAAAAAAAAAAAAAAAAAAAAAAAAGTTGATGTCTCCAGTTTTTCAATTCTTCT
Source organism: Tamarix chinensis (assembly GCA_030549775.1). Lineage (NCBI taxonomy): Eukaryota > Viridiplantae > Streptophyta > Magnoliopsida > Caryophyllales > Tamaricaceae > Tamarix > Tamarix chinensis. The sequence goes on along the minus strand of CM060178.1, from coordinate 98,140,440 downwards.
ATTTCTGGTCAACGGACCTCAACTAGGTGATTCAAACCATATTAGGTCTTTGGGGGAGCAAAAGATTGTAGAATCTGTCGTGTAAAAAGAAATGCTTTCCCTTGCTGTCAACAGCTTTTTTCCAGCCACACCAACCTCCGTTCACTATCTTCTTTAGATCATCGCCGCCAGTATAGTGAGGATCCAGGATGAGGAATGCACAGTCCCCACTAACATCATTGTAATCAACTCCTAATAGGGTATAAGCAAGAACTCCACCGCCTGCATTGATGCACCAAATGTAAGTATAAGATGTCTCTGCATTTACAATTGAGTAATAATCACCCATGAATTTTTAGCATATTGTAGCTGATACAAAACTGATCTTAATTCAACGTGCACAGCACCCACCAATCATGATTGGTGTTCCTTGGTTCTCAAAGTGCATGGCCAACTCTCGACATTTCTCTGGAAGCTCAGCTCCAGATCTTACATTTATTACTTTGCAAGTGACCTGGCGATAATATAATTTGTTAATACATGATAAATAATACCATAACAGCGGAGTATCTGCTGTGTTCAATGCTTTGTCCAATATGGGTCAGTGTCTGGGTTAAGGTTAATCAGTTGAGTTTATAAACGATAATAGTACGAGTTTATATGCATGCGCGTGCAATTACAACAAAAACTCAGGGAAAAAATACAAAAGAGCTTCAAGCATGCTAACAACTCACCCCCAGAAGTTTGTCCAAAACATAGCTTAACTCAATGGCACCAATCCATTCACGAGATCCTAAAAAAGAAGAGTCTTTATCACCAATCTCCACTAGTGCCTGCTGTATCTCCCTATGATTTAGTGATAGAAGCAGTATGAGATTTAACTGCTCAAGGCACATGTATAGTCCAAAATTCAGCCCGCTTAGAGAAAGACCTACAAAATAAAAGGTTCCAAGATGGCACTATGCAAGTTAACTTTCCTTACCTATGGGTGGGGACATCAATTGAAGTATAATGCTGGAGTCTGAACCAGGAAATGATTGTTTGGAGAGAGCGATAAGCACAACCCCAGCCCTAGCAGTTGGCATGCAGATAACAAATAACACGTTAAAAGATGGAGCTTTCACTTGCAACCACACAGTTTATACCAGAAAAAAGTATACAGCTAACAAATGCAGAAAATTTCTAAGCAAGATGTGGTACCTATGACAATCATTATCTGAGAACCAAAATATAGAAACGATCAGAATATATATCATTATTGCATTCAGATTGCTCCACATTTATTTTCTCAATCAGTTAGCGAATAAACCAAAATTTACTTTCACTGCCACTAGAAGTTATTCATCAAAGCAAAATGATTCATTTGTCACTTCCTGTCAGGAGCAAAATTTACTAGCCAGAGTACTGATTTCAATACTTCTCTCATATGGAAAGTATTAAGCATATATTACCGAGTCATCAAAACCATCCTGAAGGTAATGGTAATATTCATAAGATCCTTGAACCAGAGAGACAAGGCCCCCAGACACTGCATAAAGATGTTAATGGAAACAGTTCGTCAAAAAGGGAAAAAAATGAAGAAAAGAAATTAGCTAAGAGAAAGTCAATTGTATATCTGACCTCCACTGCCAGGAATCCCAGTATGTACATCCTTGAGCAAAGGCAAACCTAAAACACCAGCAGACAAATTTCTCTAAAGTTAGCGTACAAACAGTGAGGAAGAAAAAAAAAGAATTTTCCATTAGTTCCAAAAACTACCCCTTTTGGCTAAGCTCTTTCTGCTCTCATTGGTCTTTGTAAAATTCAGAGCATTTGCAGCACGCAAAAGAGGACGATCAGAAGGTAATCCCAGTCGCATATGCATTGACCTCCTGAGTTCAACTGTGGAAAGAACCAGATTACTCACTGGCCATTGCTAAAAAAATGCAAGGATATGTTCCAGAATTCAAAGCTTACCAAGAAATGTCATACAGTTCCCATAAGACCAGCAGACTTTAGATAATTCTATACTCCGCTAAAAAGGAACAATAATGTCCAAAGAGGGAAGAGGGTACCTTGCTTGATTTCTGTCTCCCCATAGCTAAGTTCATAAACAACCGTTATTGGGTGAAGAATTCCTGGAGGATGGAAATGATATGCATGCAGCTGCAGTTTGCAATTATTCAAATAAAAGAATGAGGCATTTCACTCAATGTGAACTCATTAACAAACACAAAATATAGTCAAAATTTTGGCTCTCGCTTCCCAAAGTGAAAAAAAGAACATATCATGCAGAACTCCCACAACCACATGACCAAGGGAGGTAGGGTTCCATGTGGTTGAGAAGTCTAGAGCTGATAATAACGTTCAAGAGGCAAATGACTATAAGCTTCCATGTTAAGCTCCAACCCTTTAAGACAAATCTCCCCATGAAAGCCTTGGTTTAAGTAGAAAATACTATTATCATAGATGAGCAGAAAACTTAGCAATAGCAGCCTTGGAATCCTTAGAGAACAGGAATCCCATAGGACATGTATGCTTCAAAGGCAGAAATAGCACCACAGAGTCTAATTAACAGTGTCATTAAACATTCCATTAAACAGGGAATGAGGCCAATTTATTTATTTATTAATATGATCCTTCCCCCACACAAAGAGGTGACAGAAATTGTAAAGCTGCAGGATTGTGTGAACTAGATTATAGTATTCATCCAAAATCACAAATCTTTTAACTTAATGAAAATGCAAAGTGAGTTTTATATTCAACCAGCCCACCATACAAGGACAAAACTCATTCAACTCATGAAGAAAAGCAATGAAACATTGCGATGAAATAAGATAATCTCCGGCCAACTTGAATTTGCTATGCAGATAATCAAGCTCCAAATCCACAAACCCAAAAGCAGTACTCAGATAATCAAGCTCAAAAAGGAGGGAGAGAGAGAGAGAGAGAGAGACTCTGAATTTGTGCATGATAACAGCCAAGAAAGGTGATTCTTCAGAGCATAATCAAGCACAATTCTCCGTACATCCTTGAACATAAACAGGATACATGGAGTAGGTTTCTCACAGTTTTTACAGCAAAGCAGGATATGCCAAACCCGTGAGTACATGAAACCCACACGTAATATCACAAAACAGCTTTTTTGATAGATTATTCTTCACATACACCATCACAACTTATGTGGAGTATCTCTTCATCGATTACATCACCATATCACATTACCTGAGGATGATGTCCTGACGTTACATGAATGCCTATATTCTTCATTGAAGTCAGTTGGTCAGTTAGAGCTGGAATTATCAGCTTAGAAACTGCATGTGACAGTGGGAGATGTTTTGCAGCATAACAGATAACTTCTAGATTATAGTCTACCACCAGAAGTGTAGACTCTTCTGAAGCTACAAGGACATAATGAATATTGTAAGAAGCAGTGATAACCATCAAAACAAGATCATGTCTCTTATTCAAGATATCGTTTTCGATGACTCCAAAAAATCAACATTACCTGGACAATACTCTGCTAAAGGCGCAGCAGATTTTGGAGATTTTTCTGATCTGTTGAGCAGAACAGTCACCTGAATTTTATCTGCATTCTAAACATATAACCTTAATAAAAATACTTAAGCTAGAGAAGAACAACATAAATGTCCAAACCATAAAAAAGAAGATAACTTCAAACATATGTCTACATGTTTACTTACCTCGACAGAACTAGCTGGAGCATAAGATTTATTTGCTGAACAGAAGATTGAACAAGTCAATGACTTTGCATCTGAATTTTCAGATTTAGTTTCCAAGATTTTAATGGTTGACAGATCTGTTTGGAAGTCCAAGTCTGCACCATGAATTACTATGGACTGAGGCGGCTCGTTTGAGGTGGGTTGTACTGTTTCTAATATGTATGCAAGCTGGGTATCTTTGAACATTGTGATAAATGCTTCATGTGCATCCAAGTATACACGTTCAACATCTGTGAATCACTAGCAGTGCAGTTATAATTAGGAAGAAGAGATTCTAACTCTGGGGAAAAAAATTCAACCAGACATCAGTGATGAACAGCAACTGACTAACTTGTCTATATGCAGCCTGATTTAGGACTTCATGACACATTACCAATCTTGAAAGTGAAGAAAGCACCATACTGCGATTGCCCAATTCTTTTTAATAAAGCTCCACAAGAGAGAACAAAACTTTGATTGTGTCCGTTGCATGCATCATTTCCGTATAACATACTCATCTGCTACTCTCATCAATGACATCAAATTTTTGATTGACACAGATCATAATGACTAAAAAACCTACCTCATAGATCCTAATTAGAGTGACTAAATTTGCTTGGTCTTTTTCACGCATGACCTGTTTGATGCCACAGAATACAACTCGTACACTGACAAAATTACTTGACAGTAGTTCATATTTACAACTTGGATGCTTCGTTTCATTAATAGTTTGAGGTTGAAGAAAGGCGTCCTCAAACGCTTAAAAAGTTTGCATGAGACAATAAGCAACCACCGAAAAATACGTAAAAGTCCAGAAGAAAATCAATCACAAAGCAGCAATATTACCTGACTTCTTATTTTTTGGAACATACACAGGCAATTTGATTGGAAGTTCACACCTTAGCAAACAACCTCTCTCCCAAACAAAATTTTCTGGATCATCATCATATACAACAGACTCAACACCTTCCAAACTCTTCGAATCCCTAGACCTCGACACGAAAAAATTCACCTCGCTCGAGTCTACAACTCCACCGATTATATCAAAGTCTACATCACTGGTGAAATAGTTGCATAAACATTCTCTCATCTTCCGAGCTGCACGGACAGCCTCGCTTGCAGTTTGCTCCATATTGCCGTTTATACCAACAATCAAAGCTCCAACTATGTGAAATCCTTTAATTATCAGTGTCCTGAGATCTTCTGTAAGTGGGAGAGAAAAATTAGCAGAAGTGAGATTGTTATAAAAGAAGATAATGCATCTGCAGTCATAAAGAGAAAGAGAGGGAGGGACTTGCCTGATTCTTTGGAGTAGTGCGGACAGAGCGGATCAGAAGGTTGGGTATGAATGCAGCGGACGGTGGACACGATGGTGTATGGCGGCAAGAACGGTGATCCGATCAACCATTGTATAGATGATTCTGCGGTTTTGGACAGGACGAGCTTGCGACATAAAACTCTAACCGTGCTCGAAGCATAATTATCCATGGTTTCTTTGTCAGACTGTCTACAGCCGGCGTTTCCCTGCCGCAGTGGTTGAGCCTGGGGGACTCGAGGGCTGAGAATAACGGCAGTAACACCGGGGGTCAACTTGCCTAAAAATAAGCTGAGATGCTTAGCAGAGTTAGGGGCGTCGGACTGTTTTCCGGTCTGAATTTTCCTGGCGTTGAGAATTAATACTCTTGGTCTTGGAGCATAATTTATTATAATTATTATTACTAAAATTATTACTTTAATATATGATCATATTTGTATTCTTATATTATTTATTATATTATAATAAATTTAATGATATTTATATCAATAATAAGATATTCTTATTTATATTATTAAAAATACAATTATGTATATTTGTTATAAATAATAATGAAAACAATATGATTATAAATAATATATAATAATATATTATATATATTATTATTATATATAATTACTAATATTATTGTAAAAATATAAAAATAAAATATAATTATTACAACTACTAATAGTATTATAAATAATACAATAATAAAGATGATTGTGAACAAGTACAACAAGTCTTGACTCACGTGGTATTTCACTTTAAGTGATTAATATCTTATCAATGATTGGGAACATTAGATTATTTAGTTAATTTGAGTTCAGGGACCCAATCGTTGGAATGACTACCATAAATACAACCCAAAGGTATAAAGATCCTGAATACTATTCTCAATCGGTGGAATGGTATCAGAAGTACAACCTTGGGGCATAAAGCTCCTAGCGACTATTCTCGTCCAGTGGAATGAATAGGTATAACCAATCATGAATCATATGATCTTTCACTACAATTAATTAATATCTTATTCGTAGTTATTCATTCCAAGTTCATCATACAACACACACATAACGATGCAAGGCACATGTCCCAATATATTCTCCAAACTACAAGCTATATTCCCCTAAGAAACCCTAATTTCACAAGTCTTGTATAACTTCTCCCCTAGTACTCATTTTATTACCAAATTTCATACCCTTCATTAAAATATTATTATTAACAATATAGCAAAAAATCAAGGTCTAAGTCCCCTGTATTACACATGCAATAATAGCCTACCTTTAGGATTGCTATTCACATTTACTATAAAACCCTAATTTCGAGATTCAATCATAACTTTTTTCACAAAACCCATACAACCACCAAATTTAATACACATTCATTAAATATTATTATTGAAATAGTATACAAAAATTGAGGTCTAAATCCCACTTCTTACACATTTGATAATATCCTACACTTAGGATTATTATTCACTGTTGTGCTATTTCTGCAAGCGCACGGATTCATTATAGCATTTCAAAGTCGTATCCTATATGGACTTCATAATTGATTACACTTTTTTACTATTTTAACTATCTAAATCTACAAAAAAACAGAGGTATGCGTTCGGATGAAAAGAATAATTACAAAAAGCTTTCTAACTTGCGGATACTAAACAATAAGAATTAAACCTAGGATCGAACTTCGGTCTTCGAATTAATAATCAATAATGAAACAATACTTATGTCTTAGATTAATTCGCTAACTGTGGACAATTAGTCAAATCGTATTCATTAGCCTCTTTCAAGATCTAAGAACGTATTTAATCTAATTTGTTGACTACTTTCGTGACTCACAAATTAAACTAAACCCATTAAACATCACCAATTATAGATTCCCTGAGAATTAAACATCTACTTTCGTGATTACTTAAATCCCCGTACATATGCTAATTTTCAATAATAATCTCAACCTTTTAATTGTATATTACATCTATGGAGGTTGGGTTTCGTCAAATTCACTTTACAACAATTAAATCTAGCACATATAACAGTATAAACAAACCAATCATATGATATAAAACTTTATTTCATCATATTGATTACTAAAACGGTACCTAAGTCCAATCCTAGAAAGCAGACTACACACTCATACTTTCAAATAAAACTAACGAAATAAATAGCATGATGAGCATAATAACAATGCAAAGATATAAAGAAGAAGAATTAGATTGAAATAACCATAATCTGAAAGAGTACAATGTTGATTCAAGCCGGCCGTACACGAATTACACAATCGAATCTCTCGAAAGATTAAAACTAAAGGAAAAAACTATTACATGAAGCTATGCTCGGTAATGAGGGGTCTCAGAGTCCTCTAAAACTTCATCTGTCTCTCCTTAAGAAGTCCCCGAGGCATGCCACGAAATTACTCATCACGCCAACCATGTCGTGCATGTAAATTATGGGGAAGACCATTGTTACACGGCCGTGCAGTTTCACAGCTCTCGGCATTTTGGAATTTCCAACTTTACACATCCATGTACGCCTAGCATGACCTGGCCATACAATATTTTTAGCCTCAACTTTTCAGTTTAGAATTTCATCCATGTAGGTCCGTTGCTCCAAAAATAAGCAATTCTTTCTCGGTCTTAGTGTTTTTGTAGGAAATCCTGCAACACAAAGCTCAAGAAAGCAGTAGTGCAAATAATAGACCAAAACCATAGAAAAATATGTAAAAGAGATTAAATGAAGTCCCAAAGCTAAGGGGAAGAGAGGTAAAAATATGGAAAAAATTCACTTTATCATTCACCTTTCTCACAAAACCCTAATTTCACAAATTAATCGTAACTTTTCCTAGGAGACTCATATAACCACCAAATTAAATATGAAAACCTAAAATTCCAACATCAACAAAATACATAGATTTTAAGATCAAATTTCACCATTTCACCCATATGACAGTGATTCCACTCCTAGAGTCACTATTTTCACTTAAAACCATTTTTCTCATTTATTGAACTTTAAACAATTCATATTCCACTCCAAACATTACATATAATATACTTAAACTATTGTGAACCATTTACCACATTAAAATTCCTAATTTTTTATTTTTAACCCATATTAACCAAAATACCCCTAAGACAACTAAGATACCTATTTTTTCAAAAAAAAATCTTACAAGTTCCAATATGAATGATTTTTTAACCTCCAAAACACTCTCTCAACAAAAAAATACATAGCCACAAATATACACACACACACACACACACATTTCGTATCCCGATTCATCTCAACCAACACTATACACAAACCATGTTGTCATAGCTTTATTACCCTTTCTTTCAACACACAATACCATATATTATATAGTATCAATATCGCGATAATATTTCCACACAACAATTCCAAGCATGATCCCACAAACAAGTTGTGATCTTTTACTAGGTATTTGATGCACAATATAACATTATATTGGTTTTTCCAAGAGTTGGAGAAGTTTAAAAGTAGGGATTATGAGTTTTTTGATAACAACTGGGGTTTCGTGTTTACTAGCACGGGTTGTATTTGTTCATGGAGTGTTTTAGATGAATTTTGGGAAAAAAGTAGAGAGCAAGGAAATAAATATGAGGGACACGTATTTTCTAAACACGGACCGTGTTTTTTCTTTACTTTACAAAACATATTGTTTTGTCTAGTAGGGTTTTTATCTAGTATAAAAGATATATGATAAAATCCTAGCCGTCAGGTCATGTGAGTTGTTTTCTTATTATTCTTCTTCATAAAAGTCTCTAGTTTTAGATAATTATAGATTTGTATAATTGATTTATTGATTAGTTAAATAATCTTTTAATTACACAAGTGTACAAATAAATATCGCTATCTTTCCCCTAATTGTTATATTTTGTGTCTAAAATATCAACTGTTCATTATCTTATTAATTTCAATTTTGGTTTTAGATCCATTCAATCCATATTATTCCATAATAATTTTATATTAGTGTTGTGGTTATTAAATATATCTAGTAATTGAGATGGGTACAAGATTGAATATTTAGAAGTTTAATCAGTTCATTAATTTTAGTTTATGAAAATTAAAGATAAGAGTAATTCTGATTCAGAGCGAGTTGGAAAAAGAATTATTTGGTCATTCGAATAAGACGAATTTGACGACTAATGAGAGATTAGAAGAGATAGATATAAGGACCCTCTCTACCATACAACTATGCCTGTAGAATGAAGTATCATGGAAAGTGGAAAAAGAATCAAATATGGTTGCCTTGTGGATGAAGCTTGAGTCATTATATATATATATATATATATATATATATATATATATATATATATATATATATATATATATATATATATATATATTAGTAGTAAATTGCCTATTGTTGAAGAGTAAGCTTCATGACCTCAATTTGGGTGTCAATATTTTTAAGTTCATTTGAATAAGTTTGATTATATTGTGATGGATTTGCATAACATAGAGGTCAAACTTGATGGTGAAGACTTAGTCATTATGTTTTTATGTTCTTTGCTTGCTATTTTTAAGTATTTTCATGAGATTGTTTTATATAGGAAGAATGAGTTAGTTCTTGAGAATGTGAAATCCACCCTACTATAATGAGAGTTGATTGATAGTCAGTTGACTGTCAACAGTAATTTTGGGGACTCACATAGTGAGGGTCTTGTAGTAAGGGGGAATAATCAGGAACAGGAGTTCTATGACCGTAAGAAGTCTATATCTAAGTTATAGAGTTGGTAGAAGAATGTAACATGCTATAGGGTATCATAAGAAAGGACACATTATAAAGTTTTTTCCTAATATAAATCCCGGTGCACGTGATAAGTCTTTTGATTCATTTGGTATGAAGGATAATGCTACTAATGCCTAGAGGGACATTAATGGAGATGTATTGACGGCCACAGATAGACAGACCAAGATAAGTGATAGATGGATCTTAGATTTTGGGTATTCTTATCATATATGTCCCAAACTTAGTTGGTTTTAGACATTTGAGGCTACTTAGAGTGGAGTTTTCTTGCTGGGAAACAATATTGCTTGCAAAGTTGCTAGGATTGAGACGGTGAAGGTGAGGATGTGTGATGTTGTGGTCGGGACATTATCCAACATGAGGCATGTTCCTGAGATGACCAAGAACCTCATTTCTTTGATATCCTTGAATTGTAATGGGTACTGGTGTGTTATTGAGGATGGTATCATGAGAGTTACAAAAGGGGCTCTGGTGGTGATGAAGGGGAAGTGGGTCAGGACACTGTATAAGTTGGTGGGTTCCACTATTATGGGAACAGCTATTGTGACATCACCGAAGTTGACAAACTCAAATTTTAAGAGACTTTAGCACATGACACTGAGATACATAAGTGATAGGAGGCTTATAGAGCTCTCTAAGAGGGGGTTGTTTGGATAAACAAAGTACAAGTACTATGGACTTCTGTGAGCACTATGTGTTTAGCAAGAAGAAGCGAGCTAGATTTTCGACAGCTAAACATGGTATGAGAACACCTCTTTAGTATATCCATTTAGATTTATAGGGTCCAGTGAGAGTGGTTTCCAAATTTTGTTCGCGATACTTGTTTATCTTTATTGATGAATTTTCCATAAAGGTATGGGTGTATTTATTAAAGTATAAGAATAATGTGTTTGGTACTATTCAAATGATGGAAGACCTTGCTAAAGAAGTATAATGGTAACTAAATTAAGTATCTTAGGGCAGATAATGGTCTTGAGTTTTTTTAGTAGAGTTTCACTCATTTTTGCTAAGATTATGGGATAATGAGACACTGAACTTGTGTTGGAAGACTATAATAGAATGGGGTTGTTGAATGAATGAATAGGACCCTACTGGAGAAGGGTTGGTGTATGTTATCACAGGGAGGGATAGATAGAGAGTTCTTGGTTGAGGTTGTTCACATGGCAGCATACCTGTAACACCCCCAAATTTTGGAACTTAAAATTTTTTATTTTAAAGAGTTAACAGCGGAAGCCAACACACAAAATGTGGGGGTGTCACGCCGCATCCAACATAGAAGAGGCACTCCCTATACCTAGTCTATGTTGGGTGCAAGGCAAAAGTAATCTTATACCTAGGAATCAGGTGTGGGAATCACTTGATTCCATCGCAATATAGGATACGAAATAGAGACAAGGAAATAAATAGTAAAAACAAAGGACTAAGAGTGCAAAGAGAGATAAAGATATCCGGATAACCATACCCTTTGCCAAATCATTTAGCGCTCACCCAAGACAAGAAAATCAAGCTAATAATCATCAATCACCTGCAAAACAAGGCGGATCTGCTTGTAGAAATGAGTAGTACCCATGAAATGGATGATCGGTATGCTACGTACTGATTAAGGTAACGGTACAGTCAAGCAGGGTTACACATAATACAAGAATTCTCATAAGCAAATCATACATGCGTAAATCAAAGAATGCTAGATAAAAACTGATTTCAGGTCTTTCATTAGATAAACCACATTCCAATCTTTTATTTACGTTGAGTTCAGGGACCCCACTATTCTTAAACTAGTAGACTGGTCTAAAACACCTCTCGGGAACAACACACTCGAGCCACTATTATTATCCAGTGGAACGGAGCCAACACCTTTCAGAGTAAAATACTCCTAAGCCACTATTATTAAATAGGTGGAACATTCTGAAGTACCTCTCGAGGACAATACACCCGATCCACTATTATTATCCTGTGGAACAGACTCAACACCTCGGTCTTGACTCACGTAGTCTTCCACTTTAAATGATTAGTATCTTTCCATTTATATTTTAACTCTGAATTGTATTTTCATTTATGTTGAGTATGGAGCCCCACGATTTTTAATCCGGTGGAATGGATTGAAGCACCTCTCAGAGAAAACATACCTGAGCCATTATTATTATCTGATGGAACGGAGCCATATAAACACCTTGGCCTGGCTTAGGTGATCTTTCACTTTAAATAATTAGTATCTTATTTAGAGTTGATTGTATATTATCATGTCGAACTCATATAAATGCAAGACATACAATTAAACAACATAAGTATGACCACATAATTATCCTCAAATGATCATAATACCCTTATGGTAATCAAGACAATCGTATTCTCCCAAAGCCTTAATAAAACCCAAAACATATACATTTCCAATCATTATCCGAAGTACATATCCTTAGTTTCCCATAGATATTTTGTATCCGACATTATATCCAAATACAAACTTACATAATTTCATTACTCTCAAGAATACCATTTCATAGCATTTCCATAATTAAATTATTCAATATAACATACTCAACACAAAAGCATATACAAAGATATAGGTATCACATAAATCTCTAGCTACGGCATGTATCCTTACCAACAAAGACATTAGGCTCTATGCACGTAAATCCTATACCTCATCCAAGATCATCAAAAGATCACCTACAAAAATAAGATAAATTACAATTAGAATCGAAGGTTAAAAATTGAGAGAGAAGTCAAGGTAGAGGAGAGTAAAACGGAATTTACCAAAGTCAAATGGAAGCTTTAATTGTGTGGAAGTGTAGAAGAATGTGTAGTGGAGCTATGGTTAAATTTTGGTGGTTTTTGTACAAGATTTAGGGTAAAAATAGGGGTACATGGCTAAAATAGGAAGTTGCATGGCTAGGTAGTGCAAGAGTTGCATGGTTGTGCAACAACAATGCACAATAGTTGAAGGAAAGAAAAGATGCATGGCCCGGCAGTGTAAGAATTTCACGGCTGTGTAGCACTAGGCCGAGAGAAAATAAAGTGCACAGCCAAGAATTGCAAGGCTATGCAACAGGGAATTTGAGCTTTGCATGGTCGTGCAGCAGGTGGTGCACAAGCCGCACACTCTGCAACACTGTAACGAACGAGGTGAAGGGGAAGGGAAAAGAGGCGCCAGTCGGTGACGATGGCCTACGACAGTAAGGGGGAAGGTTGAGGCAACCTTGGTGGTCAGTCCACCGGCCAAAGGATGGCAAGTGGTGGCTTGGATGGTTCAAACACCAAAAAGAGGGAAGAAGGAGGAAGAAGAAGGAGAAAGGAGAAGGAAGAAGAGAAGAAGGTCGGGGAGCTGATGGATGACAATAAAATGGAGGGATGGAGGGGTATATATACTAGTGAGGTGGCGTGCCTTGGGGGAGAAAATGGCAGGGGTAACGACAACGACGACGATGATCTGCCGAGAAGAAGAAAAGAAAAAGGGTAGGGGGATGGTGATGGTTGAAATGGATGGGAGTCAGACAGAGGCACGAGGGGGTGGTGATGAAGAAGAAGACATGCACAGGAGATAATAAGCAAGGAGTGTGATGGTGATGGGCTGTGAAATAGAGCAACAACAGTGAGAAGAAGAAAGAAGAAGGAAGGAAAGGGAATTGATTGAGAAGAAGAAGAAGAAGAAGAAGGCAGCACGAGGGATGGAAGGGCTGGCAGGGATGGTATCATGGTGCATGTGGGAGGCAAGTGGAAAGTGGTGGTGCAGAGGAAGCCAAATCCCTCACACCACAAAATCGGCGTAGGAGAAGAAGGGAAAATAAAAGAAAAGAAAAAGGAAGGAAAGGGAAAAAAGGAAGAAAAGAAAAGGAGACAGAAAAGGAAAAAAGAGAGAAGGGTTAGGGAATTAGGATTAGATTAGGTAATTTCAAATTATCCAAGTAATTTAGATTAATGAAAATTTTAGCAGATTTTTATTTTGGTTTACAAATTTCGGTTTATTCGAAACAAGATTTTGGTTTCGGTTAAAGTTTCGAGATTAAGAAATTAGTTAAGGCTAAAATAAGATTCCTTAATATTAGAATCAAATTAGGACACTAATGACGTGGGATTAGGCCAAGAAAATTTTTAGGGTATTACAATACCTGGTGACCCAGCTACCAAATCAATCCATTGAGTTGAAGACACCTAAGGATTTGTGGTTTTGTAAGTTAACTGATTAATCTTATTTACATGTATTTAGTTTCCCTACTTATGCTTATTTCAATGATGGTAAACTTGAGCCTAGCTCTAATAAGTGTATCTTTCTTGGCTTTAAATTCGAAGTGAAAAGGTATTGGTTATGGGATACAGTTGCATCCAAGTTCTTGACTAGCAAAAATGTTACCATTAATGTGTTTGTGTTCCTCTAGAATATCAAGTCTTGTGATGGTGTATCTAAGAAGGAGGAGTAGGATAGTGCTTCAAGCCAGATAGATGTTGAGGTTGAGTTGGATAACATATACCCTTCTGATAGACCCACTATTTTTGAAGTGGGTGGATCCAACCAACAGATGAAATAAAGGGGTGTTGCTCCAAGCAAAACACAAAAGATTGTTAAGCCTCCGATCAGGTATGGTTTTGAAGAATTTGTTGGATATGCTTTGTCTAGTGTAAAGAGTGTTGTTGATGTATGTGAGCCAACATCAGTCGCAAAGATTGTTAAGAGTTCTAATTCTACTAAGTGGTATATTGTTATGGAGGAGGAGATAGAGTCCTTACTGAAAAATTAAACATGTGAACTTGTGAAAGTGCCCAAGAAGAAGAAGATAATTGATTGTAAGTGGGTTGAGAGACTAAGGTACAAGGCTCATTTAGTTGCATGTGGATTTAGTCAGATTCCAAGCGTGAACTATAACAAGGTATTTTCTCTTGTGGTTAGACATACTTATATTCATACTTTGCTCACACTTATGGCTATGCATGATCTAGAGTTGGAGCAGTTGGATGTTAAAACTACATTTTTGCATGGTGAGATTGAGGAGGAGATTAACATGCGACAACTAGATGGATTTGTTGTTGAGGGGATGCATGATCATGTGTGCCCATTGAAGAGGTCACTATATGGTCTGAAGTAGTCTTCTAGATAGTGATATAAATAATTTGTTTAGTTTATACTTAAGCATGGTTTCTCTAGGAGTGAGTTTTCTCTAGGAGTGAGTATGATGGATGTATATACTTTAAGGAGATGGATGGTGGTTTACCTGAGTATCTTTTGCTATATGTTAATGGCATGCTTGAGGCAGAAAATATATGTCTAATGTAGATAAGGCAAAGGAAATTCTAAAGAGTGAGTTTGAAATAAAGGATCTTGTTGCTGCAAAGAGAATCCTTATCACAGAGATCGTAAGAGGCCATGAGCGGAAGCTTTTGTACTTGTCACAAGAGTCCTATTTGAATAACGTGATGGTGAGGTTTCATATGATGGATGCCGAGACGTTGAGCACTCCATTTGCTACTCACTTTAGATTGTTAAATTTGGATTGTCCCAAATCCAAAGAGGAAGAGGAATTTATGGCTATTATTCTATATGTGAATGTTGTTGGTTGTATCATGTTTGCTATGGTGTGTACCCACCTTGATATTACTCAAGCTATTAGTGTTGTAAGTCGATATATAGTAAATCTAGGGAAAGCTCATTGGTAAGTAGAGAAGTGGATTTTGAGGAACTTGAAGGGTACAACATCGGCTTGTATAGAGTATGGTTCGGTGGTTAGATTCATGAACTCTTATTATGGTGGAGACACTAATAAAAGGAGATCCACCAGTGGATGTATTTTTTTTTATTTTTTTTAGTTGTTCAGCTATTAGCTAAAGATCTTTCTTGTAGGAGGTTAAAGACTTATCCACTACTAAGGCAGAGTATATAGCTATGACAAAGGCTTTTCAGGAAGTTGTATGGCTTGGTAATTTAGTATGTGAGTTAGGGTTTGGTCACGGTGCTTTAATCATTTGAGGTGATGTTCAAAATGTTATTTATTTAGCAAAGAATTAAAAATCTCTGTATTATCGAACGAAGCATGTTGACATCAAGTATCACTTTATTTGATATATTGTTGCTACTAGCAAAGTTGTGTTGGCCAAAGTGAGTACTTTAGATAATCTAGTTGATGTGATAATGAATCCACTGATAGTAAGTAAGTTTGAGTGTGTCTCAAATTGGTGCTCATAGACCATGAGGCCCTTTGTTAGACCTGGCCTTTTTTGTAGATGCCTTTACATGTAATACATCATAAATACTATGTCAAGGTAGAGAATTATGAGTTTTAACTAAGTATTTGATGCACAACATAACATTGTGTCGGTTCGGTAGATGTTGGAGAAGTTTTGATGTTGGAATTGTGAGTTCTCTTATAACTACAAGGGCTTCGTGTTTATTAACATGGGTTGTGTTTATTCACAAATTGTTTTGGATGAGTTTTGTGGAAAAAAATTTAAGATTAAGGAAATAAACAAGGTCCATGTTTTTATTTACTTTATAAAATATGTTGTTTTGCCCAATAGTGTTTTATCTGGTATAAAAAAGATAAGAGAAAACCTTAGTCATCATGTCGTGCGAGCCAATTTCTTCTTCTTTTTCTCCATATAATTTTCCATTCCTTAATAATTATAGATTTTTGTAATTGATTGATTGATTATACGAATCATTTGTAATTGCATAAGTGCATGAATAAATATCTCTATGTTTTCCCTAATTGTTATGTTTTTGTGTTTGAACTATCAATTATTTATTATCTTGTTAATTTTGATTTTTGTTTTAGATCCATTTAATCCATGTTATTTTGCAATGCAATTATATACATTTGGCACATAAAAGCCTTAACTATGACATGTATCATTACCCAAGTGGCTCCAGTCTCTAAGCTAGTAAGTCCTATGTTTACTCCTCCACAGCCACTAGGGAATTGCCTAGAAGTAAAAAAAATATACCAAAAATTAGACTTAGGAAATTCAATCTAAGAAACACTAAATCAAGGGAAAGAGAAGAAAAGTTGGAGATAAGTGAAAGGTGGGAGACTCTGGCAAGGTGGCGCACGATGGTGGTCAAGATAACGCTATAGTGGTGGTGGTGGTGGCAGTTAAGGATGAGGGTGATGGTTGGTGGCAAAGGTTGAGGTAATGGTGGTGTTGGGACCAATGAGAGTTGGCTGTATGGACTGGTGGTAGTGATGGTGGGCGGCAGCAAAGGGTGGTGTGGGTTGAGGTTGTGGTTAATCGAAAGGTAAGGCAGGAGGATGAAGAAAGGAAGGAGAGGTAGAGAAGGAAGGGTGTGGCCGGCAGTGGTGGTGGCACTGGCGACGACGGGGGCGACAAGGTAAAGGTGATGGTAGGGTTGTAGGGCACGGTGGTGGTGGAAAAGTGTGGTACAATGGTGTGGTGGAAAAATGTGGCATAGTGGTGCGGTGATGCTAGGTTGAGCAGGCAGGGAAGGAAGAAAGAAACAAAGATCATTAGCTTAGTGCAACAACAGGTAGTGTTGAGAAGAAAAAACACATAGCTGACTGGCTTGGTGCATCATGAAGGAAGGAGAAAAAAAAGAAATAGGAGAAGGGAGAATAGGGGAGGTGTGTTGCATGCTTATATATATATATACATGCATGCATGGCTATGGTAGGCCGATGAGGGAGGGAAGGGAAAAGGGAGAATGCAACAAGAAGGGGTTGGTGAGGTGTACATGGTTAAGCGGGGAAAATTTCAAGGATGTAGGGTGGCAGAGTACGGAGACAAGGAGTTGGTGGTGTCGAGGTAGGGGTTGTAATTTTGAGAAGGGAAAGAGAGGATGACAATAGGTGTGCTAGTAAGGCTCTATTTGGGTAAGAAGGGGAAAATGGAAGGAAGAAGAAGATGAGCGATGATGCGGGAAAGAAAAAAAGGAAAAGAAAAGAAGGGAGAGGAGTGTGGGTTGGGTTGGAACAGTCTGAGAGAAGAAGAAAGAAAGAGAAAAAAAAGAGTGGGTTGGGCTAGGATGTAGTCCAGGGAAGGAAGGGAAGAAAAGAAAAAAAAAAGGAAATGAAAGGACAGAAAAAGGAAAAAAGAAAATATTTTTGGGTTTAAAATTAGGATTTAGTTTGAGGTTTAAACTTTAGGGAATATGTATACAATTTTATTTATCAATTATCCGGAGTTAGGGTTAGGTTAAAAAATAAAATAAGATATAATGATATAAAAATTAGAATTAGGATTCGATTTGAGGTCAAGAAAATTAGGTAAGATAAAATTATCAATTATCCAATATTAGATTTAGATTAAAATATACATTAATATGGAGTCGGACTGAATAAAAATTTGGGGTATTATAATATTCCTTTTTTTTCATGCTATGATTTGCCTACAACTTAATGGTGAGAATAGTCTTATCTATTATGGAGGTTTGGAAGATAAGGAAGTAAAGTATCAGAGTTTATAGTAATTGCATATTCCCAAGGGTAACTTGCTTGTTAAATATATTGGGTTTTCCCTCATTAGTCAAACCTTGAAGATCCATAAGCATAAGAAGTCGTTAGATAAGTTTAATTCCAAACTAAAATCTTAGAAAACTGAATTCTTAGTTATGTTGGAAGGTTGCATCTAGTTAAGTCTATCATTTTTGGCATCAAATCTTATTCAAGCCTTATATATATGATTCCTAAAAAGGTTGTTGTGGACACCAATGCAACGCACAAATCTTTCTTTTGGTCAAGTTTTAGTTCATTCATGAGACAGTGCCTTCAGAAGCAATATGGAGGCTTGGGCTTGTTTAATCTTAAATAGTGGAACATAGTGGCACCGGGGAGGCTATTTTGGAATACGAAACTCAGGAAGATCATCATATGGGTCAAATGAGTTCATACTTTCTTTATTAGAGGAACTTATGGCACATCTCTAATATTACTTTTGTGTATTGGTGCTTAAGGTGTTTGATGCAATTCAGAATTGTTTTCTTTCTTATTTTTAACTCCAACATTGAACACCAACCTTGTATAGGAGAGAAGTAAAGCATAGCTAAATTTTATGAGGTGGTGTAGTCCAAAGGTGAGATTGTGGAATGGTGGCAGATGGTATGGAAACTAGTCTCCATCATGTGACAAGGAAATGCTACTACGATTCACTATATTACACAAACTATATACTACAGATAGTATGAAAAATATGAACATAGAGATAGACAAGGCTTGTACACTATGTAAGAGAGATAATTAGAAAATCGATTGCCCATTTTTATAGTGCTTATTTTTTCGATAAGTTAACGTGTCTTTGATTCATGGTATTAGATGCATCCATATTACAAATGCAATACTTCACTTTTTGAAAATTTAATTCCCATAAAATAGTAGGTTTGATTTATGATATTTGATTTTTATTTTATTTAGATTGGCTTACTTTATTTGAATAATGATTCTCGCAAATATTTGATAAAGTTGTTGAATTATTTTACAATTTCAGTGACGGTTTAGAATTTATATTAAATTTTAATTAATCATTTGTCATTGAGGATAATTCTAGACAAATATATTTTCCACTACAGTTTTATTAACCTCGCATGATTCCATTTTCTACTTAAAAACATATTTACATTTCTATCACGTATTTTGATTTAATATTTTAAATTTGTTTCCAATTATGACTTTATTATGCGATCACAACTTTGTTTTGGAGTTTTAAGTAGTTAACAAGAATACATTATTTTAAATTGTAAAATCTCTTTGAATTAGTAAAATTATTTTAACATTGTTTTAATCCCTAGAAAATATTTTTATATTTAAATTTATTTATTTTTTTGATGTTAATGAGATATTTTAAATAAAAAAATCTAGGTTTATATCATATGTTTTATGCTGATTGTGTCAGTGAGGTTTTGGTTCAATGATACCTATGACATTTAATTTTTAGTTGGATAGGTTTTAACATTACATCTAGCATGAGATGAATGACAAACATTATCTTATATTAGGTGCAACGATAACACTTTTAGCTTCTACATTATTATTTTAAAGTGAAAATTTTCAAGAATGAAAAATATGGGTGTTACAACAAATACATTAGATTTTGTTTTGAGATGGCTTCAACAAAGTAGACACAACCCAAAAGTATGAAGTTGGTGTTGAGTTACTTACTAGCAGCTACATTATCATTTTTTCAGATGAGTTCAACTAATATTTTAGGAGAAGAGATGGTCTCCTCAATAAATTGCTTGGCTTATGGTAAAGGAAATGGCTACATATACCAATAATATAATAGTGTAAATTATATAATGGTAGGATTGCTCATGCTAATGCCCTAGGATAAAACCTTTCTCTTTAGTCTTAGTATAATTTGAATCCTAGAGGGTGTGCAACTTTACATAGCCTTCTCTAGTGGTAGTATAATGATATACTTACCTACCCAAAAAATGATTAATATATTTTTTCTTAGAAATAATCGTCAATGTATTTGGAAATTTGAGGTATAAATATTTTAAATATGTCATAAAGTGTAAATCATATGATAAAATATTTTTAATATTATTTTATTGAGTAACTTAAACTTTAAGCACAATAACTTTTATTTTCCCATATCAATTTTTTTTCAAAAGTAAACAAAATAATACTTAGTCTTAGATCTTTCACTCAAAGAGTAATAGAAACTATAATAACATAGTGATATATAAATTATCATTAAAAGTTATGATAAAAATAAAAGCAATAATGATGACCTATGACTGATTTGATTAAATCATGCGCATATTCATGATATAATCAACTAAAATGTACAAGATTAATATTTTTTATTATTATAAATTTATTTCAAACAATATTATTTTTAACAAGGTGATATATAGTGTAATATCCCATAATTTAAAAAATATTTTATTATTATTAGTAAGATAAAATTAGTTTAAAATTGGATTTATAACATCATTTTAATTGTTTGAAACTTTGGTTACATTTTTAAAACATTTCGTTCCGTAGTTCTTGACCTTTATTACCATTTTGGGGTGTTTAAAACTCTTGATATTTGCATGTGTTTCATGAATTTTCCATGCAAATAGCTAGATTTTTTGTTAGATTCGTGGATACTGCACCCCTTGTATTTTTCTTTGTAGGAATACTCCTTGGATGCAAAAGGATTTTAAGATGAAACAACGTGAAGACCTAAATTGAGAGGTGAAAAGGACCTAACGTGGACATGGCCTCAACACATTTTTGGACCTTTTTAGGTGAATTGAAAGTGATAGATTTTTTACCTATGTTTGATTTGAATGGAAAAAAATGTAAAGTACGAATAATAAAAGGCCTTTTCTCAATCTTTTCAACGCATCTGGAATCACCTCATTTCGACATTAGACAAAGAAGTTACGGATAATTTACTAAAAGTTGTCCAATACTTGATTCCAACGTCAAACACGGCCTGGCAGCATGGCCATGCCTAGTACCCATGTTCCACATCAGTTGCTCTGAATTTCTTTGATCGTTGCTCAACACTTGATGGGTCATCCAAGAGTCACAAAGGACGTTTTTTTATTTTTCTTCTTCTACTGGTCTTCTTAGGGAGTTTCTTTTTTTTTGTTAGAGTGAGAGAGAGAAGGAACCCTAGCTTTTATATGGTGAATTATCTCTAATTTAAGCAGATCAATTACACTTTATTTCCATATAATTTTAATTTCTCTGCAAAATCTACATTCTTGTTACACCATTCATCGCATATCATAATCGAAGGCACTTCAATCCAATTCCAAATCGCCGACAATCGCAACGAACGGATCTTCATTTGAAAATTTTGATTACGTAAAAATTAGTTTAATCCTCTCAATCCCTCTTTGTTAATTCTATTATCATACTTGTTATATGTTCAATTATGCGATCGTTTTTTACCATGTGTGAGTATATCTCATTTCTAAGATCGGATTTTAGCCCAATTTTGGTTGTTTGGGGAATGAATTGATCTATTATCTAAATTGGCCACCTAATTAACTAGATCTGATTGGTAGCATATTGTAGTTCAGCTAAATTGACTGATCACCACTTTAGCTTAATCTAAGCAATCAATTGAAGGACAGAAAGGTGAAAATTAGTACCGGACTTATATCAATCAAATAAGGAAATCAAATCACGACAGTAGTTTTAGGTTTCTTGGGGAGTAAAACGGAATTGCAAAAGAATGTAATAGGTTTAATTGGATTTTGTTCCATGAAAATAGGTGATTGAATTTGATTAGGCACGATCATTCGACCACAAAAGTGGATTTTGGTTAACTTAGGTAATCCGCCCTCTTATCTTTAGAAAGTCAATTTAGATTTGCATTATTCATACTTTGAATACTGAGGTAGTGGTGATAATACAGTCCTAACCTTTTTTTTCATTTGTTTACATATTTATTTTCACCATAACATTTTTCGTTAATTGCTTTACTCTCTTATATAGACTAGCATTTCCCCAAAATTGATTATTTGGTCGCCAAAACTGTGAAACACCAATAATTAACAACAAAGTTCCTGTGGGATCGACCTTGATACGCTACAACGAGTCCGTGCACTTGCAGATTCTACCTATCAGGAGGCTACACACCCCTTCCCCTTCATTCATTCTTATATAACTAAAAATATCCTAAGCTTAGTAATTATTTTTCATCATTACCCCGTATAGCACACTCCCTAATTACTTCCCTCATTTTGCTGTCATTTTTCTCCTCTTTCCCTTCCCCACATGCTACCTATCTCTTCATTTAGCACGTGTCACGAGGTGAGTTTTTTTAACCTAAGTCTTTCTCATACGACACTTAGAAGTACAACTTTGTTAGTGCTCACCACATCAACCTTTCCAACACTAAGGTTAATACCAAGCCTTCAAAGATGAGTAAGGATAATTGGAGAACTTAGGAGACTTAGAGAAAGTGAGAGAACATTTGTGTGTAAGAAAAAAACACTTTATTGATAAGAGAGGAGAGACATTTCAACTTGGATGATGGTGGGAGAAAACGAGGTTATCCTCTATTTATGTTTGAGGTCCCCTTCCCTTTTCCTCCTTTGGTGGAAGATTCTAGATCTTCCACAACCATTAGATATTTTTATGGGCATTTCTAGATTACAAGATATTTTGGAATACTCTTTTAGATCAATTCACAATCCTTTTATCATTTGGGATTATAGAGAGTTTTGTACTATTATAGGACATCTCTAGATATTTGTACAAGGATTCACATATGTTTGGATACTTCTATACAATTCCGCTAGAGTCTACACAATTCTAGAATATTCTATAATCTTTCAAACAAAAATGTGAAAAGAATGAGCAGGCCATGCAATCCTCCCCCAACTAAGTTATTGACACCCTCATTAAGTCTTTGGTGGTCTTGAAAGCCTCAATCTAGTTATAGAACTGCCACATTTCCTCCTTGCGTTCCCAACTCACCTCATTATCTGGTAAGCCCTTCCAGTGCATGAGGTACTCGATATGCTTAAGAACTCCTCTTGCTGACCTATCTCTATCAAACACTACCTTTACAACCCCTTTTCATAGGACATTACATCCATGGATGGAGCTCGAGAGGATTCACCCCTACTTGGATCATGTTTATCTTTATGATAAGGCTTTAGGAGACTCACATGGAACACAGGGTGAATCTTCAACTTTGTGGGCAACTCCAACTTATACGTAGTATTTCCAACCTTCTTCACAATGGGGTACAACCCCTCGTACCTTTGTGTCAAGCCCTTGTGCACCTTCTCGTATGCCTTGAATTATTGGGTTGGGACCTATCTCTTCTTTTTACACCCTCCATATGCTTGCACCACTCATCCTTAGTAATCATTACAATGATGACATGTAATATTCCCTTGCCAAATACACTTTAATATATCCTTCATTAATCTTTAGCCTTCATTTCTCTTCACATTTTTCTTCTCCTTCTGTCTTAAAACTGCCACCCACTCCTTTGTTCTTCCATTATTCTTGATTCTTTGAATCAATTAATGGTGGTTGAGGGTTTGGGTATTCTTAATTTTTCCTCTTTTTCCTATCCTTTATTTCATAAATCCCACTTCAATAAGAGAAGAGTATATTTCCCTTTCCTTCATTGTTGTATCCTTAATTTTAGTTTGTAAATTTTGAAGCTTTTAAACACTTGTTTGTTAACTTTGTTCAAGCTTCTCAATATCTGATCTTCGAGGAGAAATACTAAAGAGTGTGCTCTTAGTCACTGCTAAGGATTTTGGATATTAGCTAAACATAATTAAACTAATAGTAGATAGAATATAACATGATAACATGAGTTTTGTTGATTTGTATTGAAAATGACAACTTTTAGGCCATTTTGGCGTGTCTTGGCTTACAAGTTGTTTGATGTGCCATGATTGTTTTTAGATTATTTAGATAAAATTTAATGTATAATATATTAATAAATGAGCATGTTTAGGCCTTGTTTGCCTAGTTTTAAGTTTTAAGCATATTTAGTGTTCTTTGATTATCAAGCATGGGATTTGTGTGAACATGAGTTATTGATGTTTTTATGAGTTATTTAATATGATTATGAAAGCATGGATTTACCCTTTTTTTAGTTTTTTATGTTGTCATATGTTAATATTGTTGGAGTTGCATGAAGAAGGGATTTGGGGAAATTTATAGGTTATGTCTAAGGCCTATTTGAGTTGGACATAGTTTGATTTTTGTATTTTTGATGATTCTATAGAGTCCATTAGGTGTTTTCCTTAAATTTTGATAAATAAAATGATAGGGTTTGAGCATGTACAAAATTTATTATAATTTTTTGCAAGATTAAGCATTAGTGGAATTACATAAAGAATTTATTATTTTCACTAGTTTTGGTATTTTACTTATATGTTATGATTTATGCCCTTATCCATGAGTTCCATGTTGTTTTTCAATCTTTGTACGATATATACGTAAATTTTCATGAATTAATTTCAAGGATTGAGAGTTATGCACTTTTGAAGTTTCTAGGGTTTTAAGGGCAAATTAATCTTCTTACTTGTGCATAATTTTTTAGAGATGAAATTGTTGATGGAATATGATATATTTAGTATGATAATGCATGTGTTAAATTTTCATGGCATTTTATAAAAGTTTGCTATTTTATTTATTATTTTTAAGTTTATGGGTAATTAAGGACAATTTAGTCATTTTATATGTTTTTTTTTATTTTATTGGGATTATTTATGAGTTTTATTGTGTTAAGTATGCTATAAATGAACTAAGGATAACTTTTCATGATTGATGATTTTTTTTTTACATTTGTTGAGTATTTTTTAAGTTTTTATGATAAAAAGATAAAATGGCCATTTGGTAAAATATTAGATATTTTTTAGACATTTTGGATATTTGATATATTCTAAAAAGTTTGATCTTATTATAAATAGTATCTAAGCAAAAATAGTAATTTGATAGTAAATAGTATTTTTTAAATGATTATTGACTATTGATCTTTAACCATTGATCATTAAATATTCACTGTTGGTCATTAAATTTAACTTTTGTGAACAATAACTTATTCAAAAAGTGGTACATGACCTTATTCACTCTATATGTGAGTCTTGTAACCCATGAGTCTTATAGGGAATAAGCATATTTAAGAATCTAGGGTACTAAGTGATTAATTCGTTTGTGTCCTGAGTTTTTGTGCTTTTAACTAATAATTCATTTGTCTATTGAATTTTTGTGCTCTTGATGATTATTCTGTATGTTTCTTGAAGCCTTCAAGCTCTGGAATTTTATAAGTAAACTGTGAGATGATATTATTTTTTACAAGTGATTAAATAAAAGACTATGAAATTAGGTGAAAGAATTATATGGGAAATAAGTGGTGCGTAAATGGTATGTATAATATGGATACTATGAATTAGGGATGGTAATTCACCTAGTAGGTTTGAGACTCTATCAAGGATTCTCACTTTGAGAAAAATTTTGGGGATTGAGTTCGGACTATTGGATTTTTTTTTTTACAGAACAAAGATGGATTTAGTGTTCCCATCATTAAACCCTACCTAAAGAGTTTTTCTTATATTTTTTTATCCAAATAGAATTTATTATATTTTTTATACAAGTATATATATATATATATAATATAATATATTATATTATATTATAAATTGAAAGTATACTGTCAAAAAAGCGAGAGTAGATGTTAGGGATGGGATTGGGTTTTAGGGCTAGGAAATGAATCAGGCATGGAAAATGGATCAGATATCAAGTTGAGGATTATTTGATAAGGAAAAAGTAGGGATTAAATGAGTTTGTAAATTATTTTACTTATCAGATTTGGGTATGTAAATTAGGTCCATATCCCTCATCCGCTCTATTACCATCCCCAATATGAATAGTATAAAAAAATTGTGCTATGCAAGTGTGTGTAACTATGTTCCTTGTAATAGAATGATCCTCTATGTTCCTTTGTGTTAGCTCGATTTCATGATCTTCTGCTTCCATCATGTCTTTATATGTTTTTTGTATAAGCATGTTATTTTTCTTAGTAGATTATGTTGACTCAATATGTTTATTTATGCTTTTTCAGATGATTTTGTATTGGGTTTTGTTGGAGACAGCTGAGTTGAGGTATTGACTTATTCAATATGTGATGTGGATGTGTGTAAAATAGGACTATACTCGTAATCTATTTTTGTACTCAAATTTTCCCACCCCATCTGAAATCCCAAGCGATAATCGTCCGAGATAAGCTAATGTAAACCCCTAAAGACGTAATCGTCCGGAAAGTCCCAAACGTAATTATCCGAAAAGAGTCATAATTCTATCCAAAATCTATTTTAAGAGTGATAGGTTGACCCTCCTATATAAACCGTCTAGAGATCCTTCCGACTTTCGACGTGGGATTAGATCATTTTCGATTAGTTATATTTTTTTTATATTAAATATGACGGCTACCCTCGTATATTGATGTTTAGCTTTCACTTAAATAAAATTTTTGTGGTGCTACGTATTGATTGTGATAATGAAAATCTGTCACAAAACTTCATCATTCTGTATTACTACTAACAAGGCTTTTAGAAAGGAAAAAAAAAAAAAGGTAATTAAGACACATTTGCTTGTCTCCCAACAATGACTCCATGAAATTGAAGGAAAAGTACTGGCCATATTCCAAATTGCCAAGTCAACATACCAGCCAACGATAGCCGTATGTAGTTCCAAGAGTTGATCGAGGTGAATAGAAATCCTGTAAAATCCAAATAAGTTGTTCAATGTACAACAAGGAGCCTGCAGCCAAAATGAAAGTCTCCGAACAAAAATACCATATCGCTCATTCTGAACGCCGAGTAAACAAGAATGCAGAGTTCAAACTTTTTGTGTGCAAGACCACAAGTGGTTGCACGGGCTAATAATAAGATGATCACAACATTGATTTCCTCTTTTGCTCCTCCTAACCACCAACTCGGACTTACATGCATGCTTCTACGGACAATATGGAAGACTATTAACAAGGAATACATTGATTCTCGAACAAGCAGAGTATATATTTATATATATATAGTCAGAACTGCACGACATCTCTTATTCTTAACGGACATGAGATTGTGATTTTGGAGACTGCGCATCACCAGTCAAGCACGGGGCGTTAAAAATATGTCGTTTTACGTTTTTGAAACGTTTTTTAAGACGAAACTGAATATGGTACGTTTTTTTATATAAAAAAATTAAAACAGTGTCGTTTTAAAATGTAAAATAATTTTTTTGCACTGTAACAAATATCTTATCACTACCAATAGTAGTACCATCTTTTCTAATCAAACGAAATACGACTACTACATTTTATTTTATTAACTACCAGCAGCAGCAGTCAAATCTTAAATTATTATGTTCCCTCTGTTCCTTTTTTCAAAGATGATTTTTTTTTTCATTGCCCTTATTTTAAAAAGTTAAAAACGGTTATTTTTTTATTTTATTTTAGTGTGTATAACATGGAGGTACAATTCATTTTCCAAGGCTTTTTAGAACATGTTCACCGAACCCTTTTTTTAAAATAAAAATCCTTCATTTATTTATTTATTTATTTCCTTTTGTGTCTTGAAAATTAAATTCGTGAAAAAGGTCTAGCTGGCTAACCATTAAATGTATTGTAGACAGCTCGGAACATGATGCCAGGTCATAAAGAAGAAGGCAGAAGGAACGTTCAGCGGTGGTTCCGAAAATGTTCAGAAAAGTTTTTGACATCGAAATCAATATTAAAATTAATTGATCAATTATTTTATTAAAAAATTTATTAGTGATTAAAATTAGTTAATATAAATAGTAATTTTAAAAATTTTAATTTTAACAGATTTAATTTATTTTAAAAAATTATATGTAATACGTACATATGTATATACTGTTTTTTAACATTTTCTACCGTTTTTATATTTTTAATATTTTATAAATAACGTTTCTCCGTTTTTTTTATTTTTATTTTTTCGTTTTTAGTTCCGTTTCCGTACAAATTTACGTATCAGTCACTATGCAGGCATATGTAAGGACTTCATATTTCATGCGATGGCCCTCATGGAAGAAGTCACGCTACAAATGTACTAAGAACGTCACGAGAGGGACGCTAGGGCGCTGTGAAAAACGGCGGCAAAGAAGACGGCTCAGGAGCTGGTGTAGGATGGAGGTCAATTCAAAAAATGACACGTGGAAATTCAACTTGTTAGAATTTAAATTTGGCGTACAGGAGGGTAGGGTGTGATTAGCGTTTCATATCAAATCTTGAGAGGATATTGGCGGGTTTCAGGGTGTGATTGGGGTGGGAGTCGTGGGACTTTGAACCAGTGTTGTACGGAGACGAAAACGAAAAAATGAGATGAAACGAAATAAAAAAAATGTTATTTTTTAAATATTTAAAAAACAATGACAGCAGAAAATATTAAAAAAAATTATATATATATATATATATATATTTAAAATAGATTAAATTTATTAAAATTTAGAGAAAAAAATATTTTTTTTAAATTATTACTTATATTAATTAATTATAATTATTAATAATTATTTTTTAATAAAAATATTAATTAAATAATTTTAATAAAAATTTTAACTCCAAAACATTTATAGAGGAGAAAACGTTTTTTGGAAGTTTCCGAATGCATCAGTGCTCTCAACTCATTAGATCAATCAGACTGCCTTATGACTGGTGATTTGCTTTATGCTCGGAATTTGGGATTGGATTCTAATTTGATATGAGACTTCGATATTTCTTATCAATAGATAAATATATATATATATATATATATATATATATATATATGTGTGTGATATTGGAAATTTAATTTATAATAATATCTTTAATACAACCATCAAATTTTACTTTTTTAATAATATTATTTAATTATTTTTTTCATCTCTTTTTTTATTAATTTATCTTAAATTTAGTTTTTGATTATACATTCCATCACCTCAAATTTATATTATTCAATTATTTTTTTTCATCTCTTTTTTTATTAATTTATCTTAAATTTAGTTTTTGATTATACATTCCATCACCTCAAATTTATATTATTCAATTATTTTTATCAATCACTTCACCAATTATTTATATTTTATATTATTTAACTGTTAAATTATATTAATATATAAATATTAGTTAATAAGCTTATATAATTAAATTTCATTAAATACAATTTTACAAATAATTTAATTAATAACGACTATTTTTAAAAAAAAAATAAAAAAAAATACATCATATACATTATAATAGTAAAAATTAGTCTAAAAAGTATATCAAATATGATGCGGTTTTCAAACTTTGGATGTATCAAAATTTTAAGATAACCTTAAATTTAAGGTATTTTTTTTTTTTACGCCTACAACCCTTTCTTTAAATTTGAGTTACCTCAAATTTGAAATTGAGAGTCTCTATTGTAGATGTTCTAAGACAACTTAAAATAATAACATGATTTTTTTTCCAACCCCAATACCTTAAAATTTTGAATTTACTATTTTTTTAAACAACATATATTACTCTAAAAATAAAAAAGAATTTTTAAGATTAGCAAACAAAATTACTACTTATGTACTCATTTGATATCATCCATCATATTTAATATTTTTCACAATTTTTATGATTTTTTGAAATTTAATAATAATAATAATAAGTATATATATATATATATATATTATTTATATCTAAAGCAGTAATAGTATTTGATAGCACATTCTTTATTTTACTAAAATATATTCTTACAATATTTTTTTTAATATATTATATTATAATAGCATAACTTAATAATAATAAGTAATCAAAATTATAATTAATATTAATAATTTATAATGAAAAATAATTTATACTAATAATTATTTATAAATAATATGTATTGTTATTAAAAGTTGTAAAATTCTCAATATTGTTAAAAATAATATATAAATAATTGATAATAAATAATAATAATAGTAATAATTGGTATATTGTGAATTATTATCATTATTAGTATTATAAATTGATAATAATAATAATTATTAATTTATATTGCTATTAAAAGTTATAAATATATAATATTAATGATTGATGTTATTAATAATATTTAAATAATATTCACAGAAAATAATATTTCTAATTATTAATAATTACTAATTATTATATGATTAATAATGAATATTATTATTTTTAATTAATATTAATAAGTAATCGTAATTAATAATAATTATTATCATTATTGGATATTAATAATTAATAATTACTAATATTAATTATTAATAATATCTAATCTAGTCTAAACAAGGATCTAAATGGTTATTATTATTATTATTATTATTATTATTATTATTATTATTATTTTAAGAAAGTTTTACTCAATTACAAATATGTCATATAAAGATAACAATACAGCTATTTGTCTGCCATGAAATGATGATGATTTGATACAAGCCAGGTGGGGTGGAAGAAACATATTTTCATCCGTGCTCCAGTAATGTACGGATTGAAAAGAAAGGGAAACCTGGGTTTGTGTGGACCAATTGCAATCGCCTCAATAGAGATCAGCCAAGATGGTAAACATATAGTTTTCGTTTTGCTGGACGCCCCTCTCCGACGGTCCTGGTAAAATTAAACGTGGCTGGCCGTGTTTTAACGAATTCCGATCGGATCTTAGTTGGTGGAGTTGTTAGAGGCTATTTAGATATTCGGTTGTTTGATTTTGCTTTTAATTTAGGACATGAATTAATTTTACAAGTTGAATTGTAGGGTATTTGAAATGAATTAAAAGAGTTTTACGACTGAAATTATAATAAGTTTGTGATCAAATGTAATTTTTTTATAAAATTTATTAATGATCATTATTTTCATTATTATTCTTATTTAACTATTATAGAAGTGTGTCATAATCTATTTAAGAGTTTTGGGTGATGCATACATATCATAAGTCTCGGTCTATTACTGATAGTTTGAATCATATAACTCAATCTCTACTTTATATTTCTCTTACAAAAATTAGAACATTCTTATAATTTGACATGTTTGAAACATGTACCTATGAAGAATTTTTTTCCATCTTAACACAAAAAAAAAAAGTTTTCAATAGTCATAAGCAACGTACAAATATCGGGATTCCATTGGTTAGGTACAACGCTTATTCCTATATATATATATTTTTTTTGATAAGTAAGATAAAGTATACCAATCAAAAGTCTATAAAACAAAATCCTCAAAAAGCTCCTAACTCACAAAAACACATGAACATTGTGAACTACCTCCTATACTCTATAAGGAACTCCTTTCTTCTATACTTAATCCAAAAACCTACTCTTGATTTGATAAGCATAAGCATCCAACTTCTACAAATTTACTGATTGTCGAACACAATCTTATTTCTAAATTCTCATATATTTTCCGTTATTACGGAAAAAGCTGCTTGCCAAATTCCCCTCTCATAACTTTACTTTTAACTCCTAACCAAGCAACATCATTATCCTCAACGGATCTTGGCATCACCCATGTGTATCCCAGCCAATTGCAGATCTCATACCAAATCTTTCCCGTCACGGTACAGTGTAGGAAAACGTGGTTGATCAATTCTTGTTCATACTTACAAAAAGGACACCCTGCCTCCCTTTGATCTACTACTTGAAGCCTAGCCAATCTTTCTTTTATGTTAAGCCTTTGGTGAATCGCAAATCAGGAAATAAGTTCAATCCTTTGGGGTGTTATACCACTCCAAATCATGCTGAGAATATTACTTCTAGACCCATCCCCATACAAACTCTGATAAGAGGCCTGACAAAATGATATTACAGAGAAAACTCCATTATCCTCGTATGCCTAGTTGATCGTGTCCTCCTTATCCTTATCCTTACTCAAGTAAAACTACTTGATTAGCCTTTCCAATTGTTCCACTTGTTCTGCCTCCCAATCAAAAAGACATCATCTCCACCACAAACTCTAGTTCTACTATGCCCCTTCCCATATCCTCATACCGGCTACCTTCTTTTCCTATTGTCCTGACACCATAAAGAATATTAGAAATAAACTTTTCAAAGATCATTGTCCTATCCAGTTATCATGTCAGAACCTTACCCTTCTATCATTGCCAAACACAACTGATAACCCCGACTTTAGAACAAGATTCATCCTTCCCATCTTAACAATTTCCGCCCATGGAGTCCACCCTCTCCTTATATTCTGATTCTCTAGGTTCCCAAAGTGATCTCCAGAATAAAGGGAAGAGATAATTCTCTTCTACCAAGCCCCTTCAATTGTATAATACCTCCACCACCATTTAAATAATAATGCATTATTCTTCCTAATTAAGTCCCCCGCACCCAGACCATCTAATAAATTAGGCTTCTAAATCACATTCCACTTTACCAAAGGTAACTTCTTCTTATCCCCATTACTGCTCTAGAAAAAATTACTCTGTATACTAATAATTTCTTTGACCACCCCTTTTGGAATTCTGAAAAGGCTCATATAGTACATCGATAGGTTGTTTAGAACACTCTTAATCAAAACCAATCTTCCTGCTCTTGAAAAGACTTTCGATTTCCATCCTGCTAATCGTTGCTTCAGCTTTTCGACCACTAGTTTCCAAGTCTTATTGTTTCCCACATTTTCCCCTAATGGAAGGCCAATGTAAGTGGTTGGAACATAACCTTACAATTCAAAGTATCCACTGCCTCCTTCCCGAAATGCTCATCCACACCAAACCCTATGAGGTCAGTTTTAACAAAATTAACACTAAGACCTGAGAGCAAATAAAAGCAATCGAGTAATCTTCTCCAATTCCTGATATTCTCAATAGATGCCCCGTAGAAAATTATCATGTCGTTAGCAAATTGAATATGAGTAACTTCACACGTATGTCTCTCCACTTTTAAACCATGAATCAAACCTTTATCTACACCTCTTTTGATGAGCTGAATAAAAACCTCCATTGCTAGAAGAAAAATGAAATACCCTAAAACTCTAATTTTAGAAGTTATGGCCAAATAAAAATTTATTAGAGAAATTAATTGAATAAATTATATTATTAAAATAAAAGGAAATTAATTAAGGCAAATCAAAAAGAAAATAATAAATATTTTAATTAGGAAAAATTAGGGTGTTTTGCTAATTAAAATGAAATTTAAAGAAAATTATTTGAAATAGTCTAAATTAATCTAAAAAGGGGTTTAATTATTATTTTCTAAATATTATTAGTTTAAATAACAATCCAAAAATACCAAAATATCTTAAATACCCCAACTAATCTATTTTTCCTTTTCCTTTTTCCTTCCTTTTCTTTTTCTCCTTTTTTTCCCTTTTTCTTTCTTTCTCTCCTTTCTCCTTTTCTTATTTTTCCTCTTCCTCCCCTGATTTGGGTCGGCCTTCCCTGTGGCCCAAACTCTCTTCCCTCTCTTCCCTTTCCCCATCCCACGCCGCCTAGGCCCGCAGTATTTTCTTTCCTTCGCTCGTCACCCAGCCGATCCGCCCTCCTTTTTTTCTTTTCCTTCTTTTTCCCCTAGACCGCCGATCCAACTCTTCGTTCTTCTTCCCCAGCCCACGTGTCTTGCAACCTTGAGCCCTTGCAACTCCGATTCCACTGGCAACCACTAGCTCTGTCCGGCCGTCCTTCCCCTCTTTCCCCCCATCATTTTCTTTTCTCTTTTTGACCCAACCAACCCCCTCTCTCCTCACACACACTTGCCAGCCCTTCCCTTCTCTCCCCCGACCACCAACCCTCCTGCCATGGCAGGATTGCACTGCTTGCCACTGCCAGCTGGTGGTCCAACCTCACCTTCCCCCTCTTGTCCTCTTCCTCCCCCGTCGTTTTTCCCTCAATTTGGCCCATAAATACCCCATAGGCAGCCCTGAATTAGGATTCTTTTTTAAGCCTAGAAAAATCATGTCCCTTGCACGACAGCCCGATCAAACGACCTCCTTATTGCCATCGACCATCATCGTCACCCACTCCGCCCACGAAACTACCCCCTGCATCACCCTCTACATAACTACACCTCCCTCCTCCCTCGATTTGCCCTACACAATCCAATCCGGGCGTGCAAAGTCCCCCTCTCAACCAGCCCCTCATCAACCCCGGTCGCCCTTTGCACCACCGTCCGCTGTCAATTCTGTCGCAACTAACACCCTCTCTACCCTCCAAAACAACCAGGGGAGCTTCCTCTACCTCCCTCTCTCCCTACTTCCCTCTCCTTCTTCCTTCTCCTCCCTCCACCACCTTCAACCACCACACCCACCGCCATGCACCGCCACCTTAGGCTATACCACCACCTTCATTCCACCCCTCTCCACCTGAGGCACCCTCCACCACCTTAATCACCTCTTCATTCCCCTCTCCTCTAGCCTATACCCCCATCTCTCCACCTCTCTTCTCCCTCCACTGCCGCCACCGATGCCCCTGCCATCCTTAGGTGGTGCTTTAACCTTCCCAACCCCTAAACCCAAGTTATACAAGTATTAGCTATTTTTAATAGTATTAATGGTACCTTCCTTATTATTATTATTATTATTACTACTACTACTACTACTACTACTACTACTACTACCACTACTACTACTGTTATATTATCATTATTATTATTTAACCTAACTTCATAAATACTTCCAACTCATGTTATTATTATTAAAGGTCTACAACTTTAGTATTATTATGATTATCATTATTATTATTCTTACTACTACTACTACTACAACTTGAGTGAGGTAATGGATGAATTGTTAGGATGATTGAAGTCCACATGTGAAAAATAGTACATGGGTCGATGTAAGGATGCATGGGGGATTTGACTAGGGTTTTGGGAGGAAACCAAAAGTGAGAGAAATGTATAAGGGAGGAAAAATTAACGGAAATGGTTAGAATGATGATAGAAGATGGAAGGGGTGTCATATGGAGGAAAAGTGAGTCAAGTGAGAAGAATGTATTTGGGTGTTGAGTGAGTGGCATAAAGGAAAGGAGAAGTACTAGGGTTTCGGGGAGCTAACTAGGGTTTTGGTGATCATGTATAGGAGTTGGATGGTGAGGTTGTAATGTCAAGTGTGGGTTGAGAGAAGTAACGATTTTGGAAATAAAGAATAGTTTTGGGTTCATGGTGAGTGCGAAAAAGATGGAAGGAAGTCTCGAGATCATGGTTTGTGTTGGATATGTGTCATGTGAAAGAGGTGATAGTAAGTAAGAGTGATGAATGAATAACATCGTATTGGGAAAGAGAGGTACTAGAGTTTTGGGATGGGCAACTAGGATTTTGTGGCCACATGTATTATATGGGAAGTAAAATGTGGTGATTGGGGATGAATCGAGTGAGGTGATAAATTAGAGGAGTATGAGTTGTATGGGATAGAGGCAGGTTGGTCCATATTAGCTAAATTAGGGTTTTTTCGGGAAGAAAATCCTAGAGAGTGATATTAAGTTGATTAAGAAATATGGAAAGTGGGCCTCAGAGTTGAGTATTCATAGTAATGAGGAAAGAGTGGAAAATGATATTTGGATGTACTAGAAAAAGTGAAAGTCCCAAGATATGGGACAGGAGTTCGAAAAGTCGAGCGGGTTGTACATGTCTAGTCTGAGTTGTGTGTGGAATAAGATACAATAAAACACTAAACACTTAAAGTGAAAGTTTATCGAGCCAGGTCCTAGTGAGGTTATATATATTCTACGGTCCACTGGCTATAATAGTGGCCAAGTGCGTTTTGCCCTGTTGAGTATTTTTTGTTCCACCGGATGTAATAGTGGTCAGAAGCATTTTACCCTACTAAGTGTTTTCGGTCCACCGGCTATAATAGTGGGAAATTTCGGGCTCGATAAACCAAACCTTGTATGGTAATAAGTCATAGGAAGACACTATTTACTTACATTGGAACACTTCATGAGTCGGGGCCAGTGAGAATATATATTTTCAGTTCACCAACAATAATAGTAGTCAGGTGCGTTCTGCCCTGTGGAGTGTTTTCGGTCTACCGGCTATAATAGTGGGGTTCTTGTACTCATGTGGAATTAATATAAGAAATGTGTGAACCAGAAGTATAAGGCATGGAAAGATACTAATTATTTAAAGTGGAACGCCATGCGAGTCGGGGCCAGTGAGGTTATATATATACTTTTCGGTCCACCGGCAATAATAGTGGTCAAGTGCGTGCTGCCCTGCTGAGTGATTCTGGTCCACCGGCTATAATAGTGGTCAAGCGTGTTCTATCATGTGAAGTGTTTTAGGTCCACCGACTATAATAGTGGGGTTCTCGTACTCTCATGAAATTAACATAAAAGAGATGTAAGATAAATCATTAATATAAGTTCGGCCTAATCTTGTAAATCTGGATTATTATCTTGTACACCTTATGTGTTTATTCTCTTGCATGGCCTTACTGGCGTGCTTCTTTCTGGTTTTACCCATATGGTTACCTTACTCAATACGTAGTGTACTGTCCACCCGTTTTATGGGTGCTGCTCTTTCCCATGAGCAAAGGACCCACCTGAGTTTGTGCAGGTAGGAGATGCTATATTCAATGCTTATGATACTTATGAGGCATCGGGTGGGGTAGAGAGTTGAGCCTGGACTTAGCATGGGGATCAAGAGTGACCTGGTCAGATTTTATCTTTCATTTTATTTATCCTGTATCGTTTTTATTCTAGTTATGTTTTATCGTATGGTATTTTATGTCTTTGGAAAACTTTGGTTACTTACTCCTTTGATTGTAACTCTTTTAACCGCACTCTAATTTCTATATGACGAATGATTCAGATCTTTTATGAATTCTTGTTTTAAATATTGACCTAAGTTTGACGATAATCCTTTTTAGCCTTAGCACTTGGTACCAGAACGGTAGGAGTGAACCGGTCTGGTACTAAGTGTGGTGGTAATATCCTCAAAATTCAAAGTTTTGTTATTTCACTTCCATTAAACATTTTTACTAAACGAAATTTTTCGGTAGTGAATTTTGGGGGTGTTACAAAAAAGGAAAGGCGAAATGGGATCCCCTTGTCTAAGCCCATACGCATATTGAAAGGTGGGGAAGGGGACCTATTAACAAGGACCGAGACACTAGCTGTTGAAATACACTCCTTTATCCATCCCCTAAAGATACTCCTAAAGCCTATGATCCTGAAAATATTATCCACAAACTCCCATCTAATACTATCATAGGCTTTTGAAAATCAAATTTGATCATAACCCCTCTCAATCCCTTCCTCTTCTTAAACCACTGAGCAATCTCATTCACTATTAAGGCACCATCCAGAATGCTTCTTCCTTCAATAAAAGCTAGCTGATAATCACCTATCAATCCATCAACCACCTGTTTCAATCTCTGTGCCAAAATCTTTGAAATCACCTTATAAATATACCCTACTAAGCTAATGGGTCTAAACTGACTCACCGCCTCCACCTTATCCACCTTGGGGATCAACATAATCAGAGTGGTATTGAGTGCAAGCGGTAATCTATTTGAGCGGAAGAAATCCAAGACTAATTCTATGAACTCCTCCCTAATGACACCCCACATATTCCGAATAAAGCTCATATGATACCCATCATACCCTAGAGCTTTCAAAGGATCACATGACCAAACTTCCTTCTTAACATCCTCCCTAAGAAGAATGCTATCAAGCTCCATGCTCTGCCCCCTCGAAATCTTCTAGAACCCATCATCTTTAATATTAATGTCTGATAGATCCTGCTTCTTATACAGACTTTTATAGTAGGAAATGATGACTTCCTTAATCTCGAATGACTCTAAGATCTCCTTGCCTCCCTCCACTAACCTACCGATGATAGCTTTCTTTATCCTTACAGAAGCTACATTGTGAAAGAATTTTGTGTTCCTATCTCTATCCTTAAATCCTCTTATCCTGGACACCTGTATCTAGTAAGTTTCTTTCCTCTTATGCCATTTCCATAAGTGGCTCTTTAAGGCCGCCCTCCTAGCGAACTCCACTTCATCATAGACACCCTCATTACTTGAACCATCCACTTTTTCCAGCTCGATCTCAAGCAACTTGATCTTCGAATCAATATCCCCAAACACCTCCTTATTCCATTTCCTAAGCATACCCTTCATTTCCTTCAATCTAGTCTGACATGGTTTCTCCACCAAACTGGACCAAGACTTTGCCACAAACCCACAAAACTAAGGATGTGAGAACCACATATCCCAAGCTCTAAACAAAATCGACCCCTTTCCACAATTCTGAAAACTGAGGTGGATAGGGTTGTGGTCCGAAAGGGACCTACATAACCCTACACAAAGTAGATCTGGAAAAGCAGCCAACCAACAAGGGTTAACTAAAAACCTGTCCAAAAGGCTAGCCGACCTCGCCTTATGCCATGAGAACTTCAAATTTGAAGGCTTGAAATCAATAAGGCCCATCCTATCGATACAATCATCAAATTCCTTGACACTATTATTATCCACCCACCTTCCTTTCCTTTCACTATGCGATCTAACTTTATTAAAATCTCCCATAACAATCAAGGGTCCACTACAATTCTAGCCCACATTCCACAGTTCCTCCCAAAGAGTCCTCCGCTCCCTTGAATCAGAATTCCCATAAACTAGAAGCACCCCACAGTCAAAAGAAAGCATGCCAAAATGACCTTCAAGCAAAATCCACCTACTACCACTTATGCACACTCTAAAAGCAAAATGTTGAGTATCCCACCCAATAATCAAACCTCCAATCTGACCTTGCGCTTCTAAGTCCCTCCATTCAATCAAACCGATTCCCCACACCCTATTCTTCCATAAGTCCAGCACAACATGATGCTTAGTTTCTACCAAGACATACATCTAAGGCTTTTCCTTAGAAATCAACACTTATAAACTAGACATTTTTCCTATCGCACCAATCCCCCTTACATTCCAGCTAAGAATAATCATAGCAAACCTCAACTCACCTCCCCCACTCCTAGACTCCCTTAACTTTGTCTTTTCTGAATCCTCCTTTGACTCCTCCTTAACCCAGCTAATTTCTCAACACATTTATTCTCCTCTTTGGAGGAAAGACTAATTTCCTTCCCAAAGTGCCAACATTCTCTTGCTTCTAGCATCTCTTCACCCTCCACATTTTCCCCCTCTATCCTTTTTTCCATCATCTTATCCTCCATACTCCTTACTATTTGAGGTGCATGGAGCACCACATCTTCAAAACCAAGAGGAGGCACAACCATACTATTAAGAGAAGCTCCCTCCTTCGGTGCCCCATCTCCTTTTCCTTGAAATCCTACTTCTCCTCTCATCCCCTTTGCCTCAGCCCTCGACACTTCCTGCCTCTTACAAAATTCAAACAACCTCCTTTCACCTTCAATATCATGATCTGCCCCTGCATATCTTGTTCTTGCTAAATCGGCTACCTCCTCCTCATTAAATCCCACACATTCCTTCGATTGCAACCTTTGAACTCCCTGCGAACAACTTCCACTTTTTTCCACCATAGATCCCGAAAATATTCTTTATTAATTCCTCCTCTACGCCTACTAATCTTTTCCTTGCTGAATCGGCTTCCAGCTCTTTACTAATTCCCACACATTCCCTCGAGTGCATCCTATGGACTTCCTTAAAAAAAACCCCTACCTCTTCCACCATAGATCCTGAGCCTCTCATGCACTTATTCTACATTAACTCCTCCTCTCCTAAAAGGTTTGACTCCTCCTTTCCCTAAGCTGTCAAATTGCCATCATCATTATTCACCCCTTCCTTTAATGCCATGCCCACCGAATCAACTTCCTCCGTTGGGCATTGCAATTGCATGCACTTACTGCATGCCTCTTAGTCTTCCTCACAACCACATGCTTTGGTTGGATGACCAGACAACCTTCCATCTTCATCATCAGAGTCCGACAAGGCTAGCCGGACGTCCTTCCTACTCGCCATCGACTTCTGCCATGGTGCGTAGCTCTACCCGACTTCATGAGCCAACACCACCAACTCCTTCCCTTTAACACTTATAACAACTTTCTCTCTAACTTCCTCCATAGATTGAGTATCAATCAACACCCTAGTCACCTCTATTGAGCCACCATAATCCCTATCCTCCTCCCAACATACCCACTAACCCCATGGAAGTGCCAACTTCCTCAAAACCTCCTCCTTCCAAGCCACCATCGGGAGCCCCCTTATTTCTATCCAAGTTCTCCTAACATTACAAGCATCTTCCACTCTCCATCTTCGAACCACACTAAAAGATTCAAAAAGCAGACTATCCTCCTCTATGGCTATTCAACTTGCTTCTTTATATTCGAAAGTCAGGAGAAATTTATACATACCTAGATCCCTTACCATGCAAACCGTGCTCCATGTTGCCATCAACCTTGGGATGATTATGTCCGATAGCAAAGGTTACATGGACTCCACTATAAGACTCCTATCTAGCCACTCTAACTCTTCCTCATTTACCTGCAATTAGATAATCCCTCCCTCCTCTCTTCCTTTGGTGACAACAGCATAGGATCTTGCATCTCTCCATGCTGGCCTCCATCGCACCTGGCTGGATTTGCTCTTCATTCATCGCGTTCCTTCTTGATTTCCCTACACCAGTTGGCCTGTTCTTCCAAAACTCACCATTTTCATGTAGATTTTTAGTCCATGCAGCAATATACAATTGAATTTTCTCACTGCCTCCCTTACTCCTCTTTCATCACCATATCACCTAAAACCAAAATGAAGGTTAGATCTCCATCTTTCCTTCCAACTAATATACATGTCTTCCACCTTTCCTACTTCAGCAAAAATCTCATGAACTTCACCAACACCTATTGATCTTGCTAAGTTATCCACGAAGATTATATAATACTCCTCAGTCGGTTGCGAAATCCCCCGGCCAAATGTGTGTTGAGCTCGTACCTTGCTTGAAGTGGCCTACTTACTAGCTATGACATGACTTGGATGGTAATGGTAACTATATGACCAGTAAAAAGATTTTTTTTTAAAGGTGGTTTGTGGATTGTGAAGATTGGCTGATGGATGAAGTCTTGGTTGGTAGGGAAAAGGGTTTTTTTATGGTGGTTTGGGGAAAGGGGTTTTTGATGATGGTTTGTGGAAAGGGGTGTTTGGTTGGTGGATGGTATCTTGTTTGTGAGGGGATGGAGACAGGGTAGTTGATGGTGTTCGAAGCCATAGACGATGGTAATTTTGACTCCTTATTCTATATCACATTTGGGATTAGATTCCTTATGGATCATTTCAGCAAGTCGTACAATCTCTCTACCCTTCTACCGAGAGCACTCTTGCATATGCCAAACAACATACACAACAAGTTTCAAATAGCTAGTTAGCTCTTATTCTTATATATAAGAATAAATATATTCTTATATATAAGAATAAATATATTCTTATATATAAGAATAAATATATTCTTATACATATACATATGGAACATTCATCTTCTTCAGAAAAATTCTTTTTCGATCACTTTTCATATCCTTGAATATTTCGAAAATGACCTGTCATTTGCACATTAAATGTGATCCATGGAGGTACGAGGTGGATGTCCCGACATCATGCAAGAAGAGTAAAAAAGAAGGGGGAACTAGCTAGAATCAGTGGCCAAACGTAAGCTTTTATTACATAATCGATACTCCCTCGAGAACACTTCGTGTTTTGGTACGCAGTAGAAGGCCAGAAATGACTTCAAATGAAGAAAAAAAATGGTTAGAGTATTCATCACGCCCATCCCCAATGCCCACTCAAACAAATCTACTGGAACACAAAGTTCGAATGTTGTATCTTCAAAACCTCAACAACTGGAATGTGCTACACCTACAATGAATGCAGCCTCAGCATATATACAAGACCATTAATTTTTCTGCATATCTATCTCCTCTTCTATCTTTTATTCATCCAAATCACAAGCTTGAGCTTTTGAACTCCATCAAAATTGCAAGCACCTTTCCATCCAAGGTATAAGGTAGTTAAATGAGTCGAGCCAAATATCTATAAATTAGGCTTAGTTCGTTTAATTAAACAAGTCTAGAATAAAGTTTGGACTTGGCTTTTTTAACTAAACGAATAAGCCGAACTGAGATTTTAACCAATCAAACCTCACTTTTTCAGTTCGGGTTTCAACTCGTTTAATAAACG
Organism: Tamarix chinensis; assembly: GCA_030549775.1. Lineage (NCBI taxonomy): Eukaryota > Viridiplantae > Streptophyta > Magnoliopsida > Caryophyllales > Tamaricaceae > Tamarix > Tamarix chinensis. The sequence continues at coordinate 98,098,248 of CM060178.1, read as the reverse complement.
AGCCTAAAAGTGATATCCCAACTCGACTCATTTAGGTAAACGAATGAACCAAGCTAAGCTTTTAACTAGCCGAATAGAGCCAAATACCAAACTAACTCAACTTATTTAATGGCCTAAAGGTATAGCATACATGTGTACACATTGCCGTAAGTTCTATATGCATCCAATTTGTAGCAAGTTGCCGGTGATTATTAATAATCACATACTTCACCCACCACATACTGGTTGAAGCCCGAGGATTGACTGAATATCTAGCAGTGTTGCACGAATAGAAGAAAAAATAAAATACAAAAAAATAATAATTTTTTATATTATAAAACATATTTATTCATGTTAAAAAAATACAGAAACGGGCATAAGAATATTATTATTGGAAAGAACAGGTCAAACAAAATTTTAATACATCAATGTTTCTAAAGACAAGTGTATCTCAAAGCGTCTTTGGTGATATTCATATTTATACAAAGTGTATGTCAACCAAGTCTCGTGACAAAAGGGATGAGACGAGTGAAAATAATGGTTAAGATAAATTTGGTATTATCCTAGTTGATTAATGTCTTTTCTAGGATTGTTTATAATGCGACTTGACCAACGAGGATGGAATGATCGAACATTGAGGACTATTTTCCATATGTTATAAATGCATAAATAATCTTTAGTGTACTAGGATTCACTGTCCTTAAGTTACAGACTTGTGCGGTCAACCAGGCATTTATCTAGTAGTTATGATAGATTTGATTGATGCTCGTATTGCCTGCTGTTCCAACATTGTATCGCTCAGTTGAAAAGGTAATGTCTACTACTATGAGCTAGTGACCACTAACCAACCATCGCCATTCAATCAAGTCCGTTGTATTACTGTATATAAACACTTCGGCTAATCTGGCATTAGTTCACGTTTGAGCTTCTTGCATGCTTAGATGAAAAATTGGCCGGTTAGAATGTTTCAGCAAAACTTGGATGAATTTCGTCCAACCCAACAGAAGATCAAGCATGAGTTTCGAGCAGCTTGATCGAAACTCTCGAGTTGGACAAAACTTCTTTCCATTTTTTTTTTCCTTATCCAACATACGAGAATGCTTTCCGAGAGTTGCAGTTCGGCTGACCTGAACTGATGTTTGATGAAGCATAAATGAGATTTGCAATGATGTTTCACCTGAACCTTCAAGAAGGACGACCTTGTTGCATTTGCTTCATTCCGTTCCATTTCCTTAAGCAGATGGATCAAGCTGTGCCTTCCAATGTCAGTTTTTTCCTCCCCTTCTTTGTTTGAACAAGTACAGGGCCATCAAGTCTAAACCTATTACATGAAATAAATATATGGCATTTTACGAGAATCCATCTCTCAAAAAAGGCAGTGCTTTCCTCATATAGTTACTGACAAAGTGTGAAGAATGACTATTACATTCTGCAAACGCCTAACTCACGGTCAAAACTTGGTTGTGATCATATTTTTCAAGACTTCCACTTGGCAGCAGCACAAGGTAGAACCCATTCGACAAGATTTGATTTTTGACGCCCATTTTTCGCATTCAAACCCTGCAAAAGGAATTAGCCGAGAATAAAACTCTCGTCAAAGCATATCAATAGGCATCATTTCAAGTGTAGAAGATATTTTACAGCCATTAATGACATAATCAATCACATATATATGAATTACTAGATAGCAAAGATGCTGAATGAGAAATCAAAATTGATGAATATGGTTGCAAGCCTTTTACTATTTTACCTTCTTAATTGGAAATGGCGGGGTCTTCCAACAATGTGTCTTTGAGCCATCTATCGATCTGTCAATGAACATTACAAATATAACCAAGTGTCATTGAAGGTTGTCATGAACATTTCTAAAGCATAAACCTTCAAGGAATTCAGATAACAATAACGTGAGCAATAGCAAACAAAATGTGGACTTACCCATCATCAGGAGTGGACAAGTGATTGTCATTGCTTGATCCATTGCATATGACATAAGGATAGTCGGTGCAAATATAAGTATCAAATGATGCTTCTCTATGCACCCGAGATGCAGCAACATTGTCCTGTTGCTGGACTTTCAGGCAAATCATCCTTGATGAATCTGGTGAGAGCAACAACTTATTCTGAACACTTCCATTCATTGGCAAACTCTGCTGCAGTTCCATCGACGGTTCTTTCACCATCGAAACCCTGCAGTTATTTCTATTTTGAGTTCCTTCCTCTTCCCTTGAAGATTTAATCCCCAAACCAGTAGTATCACCCATCATACTAACATGTGATAGTCTGTGGGGTGTGATGGTTCCAGTACTTAACGCATTCCCATCACTATTTCTAATAGTACTAATCACTTCTTTCCTTTGACAACTGCATATATGAAGATGGTGATGAGATGCAGAGGTTGGTCCACAACAAGACGAACATGTATCGATGATCGCCTTATCTCCAACCATTGCTTTATCAGATGTGAAGTTTGAGATATCTGAATGTTCACTCCCACTTTCAGTTGGGGAATGGAAGGACTTTCGGTTCATTCTCCTTGAGCAACCAAAGAAACTGAAAGGAGGCGGCTTTTTTGCTTTAGGAGTTGGGACGAGAGTCACGAGACTAATTCTTAGCTCCACATTACATCCTAGAGTGGATTGAAGTGCACTTGCAATGGGTTTCCAGGACTTCTCAGCTTTGCTTACATAGTCAGGATGATAAAATTCCAATGCTGCCACTGCTACACCTATTTTCATAGGAAATGTAATTATCAAATAATTAAAAGTTGCATCACTCAATATTCACCAAAAGACTGAAATGTATACCTTCTTCTACACAAATAGCTGATAATTTTCCTCGTTTGCGAAGAAAGCTTTTGAGCGAATTTGATTGACATATCTCAGTAGCGTTCATCCATATGGATTCTAAAGTTCCACTACAATCTCCATCTACTACCTCCATTTTATGAGCTTTGTTATTACCACAACGACGATCACAGGCGAGTGCACGTTTTGACCTTTCACCAGCAGATGATGTGCTACAACAATCACCATCTGCAAACCAAAAGAAAAACATTGTCAAAGTGTTATTGCACTCGGAGCTTAGGCAAAGTGATAGGATTAGCATCTCCATATTAACATGAACGAAAACCATTAGACTGACCCCTAAAATTTTCTATTCCAACCGACAGCCTCAATTCCTGTGCTTCTGACAAAGATGAATCCATGGAATTCAACTGCAGAAGAGCTACAGTAAGCCACGTTGTTTGATTACTTGTTGTCCTCAGCTGTTTTTCGCTTTCAGATAGTATCCTCAGCGCATGATGCAGTTTCTGCAAATCCGTTTCAACTGCAATGCAGTTCTAATTAGTCAATGATGACAAATCATTACATATGTAATACAACATGATGTAACTTCTGTTCACATAAGAACAGATAATAGCTTGCAGACGTAAGTTGCAAAACCATGGTGGTCTGACAAATAATCACTGATTGATAAACTTGCAGATTGTACCAACGAAACAGAGGGAAGAAAAGAAAAGAAAAAAGAAGGCATTCACTATGAAGGCATATCAACTTACAACCATGTTTCTTTAAGAACTCCCTCCTGACTTCAGAATTGTTTTGCTGGCCATTTTCTGCAAGGATATCCATTATGATATTAGCTAGTTGTGATATGAGTTGCATGGGATCAATTCTTGACTTCATCAGCTCCCTCGCTCTTTTAACTGTGTTTGAAGTGTCAGCTGACAGAGCAAGATCCAATAGATCGAGCAGCTCATCATCAGAGACTGTTCCAATCTGTACAAACGCAATGTGATGGGGTTATAACTGGTTACAATACCAGAAGGATACAACATCGAAAGCTATAGTCTAACAAACACTCACCAGGTCATATGCCAAGTTCATATCGATGGTTTTGCCTAGTAAGCTCAGCTGATCCAGCATCATTTCAGCATCGCGAAGCGAACCACTGCATTTAGTGGCAATGAAGTCCAAAGCAACTTGGTCAAATTCTAAGCCTTCTTCAACACATATTTTCCTCAACCTGCTTGCGATATCCACATCTTTAATCTTAGGAAAATGGTATCTTTGAGAACATGCAACTGCATTTCGGGGCACCTTATCAAGATCAGGAGTGACCATTACAAAAATGACGTGTGGAGAGAGACTATCCAGACTTGCCAAAACCAATGCCCATGTCTGGCCTCGAAGCAACTGGCATTCGTCCATGATAAACACCTTAAATCTTGAAGAAACTGGAGGCATTGTTGCGTTTCTAAGGAGGGATCTCACCCTTCTAGGATGATTAATCCTTACAGAATCCACTTCCTTGACATCTCTACTCCTACCAGAAAAGAACAGCATACATTCTTGGCAAACTCCGCACGGTTTATGCTCCTCAAGAGAGAGACAATTCAGTGCAGCAGCAAAGATCCGTGAGGCAGAAGTCTTTCCGGTGCCACGTGGACCATAGAAAAGGTAGAAAGGCATTATCCTTCCCTTTGAAATGGCACCCAAAAGAGACCTCGCCACCACATTTTGTCCAACTAACTCATCGAACGATCTCGGCCTGAATTTCTGACTTAGAGTCTTAGGACTATCTGAATACGGAATAATTTCATGATTGTTCTGTTTCCAGATCCTACTCTGTCCAGAAACCTCACTGTCGCCAACTTCCCCAGACAGTAATGGATAGTCTTCTTCATCATAATGAAAAGTTGGGTCTCTAGATCTTGGAGTTCTTGACCAGCAACAGCTTATGCCAAACCCACGACATCTGCGATCATCCTCATCGTCAGCAAATAAAGAAGCGCTGCGCGTTGACCCTTCTAAAACAGAGTCATCAGCATAAGCTAACGGGCTGCCAACCCTACTTACAATATCACCCACTGACCCAAGAGACCTTTCATAGCCTTTGTATTGAAACTTGTGTCTTGTTGCATCATGGCTTTTACCTCTCAACCGCGATGATCTTGGAACAGACTCATGATTGGAATCTACACCTTCTGGACAGGAATTGGAAGGTGAAACACAAGTCAATTCTAATCTACGCCTATCTCCAAGATTGCTACAGTATCTATCATCTATCATATCCTTCCCACCAACTTCTCGTTTATTTTTCACCTCATCAGGATTGAAACCCAAGTTCCCAATGTAGCTAGAATTCTTCTTTCCTGCATCTAATTTAGAGCTTGATTTACTAGAATGATTCTTCCCACTTTCTTCTTCCTCACCACAAGTACTCAGATTCTTAGGTTCACAATACCCATTATTCCCACAAGTACTACCCATTTCGCAACCGTTGTCAATTCTAAGAGAAATCCCATTGCAAGAATTGGTGTCCCAGTTCACATTATCAATCCAAGCTGAGAATCTGCTCATAGAATTGGTTGATGGATCCCTCAATGATCTCACTCTCCTAAGCTGCACCAATGTTTTTGAGATAGGTATATCCACCGAATGCCGGCGTCCTTCCATCATTACACTTACACTAGTAATTTTTCTAAATGCAGACCTCAATTAAGAGTATTTACCAAGCAGCAGCATTTGTAAATTCAGGACTCGATGCCTCTAGCATATCACTAGTCTGGGAGACAAGAAACATACCTAAAATCAAACCGAATCAACAATGGGACACGGAAAAATCTCACCAAATCCAACATTAAGCTAACTTTTTAGAAAAACCCAGAATCACGGAAGCTACCACAAAAGCGAACATCACATGACACTGAAGAAAAATCAAATCTTTAAAAGTATCAAAAGAAAAGCGCGTCCAGAAGAATCCATTTTCTCGTCCTATAAAATGCAGCATTACCAAAAACGGAAATAAGAGAGATGTAAATACAAATTGAAACAGTATAAATACACAATGCACTTTCTTTTTTTCACAGCAGAAAAAAATAATTGAGAACACAAAAACAGCTGTTTAGTCCACAGACACCAAGCACAAGCATTTAGAAACAGTGGGTTCTTTCGCTAAGTATGATAATGTACCCACACGACAAATTAAGAAAAACCAGCGACTCCACATCGCATCATGCCGTAGAGGAAAACTACAGTAAGAAAATGACAGCACAAACGGAAATAAGGGAAAGAAAAATAAACAATGACGTGATTACAATAAAGAATAGCTTAATAAATTGGAACAGAAAACCAAACAAAGTGAAAAGACAAAAATTGAAGGATGTGATGGGGGTAGGAAAAGAAAAATTCGAACCTGGGCATTGAAATTTCGAGTAGGTTGAACTTTGAAGTTTACGAGAGCGTTAAAAGCGGAACTAGCCAAAAACTAGACCCCCATTCCCAGGTTGTTTGACTGGGTTTTCAACATTGCACCGGCTCTTCGGAAGAAGACGAAGAAGAATGGTTGGACACGGTCCCTCTACAGCACTAGGTTGATGAAGGTGGCAAAGCAGTAAATGTGAGTGACTTAAGTGGTTAAAATAGTGAACAAGCAATTACTCCTTCCGCTTCTCTTCCCATCTCAAACCCAGAAAGATGTACTTGGTACAGGAAGGAGATAAAAATTAAAACCCTTCTCAGGCATTGTTTTTGTTTCTTGTTGCAGGTGTTTTGCAGGAGGGGCTGGGAAGGGTGATTGGGCAGAGAGCCAGCCAAAAAAAGGATAATTTAGTAATTTAGGTCGGAGGTGGCAGTTTTAGTTCGTTTTTTGGCTTTTTATGAGCTGCAAAATTTGCGAGCTGCGGTCACTTTTGGGACTAGTATAGGGTCCACGCTCTTAGACCTTAGGCAAGGTAATAGCCAAAAGAAAAAGGAAAAAGGAAAAAAATATGAGTTAATCAATTTAATGAAACCATAGGCGTCCAGCTTCGTTCCTAGTAGTACTAGGCTAATGGGTCTGATTAAGATGGGATCTTTATTAAAAGACTATAATGATCATCCTTCATCTAATTAGTTGTCCCAATAGCAGTCGTCAACGTAGGAACATGTAAGGTTGTGGTGTCCGAGGGAAGCAAACGAGAAAGATGTTTATTAATTACAGAATATACTACTTCTCTAATTATATGTTAGTAATAATCTTGAAGGTAACGGAAGATAATACTCATGAGTCTCGAACGTTTGATGTGTTACCTATAAGTTTACTCTCTCTTTTTTTTTAATTATGTTTAATTCATTGACTATATTTAATCATTGACGAATAGTTTATAGCAGATAACAAATTATATTAGTTGCTAGCATATAATGATTATATTGACCGATCTACTTAACTAAGCATATCATAAAAATCTAGCTAACAAAGGTTTTTGCAATAGTCTCTCATTTAAACTGTTATCTGACATTGAAACCACATCGACGATGTTAGCATAGAAGGAGAAAGACGTACATCGATGCTTAAGATAAACATTGTATTATATGTTAATGTAATGAAATTAAATTTATGATATCAGCAAGTAAGGTGGTTGCTACGCATACTAATGTTAACAAACTATACGCAGAAGATTACAATGTCATTTATATTCATCAAAGACAACGAGTGATAAAAGTCTTCAAATGTAAATACTAATACACATTAGGGGTGTTCATTGAGTTGGATTAATCATAGTTTATATAATCCAATCCATAAAACTAGATTTATAGATTAGATAAATTGGGTTAGTTTTTACAAAAGTTCACATGAGTTAATCTACGGTGGGTTACATACTAAGATGGGTTAATATGAGTTGGTCCAAAAGTTATTATGGATTGTCATAGATTAATAAATATTATCTCTTCTGTACCAAAATTACCACCATCATAACCCCATTTTAATTGAATCTACCATAGATCATTTTTTGTTTGGGTCTTCTTAGACCCAACCAACTCCATCCGACCATTTCATATCCTAAAGTGATTTCGTTCGGTCTTACTCTTGCTAGGTCCAACCCAACTCTGATCCACCTTTATTTGGCTCCACCCGGATCCATCCCACTAAAATTCAACATATATTATGGCTATCGTGATCTAACTTGCCTCCTTCTAATTCCGAAATCACTTGAACACAAGCTAATCGTGATCTAAACCTCAAAAAACCAGTTAAGTTAATCCAAAACAACTTGCACTCGTCCCAACTCAACAAATTAGTCCAATATGAACCAAATATATAATGACCCAAAACCTATCCGATCAATAAAATAACACAAAATGATTTGAATCCGAAATAACACAACTTGCCCCGAACCACAACTGAACTCGTAAAAAAATGACATGAAATTAACCCGACTTGATACTCAAATCGTCTGATTCGATTGCCACCTTTAGGTAGAGGCGGTGATAATTTTATTTGTTTATCAACTTATGGTGATAGATTGTGATGGATTTGATTGAAAATTATTAATCATTTATTCTAATCCAATATAGATTAGACCATGAATCACATTTATCACATGTATTTTAATAGTATAAATCAAATTAAATCATAATAACCTATTTAAACACCCTAATACAAATACCAATAATAGAATTACCCAACACATAAAATTTGAAGAAAATTTGAGCACTCAAATAGGAAAAAATAAGAGCATCTGCAATAGAAGAAAAAAATTAGTCCGAATCTCAAATTTAAGGACCTCGGATTTGGAATACCCTAAAAAATTTCGGGGTCCCAAAGTACAAAAAAGGAGTTGCATTGGTTTGCGTGCGGGGCAAAAAGTGTTGCCCTTTAGGTGAGTGGGTGACACTTTTTCCCCTCAAGTAGACCGATGCATGTATTTTTTGATACTTTTTGGTGTATTTTTAGTCTAATTTTTACTGTTCTAATATAAATTATGATTTTTAAAAATATATATAGCCATTATTAATAACGGTAATAAAAATATAATTTTGGAAAATTCCTAAGTATATTTAATAAAAATATACCTTAATGTTTTGGCACTTTACTCTGATCATAATTATTATTATTTGACAATAATAAAAATTCTAAGTAAAAAAAAATCTAAAATTAATTTTTGAAATAATTTATAAACCTATATTTAACAAAAATGATTTTTAGTCTAATTATTAATTAATATGTACAGATTAATATAAATTAAAAATTAAATAATATAAATGATTGATGATGTAATTGATAAAAGAAATTGGGTGTTGTAAATTTAATGTTGATAAATATAGAGAATTTAATTAAATTTGAGATAAATTAATAAAAATATGAGAGATGAAAGATAAAATAATTACTTTCAACAATTATTGCATTTTTCACATATGAAGTAAAAAATGTACTAGATAATACGTATACTTATTTTACGCTATCCATATCTTGCGAAGCTTCTCTGTCAATGAAATATTATATTACGTGTTTGCCTTTGACATCAAAATGCAAAGGTGTGATGGAACTTAAACACATTGGGTTCTACTTGTTAAGTAAATTGTAATTTACTTATCTCGGTAGATATGAAATGCTATTTTTTTAGTAAAAATAATTTCTTTTACCTTCTATAACTATTTATGATAATTTAAGTACTTTTAATATGTATAAAATTATTATTATTATTATTATAAACCAAAAAGTATCAATATAACATATATTATTATTTTCAAACATTTTTTGCATCCTTTGTAATAAATAAATATATCTAGTATCATCACATATTTTGCTACAAAGAAATACTTTTGTCTCAACAATGATGTCTAATATAATGATAAAATTATAATATCATTAATCCATCCAACCACATTCAGCTAAAATACTTTTTAATTAATTATATTATTCATTGGATATTAATTGGCTTAATTTTTCCACCCTAAGGCATTCCATCCTTTTCTTCTTTTCCTCCCATCTTCATCGTGTCTTCAACTCGATTGTTGTGTTGAACGGTTTATAAACCATTTGATTCGCCATGTGAGAATTGTAACACCCCCAAAAATCACAATTGAAAATTTTCGTTTAAACAAACAAATACAAATACGGGGGTGCTACCGCTGTAATCAGTACAAGTCCAACCCCGACCATTCTCGTATTACAACCGAGAAGTTTTATGAAGCATTAGGCAAACTTAAACACAAATTCATAGAATCAAAGTGTTTGTAACATGAAAATCAGAGTGCACGATAAAAGTTATTACAACCGAAAACACATTACATAGTTAATTTCCCAAAAGGGATAACAAGTACAATATGATAAAATGAAATAGAAATATAACAAAAACATAAGTACAAGCGAGAAAGAGAGTCCGGACTACATCACTCTCGGCCCCCATACTAGGTCCAACAATCAACACATGTCCCCACTTGATGCATCCAATATGTCATATGCATCAAACATAGTCCCACCTACATGCACAAATTCAAAAGGACCATCTGCTCGAGGGAATGAGTAGCACCCATGAAACGGATGATTAGTATGCTACGTAATGAGTAAGGTAACCATACATCTAAGGTCAAATATACAAAGGTATATAATACAAGCATGATCACATAGATAACATACCAATAATACAAATAATAAAGGCCTTACTATAGTCCAGTTAAACTCAATCATTAGATCTTTGGTCAAAATGCTCATTTCACACCATACTCTTTATAAGTCCATGCGATTATAGGAACCCCACTATTATAGCCGGTGGATCGGAAATGTACAGGGAAGAATGCACCTGACCACTATTATATGCCTGTGGATTGGTCTCCAAGGCAAGACGCTCTTGGGCACTATTATGCCGGTGGATCGGTATGGCTCTGACTCTCATAGTGTTTCACTGTAATTACTTAGTGTCTTTCTCATGTCTTATCATAATTTAGGGTTTGGTTTATTAAGCTTAGAATCCCCTACTATTATAGCCGATGGATCAGAAACTTACAAGGCATAACGCATCTAACCACTATTATATGTGGGTGGATCGATCTCCAAGGCACCCCGGCACCTGGCCACTATTATGTCGGTAGATCGGTCTGGGCCTAGCTTAACAATCTTCCGCTTTAAATGATTAGTGTCTTCTATGTCTTATTCAGTAAGTTTTTACCCTAGACATGCATGTCATAATCCATCTACTCTTATTCTCCCAAAATGGCCCGTCCCATATCTTGGGACTTCTACACCTCCTAACATATCCTGACATCTTTTCCCTCTTCTACTTACTCATCATGAATACCCAACTCCTAAGTGTATGGGTCAAAAACCACCACCTTATGCCATATAAGTCCGTTCACTATCATCCTCTAAGGTTTTCCCCTGAAACCCTAATTGAACCAATGTGGCACATCCTTCCTCTGTCTCACACAACCAAAGCTCCTTTACTACCCAACACATCATCTCACTTTAATTCAAACCCAATCGGTACACTTTACTCCCAATTACACATGTGACTATGAAACTCTAGTTGGCCACCCCCAAACCCTAGCACCTTTCTTTCCCCATATATCACCTCTCCATTACTCGCCTACCAGTCTTTCTTCCCCGTTGACACCCATACTCACCCTTCATATGACATTCTTCCACTCTTGTCCCATATTTCACTCACCCTCCATTAATTTCACTTTCACAACCTCCTCCATTTAGGGTTTTCCTTCCAAACCCTAGCCAAATTTCTTATGCACCCTTACACCAATCTAAGTACTCTTGTTCACCCAAGGACTCCAATCACCCAAAAAACTCTTCCTTTACCTTAATTATACCCCAAAACAACTTTTCCACATAAGAATCATCCCCATACAAACTCCATCCATCCCATGCAAACCCTGAAATTTTCCATACAAGATTCACTCCACTCTTTCATTTTGTCCATATCTTCCTTTTATTTGTTCCCTCATGGATCATGAGATAATTAGGTCGATCTCATATCCCTTTAGTAAAATCACTTTCCCTTTTTTCTTTTTTATCCTTTCACCCCATATCACATTATTAAAACATCATAGCATGCATTTCCTAGAGGGTCACATCATATAACACCATAAGCACAACATACATATCATTATACACATACCATAAGGAAGTTACATAAGCATACCTCAACTCCAAGTTGTGATACAAGTAAGCAGTCATAAAATACACAAACATAACATATCACATGGCACACAAGGCACATAACACACACATAGTTGGTCTTAGCTACATCCTTACCTAATACAATACCGGTCTTGGAGCACGCTCCTACGCCTCCTTAGGGTTTTGAATTTATTCACCTATAAGAGGAGAATACTAAGGGTTAACCTCCCTCTTACCAAAACTACCATCATTTCCTAACTTACCCTTATGATAGCCTACTATTAGGGTTAATAATAAGAATAGTTGTTTTATAGTAAAAGTTGGGTTACTATTTCTAAGGCAGCTAATCATGTTATTACTAGTCAAAATAGGTCTCAGGAGGTATATTGGTTCATGTCAAAGTATTGATAGATATATTTATATTATCAAAGATAATAGCTTTAATATTACTACTACTACTAATAATAATAGTTGTAGTGATAATACTAATAACAACCCAAATATTAGTAGTAGTAGTAGTAGTAGTAGTAGTATTAAGAATAATAGTATTAATACTAATAAAAATGATAACACTTGCATTAATAAAGTTTAAGGGTTGTGGAGGTTAGACTTTAGAGTACCACCTAAGGATGGTGGTGACCAAGCGGCACCGGCGGTGGGGGCGGCAAAGGCGGCGGTGGAGAGAGAAGAGAAAGCGGAGAGGTGGATTTCTAGGCTAGGAGAGGGGGAATGAGAGGATGGTTGAGGTGGTGGTGGATGCTCTAGGTTGAGAGGGTTGGAATGGTGGTGGTGGTGCAGCCAAAGGAGCGATACAAGCGGCGGTTGGTGTGGTGACCGAAGGTGGTGGAGGGGGGGAGGAAGGGAGAAGGAGAGGGAGGTAGGGGAAATGAAGGTAGGGGAGGTAGGGGAGATCTTGCTAGTTGTTTTGGGGTTGGGGGAGTGGTGGTTGAGGTGGAAACAGCGACGGACGGTGGCGCGAAGGGCAGTGATGGGTGAGAGTGCGTTGATCGAGGGGCCAATTTTGCACGACCAAGGCGGCTCATGCATGAATAATCGAGGGTGGTGTGGTTTGGTGGAGGGTGGTGTCAGGAGAGGTTTGGTAGGTGGTTCGGGAGGCAGTGTTGGGCGACGGTGGCGGTATGGTTGTCTAAATGGGCGGTGGTGCAAAGGGGAAATTTTTTGGGCAGGGAAAAAGAAGGCTCAATGAGGGTGATTATGGGATATTTATAGGCAATTGAGGGGGGAAACAACAGAGGGAGAAAAATACAAGATGGGTAAGAAGGACCACCGGCCAACGGTGGCAGGCTGGTACAAGTCTGCAATGGCAAGGGGTGTTGGGTCGGGGTAAAAGAAAAGGAAAGGAGGAAGGCACACGTGAGGAGAGAGGAGGGTTGGTTGGGTCGAAAAGGGAAAGAAAAATGACAAAGGAGAGAGGGAAGATGGAAGGCTGGCGTGCAGTGGTCGCAGGGTACATGTCGTAGGCAAAGGGGTCGAGGAAGAAGAAGGAAGAAGAAAAGAAAGTGGACTGGCGGGTCTGGGAAGAAATGAAAAGAAAGAAAAAAGGGGGACCGGGTAGCTAGAGAGGGATAAATAAATGAAGGTGGTCTTGGGCCGCGCGGGGGAAAAAGGGAGTTTGGGTCGCGAGGGGGGCTAGCCCAGATCGAGGAAGGAAGGAAAAAAGAAAAGGAAAAAGGAGAGGAAGGAAAGATAAAAGGTAAAAGAAGGGGGAGAAAGGAAAAATAGATGGGTTGGGGTATTTAGAATATTTTCGTATTTTTTAGTATTTAAAATAATAATATTTAGTAAAATAATAAATAAATTTCCTTTTTAAATTAATTTAGGATATTTTGAATAAATTTTCCTTAATTCCATTTTAATTAGCAAAACACCCTAATTTTTTTATAATTAAATTATTTATTATTTTCCTCTTAATTTGCCTTAAATACTTCATATTATTTTAATAAAATAATTTATTTAATTAATTTCTCTAATAAATTCTTATTTGACCATAATTTATAAAATTAGGATTTTAGGGTATTTTGAGAATTTTATTGGATCAACCAAAGGTTGTTGATCTTTTGCTATAGATGTCCCTAGTTACCATTTGGATAAAATAACAAATGAATTGAAAGTGTTGAAGAGATACAATTTATTTGCATATTAATGTAGTAGAAATACTAATAATGTTAATTAACTTGTATGAATCAAAATAAATTAATATATAATGAAAATTTTAGTCATATGTGTTAGATTGGTTGAGTTTAATTAATAAAGAATATTTTTATAATAAAAGTACATAATATATTATTTTTTTGGTATTTAGTTGTCTAATACCTCCAAATTTTTCAACCAAAACTTTTCATGTCAAAATAATGCGGAAGTTATAAAATAAGAATTAAGGGATGTTACTTTCGCATCAAACATCATAAAGGTGTGACCATTACTAGGATAGAGCCAATGAGTCACGCAATCGAAAGGTACAAATATCCCAAGGCATTAGAAAAATCTAACTATACCAACTAATTTAACTCTCCAATATAAAAAATATTTCAAAAGCAATAATATTGTAATTATTTTGGATATTTATATATGAAATTTGGATATAGTATGCATAATATTTTTCTTATTTTTACTCATGAGACTATATAAAAGCACTTTTAACGTATTCTGTAGAATTTTAATATGGATTTTGAAACTTTTGAGAAGTACTTAAATTATATTTTATGATGTACAAATAAAGTATTTAGGTTAGATGTGTTTATAGATTTTCTTTTGAAATAAAGTTTTTCTTAGAAGTCTTTCATTCAAACTAAACCTCAAGTTTATTTGGTAAAGTAATTTTTATTATCATTTTTTAGAACGCATTTTAATGCAAATATATTTGTCTAAATATATTTGATAGTAAATTATAATAAAAGGATAACTAATTTTAAAATATTATAAAAATATTATGCCATATTATCTAAATTTGATAAATAAGATTAGATGAAAAATAAACTAACAACTCATATCACCAAAATATAAATATCCACGAGCAACAAATTTGTACTTTCAACAGTTATTAGAATTTTTTTTCACAATTGAATTAAGCAGTGTACTACTTAGTACATGTTCTTTTGAAGTAATTTTTGTTGATATATTCTAAAATATTTAAAAAATATATTTATTATTAATGTTGTGATAAATATTTTTTATCAGTATTATCAATATTATTTTTATATTTTTTTTATTAATTTTATATTTTTTATTATTAAAATTTTGCTGATTTAAATAAATTCTGAAAATAAGATGATGAGAATACACCCTTATACTATTTTACGCTATTCATATCTAACGAACCTTCTGTCATTGGAATATTATATTTACCTGGCTGCCTTTGACGGCAAAATGAAAATCTAGGACGGAGAATAAATACTAAGGGCTCGGCTTGATAAGTAAATTATATTTTACTTATTTCCGTTAATGTGAAATACTATTCCTCAAGTATTTTTTATGTTTTTTTGTCTTCAATTATTGTTGATGATACATTGAAGTGTTTTTAACGAATACAAACTTATATATGTATGTATCAAAACTTATTGATATGCGTTAATTCTTTTCCGGACACTTATATCATCTTTAAAAATGAACTAATATTTTTAAAATATCATGTTTTCCAAAATTAAAAAAGATTTTATTTGTCTATTTTTTTAATTCCTAGTCAGTTTTATTTCAACAATGATCATGGATAAAATAATAAAATATATTATCTCATCAAATTTATACATGATCAAATTCAACAAAAGTATCTACTTAATTAATTATATTATTCATTAAATATTAATTGGCTCAATTTTTCCACTTGATGTGTTGTGTTCTCTTTCTCTTTTGATCCTTTCTTCTTTGTTTTGTTGGCTCAATTTGTTGCGTCAAATCAAAATTTTGAGCTATTTAGTTCGTTGATACAAGAACTTATTATTATTTTTTTTGGATAAATTGGATTAATAACAAAATTTATTCTTTTGGCGCAGGTGTTCTTGGGTATCAAGTGGATAAAATAACACATAATCTAAATCCAATCTAAAATAATGATATTGGGAAGGGTTTGTATAACACACTAACGCCTCCATTTTTATTACCTAAAACAAGTCAGCAAAAATTAAATAAAATAGTGGAAAGAAAAAAATATATATATAAATAAAGGTTGTAGATAGTACAACCTCCATACAAGTTGTTCCTTGCATGAGGTTATGGTGAAGTTACGGTAGTGTTGCATTAGTTCCTAGCGCGGTGTAGGTGAAAACTATGCTGCAAAAGCTCGAATAATGCAAATGCACGAAGAGAAATTGTTGGGAAGGAGACGAGGGAGAGTTGGGTTTAGTTTCGGGTGGGGATCAAACACAAAAAGTGCAAGGAACTAAGTGAAGGATGAGAGGGGTGAGTAGGTCGGTGTGGTAGTAGGAGAACTGAGCATGGGGAAAAGGTGCGAGAAAGTTAGAAACACAAGGTTAGAGTGATAGGTTAGGCTTAGTTAAAGCTTCTCGTTTGAGTAATCGAACCAGGAAAATACAACTGATTGGGGGCAAGGGCAAGGGTCACTTGAGAGAGGGGTGAGGTTTGAGGTTTAAGGTAAAATCGGGTCATTACAGCTTGGTAGATTAAAATTATGTGTATATGATTGTGGATGAAGTAATAATTATGTTTGAAAATTTATCTAGATTGAAATAAATTAATGCATAGTGATAATTTTAGAAATGTGGGTAAGGTATGTATGGTTTAATTAATTAAGGAGTATTTGTATAGTGGAAGTAAATAGTATAATGTTTTTGGGTATTTAACTAAATTTGGTAGGACTTATTTATGAAGAAATAATTTGTTGTGAATATATTGTAGATAATGAGATTATAAGAAAATGAAAATGATAGATATAACCAACAGCCTAAAGTTTAGATTATTAGATAATATAAAAATAATATGAGTTACAAAACAATACCTTAATCAAAAAAATAGTCTAATGTATATTTTCATCATCTAATTTTTATTTGCCTGATTTTATTTTGTTAGATCTTATAAAAAAGGTATTAATGTTTTTTATTTTCTTAATGTCGTGATTGCTATTATTTGATATATGATATTATTATTTTCAAAGATGTTCTTAAAATTTTCGAAAAAAAAGTCGAGAAGAGAATAACTTAAGGATAAGTTTGGCAAAGTAATATTTGATCCAAAGTAGTGGTTATGTCATTTTTAGTATGTATTTTAATATTAATTAATTTATTTGAAAATATATTATAATAATACATGATAAAAAGAAAACTATAAAATATAATATATCTCATCATCTAAAATTAACAAATAAGATTGAAATAGGACGGAAAACAAATGCTACCCGAACTGATATCATCGAAAGAAATACTATACTAAGAAATACTATACTAAAATTAACAAATAAGTTAGAGCATTTGCAGCATGGGAGGGGAAAAAAAGTTTTCAATCTCAAATTTGAGAGTTTCAGGTTATTGAAAGAATCAGGAACTAGACGCATCTGTCTCCACTCTCGACGTAGGGGCAAAAGCAGTCGCGGTCACACGTGAGTAACACGCGGAAGCAATCGCAACATGCGGGGGCATGACGTGTACGCGTGTGACTCACGTGACTTACCGTAACAACTTTTTCCCCCATTACATAAATTGTCGCACCTCGTTTTGGATACATTTTATTATATTTTTATCCTAATTTTGTTATACTTTTTAAAAAAAATTAGCTGTTATTAATAAAGTTAATAAAAAAATATCTATAAATATATTGTATTTTTCTAATAATTTTTATATCATCTTTTCTACATCTATTTTTCTTATTCAATTATCTAAATATATTTTATCTTGTTCATTTCTCTAAATATATTTATCTGTTCATTTCTCTTTAATATTTTCATTTTATAAAAATAGATCCTGATCAATTTAATTTTTTGAATCTTTTGGATAATCCAAATGATTCAAATTCAATATAACTTCTAAACCAAAATTCATAAAATTTTTAGAATATAAATTATCTAAATGTCCAAAATTTTCAATATCCACAAAATTTCAATTTTTCAAGTATGCAATATTATCAAAATGAGGCCTATTTTCAATTCTTCCAACCTCAAAATACCACACTTCCATTTGTTCGAAAATTTTTAAATATTTAAAATTCTCCACAACATGATTTCAATTTTTCGTTAGTTGCATCTATTGGTGAATGTAAATTTCCAGAATTTTCTACCCAAATTTAGTTCGAAGACAACACTCTGGTTGAATCTTCCAATGATATTAAAAGTATATCTTATGATAAATGGACGGATAAAGAAGAATAAATCATCTTTAGTTGATGGCTATATTTTTTAAATGATTCAATTCAGAAAAGGGGGCAGAAATGTAAGGATTTATGGAAAAACTTTATGGCATGCTTTGAAGAATACCGTGGAAAAAGGCTAGAAAGAACTATGAAGACAATGATGAATCAATTTTTTTATGTTAATAAAAATGTTAATTGATTTATTGGTTGTTATAGTCATATTTGCCAACATAATCAAAATAGCGTCAGTGAGATAGATGTAATTAGGGATGCACATAAATAAATAGAACGAGGTATAATAGGCCATTCAATATTGAACATGTATGAAAACTTGTAAAGATCCATAAAAAATGGATAGTAATGAATTAGGGTAGTGAGCAATCTTCTGTATCGAAGTGGGCAAAGGTTTCAAATTCAGATGCATACAATGATTCATCTACCTCTGATATTTCAGAGATTGAATTTTGGTTTGAATGACCTATATGGTAAAAAGTAGCAAAGTAGAAATTAAGGGGAAAGACAACAAATTGCTAAATTTCATATGAAATAAATTCTTCTGGATCTCTTTTCTCTTTTTCTCTCTCTCCGCTACCTCATCTCTTTCTCTCTCCTCTAGCACGCCTTTCTTTTCGTGCGCCAGCATTGTCTCCTCTCTCTCTCTTCTCTTTTTCTCCTACAATCCATCTGCTCCTTTCTCTTCTTTTTCTTTTTCTCCTGCAACACGTTCTGCTGTCTCTTCTCTCTTTTCTTCTATCCTATTTCCCCCTTTTTTCCGGTTGTCACCTCTCTCCTCTGTCCTCCCTCTTTCCTGTCTCCTATCTCACCTACCACCCTAGATCTCTCTCTCTCTCTCACACACACACACACATCTTCTGTAACGTAGTCCTTTTTTCTCTTCCCACTCTCCTCTCCTTCCTTCTCATCCGATTCCACCTTTATGCCTATTCTATTCTCTATCTTTCTTCTGCACCGCGCCACCCTCTCTCCCTTTTATAATTTTCTTCTATTGTTGAGCCTCATTTGCCTGATTCTTTGGTCTTTGGTCGTTGGTCCTTTCGTCCTTTGGTCCAAAGAAATTAAAACCCCTATCTTTTGCCTATAAAATAATATTAGAAGAGTTAATAAATAATCATATACTTTAAACCCATTCATTTTATATCATTTTAACTCAAATAATAAAATGTATGAGATTATTATCACTTAAGCACAAAATTACAATTATTCTCATATATTGTTTAAATAAAAGACCAAAAATTAAGAATAAAATGGTATAAAATATGTAAAAATATGTACCCATCAGCAACCCCCTCACCGCCTACTATACCACCCACGCTAAAACCAACTATGACGAGTCCTCACCTTTTGGGTTCAATCTCTTTTACCTCAACCCTGTGCACCTATATATGTATACACCTATGTGCATACCCTCCCTCTTCTCTACCTCCTCCATTCCTCTGTCAATAACCCATCATCGAGCTACTATTTCCTCCTTTCTTGCTTTACTTTCATCATTGTTAGTCGACACCAACACTATGCCACCCACCGCCCTTGACCACAAAGCACCACCACCTTCTCGCCCAACCATCACCACCTTATCTCCATCAACCTCCCTCCCCATCACCTACTCAATGACACCCCAAGCCAAGCTTTTTCCTTTCTTCCCGTGCTTGCCCGGTTCAATTTCATTGAGGCACACCTAGCTCGTGAGCACCTAGCACACCCATCTTGTATGTCACTCCTAGTTTGTGCGCTACCAATGCATCATTGTAACCTTCTACCCATGCATGTCTCGCTCCCAACTGTGCTCACCTTGTATGCCCAGCCCATGAGCACTCCTATTGACCATACCATCTTACCTTCTCCTTGGAACATTGTTAATTTGTTATACCCGCCTTCGTACACCACCCTTTGTCGAGCCTCCCTCTTTCGGCTACCTCCATTTTTCCTCCTTATCATTTGTCTTAGTTTCCTTAGTTAATTTTCTTGAGTCTAATATTGTTGTATTTTAGTGTCTAGGTGATATTTTGGTAGTATTAGAGGATGAGTCTTAAGCCCTACGTACTTAAATACCAAAGCTAATTTGGTAAGGATATATGTCATAGTTAAGGATTTCATGTACAATATGTTTAACTGTATGTGATGTCATATTTGAAAATGTTACGTGGATAATTTTTTTTATTAATGATATATATG
This sequence comes from Tamarix chinensis, assembly GCA_030549775.1. Lineage (NCBI taxonomy): Eukaryota > Viridiplantae > Streptophyta > Magnoliopsida > Caryophyllales > Tamaricaceae > Tamarix > Tamarix chinensis. The sequence continues at coordinate 98,077,866 of CM060178.1, read as the reverse complement.
ATGTACCGTGTGATGTAAAAGTGAGAAAGTTGTGGAAACATGCATTTTGTGTATACCATGGTTTGGCATAAATTAGGGTATATGAAATATATATACATAAATGTGGTCATGAATTTTTTATGATGATATATACATTGGAGGTTGGAAAATCATTCATATCGTTTCACCTAACGAGAATAGTGACCATTAACTTTTTTCTATGAGGCTGTATATTATTGATACCTTCCATAAGTGAGAATAGTGGCCAGGAGCTTTATGCTCTATGTTTGTATATTATTATACCATTCCACCGATTGAGAATAGTAGGGTCCCTTAACTCAAATTTAAATGAAGCATCTAAATGATTGTAATCACTGATAAGATATTAATCACTTAAAGTGAAATACCATGTGAGTCGAGACTAGTATACCTATCTATTCTACTGGATAATAATAGTGGCTAAGAGCTTTATGCCTTGGGGTTGTATATTATTTATACTATTGCATAAGAGAACAGTGGCCAAGAGTCTTATGACCTTTGCTTGTATATTATGATATTAATCTATTAGTTGAGAAGAGTGGGGTGCCCAAACTCAACGTAAATAAGATTATAGATCTTGATCATGCAATTATTATTATATGACATGGAATCAATAAATAAGTTGATACCCTCGTATGTTAATATATACGTGTGTTACCCATTGGTGTTGTACCTTACGACCTTGTGTATCCTTTTGGTAATTGTATTCTCACCTTACTCATTATGTAGTCAACTAATTACTCTTTTTATAAATTTTATTCATTCCCACGAGCAGAGGGTCAGGTTGATTTTGTGCAGGTCACTAAGTACCCACTCGATGACTTTAGTGCTTATGATGCCTTGACTGTGGATGATTGGTCTTAATTTATGTACGGGGCTTGGGATTGAAGAATCATGTTATCTGGTTCTTTGTTTTAACGTGGATACCTTTTGAGACTCTTCATCCAAGGTGTTCCATTATGTATTTTTAATATTGTATTCGGAGTTAACCTCTAAACTCTTATCTATGTTATGAATTTACATCTTTCCCTATTTTATTATATTTAAAATTTTAACTAATCTGCCTTTTATTTTATGTAATGATGGCATGGTAAGCCTCAAATATGTTAAGTACGGCGGTAACACCCAATTACGTTAATTTTACATTTCCGCTTAAAATAAATCTTTTAGTTGTAAATTTTGGGATGTTACAATAAGGGATAGGGGTGAAATAAATTGTTGAAAATTTTGATGGAGTATAGTTTAATATTTTTATAGCTTTTGTAAAGAAATAGGATGAATTTGATGGCTTTAAAAAGCTAAATTATATATGGCTTGATTTCAATAAAATTTTGTTGATAAATCCTATCAAAATTTTATTTTATAGATGAAATTTTATAAATTTTCCTTATATATGTTGGACGTTTGGTTGCAACATTTTAGACAAAATGGAAAGACTTGTTTCACACTTATATGGATATAAGTTGACTAGAACTTTGTGTTTTAATTTGCACAAAGCTTATGAAGATGAATATAACTTATCATGAGAATGCCATGGGTGGATATAAATCACGATAAAGATATTATAATCACAATAAAGATGTAATTGCTAAGTCATTCCTTCCTTACTTGACAAATTACCCTATTATCTTTTAGGTTACTTATTTACCAAATTACCCTTTACTCGGTTTAGGTTATCAAGTTATCTCCTACGCTTTTTAGATCACCATTCACCCCTCATAATTATTACACTTATCATATTTCCCCTTTGGTTAGTTAGATTACCGCATTGCCCTTGAGTCGAATAAATTACCAAATTACCCTCCTTCATTATCATGATCACCATTTTGCCCCTTTAGTTGGTTAAATAATTACTAATTTACCCTTTAGTCGGCTAAATTACCAAATTGCCCCTTTAGTTGTATAAATTACCAAATTTCCCTTCTTCTTTATCATTATTACCATCTTACCCCTCTCAATTATTATAATTGCCATTTTACCCTTTTCAATTATCATAAATCCCAAATTACCCTTCTTCATAATTACAATTATTAATTTATCCTTCTTCACAGTTATAATTACTAATTTACCCTTCTCCATATTTATAATTATTAATTTACCCTTCTCCATATTTATAATTATTAATTTAACCTTCTCCATATTTATAATTATTAATTTACCCTTCTCCATTCTTATAATTTCTATATTGCCCTTCTCCATTATTAAAATTACCATAATGCCCTTTTATTGGTTAATTTACCAAATTACCCTTCTCTAGTATCATAATTATCCAATTACCCTTCTATAATCATAATTTAATTACCAAATTATCTTTCGTCGTTATCATAATTACCAAGTTACCCCTTACTCCCAAGTTTACCACAATATCATTTTATTTATAAAATTACTCTTCTACCCCTTACTTCCAAATTACCATAATATCCTTTTATTTATAAAAATTGCCATCTTACCCCCTTTACGTCCAAATTTACCATATCACCCATTTGCTTGCAAATTACCATAATACCCTTTACATCCAAAATTACTATTTTACCCCTTACTTCCAAAATTACCTTTTTTGCCACTTATTTATAAAATTACTATATTGCCCTTTGACTCCAAAATTACCACTTTACCATTTTCTCCAAAAATTACCATAATGCCCATTTACTTATAAAATTATCATTTCGCCATTTAATCATAAAATTACCATATTGTTCTTTTGCCTCAAAAATTACCATAATACCTTTCTTTCTCACAACTTAAAATTTTATTATCATTTCACCCCTTCCTTTTGAAATTACCAAAATACCCTTTTGCTTACAAAATCACCGTTTTACCCTCTTCTTTCAAAATTACCAAAATACCCCTTTACTACAAAATTTCCAAAATACCCTTTTTACTTATAAAATTTCCACTTAGCCCCTTTATTACACCACTTTTATGAATTTACCACCACTACATAAAATACTAATATTAGCACTTCATTCTTATCATTTAACTCCACCAACTTGTCATTATTCAACATAATACTCATTAGCAACTACATATATTAGATCACATACTTACATAAGCATATTACTAAAATTCCCTTAGACAATAATATTATTCATGCATTAGCAACATAATACATCATAGGAAAGCATTTAACATTTCCATCAAATATCAAACTCATTCCTTAAGTATCATCTCTACACATGGCACAAAAGCTATCATAATTTTCCTTTCTTTTCTTTTTATCAATCAATATAAGCAATCATATATATATCATACTAGGCAACACAAAACATGCATAAAATCATACTAAAATCCCTAATGTGCTAGCATATGTTTTTCCATGCATTTAAGTGAGGTTTAATGATTACCTTAATCCCGTAAAAATCAAACCTTACCGGTATCCCGGTTAAGGAGGCTTAATTAGCAACTCAACACCTAAAAATAATATCAATAATTATTATGTTAGAAGTAAGAAATTAAAAGGATAAAACTTTATAAAAAATTATTTAATAATAAAACATTTAAATTAACTATTAATATACCTCAAAATTTAGATAAATAAATTCCAAATCAAAGGGGGGGGGGGGGAGCTCACGCTACATGAACAGCGTGAGCCACGTGCAGATTAAGGGGTAAAAAGGGTCGAATGGGGTAAGGTAGAAGGGAGGGGGAGATGGCTCGGTTTAGTGTCTTTAGGCTAGAAAAGGAGGTATATGGGGGAGGATTGGAGGCAAGGTAAGGGTGCAGGAGTGAAGAGGGGGTGTAGGTGGTGGCTAAAGATGGTTTCACAGTGGTATAGGGCGGCGGAGGTGGCGGCAGCAAGGCGGCGAAGATGGCTGCCAAGGTGGATCGAGGTGGAGAGGTTGAGAAGGAAGGAAAAGAGGAGGGAAAAATGAAGGGGTTCGAGGACTTGTTTCGGCCAACCAATGTATGGGGATCGTAGAGGAGGTTGTAGGGTGTCGAATGGTGGGTTTGGTGGCGGCAGAGGTGGCCGGACGGCGGAGAACGGGGCGGTTGCAGGTGGCCTAACGATAAGGGAGAAAAGTGGGGAGGAAAAGAAGAGGGAGAGAAGGGAGGAGTTGTAGGGGCTCGAGGGGGGTGGCGTGATGGTGCAGGGCAGTAGGAGGTGGTGGCAGAGGGCGGTGCAGGGGGTGCAGTGCAGCGGTGAGCAAAAACCGGGGGAAAGTGGGAGAAGGAGAAAATGAGAGAAGAGGATCAGGGAAGGGAAGGCAAGGCTCGAAAAATGGGGCAAGAGCTGCTGGTGGGGAGAAGAAAAAGAATAGGGAGAGAAAGGGGGAGTCGATGGCCGGTCGGCGCTGCAGTACGATGGCAAGGCTGTCGGTTGGCAGGGGAAAGGGAGGGAAGAAGAAGGAAAGGAATAGGGGCATGCGAGATGTGGTCCAGGGGTTGGTTTGGTTCGAAATAGGAAAGAAAATGACGGGGAAGGGAGAGGGAGTGGCAGGGAGGTAGGTGGTGGCTGGGTATGGCAGTTGCAGGCGGCCGACGTGCTTGACAATGACAGAAAATGGTGGTCGGGCGTGGCAGAAGAGAGAAAGGAAGGGGGTGCAAACGGGCGGTTGGACCGGCGTAGGAAAGAGGGGGAGCCAGCCGGTCCAGATTGGGAAAAAGAAAGGAGAGATGGGTTGCGTCGCACAGGCCACTTGGGAGAGGGAGGAAGGAACGACCCTTTGGCCCAGGTGCGCAAGGAGGGGGAATGCAGACCGGGCAGCCTGGCGGCCCAAAGCCAGGAAGAAGGGGAAAAAAGAAATAGGGGAAAAGAGAAAGAAAAGAAAGAGTAGGAAAAAGGAAAGTGGGAAAATTGGAAAAATTTAAAAGAATTAAATTTATAAAATAATAGGATGTAATATTTTTGATAATAAGTTTATTTAAAGATTCAATTTAAGTTAATTAAATATATGGGCTTAAAAAGGATAATTATAATAAAATACTAGTTTGAAAATTTATTTAAATAAAAATAATATGATAAAATAACAAAATGTCTATTTTTAATTTATGAAATACTCCTATCCAAATTTGTATACTCAAAAGTCCATAAAATAATTAAACTAAATAATTTTAAAAGCTAATTTATTTCGAATAAAAGTTATTTATTAAATTATAGGTTTTCTAAAATTTTGGGGGATTACATTACACCTTTGTATAGTCAACCTCTCTTGGTTTATTGATATACAAATCCAATGACCTCTCTAAGAATTGTAGACACACACAACCACTTGATAGTGAGTTTTGAATAGTGTTGTTGTGTTTAAAATTGATTCCTCGCAAAATATAGAAATGAAAGCATATAATCAAATGTGAGGGAATTAAACAAGATAGATGAATAAGTGTTACAAGTGTAAGTATAATCTTGCTAAATACGAAGAATAAATTGATCACTAGATAAGTTTGATTTAGATTTAAAATTGTGAAATCAAAACTCTCTTTGATTAGTTATAAGATGTGAAAGTGATGATTTTATAATAGTTTGATGTTTATTAAATTCTAACAACTATTATTTATAATGCTAAAAGGTGAGAAAATTCACAGTAGTCATTAGGTGTAAAAAGTACCCCAACGGTCGAATTACAATTGGTAAGAAATCTCATAAATGTCCACACCAATCGATTGGTATTCAAACCAGTTAATGTGTTTAAACAGAGGCTAAAATACACTTTTCTGGAGAGTAAATCAGTTGATCGGTTTTGACAAACCATTCGATCGGTGTAATAACTTTTTAGCACTGCTCACCTTAAAAAAAAGACATAACTTAAGATATAGAGCTTAAAATTATATGCCATATTTTTTTTAATGTAAATTAGAAATTTTGATATTTCCAAAGAAATATTATTCATCCAAAAATAATGTCTATAAAATTTATGGTGAATTTTTCAAGTCATTTCATATGGAAAAGGAGCTTAAAAAAATGATTGATTTTGAACATCCTTTTTTGTAGATACCTGTAGACATTTTTTATGCATGAAATCATTTTATAACCTTTCAAAATGATTTTAGAATATGGTAAATATCAAATCACTGAAAAATATAAGTGCTCAATATGTGAATCATATGTACATAAACCTAAGACTATAACCTTTTCCTTAAAGCTTGAGTTTTAGTTTTATTTTTAGCATACTTGCTTATCCCTTCATTCTTTGTGTATTTCACATATGAAATTGAAATTCTTGAAGATAAAAATTTCTTTTGCTGTCCTTGTTAATATTTGACTTATACTTGAGATATGATTTGTAAATTTGATATCCTTAGCACTCTATGACTTAGTTAAGTGTTGAATATTTTAGTTTTTACTATGATACACATGCACACTTAGCAAGATAAGTCAAGTTCATAAATCATTAAAAAAAAGGTTGATTGACCTATAGGGTCAATAAACCCTAGCTCTCAGAGTCTATAAGCTTATCACTACTCTATTCTTCATTGGTCGTTCATCTCGTTTCCTCAAGTTCATTTTATCCCATTGTTAGTCTGTTCCCGTGGCTTCTAAATTTTAGTTTTGGTTTGCTTGTGTTTAATCAAACGAGTTCGTGATGAAATCAGCGTAAGTAAACTTTTATCACCTTGATTCTCTTCCTCTTCACTTCCTTTTGGTTTCATTTTACTTTTCTCTTTGTTGGTTTTCACACATCGAGGCTTTGTTAATGATGCAGTATTATTTTGTAAACGAACTTTGTATTTCTCTTGCTCCTCAATTTTCATTGATTTTGTTGTTGTTCAATATGTCAAGGTGTTTAATTTGTCAAATCCAAATACGGTGTTTAGTTCTTAGTTTTGTGTGTTGGTTCGATGTTTCATCAAGATATTGGTTTAATTATGTCACATCTGTCTCAGATCAAGTTTGGTTTGGATTCATGGTTGATTTTTTGGGGGTTACCTAGGTTGATAGTGGCGAGCCTCGTTCCTTGTCAGATCTAGTGCCTAACGTCTCATCTCATAATAGGTTTTCAACTTTTGACTCCAAACCTAGAAATTGCGTTTGCTTGATCCCATGTGGTTACTCAATTTCAAAATTTATTTTATTAGTAGAGTACATTTTGTGTTAGTTTTTTTTGTTTGATTATTTCAAATATGGAACACAGGGGCTTGGAGATCGCAACCAACCTCACCGAAATGTGAAACCCCAATTTAGACGAATCTCTAATCGGTTATTACAAATCGGTGCAATTGTTCCTTGACTTTGATGAGTTATTATTTTCATATGTATGTTTGTGTAAGACTAGAGATCTCTTGCGGTTGTTTTTGCTTGGTTGTATGTCCGTCTATATATGATATTATTTTAATTGCGTTTATGATGCTTAGTGTTATTGATTTTTCATAATCAAGTTAGTATACGGTATAGTTATAGAGAGCTACCCGGGGTTCAAATCCCTTACACTCATTCAATTTCACCACTAATCTATCGTAAAGTGTAATGAAACACAACTTCGAATGAGGGATGCTAAAAAACATTTGAAAATGCTCTTACAACAAACCCGTTGTTGAATATTATATGAATATAGACTTCTAACGATGGTCGGTCTTGAGGAATCATTATCAAAATATGATTTTGATGACGGGTTCCCTTTTAGAAATTTTATTAAAAATCACATTTTTTTTCTAAGGGTTTTAATAATAATTTTGGAATTATTATTAAAACTTTATTAACCCACGATTCGGTTCAAAACTATTATTAAAAACTTCTTAAAATAAACCGTCATTAAATATTTTTTCCATGCTAGTAATGACATTTATGTCTTCGGTGAAACTGCGCGTATGTAATTTAACAAGGAGATGCTAACCTGGTGAAAGCAAATAAATTAACCATTTTTTAAAACTATTTAAAAGAGAATATTTTGGTTATATTAATTCTTTTCTGAAGAAGTTTTAAAAATAGTATTTTGGATTATCAATTACTTGAGTCAAAGGAGGGGGCAAATTAAATTAATTCACCGAGTGTAACATAAGATTAGTAGTCCGGCTTTTGGTTCATTAGATACATGGTGTTTGTCAACCGAATATATACAATAATAATTTTATAGTGTCAAGCCGTACGAAGCATACGTCCATTGATTTAAATCGAACATATTGTTAAAGCTTTTTGCATGAAATATGAATTTGAATATTGAGCACATAAACATTCCCCGACAACAAAAAGGAAAAGAAAAAAGAAAAAAGAAAAAGAAAAAGAAAACACTGCATGGGCAATGGCATGCGACGGCTCTAAAGTAAAGCTAAGCTAGTAGTCATGACACTGAAATCAATCCGATCAAGCATACTTAATTGTTAAAATTAAACATTAAACTTCTAATTAGTCCTACCGTGTGGTGTTTGGATTAGATTTACCGTGTATCGCAATAGGGTGTGCAGTAGTATCTTATTTCTACTGCCAGGACATTAACAATAATTATTTTTTACTCCTTATGATTTTACGCTAAATTGAGGAAGGGTTAAAACGGACTTTATAGTAAAACATTGCTTAGAATGCGCGACGACCTACGCCGTATTAAAAGCATCCGTCATTCTTTAATGTGTGGATAGACATTTCGATTTTAGTGTTGCTACCACGGACCTCGCCTCTATTTCTGAGATGAGGCGGTGAGTCCGAATCTCTCAGGCCTCTGTTATTAGAAAAGAAAGTCGCGTGGCCTCAATTACTACAAATTCTCGCCCCGTCACATGATTTTTCTTTCAACTCTTGCCTTTCACATGATTTTAGTAATTCCCACTTACTGCTCTCTTCTTAGTTTGGTTGGCATGTGGAATCTGAAAATATGTAAATAAAAGATAAAATGGGAGAAGGATCCAGTCCCTCTTTTCAAAGTTGTCTCAAACGGGATGGGTTGAAAGTTAAAAAATTATATTCGTTTTTAAATTAAATAATTTTTTTATCCATATTAAAAATAAAATAATTATTTTATATAAAGTTATTTAAAAAAATTAAATCTATTTTTTTTATTTTTACTCTTATTTTTTAATTATATATGCATTAAATATTTTATTATTTTTTAATTAAAATTTTTAGTCTACTTTTATTATATTTTAAAAATATATATAAAATAATAAAATAACGTTCTTTTTTATAGGAAGGACGTAATAAATTTTGAATTCTTAATTTATTTATTGGAGAATACTAACTTAATTTGTGTGGAAATTAAAATTTATCCTTAATTTATGTCCAAATATTAAAATTTAACCCTATCTTTAATTCAATCTCCAATATTAGATAATATTTTTTTATAATATACTTTTAAATAATATTTTATGTAAAAAAATTATATATATATATTATTCACCATACATTCAAAAACGGAGACTCCATTCGAAATCATTGCTTAAAAAATTCCCTTCAACTTCAAACCTAAACAAAAAATGAAAAAGATAAAACTCCACCCCCGTCCAAAAAATTGTCATTCCCATCTCAATCATTTTACGTTTTGGCCCTTCGTTCTTTTACGATTTTCCGTCTCTCTCCCGTAAATTTTTTCCTCTTCAAAACGAATAAAATCATTCAATACTACTCTACGCTTTAGATCTTTTTTTTTCTCTCTTTGTGGGCTTGAACGATCAATAGAAGGGACTATGGAGGCTTAAGTTCTTACTGGCAACCTTTTATTTATTATATTATTTGTTTATCATTAGTTTATACTATTTATTCTATATATTATTTTTATAATATTATTGTCTGTATTATTTACTACTATATATTATTAAATTATAATTAGATATCACTATCTTTTATTAAATATTTAAATTATCATATGCGTTTACTGTTGTACTCATATTCATCCCTACCCACCACATTTCAACGACTATTAACAATAATTATTATTAATAATATGAGTAATTATAAATATTAATTATTATTAATAATTATTAATATTACTTATTAATTCTTATACATAACATTTAATATTATTTAATATCAATTTTATAAAACCATGATTATTGATTATTAATATTCATCATTATTAATAATTACTATTAATTATTATTATGCTTAATTGTTATGAATTATTACTATTAGCTGTTAATATTATTAATATTACCTATTGATTATTGTTAATGATTATTAATCAATAAAAGTGAATATTATTAATATTATTATGAACTATTATTTTTACTAATAATAATTATTATGATGATGATCGATAGTTATTAATAATGATTAATTATTCATGGTGCAAAGAATAAAGAAGAAGATCCACTCTGAATCAAGGAAACTGAACTACAAAAATGGTTCTTCGAGGCATGAATCCAATAAAATTAGCTTACCTCCGAGAGATACTCAACTCATATTCATAATAATAATAATAATTAAGCATAATCAATAATAAAAATTAATACATTATAATTGTCCATAGTAATATCAATAATGGATATCGACTATAATTAATATTCATAATTGTAGAAATACGGTGGGTGGATATAATAAAGAAGGGTAAGGGTAATGAAGATAAAAGTATAGGATGATTTAAATTTTTGATAAAAGAAGAGTTGAGTATACTCATGAAATGATAATATTTACTAAATAATATAGGAAATAAGATTATAAAAATAATCTAATTTTTTTTTGAATTAATAATATATCTAAATAATATAAAAAATACAACATTATCCAAGGAAGTTTTAATCTTTAGAGCTTTGTTAACGCAAGTGACGAGCCTATTCTACACACTGCAAAATTGGCGAATGTATAATCTCTGCGGCCCAAATACAGAACCATAATAATATTACTTGGGCTGAAAAACTACGTCCTTCAATATATATAGTTCTTATCCTCCTCAAACGTCGGCCATTAACCCACCAACTCAGCCAGGGAGTCCTGAACTAAATTGTTATGAAACGATATCCAAGTTCGGTCGAGTAAAAATGTTATTAGCATCGATGTTTCTATATTATATGGTCTGCGGCCCAGTCTATTAGTCCTCATTCTCGGCGACCAGACCATTTCATTTTGGACACTTTATCAAGCCATGGGCTGGACTGGAGCAGTCTGGGAGTCTAAGTTCTCTCATAATCTGCTGTACTAAGAGATCCCGCCGAAGTTCCGACCGTTTTCCTGAACGCAACTGTGTGTGCTGAACGGCTCAATTGTTTTCAGGTTTCCGGGTTCTGTTTTATGAATGCCTGCAACGTGTTTGATAAAATTTCCGGCCAAAATTAATGCGGTTCTGACGAACGCAGAAGCTCAATTTGTTTTACCAGATCAATTATCGTACGTGAGAGGACAAAAACGAGCCTCCCAGTTGATTTTCTGTTGCTCATTTCTCCATGTGTAGAAGCTGTTTGATGAATTTTCTCACAGAGATGTACTAGACCGCGGAGACCCGGCTGTTTCCTGTCGTTTACATCTGTTGTTTAGGGGTTGAGGGCGAGAAGATTCAATAATTTCCAGTTTTTTTTTTTTACTTAGAATGGTGTGGGGTGGCACTATCGTTTTTTTAGATACCACCTTGTTCAGATATTTTACTAACGATTCTCCTTCTCATCCAGCGAAACAATTGATTCGTCTGTCATTAGGTTTTGTTGCTTGGTTATGGTGCATTTTTCCCGTCTTGGTTATGGATAGATCCAGTCGTTTGAATTTTGTACGTTCCCTTTTCTTTTTTTTTTTTTCAACGCGCTTGGGATATGGAGGTCAAAAGAGTGGATTCTGGAGATCAGAGCTTTGAAACATGTGGTTGCGTTTAGATTGCTTCTGTAGGAGGAACTCCTTGATGCTGTTGTAGCTTAAGATATAAGGTGCGTTTTTCCGTGAGCTCCTTGATCCTATTGATGTTATCAGCAGCTGTATGATTACTTATGAGCTGTCTATTTACTGTAGATTCTCTTGGTTGAAATATTTTCATCAGTACTGTTTCTTTGGAATATGTCCTTGGGCATTCTTGTCTCTTGATTGTCGTATGATAATCTTCTAGAACAGTAGTGCCGTATATATTACTAGAAACTTATTTTCCAAAGTTCCGATATATGCTCTTGACATTGTATCACCATAAGTGGTTCCTTCTACTAGGCTCAGCACTGCTAGATCGATTCCTCGACATGTTCCGAAGTCTGACTCAAGAATAATGTTTTGACACATTACAAATTCCTGAGTTAGAGGGAGTCTCACTCGCATTTGGATGTTATGGCCTGAAATCATTTCATTCTTCTAGATATGACCTTCAATTACCCTAGGGATGAAGTAAGATCTATTGGCAAATTATTCAGTCTTCTAGTAGTCCATTGTTTGGTTCTGATTATTAATTTCTTGAATTGATCGATTTGGTTCCGTTGCTGAACCTGCATCCTAAGTTCTTGGTCTTGGGATCAATGATTTGAGTTGTTCTTGTTGTGAATTGAGCTGTTCTTGTCGTGAATTGAGTGTTTTGAAAAGTTGGGGCTGCTGGGGTTGTTTGGGTGACGGCAGGTGGTTGATGAGGGGTTGGATGGTGTTCTCTGGTGGCGAGGGTTGTGGAGGTAGTGGGCGGTGGAGAGATGTGGCAGCGGCACATGGGTTTGGGTGAAGTCAGGAGGGGCCTAGCAAAGGCTGGCTATGCCGTTGGTTGCTTCACCGATATCCTATGGTGGTCCAGCAGGCTACAGGAGGGTGCCGATGTCTGTTGGTGTAGATTATTTAAGGAAAAGAGTGCATTTCTTTGTTTCTTTTATTTTATCAGATACGATTGGGAAATTGGGCTTACATTGCATATATATCGTGCATGAGCTGAAAGAAAAATAACTGTAGCAACCCTAGACAAACGAGGAACTAATCTAGGAGAGAAGATTTGAATTAGTTGTGTGAGAAAGCAATATAGACTAGGCATGGAAAATGATATTATAGAGTAGAAAAGAGCATCGAAGGAGAAGAAGTAGACAAGACTTCTGTCATATGCTATTGTTTTGTGATCTTTCTTGTGTAAGATACAGTAATTGAATGTTTCCTTTTATAATAACTAATCTTTCTAACTGTTCTTAGTTGGTTATTACATCTCTAACTAATCTACCAGTTGTAATACATAACTACCATATACAACAATATATGAATACACAATACGTGTATACACCTTCACAAGTTGTCTACCCTTGAGGCTAGTTCTGGTGTGGCATCTGAGTTTGTTATGCTGGGGAAGAGAGGTGCAACATGACATTAGGCTTTGGCTTCGGGCTAAATGTGCTGAGCTAGTTGGCTTCTCTAATACCCCAGCAAGCTGGAGTAGGGGAGACCATGTCCAACTTGGGAAGAAGGCGATCATAGTAGTGCCCTGTAAGTGATTTAGTGAGGACATCTGCAAGCTGCCTGTGAGTTGTAATATGAGATATATCAATTAAGCCGGTCAGCACCTGATCATGCAAGAAATGACAGTCCAATTCAACGTGCTTGTTGCGTTCACATAAACAGGGTTCCAAACAACACTTGATGGGAACAAGTGTGATATGGTCAAAGGACAATTCATGCAAGAGTAGTGTAAGCCATGCATGCTCAGCAGTCACTTGGCAAAGAGATCGATATTCGGCCTTGGGTTGTCAGCACTGTCATCTTTTTTGGGGCTAGGAATCTTGAAATTGAGCGCGAATATTCTCTGACAACTTTTTTCGCTGTCCCTGATCCTCCCCAAAAGTTTCAATTATTCTCCCTAAAGCCTGATTGGCATTTTGTTGATCTGCAAGCACATAATTGGACTTTGATTCCTTATGATCTCAAATATCAATTTCTTAAACTCGAACTTGGATTTTGAGATCAAATTCAATGTTTATGATGCATACTAATTGTTAAATAGGAAGAGGTAACTGGGAGGATTAAAGGGTAAAAATAATAGAATAGAGGGGCTGGGGGAAGCTTGGAAAGGCCTTGGTAGAGAGAGAAAGGGACTAGGGAATTAACTGATTCATTAATCCTACCAATCGTCGAGAATTAGGATAGAGGCATATGCCTATCTATACTAATACAACTTACGGGCTAAGCCAGTATTAAAGAAGGAAACTAAATTACTTTACTAAATCTTAAAGAATGATATGTAATAACTTCGGAAATCTTAAAGAATAGTATCTAACTAATACCTTATAAAATCTTCACCACTTCCTAATTGTAAAAGCTAAATAACAAGATATTAATTTATAAGGAAAGATTGATAATATGCTAAAAGATAATATGTCAAAAGATACTAACAAGTAGCTGCCTTCCTTGGCTTTTTGGCAGGAGGGCCGGCCAAGGAGGAGCTCGTGCCTGATTAGCAACAAGATTATATGGCTGTGCGCGGGTTACTATGTTGTTTGAGGATCTAAGGCTCAGAGAGTGATATTCAATATTTGCTGAATGGTTGTCGTTCAGCAGTGTATTGTGAGCAGCAGAGTTAAGAGTGGCATGCATGCCTTCACATACGCAGACAAACTGGGATGTGATTGAGCCTTTGTTTGAAGTATGATGATATGACGGCATGAATGAGCTTGGAGAGTCTAGGGGTGAAGGACCTCCTGAGTGACATATGAAATCCTACTTACACGGATGGTCGACTAAGTATTTTTTGTTGGGAGCAATGGCACAACAGCCTAGCCTTTCATTTGTTGCTGTTAACTTCTTATAATCCCACATCAGTGAGACGGGTGAGTTTCGTTCGGTTTATATTTTTCCACTTTTGTTGCTTTATTTGAGAAAGTTGCCTGGGCTGTTTTAACTGGATTGCTAGATTGGGTCAAAAAATGAACCGAGCCAAGCTTTTTGGAGCTTGAACCTCATTTTTAGGCTCGTTTAACTAAACGAACGAGTCGAACCAAGCTTTTAACGAGTTGAGCCGAGCCGAATACCGAACTGGCTCAACTCATTTACAGCCCTATGTTTACTGTTTTCAAATTGTGTTTCAGTTTTGAACAAGTCTTCTGTTCGAGTTTTTGCTCCATGAACTTGTGTTTTCAAGAATTCTCCATAATTGTTGGTCTTCCGGGAATGGAGAGAGTGCTTCTCTTTACCGTTTTATTTTTTTGCTTAGTTTTTATCTCTAAACAAGACGTTTATTATGGTATTGATTTTACACGCTGAAAATCGGCTACTCCACTTCTTTTCTCTTCTCTGTTTTTTCCAAGCACATTTTCTGTTTTCTTCGCAACTTATTTGGGCTTTCTTTTGTATCTTTCATTGCCTTTTCTCATGAGTGCCCGTAAACTGAGGTAATTGTGTTAACTTTGGAGGCGAGTTGGCAACCAAGATGGCACCGAGGTCCAGCCAAAATTTGCTTGAGGGTAGTGATTCCGGTCTCGGCATAATGAATTCTAGATGTTCTTCTTGATATCTGAGTTTCGAATTTTCTAATATGCTTGATTGAATGTATAGTATATTGCTGTGTATGCTATTGTTACTTACCAACAACATTTCCAACGTATTTTTCCTTGAGCTTGTGAAACTGTACTGCATATAGATCATGTTTCATTTTTTTTATAGTTCATGAGGACAGCAAAATTTCACATGTCTAACAGAAACCAATGGCAGTTTGGTTTATTTCAGTAGGGTAGCAAAATCAGAGAATTCGCAGAGCGTTATTTAGATGCCAATACAGCTGTGCATATCCTCCGTGATTGACTGTGTTTCTATGCTCGGAACTGATGATGATGGACAGTGATAAGTTGAAACAGGATTGAAAATCAACATTTGCACTAGAAGTCTACAGGGTTATATTCTATATTACCGTTTAATAGGATCTCTTGTTCTGTCACTGAATTTAAAAAATCCTGTGTAATTATAAGCAAGAATGAAGAGACTCTGATGATTATCTATGAAGGCAGCTGTAGAGTTTATCGTAAGTTGTAACCTGAAATGTGGTACCGGCACTGGTTCTATAAAAGATTCAAGATTGTACTGATCGGATGTTCATTGTTTTACCCTACGCTAATGGTGATACAATTGCTCCGTAAATATTAAGTTAGAATGTAGCGACTCTTACTATTATCTCTTAAGGCAGTAGTTGTAGAATTAAAGAATGCTTTTCTCGCCTTTTTTTAGAACTTATTAGATATTTTTAGATTAATAAAAATTTAAAATTAGTAATAATAATTATATGAATTATGGTAATGCTAATATGAATTATTGTAGTAATACTACTAAGAAAAAATATGAATTATGACAATCATGTTTATGAAATAATAGCAGTAAACCATTGAAAATAATCAATTCAGTTCTTATCAAATTAATATTATATTAGTAAAAATAAGTCGAGATCAGGTGGAAATGGCATTTGCCCGACAAAAAAAGTTAAGATTATATCGATCAAGGATTTGTTGAGGTGACCTACGTCAATGGTTGGTGATACGGATACCCAATGTGGCATAGAAAACATTAAACCAATCAGATGGGTAAAATTTTAACCAGAAGTTGACCTCCGTAATCATATCATATATACAGCCATTTGATTAACAGCAAATTTCTTTCGTCGCAGAGGGGGCCCCATCAACTAACTGCTTCAAATACACAGCCATTTGATTCTCCTTGCCGTTTCCTATCCTCTTTCCATTTGCCCTTCAATCTCGCCTCATTGCAGAGACTAGTTTTCGTCTCTGCCCCTAGCAAAGCAATCCTCTTCATTCTTGAGGTGGGACCATCAGGAAATAGTAATATTTGATGCTGTAAACCCATTTCGTGAGCTAGAAGTCAATATCTGTCATCTTTGAATCTACCAACCAATAAAGTAAAAAGAGGATGATTTTACATAATCATGGTGTTGGTTTGACTTTCAACTCAAGACAGAGTACTGTAATGCTATTGCTCGGACGACTATTAATTAAAGTGATTTGCAATATTCTGTAGCTGGTAAGAGAGAGAATCGATGTTAAAACATGATTAGGTTAAAAGCTTAAATGGTTAAACATCAGCCATAATCATTTGCAGCACATGATTGGATGATTCCATGCTTGCTTTCACTTGCTTCCTCCGGAGCCTTAACTCATTAGGTGAAAATAATATCACATCTTCCGGTCGTCATGCACTCATGCTTATTATAAAACGGCTGCAAATGGCGCCTGAAAATGCTCTCTAAGTACAGATAATGATGTTTGCTTGCTGGTTTTACGGATTATTAGCAATTTGTCCACCTATAACGCACAAACTGCTTTCCTTGGGGTTTTCTTTTACCGTAGAAAACTGGTGCATTCTTCGTAGGAGAGGCTGTTAACATTTAGGACGTGGTAATTTTTTATTTTTTTTTATTTTTTATTTTATCAGCATTATGGTTGCATTTTCAGCGACGATGTTTTGATTGCTAAACCTTACCGGATAGAATGGACTTATGAAAGAGCCTTTTGATTAAAATGCATTTGGATATGAGAATGCCATGAATATTTTCCCTGCAAAAATAAATTCTGAGAACCACAAATTTTACTCACCGTTTTTCGTGCGATAAAACCGATAGAATCAAACAATGTATGTGTATACAAATTAAATTCACGTTGAAAAAGCAACCCTTCTTTCCTCCCTTATCCATTTGTTTGTTTGGCATCTTTCTGGAAAGTGGAGGCCACAATGTTCTCCGCATTTCTTATGTTCAAACAACACTGCCTCACGATGATTACGATATTATTTTGTGCATCCGAATCCACTTCTGTTCCTGTGAATTGTAATCTCAGAGTATGGCTTATTGATACATCACGAAAACATAATTGTCTCACTCGGAGAAGTGGGATAAAGACATGGATATAAGCCTGTGGTGAGTTACTCCGCTTGTCTTAGAAGGCCTAGTGTGTATGGTCCGACTCTTCACCTAATGCAGACCTGGTAGAATTCTAACATTTTGTGTGGACGATCACACTAGATGTTTCTGGGATCCTGCTAGGGATTCCGGGCATTAAACAGGCCAAACGACTCACATGAATTTGAGTCAGATTAAAATCGAGTTGTTATACAAATGAATAGATGGGTATCATTGATTTAAGTTGGAAAAATATCGAGTCAGATATGGGTTTAAACTATCGGGTCTGGGTTTGATTTGAGTCTACAGACTTTGGATCAAATCGGATTTGAGTAAGCTAAATTCAAATCTATAGACTTTAGGTCCTACTAGGTTTGAGCCAAGTTAATTCAATTTAGAATTTATATTGATATTAATTATTATCAATGTAATATAATTAATAAATTAAATTTTGTGATTTATTAATTATTATTGCTATGATTATCTTTATAATTTTTATTATAATATATGTAATCATATAACAAATGTTTATCATAAAATATGTAATAATAATAATAATAATAAATCACTATTATTAATTATAATTATAGTAATTGTTATAAATACAATTATAAATATTATTATATAAATAAGTATAATGATTATTATTATAATTATAATTATCATATTAATAACAATAATAATAATAATAATAATAATCATTATCATCATCTTTTGAATTATAATAATCATTATTATTAGTAGAAAAATAAATATAAATTTTACTATTGTTATTATAATAATATACATTATAATTATTATGTTTACAATTATAATTTTTATGTTTATAATAATTATAATTATTATAATAAACAAAATTTATATGATGTAATATGATTGATGCTAATATGATATTAAAATAACAGTATAATAATTTTATTGTTTTATCTGTTGTTATATGGATTTTTTTTGTTTAGATAAAATTTTATTAATAATATAATTTATTAATTTTTATATATCAATTTATATTTTTGTAGATTAATTTTGATTTTATTTTTGATCAAGTTTAAAATTATAATCAAATATAAATTTTAGACTATTTAAATTTAGATTAGATGATTATCAATTTTATGTTTGAATATGGATCAAATTTAATTATTTTAATTTAAATTATTTTAGATATATATTATTATTAAATTAGTTAATTAAATTTGTGTTTAAATTGATTAGCTTAGATTATAAGGATCTACTCGGGTTGGATTAGGGACGGATGGATTACGACGTAGCCTTATGTTATAATAGGACAAAGATGATTTGATATTCTTACCAATGAGTACTGGAATATTTATTTGTTGCTTTGGTGATATCAAATCTCTCCTACCGATAGCTATAGTGCTATACAGCTGCCTATTCAAACCTTTATATTCACATGAGACGTCCCCCAACATTAGAGGAAGTTTGGGAGGGTCATCTTTTTTCACTTTTTCTATTTAAAAAACAAATTTATTAAAAGTAATATAAAATTTAAACTATATAACTATTAAAAGACAGTGGTTTGGGCTATTAAAATGATTACGCGAACATACATTCAGAATAATGGTGAATTATAGCAGAAAAGAAGTGTCGGTGGCAGAATTGAGTATATCATACTTGGGGGTGGGGGGCGTTACACTACATTTCTATCATCTACGTGACGGGAAATCAAAAATTTCAGAAAAATAAAATGAAGTGCATGTGTATTTGATGTGAAATAAGAAGATGCTTCTCCATGTGCTAATGTCAAAAGATTAGTGATCGAGAGAGAGACAGAGCAACAGACGGAAGGAAGGACCATTAAAAGTTAAAACCACGGGATGCTCCTACAGGCTCCCAACATATCTGCTCGGTTTCCTTCATATTCCAAGCACTAACATGGCTGTTGCCCTTTTTTCTCCTATACGCTCTATATAATATTTTATTTTTGTCCTTCAGACCCTCTATAAACTGAAAAAATAAAAATAAAAAAAATCCCAAAGACGTCCACGTTGATACCGTCCCCTGCAGAGCCCCCGTCACCTACCGAAGCGATAAAACACCATCCCACTGTTATGCCATCAAGAACCCACAACATCCGACGGACATGGTTATCCATAATCCTGAACGAATGGCGAACGTTTGTTCCTGATATAAAAAGGGAGATGAAAACAACCAGCCCCCCATGTGCAGAGCAGCACAAGTAGCTTTCAGAGAGTACATTGACTATTGGCCCAGTTCTGAAGCAAGTCAGGTCAGCTAACGGACACATAGTCCTTCCTTTTATTATCTCGGGGCCACGCGGGCCTCTAACAGTGTACAAATGGCGGCTGGGTACAGGTCAGGTGACCGTGGCTACGTACTCCGGATCAGGTAGGTCGGCTTACAATTCGGCCGGTACTCTTGCCTGAAATTGTGCCCAACTCTGCCGCCGCCGGGAAAATTCTTCTAAACGGATGAAGAGTGTCTGCTGCGATTGTATGGAGGAGACCGAAGAAACAGTACTTTGGTTTGGGTTCGAGGGTCAAGGGTGGGAGGAAAGGTAATAGAGTGAAAGTAAAAAAAAATTTGATTTTTGCGCACAGATGCACGTGCTGCTGCCTGTCCTGACTCCTGAGTCCTGAGGGATTTAGACCCGGTCTGCTGTTTTTATTATCAGCAGTCGATAGATACGACTTACGAGTTACGAGTGAGTAACGCAACGATAATATTATTAAACTTTTCTTTGATTGGTTGAATAGGACGGATTAGTGGTTCTCACATGTACCATGATCAAAAATGTCATACGTTTCGGCTCATTAGCGGCAAAACGATCCTCATCGTCCGCATATGTCGAGAAACAATGCCATATTGGTAGAAATTAGAGGACGCATCCGCCTTGATTTATGGATTCTTGTTGAATCTTGAGGTCGTAGGCTGTAACCAACAATGAAATCTCAAGTTGAAGACGCTAAGAAAGCATTAATTAAGAGCGCGTAAATGTAGATTTATTTGTGATGCACGAAATCTATGATGTTGGCCGGCTGCATGGCGATGGGATGTGATGCCGATGTCGTATGCCCATTTTCCCGTATGTTACTGATACAAAAGTCTTCATTGTGAGTCTTTGTTGGAAATTTATACGGTGAGAGACAACTATACAATCGCTGACATCAGTATTACGCCAGCATTTTTCCTTAATTATTATTTTTGTAAATGAATATTTGACTTGATTAAAGGATGTTCTAGATATTTGTAAAATATTAGTTCATTGATAAAAATATATTGTTATGTAGCAAAAAAATAATTATTTTATACCGTTAAACGTTATTATTATATTGATGAATAATGATGTATTTTTTCTTAGTGAAGAGATATGTTGATCGGTGGTTAACGATTAGTAAAATTATGGTGTAAAATAAGTATATTAATAATAAAATATTTATTATGTACTAATAAAAGATATGTTGTTACGTGATAAAATTTATTTTATTCATACGGTCGTTGAAAGTTATATTTTGTCTTGGTGAATAGTATATTTTTTTTTTGTGAAGGATGTGCCATTTTGTACTGAAAAAAATAGTTTATTAATGAAGAAATATTAGTCAAGTGGACAATACTTTTTCTTTGTCTTGAGATTATTAAAACTTATATTTCATCACAATTCAACCGGTCTCTCACCAACTTTGAATTGATCTTTTACCAACTTTATAGGTTATAAATAAATCATAGTAGCACAGTCAAACACAATGACCATGCCTGTACCATGATGGTAAGACAGAAAGTCTCAAATGTGCCAAAGCAAGCACGAACATCCATAATACTAATCACAATATTTTCATCAATAAAAACAATACCATACTTATTTTGCATGTATTTAAAAAAACTTCAAGGATTCATTATAGAGACTGTAACGAGATAAACCTACATTTAAAGCACTTTAACAAAGA